>CM024267.1:8583207-9809023 GCA_013621005.1 Aeschynomene evenia | reverse complement strand
GGCTTAGTTCTATTGTTCGTCTCAGAATCTAAACTAGGACTAAGGGGGGTTTCTAGAGAGTTTTTAAATTTCAAAGCACTTAGAAACATCTTAAATTGAGAAATCCTTTCAGAACATTGAAACGATCCTCGGTAAAGGCTTTGTAAATATATCTGAGATTTGATCCTCAGTATTTACAAATTTGAGTTCAATGTCGCCTTTTTGCACATGATCCCTATAAAATGATGTTTTATATCGATGTGCTTGGATCGAGAATGCTGAATAGGATTCTTAGCTAAGTTGATAGCACTTGTATTTATCACAGAGGATAGGAATTTTGGTGTACCTTAATTGATAATCAAGTAGCTGATTCTTAATCCAGAGCATCTGAGAACAGCAGTTCGCAGCAGACACATATTCAGCTTCAGCAGTTGATAGGGCGATCGTATTTTGCTTCTTGCAAGACCAAGTGATCAAGCATTTTCCAAAGAAGCAGCAGCACCCACTTGTGCTTTTGCGATCTATCCTATCTCCAGCGTAGTCGGCATCGCAGTAACCTACAACATCAGAAGAACAACTTTCTCGTACCAAAGACCAAGATTAGTAGTTCCACTTAAATATCGTAAAATTCGTTAACTGCAGTCAAGTGTGATTGCTTGGGCTTAGACTGGAATCTAGCACAGCCCAACACTGAGTTGGATATCTGGTCTGGAGGCGGTTAAGTAGAGAAGTGAGCCAATTATCCCTCGATAGTTGCTTTCTGAGACTTTCTCACCATCTTCATCCAAGTCAATTACTTGAGAGGGATGCATGGGAGTGCTCATGGGTTTGGCCTTATCCATCAGAAACTTCCTCAGAAGTTCCTTGGTATACTTCTCTTGATGAATGACTGTCCCTTCGACTCTTGCTTGATTTGCATCCTAGGAAGATTTTAATTCTCCCATCATGCTCATCTCGAATTCACCTTGCATAAGCTTGGAGAATTCTTTGCAAAGGCATTCATTGGTTGCGCCAAATATTATGTCATCAACATAAATCTGGACAATCAAGAAGCCAGAGTCTTCTGAGAGCGTTAAAAGAGTTGTGTCCCACTTTCCCTCTTGAGAATCCGTTTTAAGCAAGAAAGAGCTCAATCTATCGTACCAAGCTCTTGGAGCTTGTTTCAAACCATAGAGAGCCTTTGTAAGCTTGAATACATGATTCGGGAATGCATCATTCACAAAAACCAGGAGGTTGTTTTACATAAACTTCCTCAGAAAGGTATCCATTCAAGAAGGCGGACTTAACGTCCATCTGATAGAGTTTGAAACCTTTATGTGCAGCAAAAGCTAGCAACATTCTGATAGCTTCCAATCTTGCGACTGGGGCAAAGTTTCATCATAATCTATCCCTTCTTGTTGGTTGTACCTTGAGCAACCAATCTTGCCTTGTTTCTCACGACTTGACCGTTTCGTCAAGTTTGTTTCGAAACACCATTTAGTCCCAATGACACTCTTGCCTTTGGGTTTCTGAGTCAGTTTCCAAACCTTGATTTCTCTCAATTGATCAAGTTCATCCTGCATGGCATTTACCACTAGGATCATCTAACGCCTCTTCTATGGAATTTGGTTCAAGTTCAGAGACCATAGCAAGATTTGTATAGTTCCTTCTGGTTCTCCACGCCACTTTCTGGATTGCCCAAGACTTCATTCTGAGAGATGTTCTTCAAGTCTCTTGAACCTCTGATCCCTTTAGGGGTAGGGTTCTGAGAATGAGACACAGAAGGTTCTCTTTCTGAGTCATCAGAAGCTTGTCCTTCTGAGAATCTAGGTTCATTGAATTTGGAGAAGTAAATTCTCTAGGTTCTGGAGCTTTGATGATGTTACTGGATTTCTCTTTAGATGAAGATGATTGTTCCATGGGTTGGAAGTCAGTCTCATCATCTATAAGAATTTTCTTTTGGCTTTCTCAGAAGTGATGTTGAGTTTCTCAAATTCATCTTCTAAGTTAGCATCTTTCTGAGACAGGTCCTTACTAAGTTCTTTGAATTTAATATGGATTGTCTCTTCAACACATTTACTCCTTTTGTTATATACTCTGTAGCTTTAGAGACTGAGGAGTATCCTAGGAAGTATCCATCATCGGATTTAGGATCAAACTTAGAGAGTTTGTCCTTGGTGTTGAGAATAAACAAGAAGAACCAAATGTATGGAAATAAGAGTGTTTGGTATTTTATTTTTCCATAGCTCGTAAGGTGTCTTTTTCAGAATTGGTCTTAGAAAGACTCGATTCTGAATGTAGCATGAAGTATTTACTGCTTCAGCCCAGAACCTTTTGAAAGTCCACTTTCTAAGAGCATTGTTCTAGCCATCTCTTGAAGGCTTCGATTCTTTCTCTCAGCTACTCCATTTTGTTGAGGAGTTCTGGGAGATGAGAATTCGTGAGCTATGCCCAGATTTTTCACAAAGCTTTTCAAAAGCATGATTCTCAAATTCACCACCATGATCTGATCTAATGGCATGAATGTCGGAATCTTTTTCAGTTGAAACTCTTTTCGCAAATGCTTTGAACTTCTCAAAGTTTCTTCCTTAGAAGCTAGAAAGAAAACCAAGTGAATCTGGAGTAATCATCCACTATGACAAGACCATAGCGTTTTCCAGAAAGGAAGCTGTTCTGGTGGTCGAAGAGATCCATGTGGAGCAGTTCCAGTGGTTTCTGAGTAGAAATACCACTTTTACTGGGAAAGGAAGCCTTGGTCTGTTTCCTTTTTCACAGAAGTCGCAGGTTGCATCCTTCTGATACTTAATTCTGGGAAGGCCCTTTACAAGTCTTTCTGAGAGAGTTCAGAAAGAAGTCCATATGGGCATGACCAAGTTTCTTATGCCATAGCCATTTGTCTTCTTGGACAGAGACAAGGCATTCCACATTTTGATCCTTTAGATCATCCAGATGGATAACATAATGTTACCAACACGTTTTCCTTCCAGAACGATCTTGTCATTTGTGAGATTAATCACATGACAATACTTGGCATAAAACTCAACTTTTAAGCCTTTGTCACAAAATTGACTAATGCTTAATAGATTGTGAGTTAAGCCATCGACCAAAAGTACATCAGAGATTTGGTGAGAGGAATCCTTACCAACATCTCCGATTGCAGTGACTCTCCCTTTAAGCGCCATCACCGAATCGCACTGTTCCGCCTTTCTTGGGCTTGAGACTTCTGAACCAGTGCTTGCTTCCAGTCATGTGCCTTGAGCAGCCACTGTCAAGGTACCACTGCATCGTGGTGGTGAAGTAGCGCTTGATATGCACCTGCAGTCACAAAATTAACAGATTTAGGTACCCATTCTTTGTTGGGTCCTTGCTTGTTAGCTTTCTTGGACTTTTGCCTTCTTTTCTTAGAGGGGTCATGGTTTTGAGAGTCAGAGACTTTTTGTTTGCCCTTTTCAGAAGCACTTGCTTTCTGAGAAGTTTTTCCCTTCTGAGAGGGGTTACTCTTCTTAGAAAGTTTAGCCTTCTGAGTTTTCTTTTGAGCCTTATGAGGCTTAGAGATTTTTCCTTTTTCCAACATAGGACATTTTTCAGAACCATGGCCACTCTTAAAACATGCTATGCACGTGCGAGGTGATTTAGTTAAGGATGGATCAATGTCATTTGGTTCGAAGATTTCTTCATAACCAAGTCCACTCTTATCCTTGTAAGGTCTTTGACCACCAAGTAAGAGTGTCATCATTTTTTCACCCTTGACCATCTTAACCAGGTCAGAAGTGAGAAGCTCATTTGTCTTTTGTAATTCTATCAAAGCCAGTTCGGCTTTTTCAATAGTTACAGAGGACATTGTTTCTAAAGCTTGATAGAGGTTGTGACTTTCAAGATATCTATTTTTAAAGTCATCTCTTTCAAACCTTAGGTTCTCTACTTCTTGAATTAGTCTAGCATTTTCAGCTTCTAAGGATTTAAAAGACTTTCTTAGTTTGCTGAAGTTGTTAGCTAATTCGTTTGAGTCTCTCAGAAGCTCTTCATAGAGTTCTGAGATCTCATTGTATGAGTATGAGAGAGGAGGAGTGTTTGGTACCTCTTCTGACTCAGATTCTGTTTCCAGAATATAGTCAGTACCGGCCATGAAGCAGACATTAGCTTCCTCTTCACTTTCTGACTCAGAGTCTTCCTCTTCTGAGTCACTCCGTGTAGCATCCATTGCCTTCTTCTTCTTCTTGGGAATGAACTTCTTCTTTCCCTTGTTCTGAGGGCACTCCGTTCTGAAGTGGCCCTTTTCTCCACAGCCAAAACATGTGGCATCAGAAGACTTTGACTTTCCTTTTCTAGGTGTGATCTCTTTGTCTTTGCTTGGTCTTCTCTTCCAAGCTTTCTTCATTTTCCTTACTAGAAGAGAGATGTCATCTTCATCGGAATCTGAGTTTTGATCGTTTTCAGATTCAGATATTTCTTCAGCCTTTAAGGCTTTTGAAGTCTTTTTGATCTGACTTTTCAGAGCCAGAGCTTTCTGAGGTCTTGAGGATGAAGATGGTCCTCCAAGTAGTCATTCAAGCTCAATCTCGTGAGTTTTGAGTGAGCCAAACAATACATCTAAACCCAGCTGATTTAGATCCTTTGCTTCTTGGATTGCTGTCACCTTTGGGCGCCACTTGGCAGAGAGGCTTCTGAGAATTTTCCTCACCATCTCAGCGTTGGAGTAGGTCTTTCCCAAGACCTTTAGCTGATTTATGATGTGGAGAAATCTTATTGACATGTTGTCAATAGTTTCCTCAGGTTGCATGCAGAAGGACTCGTACTTATGTACGAGCATTGATACCTTAGTTTCCTTGACTTCATCATTTCCTTCGTGCAGCATGTGTAATCTCTCCCAAATTTCTTGAGCGGTATCACACGACACAATCTTGTCGTATTCTACCTTGGGCAAGGCGCAGAGAAGAATGTATTTAGCTTTGAAGTTGAGTTGTATCTTCTCTTTCATCTCTTGAGTCCATTCATCCTTAGGGACTCGTCTTGTATAGGTTCTGAGTGTTGGAGGTGCCGCTCCTGGCTCAGCGTCTGTTGCAACTACAGCATCCTCTGTAATTGTCTGCAGAGGCTGATAGTCTCCATTCTCGATCCTATCCCATAAGTCCAAACTGGTGTGCTTGATGAACAGCGTCATCCTGTCACGCCAGTAGTCGAAGCTGTCTCCGAGAAACATCGGAGGTCTGTTTATTGAGGCCCCATCTGATATGAATGCAGCTGGTGAGTTCATATTTCCCTTCGTGGATCTTTTTCCTTGACACTGCGAAGTGCTCAACCCCTTAAGGACCGAGCTCTGATGCCAATTGAAAGTGTATGTGTGCACGAGAAGGGGGGGTTGAATCGTGCAAGTTTTTAAAAATTGCTTGTTAAAACTTTTACTTAGAAAGCTGTTTTTACTCAGAAGGTATGATTAAGAGTTTGCAGCGGAAAATGCTTTCTGAGAAGATTAAGTTTCTGAGAACTTAGTCTTTCTAAGAAAGTTCCTTTCTGAGAGATTTGTAAGAAAACGACTTAAGATTTGAGTTTCTTGAAAGCTTTCTGATTTTGATCAATAAGGTTTTCAAAAGACCTCTTGATTAAAGTTGTGATAGAGTTTTTCTCAAAGATTTGGACACGTAATGAGTTAGGGAGAAAAGCTTTACACAAGGGATTTTATACTGGTTCGGTTATAACCAACCTACTCCAGTCCTCAACCTTTAATTGAGAGTTCTTAGATATTCTTCTTAATGTGCCTTCCCAGACAACACTGCCTTTACCACGTAAAGGACTTCCACCACTTCACAACCCGAAGTGGATTTCCTTGCCTCACACTAGAGGACTTCCTTGCCTCTCAACAGAGGACTTCGTTGCCTTAAACAATTAAGGACTTCCTTGCCTCACAACAGAGGACTTCCTTGCCTCACAACAGAGGACTTCCTTGCCTCAAACACTAGAGGACTTAAAACTGCCTTCAAACAACGAAGGACTTAGCGTTTTTTCAGAAAGTTTGTTTTGATCGAAAACAACTACCAAGACTAAGTTACAAACCTAGTTTTACACTTAGTAGACTTCTAGGATTAACTTACAAATGTAAGAATTTACACCAATTCAGAACTAGAAGATTTGCAAAGTTAGAAAAACAATTTCGTAAAAATTGTCTTTCTGAGAAAGTTCTAAGTTTTCGCAGAATGATTTTCAATTCAACAGAGTTTTGGCACGTTTAATCAAGAGTTTTAGTGCTAGAGTTTTCGTCCCTTTGCTCTGGAATTGAACTCATATATATAGGCATCAAAGAGCCGCGAGATTAGAGGCTTTCACTTTGCTTATGTGGTTGTGTCCTTTTTCAGAACGGCTCCCTGCTACAGTCAGCGCAAAATGAGGAACTTTTCAGAACTGCACAGTGCGCGTGTTCCCACTTCCTTGGCTAGTTGTAGCGAGCTTTCTGAGTCTGTTTGCACTTCCTTGAGTCCAGACACTTGGTTGCTTCTGAGTCTAACCTTCTAAGAGTTGTACGGACTTCTGAGGCTAACCTTCTGAGGGAAGACCCTTCTGAGAACTCCTAGTCGCGAGGTCTTCTGAGACCCTTCTGAGGCGACAGTGTTCTTTCCTCAGAAACATGTTTTCACCTTCTGCGCTTCTGAGATATCCTTTCTGATATCTTTGGCGCTATGCTTTTATCAATTCATCTCGAGGTTACTTGATGTTTTGTCTTTGTCTTTGCTCATGGCATTGCAATAATTTATAGCTTTCTGAGACACTTAGCGCACATATTAGCAAAACCTTAAGTAAAATTTTATACTTATGGCTTACCTTGTTATCATTAAAACTTTCATGACTCTAAGAGAATTGTGCTTAATTCTCTCAGAAGGGTTCTGGAGCTTACAAATTTATCATCAAATCCTTAATCTCATAGTCCTATACTATAATCAATAAAAATGTATTTAATGGCTAAATTTTATATTATCATAATTGTTTTATATTTTATATTATCAAAATTTTATATTATCAAAATTGTTTTATATTTTATGGCTAAATTCGGGAGCCATAACTTTTTAATGCATCAAATATATTTAAAATATTCAAATTAATTTTTCTATCAAAAATATTTTCAGTTCTTTAAACAGTACCCTAAGGTACTCTCATCATGAGAAAAATTGAATAAATAAATAAATCATTTTCGTTAACAAGAGTTCTAACTGCATTCTTTAAAGAGACAAAAGTGAAATGTATTTTAAAAATATAAATTTTTTAACACATTAGAAACATTAAATCATAAATATAAAGTATTCTTTAAGGTTGCATTTTGATCAAGTGTATAGAATAAGACATGACAAAAATATAGTAATTGTACATGAAGATATAAATACAAAATACTTTATGTCACATTATGATCAATTTTACTTGTTTAGAAGTATATATATAAAATACATAAAAGAATTTTGTCTGGTTTTTGTCACCAAATACTTTATGAAAAAGACTTAATTAGATTAAACCTTTATAACCATTGATTCCAATAAAATTATATATATTTCATCATTTAATTAATTTAAAATTTTATTGAAATAGATATGGAAAAACTTATACTAATTTTATCCATAATTGATTTATATATTTTTATATCTATATTTCTATATTGTATATCTTATTAAATTTATCCTATGGACATCCAAATTGAATGTTCGTAAACATCCAACACATTTAAAGATAGAGATTAAAAGTAAAAATGTGTAAATAAGAGTTTCATAAAAATAAATAATTATAAATTAAATATCTACCCTAAGGGGTTGTTTGGTTTGCGGATGGATGAAATTTTATTCCCGCGGGGAATAGATATTCCCCAGAATGATAAATCCGAGAATCATTTTTCAGGAATTTATTATTCATGTGTCTGATTTCTACACTAAATTATTGGAAATCTTGTACAATATTCCTGGGAATGATGTATTCACGTGTTTAGTTCGTACTAATATTCCCGAAATAAAGCTTGTAATTTATAAAAGTATTCATGCATAATAAAACAAATATAACATATGAAGATAAAAAATGAATCATAAATGTATTTTTACACATTTAGTATGATTCTTATGTTATGAGAATAAAACTTACTCATGGTTGAGGATGGATGAGAATGAAAATGGAGAAAAATGTTTTCGGAAATGTAATTTTTCGAAAAATCTTTGAAATTAATGTTGAACCAATCATAAAAAAATAATTTTTTCATAAAAATTTCTTGAAAATCTTGTAACATTCCAAAGTAAACACCCCCTAATTATAAAATTATGCTAAAATATATATTTTTTTCTATTTCTGAAAGTAATAATCTTGACCAAAAGGATGAGTAGTTGTTGGTTGTGAGTAGTGAGCTCGCTAGGGTTGAGATGTTAGGTAGAGTAGTAGTGATGTTTAGCATCAATGAGGACCGTCCGCTTTTGTGCCATGCTTCCTCGGTAAGCACAAAAATGGGTGTACTACATTTGTTTAGCATTTAATGATGTCCCTAATAATTATGGAATAATAAACCCTTTTAATTTTCTCAAAATATTGGAAATATAGTATCCGTCCATTTGGACAAAGGATTTTGATTGATTTAGGATCACTTTGGATAAATAGTTTAATTAAGTCCTTATACAAAAAGGACTTCTAGTAAGGACTTTAATAATAAGTAATTTTTGAAAAAGTTATTTTGTGTTTGGAAGTAAAATAATATAAGTACTTATTTTAGTTTGTAGTAGTAGTTTTTAAAAAGTTGTGCAAAGACTTTTTGAAGAAGTTAAATATTTTAACTTCTCCAATAAACACTTAAAATAACTTTTTAAAAAGTCAAAAGTTATATAAAAATTAATTCAAACATTTCTACAATAACTTATAACTTATAAAAAGTTAAAAAAAGTCATAAGTTTGCTATCCAAACCGGCCCTTAGTGTTTTGGGAATATAATGCTGATTATAAAACTAAATTGAAGTTAATTTTTTTGTTAAAAATAAACTATAAGATTTTAATGTATATATGGAATGCTTTAGAAGTAATTTATTTTTCTTTTTTAATTTCTTACATAGTGTCTTTGAAATGTTAGTAAAAAATCCTTTAAAAAAAGGAATATCTTGAATAATTCTATATTCTTTCGATTAATATTATAAATTACTTAAACAATGGAGTGTACTGTTGGACACTTTTTGAATAATGCTTTGAAAGAATAATATCAATAAAAAATAGTTTTTGAAGTCTTGAAGATATAGCATTAGCATTACTTATTTGTCCTATAATATGATTAATTATTAGATTTTTGTGTATGCTATGGAATCTTTGTATAATTGTATGTATATAATTTGAACTGTTTCACTTGTTTGGGTTCCAAGTCGAGTGATAAAATTTTTTCATGCATAAAAGGTAAAAATCCAGTAATAAATGAGTGTATAAAAAAATTACACTACACCTAAAAAAAATACAACGATAAGGATATATATTTGATGCTTTCAAATTTATAAAAAATATATTAAAACAAGTATATATGTAGATATATTTTATTTTAATTGTTATTTATTTATTCATCTTAATCAATTCACCTTGTGAAATTTAAAAAAAAAAAATCACTTTACCTTGGTTAAATTGAGGACACTTATATTGAATTCAAACTAATTTGATACGTTAAAATTTAAATGTATTTTACAATATTACTCATAAAGTTAAATTTTGATACAATTATAGTGTAAATGTATTTCTTTTACTCTGTCATCCAATTAAAATACTCAATTTATATGACTTTTAAGTAATAAAAAGATAAAACACTATCCTGAGTTCTGACTAATGACAACGTATGATTGAATGATTGTATAAAAAAATTATAGACCGTGAGTGGATGAAAACTAAATCACTACTCTTAAATAACTCATGATATTTTAGTATAATATATTACATCATTTATTTAATATATTTTGTTTTTTTAATTAAAAAATGTATATATATCTAGCTATAAGAAAGGCTCTTCCAACTAATTATGGACTCATTGGTAGGTGTAGACCGTGGGTGCTATCAACTATCAAGAATTTGCAAGGGTGGAAAATGATGATTTTATTACCTCAAAAAGTTAATTAAATCTATGGGTAGGGTTGGAAAAACCTAATAAAGGACGAAAGGTTAAACTACACATATATACATGCATTAAGAAACTTAAAATATCTTCGATCAAGTAGTGAAGAACTTTCATGTTGAAAGTTGCTGGTCATATATTATTATATTGGTGGGAAATGTCAGCGTGTTAATGGAAAACACAGCTTTTTCTAAAAGTAATTATTAATAATAAAATTATTTTAACATCTATTATTTTTTACAATATATATATATATATATATAATCTATTACTTTTAATTTTTATGAAATATTTATTTACACAATATTTATTTTACTCTTTATTATTGGATTTAAGTAAATATTTATAAACATTCACTTTATAAATATCAATTTAACAATACTCAATTTTTAATGTAAAAATTATTTAAATAGATATTTATTTTTATTGTACATAAAGTATTTTTTTTAGAAAAAATAAAAAAGAAAGGGGATGGTGGAGAATAAGGGTGTTTCTGCACCGTGAATTGAGCATATTCGCTGCTACTTTGATAAAGATTTGGTCGTCTCGTACGTTTTTTAAATATTACCATTTTGCCTTTCAATGTTAGATATATTATATATTTTCATCTTTTATTAAATAAAGCGTGAAGTTCCTTTAATATGAATCTCACATCTTATCTAAATACTCTATGTTCTTTTTACTGTTCATTTTTAAAGAGAAATACTTTATTGACATCACAAAGTTAATCACCATCAATAATCATGTATAATAATTAAACATTTTTAAGCTAGTAATCAAACTTTTAAAAATATTGAATTAATATATAATAATAAAAGTTGGATTACTAAGTTCAATATATTGATTATTACACATATAGTGGCTGATTTTATGGTGTACACGTAGCATTACTCAATTTTAAATATATTTCTATTCTATTCAAAAAGGAGAATTTCAAAAATATTGATTATCTCTATCTTGGACAATATGGTTAAAAAAATAAAAAAGTAAATTAAAAAATTAGAAAGTAATCACCTTCTCTAACTCATACTATTCTAATTCTCTCTTTCCCCCTTATTCTTTTTTTAATTTACTTTCCTTATATTTTATTCATCTTCTATATTTTTTGTTTAAAATTACTTCCCATATATTTTATCCATCTCTTATAATTTATTTTTTAAAAAATTAAAATGAAATTTGAGAGGTGCATTAGTTATGTGAATAGTACCCTTCTCTATATATAAAAAACACCAATAAATTAAATTAAATAATATCATTTTATAAAAAAATAAAAAATGACTTCATTATTTCTAACGTTTAACTTTATATCAAGGAAATAATTAAGAAAGTATAACTCTAAAGAAATTTAAATTAATTTTATAATATTATCTTTACTACTGCTAATTATCTCACTTATTATTTTATTATACTTATTTTCTCATCTACTGATAAAGAGTATAGTGAGAAAAATTAATAAATATTACCTAAATTTTCTAAATAAAACTTTTAAATTGGACCACCAAAGAAATGGATAAAATATATATGAAAGTGTATTAATACATTACCACACATTTTATGTGCAAATAATGAGAGTCGTCATTTAATTAATGATCCAAAGTTGTGGGTGAGGTTGTATGGTTGCATAGGATAAGCAAAGATGGGCCCCACTAATCACCTACGGATCTCTCTATTCACCTCAGCCTTTCTATGTGGCTATGGTGGTGACTCGTTAATGGTGGGTGTGTGGTTGGAACCCCTTTTTTTATTTTTTTATTTTATTTTCTTTAAGAGCTTTTTCAAGTTTTCAACCTTGATAAGGTTATATCAAATGGCGTTGAAAGTTTAGTGGTATGTGATTGTGTGTTTCATCGGACAAGGTCAAAATAAAGACGTCTAAAACAAATCACTATAATAATACAGTAATTATTATTATTTTCAACATATAATTATAAAATAATTGATAAAAATATTATCAAAAGAAAGTTATATTAATATTTATTGATAGTTGAAAGTAGTTATAAACTCTTTTTTTATATTTAATCACCGTTGAAAATAGTTATAAACTACTTTTAAGTATCTTTTATGGTCTCTAATCGTCAGTATTATTTTTATTAATAATATTTTTATCGATTAGTATTTAAATTATTGAAAATGCTCACTTTTCTGAATTTAAAAATTAAAAAAACATACGTGTTGAATACATTAATCAAATTAAAGGAAAAATGTAATGTATTATACATACATGTTTAGTATTTAACTTGCGTTACTTACAATTTTAAGAAAGTTATAATATTTAAGAATTATATATATTAACATTATTGGTGTTTGAATACATAGCGTAGTTAGAAACCAAAAATATAGGAGAATGTTTCTAGGGAGCACGTGCTGGTTATAGGGGTGGGTTAAATCGGGTACAACATTCTTGTTGTTAGTATAAAGTTGGAGATAGCTAGGCTATGGTTGAAATGAAAGTGATGGAATGAATGCACAAGTTGAGCTCGAAACTTTAAAGACAGGTTTTGTTTTGTTTGTTTCTGAGCTCAATTATGGTGTCTGTCTCAGGATGTTGGGCCTCCATTACTCATAAATAATATCAATATATTTTAATTGAATATCCACCTTTGAATAAGTATAATAAATAGGACTATATCATGTTTAATGGTCTAAAAATAAATATTCAATTGGTACGTTTGGGACAACTTTGCTCTATGCATTAGCAGTACATCGTTAAAAACTGCTTTGATGGTTTGGTACCCACAAAACCTGTGGCCGCCAATGTTTATAGTTCCACCAGCATTCCATTGTCCACATGAGTGACTATCATCAATCAATGTTATCATAAAGCTCCCACTCATTTTCATCTTTATTTATACTAGCGTCTTGTCGGGCACTCGTGTTGTCAAGACACAAATTTTTTGTTATTTTATGTTTTTTATTTTTTGAATTTTTTCTTATAATAATAGATAAAAAATGATAAATAATATAAAAGATAATTATTGAATGGAATTATATTTTTTTTAAAAAATTATCATAGTAAATTTATATGTAAAAAAAATGAGGTAGTTAAAATATAATTTGAAATGAGAGAGTAGTTATTTTTTTTATTTATTTATTTTTTAAAGTTTTTTATTTAATTTGAATGGAAAGACCAAAAAGTCACTAACTTTTTGACAATTCTCTTTATAAGTTGTATAGATAAGTAGTATAGATATAATATCAGAAAATAAGAAATAGATCTAGTAAAAATATAAAATTTATATGAGAATAAGATGAATAAATTTGAATTGTACAATTATATATAGATAATCAAAATTAAAAAAAAATTAAACTATCATATAACTTTATATTTTAATATTGATCATTCAAATGAAATATGGTGATTCATCATATTTATTTCTCTCATTTTCAAGTAAGAAGATGAAAGTATGATAACTAAATTTGGACCGTCTGATTTCATTTTCTAATAAATATATATATACTAGTAAAAAAAAAAAAAGATTATGTGCATAGATTATCCACTACTAGGAGCTTTAAACTATAATATCATTATTCCTCTATAAGAAGTATACTTGTTACTTGTTGTTGAGCTCAAATGGTTTTCTTGAATTTTGATTTTAAAAAAATTATAATAATATTTGACTTATTGAGTGTTTGAGTTCCACTCATTCTCGATTCAATTTATAAAGTAGTTTTATTTTGTAAATAAAAATTAAATTTTAATTATATATATATATATATATATATAGTGTACTGTTTTTAGTTCTCGACATGGTCCCTTAGCTTTTTGGCTGAGATGCCATGGATATGCTTCTTTAAAAGTACTTCGTTTCTGTTTGGGGATGACTTTGAAAAAGTAAATTAATTTTATCATTCGAATTAAGAAGTAAGAGATTATTAAAAATTAAAAGTAAAACTGGTTAATTAAATCATACTCACATGTTCATTAGTCCACTTTTTTTTTTTTGGTTAGCTCATTAGTCCACTTTGGTTTGTGCGGTATGAATTGTCAGTTTAAATAGTAGTGCTTATGAATTTTTTTAATTTTTTCAAAATAAAAAATTATAATTGATATGTTCGATAATATAACTTATCACGTATCTTCACAAAAAGTTTTCAGGCCTGGAATTGGGCCAATATTATAATTTCCTTGGGTTTCTCTATCTCTAAGTTGAGCCTGCTTGTTGTAGTGCAAATTCAGCCCAAATATAAAGTAAATGGGCTTAGATTGTAAAACGCAAAAAATAAGTGATTACACACGTGGAATGGTGTCCTAAAATAGCGTTTTATCCAAAGAGCACTGAGAACTATTAACTACTTCTTCCATGGAAGCGGGAACTGCTCTCACTGTACGCCCTCACATTCCCATTTTTCCCAAACGCACCACAAAATCAAAATCCACATTCACTTCTCTTCCTCTCACACCATTCCAAACGCGATTCTTCGCTTTCACCGTTTCTTCATCTTCTTCTTCTTCTTCTTCTTCTCCTTCAGCTTACAGTTATAGAGGACCGAAGCCAAAACGCGACTTCCTCGCTGATTGGGTGTCCCAAAACGACGACGTCGTTCGCCCCCTCCCCATATACGTCGGCGCCGCCTCCCTCTTCGCCGTGCTCATCAACCGTGCCCTTTCCGGCATTGCCCCCGTCGCCAACGCCGGCAGGTCCACAATCTCTCAATTCATTTCTTAATTTTGTTCATTTATTAATTTTGTTTGTGAATCGCGATTTCAAAATTGAAGGATTGGAAGTGCTTGATTTCTCTAACTAACTTGGGAATTTCTAATTGATCATGTCCAATGTAAAAGCTTATCCTTTGGGGAATTTAGTGAGTGAAATGCATGTTTGATTTAACTTAAACTTTAGTTTGAAAAATCGCATTTTTATGATGCTTTATATTCATTATAAGGTGTATTTATTAATACTAAGTTAATTGAAACCCACTAGTTAAAATGATTTGAACTTTTTTTGCAGTTCACAATCAAGAGCTGACCTCTTGACTTTGGGGTTGGCAGTCACCAATATTTTGACTGGCCTCGTGTGGCTTTCCATAAGACCCAAATCTATAACACCGGTTGGCTCTTTGAATCTGAATTTTTGACTGCTATATATCTTTGTCTCTGAATTAAATCCGTGCGTCAAGTTTTCGTTGTAGCTTAAAATTTTGTTCTTGTTATGCTTGTTTTATGCAGGTAGATCTTGAAGGAGTTGAATGCAAGAGGGTGTGCACTAGTCTCCCAAATGTTGCAGTTTCCGAGTTGCTCTGGTAACACACATTATCTCTCCCTGTTGGCTCATGTGCTTTCTATTTCAGTAGAAAGGTTGAAGATTGAGAATTAAGAATCAAATTTGTCAAATTTACATTGATGTAAAACATGGATTAGATGCTTCTTGGGCTTAAGGTTTGATAGTATGGTTGTGTTTTCTAATGAGTTGTTACTAAAATAGCTAGTAACGTGATATATATAGAGCATGAGATCGAGGAAAAATTCATGTGATAAGCATGTATTCTAGCTAAACTATTGCTCTAACTAGCCAGTTTTTTTTTTTCCCTGTATGTAATGGTTTATTTGATAGAGCGCAATGACGTTGTTTGATCCATGTAGCCGACCCTACATAGTGGAATAAGGCTTGTTGTTGTTGTTGTTGTAATGGTTTATTTGATGGCCTATTCTCAGGGTATGGGAATCTCTATCAGATGTCACCTGCTGTCGATCACTTGTTATTGTTTATGGGAGCACTCCCGTACTTCAGGTTGGGGTTTCAGCAGAATCCTCTACTGAGAGTGGTGAGGCTGTAGGCGTGGAGGCGGATAAATTGATGCAAGGATCATTATATCAGGGTGTTATGAAATCTGGAGCTCGTAAGTTTGTAACAGTAAATTATCAACCATGTTTCATCTATCACATTCACAACTGCTGCTACTTCAGGGCAGTACATTTCATGGAGATTTGCACAGGAATTAACTAAAACATGCTGAATCTTTTCTGCATGTTCAGAAAGTTACTTGGCAAATCTATCTCTCTATCCTGGGAAATCCGAGCTACCATTTCTTCCTTCAAATACTCAGGTATAGAGTTTAGGGTTTCTAATAGTTGAACTAATCCATTTAACTGGTTTTTCTCCAACGCTTGCATATTTCTTTGCAATTCATCCTTGTGTTGAAACTAATTGCTTTTGTTTACCATTCACAACTTCTCTGAAGTATAAAAGTTTTTTTCTTCTTTTTTTCTTTCTTTTTTAATGATGAAAATGAAGGGGGGGGGGGGGGTTGATTAGCTTTGGGTAGAAGTTGCATTTCCAGTTGACCTGGAATTCAGTTACTTGAATGTCTTACCTCTCACCTGATTACCGACGATTACAAGTGTACTTGAGGGTGGATTTCTACTGTCCACATGTTAGGGGTGGTTCCTTACCATGGCATTTTCTACTATAGATTCATTAGAGTGCCTAACAAGTTTGTTGAGCATTGATGGATTCCCTAGAAACGAGGACATTTCATAAAACTTGTTAATTATCTATCTGTTCTATGGACCACAAGCTGTTTGTTTTTTATAAATACAAATTACAAGTAGATGCATTTATCTGTGGGCAATTGTATGCTGTAGCGTACTTACATGGTGACCTGCTTTAGGCTCGCGACCCTGTATCTTTCTCCTTAACTGGTGCAACTTTCAGCTATAACAAAAAATTACCATGCATGCTTAAATCTTTGACTGAATTATATCTAGAAGATCACATAATGCTTCAAATGATATTGGGTGACATCTATTACAAAAAGAAGTGAGGGAAAAAAAGAAGCAGAAACAATCAGCAAGTGGAACCATGTTACCATGCCATCATGCATTGAGAACTTAACTTGAATTTCTTGTGATTTATGTACATATTTTTTGTTAATCTAGTAATTCACTAATTCTCATTTACACTTGACATGAACATTCTATATTCCTCTCTCATTTGTTGAATATTTTAGAAACATCTAATCACAAAAGCTATACAATTTAAATTCTGTTAGGCTGTAATTTTACAACCACTTGGAGATAAAGGATTAGCAATTGTTGGCGGCGACACAATACGAGGTTTCACTACTTCCGATCAGGTACGTTTTAGCTTCAATCTTCTGTTTTGAACGGTATTCGAATTTGTCAGAATGTTTTAATCTTGTAGAGTTGGATGCATTTCCCTTCAAACCATCAATTCAAAAATCAGATCAATGGAGATCTAGTTAATCCGGAGTTTAGGTTAAAAATATCAGTTAGGCTCTATTAAGATGTTGAATTTTAGTTTCTGTAATGCAGACTTGAATACTACAAATATACTCTGTAGGTCCTGCAAATTGTTCCCTATTTTTCAAACTCGTTGAGATGCATTTATTTGTGGGGTATTGAACCTATTACAGGCATGGATTACATTTGTCGGAGAGAAGCTGGATTCTACCCTTGCAAAATATGTGAATCATCTCCCTCAGACTTTGCAAGATTAAGTTTCAAAGATTTGCAAGGTAGCCTCTGTATTGATCAATAGTAAATTAGTAATAATTGATCTTAGCACAAATAAATCCTCCTGTTAAAGTTGACAACCTTGTATATTTCATTAATTTTGTGTTGACCAGCTTAAATAAAATTAATTGTATACATCAACATGACAACATCACATATTTGTTAGAATATTACAATTTACAAGTGGTTGTTCATGTGTTTCAATCATAAGATATGACTCCCATTTATACCCAACCAAATTATGATTGATGATTCCCAATTAAATAATGTTTCAGAAACAGGAAGGAAAAAAAAAGACATACCAAGCCAAGGGTCATAAGCACATTCTCCTAGTTATTCCTGCATAAATATCAAAATAATTCCCATGGTCTTTCCACAAAATGAAATTTACTCAAAGACCCTTGCATGTTCTGACAGTTATTTTCATGCTCTAAAAGGATAAACCTAAGAATTCGGCATTGTATAATTGCAGTTTTACCATTAGCAGAAACTTGCCTTTAGATATGGTTTCTTTTAACTAAAGTCCAAAACCCACCTTTTTGTTGAACAAGTAAATTCGGCAACTGCAATATACAAGCAACATGCAGGCAAGAAGTACAAATTGTATGTGAAATTGAAAGAGATGTAACAAACAGGGTATTTTTGTCATCATGAGTATTTTACAGTTCTAGATGATGATATAAACTTTTACTTTAGCTAGTATGAGTCAGAAGATTAAAGTGCAAGAAAAAGGAAAAGGGAATTTATTCATGTTGCTGCAAATATACACCAGTATATGCTCTGTGAGTCTCTGTTTCATATCTATAAAATCAATTAAAGAACCAAAGGAAAAACAAAAATTTGTGTTACAGAAAAGCCCCAGCCCCCAAAAAACAATGAAAAGAATGAATTTTCCTACAGGTATGATGATTATTGTGCTTTACAAGGGTAGCAGCTACCAAGATGTTAGCACCCTGATTACTACTATCCATTATAGAAAAGACCTTTCCCAGGGCAATGACCCTGTTGCAGGATCAGCAAAATAAGACAGAAGGAAGTCCTTCAGGCCAGTATCCCAAACCTCACAAAACTGCAGGTGCCAATTCGGCGGTTCAATGGCTTCCGTGCCGAGCCCCGGCGCCCTATCCTTTGATCCTTTGTTTTGATCCTCCTGCCAATCAACAACATAGGTTGCAACCCTTCTGAAGAACTTGGCTTTGAAGGTATCCCACACCTGATACTTGTAGTGGTTTATCACTGCATTCCCTTCTGGCATGTTGATGTACCTATATCCTTCCCTGAGCTGAAAATGGTGCACCACATTCAGGAGACTGATGTCAAGCAAATCCGGCCGCACAATGGATTTGTGCCGCTCGGGGCTCTGAAGCCGGCATGTGTACCCTACTGTAACCCCCTGTTTAGGGTGTGATCGCAGCCCAGAAGGACCAAAGCTATGACAAGCTGTTCTAATCTCGGCAATCGTTGATGAAGTGGAGAAATTCGCGACCGCGGATCTCAGTGAATTCTCGCCGGGGATGCCCTGCCGGAGCTGGTGATGAAACTCATTGGGGAAATAGAAGAACTCATCAACATCAAAGAACCCAACCCAGTTGCATTCTTCTCTAGCCCTCAAAGCACAGTGAGAAAACCCTGCCTCCTGAGTCTTAATCCAAGGCCATGATTGTCTACTAACATTATAACCCTGAGAATCAAGATCCTGAATCACTTCCTCAATATCATCATCACTATTGTTATCATAGATGAACCAACGCTCAACTCCAAGCCAAGCATGGTACATAATCCACTCTCTCAGAGCAGAACCTTGGTTCCACACCATGGTACAAACACATAGTTCATACTTCTTCCCCTTCACTCCACCGCCGCCGCCGCCGCCGCTAATTCGAGCCACAGAAGGCAAAATTTCACGAACAGGGTGCCGAAAATTCCCAATCAAATGGCTCACAGTGACCCCAATTCCTCTAACCTTATCAGGATTGTTCCTAACACTCTGCGGCAACGAGCACCTAACAACCTCTTGCGCAACCGAAACCGCCCTCGTCGCGAGCAAAAACGAACCGTTTCTGTGTAAGCCCTTAAGCCCAAAGTGGCACTTGAAGTGCTTCGGATCCGAAACCTTGTGCGGCCTCAGATTCAGCCCTTTCACGAACACAACAACACTGTCACCGTCCAGCATCGCCTCGTAAGCCACCTTATCCCAAGAAAACGCCGTCTGGTTCAACAAAAACTCCAAACTCCGGCTATTCCCGCCGCCGCCGCGACGCCACCGGAGATCCACGGCGTAACCGGATGTTCCGTTGGTCCGAGGAAACGGACACCTGGCGATGAATCGGGTTTCATCGTACCGGTCTGTGGACAGAACAGGTTGGACCTCAACATCAACATCCGGTTCAATTGAAGCAGAACCGTTGGGGAAGTAGTAGATGCACTCGAGTTCATGTGGTTTGAAAAGTGGGGTTTTGGGGTTCTGTTTTTTTGCTATGAGGAGGATAAGGTTGGGGAAGATGATGCGGTTTTGGAGGGTAAAGGAAGAAGAAGAAGAAGAAGAAAAGGTGATGGGTGTGAGAGGGTCAAGAATGGAGTGGCTTGCGGAGGAGTAGAGGAGAGAGAGCGTGAGCGGAGGGCGGAGAGTGGTGGTGCTGAGAAAGAAGAAGAAGAAGCTATGATGTGAGGACAAGAAGAGGATGAAGATTAAGAAGGATGAGCATAAAAAGAATGATCTTGATGATGATGTTAGGTGTATTATGTGTCTTCCACCTCGTTTTCTCTTTCTTCTCTGTTCTGATGCTTCCATTTCTTGCTTGAGCCTGTTCTGTTTCTTTATGAGGAGAGAGGATTTGAAGGAAGAGAAGAAGAAGAATTGAGGAGGGAGGGGTCAGATTTTGTGGCGTGATTCATTCATTCATGCGTTTATGGGAAAGAGGAAAGAAAGAAAGAAAGAACTTAGAAGGTGCTATTCCTCTCTCTCTTCCCGATGGAAGAATAATGTTTACAGAGAGCTTTTAGATTCTGGCTGGAATTGTACTGGAGTGGGGTAAGATGGAGTTGGACTTGGATTTTGATTTCATTACTGTGGAAAGTGTAAAGTGCTATATTTTGCTCTTTCGGATCTGATTTAACTGTAGCTTCAATTAATCCTCTTCTGTTTGTACAGTCTTACTAAATTTTCAATTAATTTTCTATGTATAATTAATAAAAAGTATAATTATGGTGTAAAAGATTTTATACTGTTACTCAATTATATCTTTGTAAAATTTTTTAGTTAATTGAGTTAAAGAGACATTGAAATTAAAGTAAACTATTAGTCATCGTATTGAATTCTTTTAGTTAATGAATAATACCGACACTAAGTAATCGTATTGAAATTAAAGTCCTCCACCAAATTACCTTCATTATTATTATTATTATAGCGCGTGAAGAGACATTTTCTGCCTTGGAGTATTATTGCTGATTTAAGAATAAGGGTGGTTTTGGTGTGTAAAACGATCATTGGTTTTCTGATTTATGTTATTATTTTATTACAATTTATTTAATTTTAAAACTTTGATCACTTTGCTTGGCCTAGCATTTTGCCATATGCATGCATCCCTCTCATTTGCGCTGCTTTAATTCATTCTTTGGACACAAGCCAGCCAATAATAAAAAATTGGACCTAAATTACTCAGTCAAATTAAAAAATATACATGATTAATAATATTATTTATGTCAAAAGTGTTAAAATGAGCTTTATTGACTGTTTTGATCGGAAAAATATTATTCCCCGAGCATTTATGATATTTTAAGGTAGAAAATAAATACTATTTTCTTAAAGTTTGTGATTTTCTTTTCTTTTGCATTAGGATAGATTGGTATATGGTTTATAAAAAAAAAAGGTATACAGTAATATTTATTATACAATAAAAACACATTTAACTAGTATTCAATATATGTTATATGTCATACGTAATGTTTTTTACGTATGACACATATTTCACGTTGGATATTAGTTGAATATTTTGTTATACATCAAACGTTACGTATTAATTTTTGAGGCCATTACTTGTGGTGGGTAAAGAAAATCATAATGGGATTGGATGAGAAGTACTAGAGTAGACTAGTAGAATACAAATATTGGATTCATATGAAATAAGACATTCCTTACCAAAAAAAAATATGAAACAAGACATTTATTTTTTATTTATTAACATTTATTTATTAATGTAGATCATACTCTCCTATGCCAATCCTCCTAAAAATTAGAAGATATGATGTTTTCACATCTAAAATAGATAATATATTCAATTAAGTGTGAAAATAATAGAGAGAGAATGATCAAGTTGAAAGAAAAAATAAGTAATAAAAATGGTAGGACTCATATATTTTGTGAGTATGATATTTAAATGTTTAAAAGTGATGGATGTTAAAATAGTATTACTTAAAAATTAGAGCTAACTAAATAATTTACTACTTTGCAATAAAAATTGTGTTATTTAAAATGAAAATTGTACTCCTACGTTTCACAATAATTATTATTTTATTTTTTTATATAATAAAAAGTTATTTAAATTCAAATTACATCTAAATATATTAATTTCTCAATGTATTAAAATATTCAAAATGACAGTTGTTGTAGAATAGACCAATATGCAAACTTAAAAGGTACAAAACTACATAAAATTTACTTATTATAATCAGTAGTTGCCTACATGTTGTGAAATAACAACGCGAGAATCCATTTATTTTAGAAGATAAAATTTATAATACCATATAAAAGTAACTAGAGATCTAAAAGGTTTAATAAAACTAATAACTAGTAGAACATCTAGTCAGAAATTTAATTATTAAGAATATGTTGGACAGAATTTTGTGATTAAATGTTTAGCTCTAATTTTAAAGGATTGATCAAGATTATTACGGTTTATATCCTAATTAATAAAAATAAATAAAAAAATTCCTTGATTCCACAAATGGATAGCCGACTGGTGCCGTTGGAGTTTGAAAAATTAAAAACTATTTGAGAAAAAGACTTAATAATGTATTGTGACCATTGTCAAATAATAATATTTAATGTACAATGATATATCAGTCAATATAATGAATAAATTTATTTTTAGCTTTTTTTTTTTACTTAATAATCATTGGAATTTTAATAGGATAAATAACTAGTCTCATTTTTTAATTAGCTGATTTAACTAATTTTAAGGACATATAGTAGCACTGGTTGTCAAATTTTACAGTTAAACACTCCGATCAAGTGGGAACAAAATGAGGTATTTAAAGGATTTTTAATTTTATATATTCCTATTATCAGACTAAATATTTTGCATAAATAGTAGTGGAGAATGGTGCACAACTTTGATTTAGAGATGTAGAAACTCATGATAGAACTCTAATTTTCAAGTAACAGTAAAAATGGAAAATAATTCTGATGATGAATTATATGAATATGTGCACAATAAGGATTATAAAAAAAAAGAGAAATTAGTCTATAATATTATCAAAGATAATAAATGATATTAAGAACGATTCCTCTTTTTCTTCTAGTTAAGGGATGAGACTCCTAATAAACAATATAATGCTCATCTATAAAATATCTATTCTTGGGTTGTATCACAAGATCAAAGAGATAACTAGAGAAACTCAATAGATTTAAAATTGATTAAAAGGTGAAAGTTATTGAAAATACAAAAAGAAAATGTAGTCTTGTACAGACATATTAAATAACTATTCACTAATAACACTTAATCTCAATCAATTAAAATCTAATTACTATTATTCTCCGGTAGACGACAACTTCTATACTGAGGAATGTTATTTCTAAACTAAATTAAAAGAGATTATTTTATGCGGACATTATTATTACAGAGGTGAGAATAAAAAACTTGAATTCGATCTAACATCACCAAATACTTTGTAAATTCTTCATTTTATGTTGTTTACTGTGAAAGTCCATTTTAAATATTCAAATAGCAATGCTAATAACAATATGTTAATGAAAATATGAAAATCTTTTGAAAAACGAAGTTAGAACTCCAAATTTGTAGCATTATAAGGTTTAATTAATAATTTAATATGTTAGACTCTGTATATAGACTATAATTTTATCAAATTTTTAATTAATTGCATCTTTATAATTTAAAATTTTAGAAACAATAGTAGATAAAAATTATATAATCAAGTCTCTGAACCTAACATCCATCACAAAAAACGTGAGATTAATCTGAATATTCTTTAATTTTGTCTAGTTTTAGTTCCATGTGGATTGGCTTGAGAACCCCACCAAAATAAAGAACTCCTTATTAATGTTGTTAAACTATATCTACAAAACTCATCATGGTATAATTAAGTTTACCCTTTTGTTATAGGACAATAAATAAGTTCAATTAAGCCTTATAATATAGTATCAATATAAACTATTGTTGGCTGGTTTCTTATACAATAATGTTTGTCGTATAACAGAAATACATCCAACTAATATTTAACGTGTGTTATATTTAATATGTATAACACACATTCCGTATTATTATGTATAGAACACGTTGAATACTAATTGGACGAATTTCTATTGTACGAAAAACATCATTGCTTTCTTATATGTGCATTCATATATGAATGAATCAGGAAATACTATTGTGTTTGTGTAAAAATTTAATTTTCATCAATTGACAATGTAGTAATTTAATTATGTGTTGTTATGTCTGTCACAATAATTATTATTTTGATTGGATACACAATGTATCAAAAGTAAACTTATATAATAACAATTAGGTCCATATGAACATGATTATAACTAAATATATATTTACTCACATTGGTGTCTAATTATAAATTGTTATTCACCATTGGACCTAATTGTAATTTCATTATGTGGATCTAATTATTAAATGTTTGAACTAAAAAAAATAATAAATTAATAAATTTGACGAAACTATAAAGATTTATGAATTAATTAAACATTAAGGTTATTTTAGTAAAGTCAACTATATACGAAGCTTTGTTGGTAGTGTGTGATCCTCACACGACAAGAAGGGTAAGATTTCTGCTTTAACCTCTGAATTTGTTCGAAGATGATTTTGTCCTCATACTCTTTTTTACAGATGGAAAATCTTTCGAAACTTGAAATAACGAGAAAAACTGTCATCTCTACTCAACTAAGAATAAAAAGCAAAATTACGTGGCAATATAATCTCACAAATAAAAAATCTGAATATCATTTAATTATGTATTCTTTTTATACAAAAGCTCTTATATAATTTAAGCCCAATCATATATAATTTTAGATAAGAAACCCAATTATATTATTTCTATCTAATTATTGATGGATTATTTGTGTAAGAACTCTTCAAAATTGATCTGGTCAATACAGCCGGATAATGGATTTGCACCTAATTTAGTCTTTTTCTTATATAATTAATACTTTAAAATCATTATTAAATAGTTAATTAATAATGGATGAGGCTTCTGTTACGTGCATGCCTAACTTGTGACCCCATTATTTTGGTTCTTTCTATTATAGTTCTAGAACTAAAGCTAGAAAGAAAAAGACACGCAGAATTTATCATAATCCGGGAAATTTGCTTAATTCCCTTCACGTCTTATTTATGGAATGAAATTAAAGTTAAGTAATTCTATATAAATATTTAAAGTTAGATATTTGTGGGACATTCATCTGATAAATAATGTAATAAAAAAATGAGATGTTATACTGAGATTAACGTCAAAATTTAAAAGTGATAAAAATAAATTTGGACACTTATTATACAAAAGTGATGTTAAAATAATATTATACCATTATTGATCAAAGTCATGGTATACATTTTGTATGTAGCGTAAACCAAAGGGAAGTACATAGAGGTTGGAACAAATCAAACCGAACAATTGGGATCTTCCCATGCTTGCCAAAATAATTTGAAAACCAATGCAATTATTCATCAAAGTGAGGCCAACTTGATATAACCACCATAAAATTAAGAATGTCGTTAAATGTATAATAAAAAATCAATTAAAGTAATTAATAAATAAGATTTTATGTCACAATTATTTAGTCAATCACAATCTTAATGATTATTGGATAAAAAATAAAGTCAAAATAGACTTATTAATTCATGTGAAAATCCATGGTACCAAGAGAAAGATGAAAATGAATTTTGATTATGAGTAACAAAGTGATGAAGATTACAAAGAATGTAGCATTATATAGGCAAATAGCTAACAACTAATCACTATAACCTAAAGACTAAAATACCCTCTACCCTCTAACCATTCACATAAAAATTGATGAAATTTAGCTCATTCTCAATTTATTTTTTCAGGTGATATTATCATCTTTTATAATGCTCACTTCAACGTAAGAATTTCCATGAGATTAATGTAATAATAATTTTCAGAGGTGATTTATATAATTAATCTTATAAACTTGAGGAAGATCGGTATAATAATATTTTTACTCACAATAAAAAGATACTATATTTTATCTTGAAAACACTTTTTTTTTTAAATAGTTAACATTTTGTAAAAATATGAGTTTTATTTTTAGTGACTCCGGTAGTAAGTGCAGTCACTAGGATCAGTGTAACTACTAACTAGAGTCATTGACATAGTGTCACAGTGATTTCATTTTATGTCTAGTAAATATATAGAGTCAGAGTCATTAATATCTTATATCATATTTGTTTTGATAAGACAAATAATGATGGTTAAAATTGAAAATGATGAGATTGAAATTTTAAAAATTAAATAAGGACAAAATTGAAACAAAAATTCATTAAACCATAATATGACTCTATGTCCACAAGCCAATGACTTCCTAACTCTATTTTTTGTGTGGATAAAAATTGCATTGGAAAATTTTATTTACTAGATCAAAATGACTTCTGTGATCCAAAATTATACCGGCTATAAAATCACTTTATCTCTTACTCTATGTGACTCTTCATGGTCATAGAAAACAACCCGTAGCCTTATATACTCATTAGATAAGTATAAAAAAAATATATACTCATTAGAGCTGGATAAATATGACAGATAATATTGGCTATTCCGATCCATCACAATATTATTCACACGTTATTGATAATGAAATTAATTCTTTTCATAATACACAACATTACAAATTTACAACAACATTAAAGACAGCATAATAGGGACAAACTTTCTCGGTTGATCCTTTGTAGCTTACCTTGTCACGTAACTTATCAATACTAATGTCTTATCTTGTACGTCATACTTGTTAAGCTTAATTTTTATTATTTTTTATTCAATTTAATAATTATATAAATTAGTGAGATTAAAATAATAAAAATTATTACTATTTGTTATTTAATTTAATTTAATTTTTTTATTTTATATTTATTTTTTTAAAATTAATAATTTTAATAAATGTGAATACTATCAAAATATAGTTATTTTGCGAAATCTATTATATAATAGTATAAATGAGAATGACCATTTGTTATCTTTAATTTTTCACCTTCCTGAGAATTATTGATTGCAGAATCTAGGAAGTGGATAAAAAGTCTCTGATAAAAATTCTTTGCCTTGTTCTGAAGCAATGTCAATTTCTTTTCCCTAAAAAGAATTAATCAAATTGAGCAATCAATCTCAATTTTTCGATTAAAGTCTCAGCCAAACATTTTTTTTTTGCATGTGAAGGTAATTACCATTAATAATGTGCATAAATAAAGTGGTCTAATTAAATCACGTTCTATTTTTTCAAAAACAAGTTACATTAAAATAATTTGATAACACATGCTTACCCATCTTGCAAAAACATGCAATGCCCAAATTAGTGAGTTGGATTGCATTAGAAGATATTGTTTAATCAAAATTAAGCAAAAGGTGGGTTTTATTTGGATTTCCACAGTATTAAGTTTCGTCCAAACTAATTTGTTATTTCGGATCACATACTAAAAATGATAGATGAGACTTCTAATAGAAATTTTTTTCATCTACAAAATTTAAATTCAAAATCTTACTTAAAAGACAACGAATTATTTACCACGCGTGATACTCCCTACAAGTCAAAAGGTGGTTTTTAAAACATGTATTCGGTTTTCTACTTTTATTTTTTTTATTTTTTTCTCTCAATATAGGGAAACTAAAAGAAAATGGGGAATGTTGTGTAGCTTTAACTTCTTCTATGTTTGGCTAATTGTATGGAAAATACATGTTGCGACCATGTGCACCGTTATGTCTATATTTATATATACACATGTATATTATTAATATAAATATTATTATTCTACCTCCTTAATTAGTACATATATAGCTTTTCCTTGGTCAAGACTAGAATAATGCAATTTGCCATGCAAATCATGGCTATATAATATAGAGGGAGATTAATTGAATTAGAGATACACATTATTATTTTCATGTTATTGTGATCCTAAAAGTGGCAAATAATTGCTCATTTTTATTCTTTAATTTTTTCTAAAAAAATATTAAAAGAAGTATGTTTATAAACCTTTAAAATAGTTTAATTTGTGTTATTTATCAATGATTATATTTGGTGTTGCCAGCGAGATATCAACCATGGTCGTCAAGAGTAAATTATTTAAATAAATTATAGGTCGGACTGTTGTCTCATCTTTTCTCTTTCTTTACTTTATCAAATTATAAAAAATAATATAAATATATATAAAGGTTTATAATGAAATTATATTGCCTTACCAAAAAAGTGAAATTATATTGGTATAAATTTAACCTATTATTAACTGTTGTGTAATTTTTTATTAAATTAATTTTTAATAAAACTAATTGTTGAATTAGAAGTTCATATTATATATCCATAAAATTATAAATTAATCTAAAATTATATAACAAACATGGTTTTTTATATATTCTATTTGATTAAATTAGTGAAACTAATAAATAAACTAGTTCTAAAAAACATTATATTTGCTATATTTCATCATCGATAATAAATAAAACAAAATAGGGGAATAAAAAAGATATGAAGCTAAATAACAAAATTGAAAATGATAATAAATAACCTATCATTATTATCATCAAATTAAAGTAGTAGTGGAAGAAATTAGATAGTCATGGATGAAAAGTGGAGCCACTATTTGAGGAGTTTATTAGTCGTGGCAAATTAAATTGTCTGTGTGATCCATCCACTTTAATTGAATTTGCTTTACGAAAAGACTTGTGCTTTTGTTTTTCTTGAGTTAGATAGGCTTTTGCTTTTTTATTTTAATTTACTATTTGTTGGTTTCAGTAACCAAATTTCATGAGTGAGGACGAGAAAAGGATGTGTATGCATGCCTTGAAAGTAATGGAAAGGAAATCGCATAATAATACCCAAAACTCATTTTCAATTTTATGTAATATTTTTCACAAAATTATTCTTGAGTGCGAGTCAACATTTTGCTGCCATAATAGATGTAGTATCTTATTTATATCGAGCTTATTTTTGGCTAAAAAAATTGTCAAATAAGTCTATTGATTGGTTTGTCTATTTTTACATTAAGCACTAAATATTATAATATTTATTTTATGTCAATCAAGATTAGTGTGAATAAGGCCAATATAAGTTAGCTTTATCTGGTCAAAGTTTTACTTATGCATGTGTATAACTTAAGTTCGATTCTTAATTTTTGTTATTATTAAAAAATGTAGATAGGTAATGAGTAAAAATCTAAGTCATAATATTTTTTTCTAATTAGCTAGAATTGCAGCATGACTAACACTTATATAGCTTAATTTCAGCCTAATAAGTATTTATCCAACAAATAATATTAAAATGAAATTGTGGGTTCGAATTCCTCAATTGGCCCTAGGAGGGGGATGTTGGTGGTAAACTAAGATTTTACATGTAGCAATAATCCACATATTTTTTAGAAAATAATTCTTCATATACACTAGAAATACTTACTCTCGTGTACTCCATGCATACACGAGTAAGTAATTAACTAATTAATTAAGTTTTCTTTTTTTTCTTTTTGTTTCTTCTCCACTTTCTTTATCTTTTAATGGGAATAAGCCCAATATAGATATTGTTGGAGTACAAGGAGCAATGCTCTTATTTAGATTAGAGGCAAGTATTCCATCCAAAATATACCATCATGAGAAGGGGAAAAAGATAAACTTCAATAAATTAGTGATTAAGTGTAGAAAATTATTGATGATGGAAGCCAAAGACACTGAAAGAAATTAATGACCCCATATATATATATATATATATATGTGTGTGTGTGTGTTATTCTCGATCATCAAGTATGAATTTCACTACCACCATCTATCTACCAAGGGTCAGCATCTCTATAATGACAGGAAGGCACACAACAAGAGGTCATTCTCAAGAGAATGAAGAAATTAAAGTAGCAATGATTTATTTTAGAAGGAGATTCAATAAAGTATTTGGCATTTTCTTTCACATTAATATAATGGTGCTTTCTCACATCAAATTTGTCTTTATAGTGAAGGAAATAATCAGAAGGGAAATAAATTGTAGAATACCATACATTTAATTATTTGGAGATCATTATAGATATATCTCTCTTCCTTCCTCCATCAATCCCAACCAACTTATCCACTAATTCTTCTTCAACCAAACCTCTCAACCACCACCGCCTCCGGCCAGCTATCACCGCTCTTCAGGAACCACAACTCGTCCACCGGAGACACCACTATCACCGCAATGTTGTTGTTCCTCCGGTGATGTTGTCGGCACCGACGAGATCCTCGCTCAGCACAACCTTCCTCACTGTTCCGTCCCTCGCGTCAACCTTGAACATTTTCTGGGTGCTAGATTGGACCACCAGGAGGTAACCTTTGTTGACATAAGTGATGCTGGTGAGAATTAGGAGCTCGTATTGTGGAAGTTTTTCTTCTCTGAAGCTTCTGGAATGTTCACAATGAAAAACGGCGATTTGGAGAAGATCGAGACGTCACCGGCGGGGACTTTGCAGATGTAGTTGCCAGCGGAGTTTGTTGCAAAAGTGTTGCCGAGGTGATCGATGGCGACATCATTTGTCGTGACGTTGAAGGTACCGAACCATGTGTTGTCAACGGAGGGGAGGGAGGAGAGAAAAATGCGTTGGCGGGAGCAGAGGTTGTAGACGAAGATGGCATTGAGTGGATGACAAAGGTAGATGTAGTGGTGGTTGCAGAGATTTGGTTGCAGAAATTTGGTTGAAGAATTAGTGGAAGAGTTGGGTGGGATTGGAGGAGGAAGGAAAAGAGGTGTTTATAATGTTCTTTAAATAATTAGATGTATGGTGTTATACATTTTATCTCCATTCTCATTAGTTCCTTTACTGTATTTAAGAACTCCCCTAATATAATATATATAGCAACCAATTAAATAAACTAACTTACTTTTCAACTGCAGCCAAGGGCGGCATCCAAATAAAACCTCATTGCTTGAAATTTAAAATGGATTGATAGCATTATATATATATACATATGTCACACGATCATTATCTTTAATTTGGTCTCTCTCAAAAATTATTAACAAGTTAACATCATGGTGTTCTAAGAGTCTCAATTGAAACCATGCACATATAGAAGAATCAATGAAGTGCTTGAGGAGAGTTAGATATTAAGTATTACTTTTCCGATAATTTGATAGTGTTTGGTGAGATATATAAGGAAAAAAAAATTTAATTTTAATGCAATGACAATGTAAAAGTATTTTATACTGTTATTCAACTAAAATACTTTATTTGTATGACTTTTTAGATAATAGAAGATTGAGAAAATACACAATCATTATTGACGTAACAACATATAATTGGATAACTGTGTAAAAAATTTATACACTGTCAATAGATAGAATTTAAATTCTATAAAAAAAAACACAAACACAAATATAAATATATAAAAATAAATATATATAAGATAAAAAACTTTAACCAAGATCCATCGGAAACTTGGGTATTATTTTTGTGCTCCATAAAAATTGAGAAAATGGGACATGAAATCGATCAGATGAGATGAAAAAATATATTATTATTATACCGATTCAAATGTAATATAAGGACTTATTATATATTTATATTTCTATCTTTATTTTATGATATCCTATATATAAATGTATGTTTGATTATGCATTCAAAACAAAAAAAAATTGTATTTCATAAAAAAAAATAGTATATTTTATATACTTTTGAAAAATAAAGACATAAATGACACAAAATAAAGCTGAATGAATCAGAAATTATTATTTTTATAATAAATTAAATATAATTAAGGATATTATATTTTTGTATTTTCCTCTTTATTTTTCCTATATTTCTACAGAAATACCAATTTGCAAATTAAAGTATCTTTCTCACGAGAAATCAATTGCAATATGCAAAGTGGAAGGTTGCCGTCAACTAAGCTTTCAAATTGAATACGCAATGTTTTGATCCACAGATAAAAATAATTTAAATAAAAAAGAGAAAGTACTACAAAAATGATAATAAATATATATTTTCTTTTGCTCTAGGATTAATATATACATTTTCGAAGTCCTACGCATAACCCATTTATTTTGATTCACTAATCTCTTATTCTAATTCTAACCGCTTTTGGATGTGATTTATTTTGCTTTTCTACGAATTAGAATTGTGTTTATTTAGATTAATTGAGGAACTAAGTATTGTGTTTTGAAATTGTTAGTGAAAGATAGCTTTATATTGTCATCATAATATATATATGTAGTCAACTATATATATTAACAACTTATTAGATTCATATATATAACTAAAGATGAATCTAAAATCTAGTACTTTCAAGAATTGTATGTCACTAAATAATCGTAGGTTTGATATATTGATGTTTAATTTGTAATCAATAATATTTGTCATATAACATGAATATATACCGTCTAATTACTATATATCCAACATGTTTTCAGTTTTATATATAATGTGTGACATATGTAATGTATATCATATATATGTATAACACAAGTTATATATAACTCACAATATATATAGCATTGGATATTAATTTGATATATTTCTATTATATAACAAACATTACTAATTTTGTAATATTGTAATAATAATTGATAATTTTTTTAAGGGTTTTACAATGACATTTAGTAAAGATGTTAAAAAATAATAAAATTTAATAAAATTTAAAATATTATAATAAGTCCATTACATAAAATATAAAAATATTTTATAAGGATATTCATTAGCAAACTCATTTTTTATTTACGCTTGACCATTATTACATAATAACTTTCTTTTTCTGCTCATATTCTCTAATCAGAGGTAATGATGTGTTTAAGCTTTTCATTATAGTAGTGTATATGGAGAACATATATAACACTCTGAATACTTATTATATTCGTTTGAGAGTAAAAGCAAATATAATTTTTTATCAATGAATTTTACGTATAAATTTACACATACATGAAATTAATTCATAAAATTTATCCCTCATTTTTATCCCTTAACTTAGGGTTCAAATTTGAGACCACTAGGAAAATAGGAAAATGATGTTTACCTTTTCGCAAACATAATATATATAATATAATGTGTTGATAGGTGATACATTTTAATACGAGTGTTAATTAGTATTTCTTCCAAACAACTAATTTGAAAATCCCCTCAATTCAAAATTTACTTGTAATGACATAATTATAATTTAGATAACATTCAACTATATTTGATATATGTGAAAAAAATTTCGAATTAAAGGATCTTTAAGCATATTAATTATGTGGATTTAGAATTTCTCTTCTACTATTTTTTTTTCCAGAAATAGGTTGGATTGAAGAGAATTTTGGTATCTTTTTTCAATGTTTTTAGTCAGGCAGTTCAAATTATGAGGGATGAAATATTCCTTCCATTTTTGGGGGTTCCAAATGGCAATTATTCATTCAATTTTTATTGAATTTATTTTTTGGTAGGAGAATAGGAAATCATTCATGCAAAGGTATAATTGTTTTTTTTGGTAAACAATTGTGTGTTTTTATTTCCTGTTTGGGCTTAGATTACACAATTTGTTTACATCGTTAGTGACCCATTGTTATGGGCCTGTTTAGATTTAATTGGATCTTGATAAATAAAATACTTTTATACATTTCTATGGGCTACTCATGAGCCTACTCTGGAAAGAAAAAAATCAACTAGAGTAAATTACACTATCTTTTGCCAACGAGGTATAGCTCAATTGGCATCTCCCTTGGTCCAGGTGACTAAGGTGTTTGAGTGCAGGATCAGGGGTTCGATCCCCACATGCCCATCTCATTTCCCATTCCCCCTTAACTCCACTAGGAGCTCCTAAGAACAAAAAAAAAAAAAATCACTATCTTTCTTTCAAGTTTTGTGAAATTCATCACAGTCCCTCTTTATTTAAAAAATTTGTCAAAGAGATTCCTGAATTTGTAAAATTATTTCACTAATTTTTCATTACAATTATAATGATTTTCATTTTGGATGTTAGTATTGCATAATTCGATGGAAACAACCAACAATTAGTGGTTTTGCATTTTCAAGCAAGCATTTGATGTTGAAAAAAGTTTTGTTAATGCGTGTTTTTATGATATTATCAAGCATAAAAAAAATATGATCATTATTTATTTATTTAAATTTTACAAAAATTAACTAACATTAAGATGCAGATCTGAGATGAATGGACAAAAGATTGAGATATTGGATTCTTCGGTCATGAAATTCATATATATGTTGAGAAAATATTGTTGATGATAATGCACTGTCTTACTCGAATGTGATATTTAGAGTTTAAGCCCAAGAGGTATAGCTCAATTGGAATCTCCCTTGGTCCAAGTGACTAAGATGTTTGAGTGCAGGGTCAGGGGTTCGATCCCCACATGCCCATCCCATTTCCCATTCCCCCTTAGCTCCACTAGGAGCTCCTAAGAACCATAAAAAAAAATACACTATCTTTCTTTCAAGTTTTGTGAAATTCATCACAGTTCCTCTTTATTTATAAAATTTGTCAAAGAGATTCCTGAATTTGTAAAATTATTTCACTAATTTTTCATTACAATTATAATGATTTTCATTTTGGATGTTAGTATTGCATAATTCGATGGAAACAACCAACAATTAGTGGTTTTGCATTTTCAAGCAGGCATTTGATGTTGAAAAAAGTTTTGTTAATGCATGTTTTTATGATATTATCAAGCATAAAAAAAATATGATCATTATTTATTTATTTAAATTTTACAAAAATTAACTAACATTAAGATGTCGATATGAGATGAATGGACAAAAGATTGAAATATTGGATTCTTCGGTCATGAAATTCATATATATGTTGAGAAAATATTGTTGATGATAATGCACTGTCTTACTCGAATGTGATATTTAGAGTTTAAGCCCAAGAGGTGGATTGATCTATAAGCTTGTGGCTCACTCCTGGAAAGGCAATTGGCAATAGGTTTGCACAAATGATGGGGGCCATGGTTTGAAAAGCATAGTCTCCTAAGAGATACAGGTTCGAATTCTTCTCCATCCAAAATCCTCAATTGATGGGCATCCCTTCGTAGATAGATCTCCTACCGCTCACGGGCAACGTCAATGAGTCCTCTGAGTGGCTTCGACCGGCCCAATTTGGAGAGGTGAATGTGTATGGCATGGGCCAAGTCCCGTAAGTCCCTATCATCCTATCTGGCTGGATTCCTGGATCAGGACACTGGCGCCCTGCCTGCTAGTAATGGGGTGCCTCCCTTTACTGGCATTTTTTAAGGAAAAAAAATGGCAATTTGCATTCAAGAATGTTTGTTGTATAACAAAAATACATTTATCTAGTATTCAACGTGTGCTATGTGTTATACATAATATTTGTTATATATGATATATAATATACACTGGATACTAATTAGATGTATTTATGTTGTATAACAAACATTATTCATTATAATTAGTTGGATTTTAAGAATTTATTTGGGAGTTTTGAGAGAAAGAGAAGAAGACATTTGAAGGAACTGAAAAAATGGACATTATAGAGAATTTTTCATTTTAAAGAGTTTTTAATTTTTTGGTTTAGTGCTGGAAGTGGTCAAAACGTATGTTTGACCAACAAACCTACACATATTTTTGCCTTTGGGTTGAAAATAAGTCATCATACATCTCACCTCATTAAAAAGGAAAGTCCTAAAAAATAATTAAATTTTTGTGCTATGTTATTTCCATAATGAAAAAGTAATTAAAATTAGCATATATAAAGATTTTGAATTACAATTACCCATTTCATTAAAAACTACTTTTTTAAAGAAATTTTTATTAGAAAAAAATTATCAAATAAACTCATTGTCTGTTTTTTCATTTTCATCAAGTATTATTGTTCCTGAAGTTTCAAAGAGTTGGTTGAGTAAATATGGAAGGGAAATGTTTATTGTACAAAAGTAATATATCCAAATAGTATCCTATATATAGCACACATTATAAATAAAGAAGTGACACATATTACGTATTTTAGTAATTGTATGTATTTTTTATATACTATTTCCTATTTTGCTCAACTAATTTCACACATGTATGACACACATTATATATATATATATATATTGTATAATATATGTTACGTTAGATAGTTGTTGAATGATATTTCTATCATAGATATAGTATTACTGAATATGAAATGATTCGAGGCTAACAAGTCGCACTCCACTTGGGACGAAATAAATGTAATTTTAATTTCTCTGAAAATACTTGGGGATCTCAAAGCATTTCACTGTCTCGAACTAAAGCATCATCTTCTCACCAACTAGCTTGTGCTCTTTATCATGAAGTTGATATATTCCTCTTGCATGATCCATATAGTGCTAATGATGTTCATATTACCACAAGTTTTTTATAATATTTTATGGAAAGACTAGTTAGGAAGACACCTATGCTTTCCTCGTGACAAATAAGTAAGAGAAAGTGGGTGGAGAAGATATGTAAGAGAAAGTGTATGTACAAATATCATTATTGTAAGTTTTAATTTCTTCCTTTTAGCATGTGACAACGTTTTGGTTGATGTAGATGCTACTTCCAGAGTTGTTCAAATATAGTAGTACACATTTGGAAAACTTAGATGGATTGGCAATTCCAAACATCAAAGGGGGATAAAATATCAACATATATAGCAAGAGAAAGAAAGTGAAATTAAGGGTTTAAGCCTTATTTATTATATTTAAACCAGGAATAATTATTTATTTTTTTAGGATTTATGGATTAATCAACAATTGTGATTTAATCTTTATTTTGATATATTTAAGAAAATTAAGTTAACAGAAAAATGACTCATTCTCAACCACAAATAATGAGAGTATTGATACTCTTAAATTGTATGCCACAAATATTTAAAAAAATATCGGTGTACAATAAATAATTAGATAAAACAGTTAACATGTTATGTACATTATATGATATGTTGTAAAGAAAGATAATATGCAGAATTTTTAATCTCTTTATGGAGACAGTGAAAGTGAATTTTGAAGAAGTTTTGCATTAGTTTATAGTTACAGAGAGAGTTACACGAGTATTTTTAATGAAAGTGAGTGGATGAACGTGTATTTTGTAGCTATGAGCCCATTTAATAATTTTAGTTGTTTTGGCAGTTTTTTGCTCCACAATGCTCCAGTATTTATTCCTTTAAATTTTTGAGTAAATACTCGATTTTGTCCCTTAAAATTAATATGAGTGATAAAATAATCGTTCAAAATACGAAAATAACAATATGATGTCTTAAAATTTGTCGTGACGAATAAAATAGTGTTTGATAACATAGTCCTTTAAAATTGAAATTTTAGGACAATATAATCCCTCAACTTACTCTATATTTTCAGTTTTGATGGACCACATTGTCCATCATGTTAAATCTTAAATGACCAAAATATCTCGAGGAATTATTTTGTTCATCAAATTAAATTTTAGAGGACTAAATTATCATTTTTATAACTTAAAAGACTATTTTACCATTTACGTTAATATTGAGAACCAAACGACATATTTACTCCAAATTTTTTAAAAGATATAGGCAGAATAATTAGTTTGTATACATTCTATGTGGCTACCCTAGGCCCTAGCTAGCCTTACAATTGTGGTTGGCCCAAACTAAACGACTGTCCACATCGTTGAGGTTAGCATGTGGCAATGAATTGTTCATATTGATTGTAGACAATTGCTTCACTTCAACACTATTCTTGCAGATGAGAAATCTTATCATGCACCATACCTTTTTTCAATATTATGAACTTAACTATTTTAATTCTGCCATATTTCCATTATTTTGTTCTTTTTAATGCCCCTTTTATCATCAACTTTTGTTTGACAATTTTGTTTTTTTCTCCCAAGCACAGTCACATTATCTCTGCTTCAACTACGGCAAAGTAAATATAAAATTATGGCACATATCAAGAAAACTCCTACTAAGTCCTAAGCCTGTAGGATCACATGTATTTCTTCATTCAAGATACACACACCAAGAAAACTTCTTCACCTTGTATTACGTCCGAATCCACACGCTGCTAACTCTTTTGCCTCAATATGGACAACTTTGGAGGAAATATCCTTTTTCTTTTCTAAATAATGTTTTACGAGCATTGCTATATGTACAATGAAAAAACACTCAAAATAACCAATATATTATGCACAACAAGTATTATGTAATGTGCATAACATATATTATATGTTGCACATAACATATATCACATATTATGCACAATAGTATCATATATTGTAAAGAAAGATAATGTTGCAATATATGAATATATGATATATGTTGTGCACAGTCTATTGGCTATTTTGACTAGTTTTTTTTTTCGAGCATCAAGATTTTCTCATATTTTACCAATAATTGCTTGAACGAACAAATCTCCTGAACTGAAACTTTGACCAACTGGGAAGAAGGGTTGACTTTTTAATTTCATCTACAAATTAGTGACCCGTGAGTCTCTGATTCTTGCTACAATAAATAAGCCATGGAGAGATTCTGTCTTCTCTACACCGATGACCTGATCAAGTACAAGGAATACAATAGGATCTTTAACAGTGGTGAATATGACAGTAATTAGGTTAACAATTCAAAATGGATCCTTTTTTTCCATGACTTGGATTGTGAAATAACAGAATGAATGATTTTTCATTTTCCACAACACACTAGTATTGATTATAATCATTATATCAAAGGAGCACAAAAAGTATTATATAATTGTTGATAATTACCTGATATTAGGGTTCCTCAGTCCTTCACAAGTAATTGGTGAAATGCCATCAAAACCACTGCCATTGTTGCTTTGTCCTCTCTCAACATCTTGGACCGTGTTTTTCGTCATTTTATTCGTATGCTGCTCGAAATGACCTGCATTGCTTTCAACTTCTGACATTGGATTCACCAAAACTCCTCCCCTACGTTGCTGAAATCTTTTGCTATTTGCAGTTAAGATTTGTTTGCTACCATCTCTCTCGGTTGCATTATGCAGAGCAATAGGCGACGCTATGGTTCCCGACGTGGAATATCGACCTTCTGTCTTCTTCCAGAATTTAGAGCTCAAAAAGTCGGTACCAGGTAGTTTGCAACACATATCTTCTGTGACATCAGGAATCTTGCCACTTGATAGTGCCAAATCATATGATATTTCATCCAAGGCCATCTCTAGGCCATGTACTCGCGTCTCCAGAGAATTTATCCCACTTTGGGAGCTTCCAATAAATCTCTGTACTCAAATAATGAAGGGACATAGGTTAGAAATATATATACTTCCTTAAATGTTTGATAAGCTTTGAATGGGGTCTTACAACTATATACTTTGAAGCATAAAATTCGATGCAAGTAAAAGGGCAGCACCAGCACTAACTACTAAAGTCAAAACAAGTGGAAGAACGGTCAAAACAAGTGGAAGAACGGAGAATCAAACAAGTTATGGCAAAAGGAAGAAATGAATATTGCCAATGACACTATTATTAGAGTTTCATTCAAATGAAGGATGTTGTAATGCCAAGCCTTCTGTTAATAATATATGCTACATGTCCATAGTATGAAATTACTAGTCCACAACAACAATGAAAACAAACCTTATCCCACTATGTAGGATCGGTTACATGGATCAAACGACGTCATTGTGCCCTGTCATGATCATGTTTGGGTTTAACCCATTAACCCTCAAATCCTCCCCGATTATAGGAAATTACTAGTCCATGAAGGAAAAATTATCCTGAACCATAAAGTGAAAGCATATCTATGATCATAATGGCAGAACACAAAAATAAGAAACTTGGATAGTTAACTATATTCAAATCAAAAGTGTGTGATATCAATGCATCCAAATAGACAGTAATAGCACTAGCCTATATTAGTATTAGGCTAGATTTGAAGAATAAAATTTGTACATAAACACGATAATATACCTGGAGGAGATCAAGGAGATTGGATTGCTGGTTCTCAATTTGAATAAGTTGCTCACGGATCAAGGACAAATCCTCAGCATCTTGTGGGCTCTCACAAACTTCACCTGTAACATCTGGCTCAAGATTGTCATAGTCATAACATGGAACCACACGGGATTTTGAACCGCCAAATTTCCGAACTTTCTCCTCAGATGTCTTGCTAAAGAGAACACGCTTAATCTCTGCCCTCGAATTGATGCCATTTTGATCTGGGGCTGGCTTAGAAAGTTCTGTATCACACCTTTTAATATCATCTTCCCTAAAAATATTTGAAGGGGGGGAGTTGGAAACTGGAGTTGCAAGTTTTTCATCTGAGAATTTACGGTGATCCAGCTGACGCGGTATCCCCATTCTCAAATCCTTCTCATCACTCTTTAGTGAGCTCTCTCTTTTAATGGAGGATACAGATGAAACTGTGGATGGAGGGGATCGGCTGGCTGGGACAGTCTTCTTCGATAAAGAAAATTTCGAGCCAACACTGGCACGCTGATCTTTACTATCATCTGGGCCTATGGGTAAAAAAGCCAACATCATAAAACAATGATGAGATTACTTCACTCTCAGTTACAAACATTTCATTCCTTGCATTAGTTAAAAACTAGAAATATGAAGAAAATACGATTAAATTGATAGATATATTAGTTTGAAATTCTGAAATGGAGCCATTAAGGCATTAAGCCCTGAAACAGGGGGCAAAAAAATTCATGGATAAGTTCTATATGATAAAATTTATTAAAAAAACCCATCCCTATATTTTTCACCACCAATGGCTCCCATTCCCAACCAAAACAATTATCATAAGATTCAAAATTTTAAACTCAATTCAGCTAAATCGGAGCTAATCAAATCCCAACTTGAAGATATTTACCAGTTACCAGACTAAAGAACATAAAAATGGCTATTTGAAAAGAAAAGAAGAAGAAGAAAAAAAGGCTATTAGACTTACCAAGTGAAGAACATGTGGACTTAGCAGGAGTAGAAGCATCCTCAGATGCATCATCAGCTACCTCCTTCCACATCTCCAACGCACGATTCATAGTCTCTCTAACCACTTTCACCTGCAAAAACAACACCACAATTTATCATATCAAGAATTTTCTTTCTTCTTTTCGATTTCCCTTACTTCAGAAGTTGAAGCATTACCTTATCAAACCTTCGATTCTGCAACGAATCCAAGCAGAGAACCCTGTGCTGCGACGCCAAATCTCTCTCCACCGTAGCTACCTTCCCCAGAGCCTCCGCCGCCGCCTTCCTCACCGTCCAATCCTCACTGCTAAGGAACTCCACTAGACACGGCACAAGCCAGCTCATCACGCCGCGGCTCGACGCGCCGCCGGCGCCGACGATGCTTCCAATCAGAACCACCACTGCCGCCTTGGCTTTGCAGGCGTCGCTCTTAGCGAGCTTTCCGAGCCTCGGCATCGCGCTCCTCCGTAAGGCTTCCGCGTCAGGCTCCGGCGCCGCTTCGACGGCGGCGGCGAGACAGAGCGCGGCGCCGATCTGTGAGTTGGCGTCCTGCTCTTGAGCAAGCGCGTCCATGAGCGGGCGGAGGAACGCAGCGGCGAATGGCGGCCGCGTGATCCGTGACGACATGGCGGCGACGGCTTCGACGCAGGCGGATCGGACTGCGGAGTCGGAGTCGCGGAGGCGGCGGAGCACGGTGGAGATCATCTTGGAGAGGAAGGGAGAGAGCGCGTCGCCGTGGAAGCGCGTGAGGATAGAGAGGAGGTGAACGCATTGCTTCCGAACTAGCGATTTGGAAGAGGAATCGGTGTTGTGGAGGCAGGAGAGGAAGGAGGAGAACGAGTCGGGGCTGAGGGTTCTGGCGATGGATTCAAGCTCCGCGGCGGCGACGGCGAGGGTGTCGCGGTCGGAGAGCTTGTTGAGCAGCAGGATAACTCGCTGCCGGAGGTCCTGAGTTGAGCCGGGCGAGGCGGCGGCGAGTTGCAGCGGGCCGCTGAGCGAGTGGCGCCTGGAGGAAGCGAGTGACATTGTGGTGTTTTGGAGTATTGTGATTGACTCGGTGGTGGTGAGTTCAGTGAGTCAGTGACTCGGCATTCGTGTAGCAGGTGGAAGCGCTGAAACGGTGCGTTTAGTGGGGAATGTTGTTTTTGGCGGTAGAGTTTGGAAGAATTGGCCTTGGCCAGTTGGGTGTTAGAGAATGTAATGAGAGTTTGGTTATCGTTGGGATTTTATATGTTCTAGTACGGTGCACATCAATGCGGTAACATCATCATTTTTATATTTTCTTTTTAATTTTTCTTAAAAAATAATAATAATAAAATCTGAGAATAATTATGATTATTTGTAAGTGTAAACTGATTTTATATTCAATTAATAAATTTATGACACATTATTTATTTTATTTGACTTTATAAAATTTGAATTTAATATAATATAATAATAGATGACATGACATATTTTTATTGTATGATGGTATAATAAATTTTACAGTACATGAGAATTAAACCATAAAATATAATAGTTATGAGACATTTATCAATATTAATAGTAAATAAAAAAATTAAAAAATTTAGATAAAAATTACATTATAAATAAGTAATAAAAAATTAAATATCAATACAATATATAATATTTTGGAAGTACCTATAGTATTTTTTAAAATCTATGACCGTCCTGTAATATCCTGAAATATTTGTCTTAGTAAACAAAATAATTTATCACTGAATTGTACTCCAATTTTCTCTAATTGCAAAGAAATCAGGACAGTACCACTTAATCTTTTTGAAAATTGTTTGATCTCGAAATTGAATCTCAAGGTAGCCGCTTTTTGCTAACACTTTAATCCCTTTCTTTATCTACATCTTCTATGAAAGAAAAATAATGGACAACGACAATAAATATATACACGAAATCTGTAAAATAAATATTTCCTGAATCCAAAGTGATTTCGTTTGTGTATATATTCTTTAGTTTTTTTTTTCTTTTTGGTATTATTTTTCCTATTTATAAAGATTTCCCAGCCAGTTCATTGTAAATTGTAACCTTAAATTAACTTTAAACATTAAAGCTACAAATTGCGTGTTCTTTTGAGTGATCCAAATACACGAAAATACTACTTGTATATGGATAATTTTGTAGTTTTGTACTCTATCACATTTAATTTACCATGTGATCTTCTACTACTTAAATTTTTTAACTTTTCTTAAACTATCCAACTTTAAATGTCAATATAACATTATTCATAAATATATAAAAAATTATATGTGAACTATAATTTTCTCGATCGTCCTCTGTGTCGATGAAATTATATCTATCATTAGAAAAAATTGTGTTCTACTTTAATATGATCACACACTACTTTTAATAATAGATACAATTTCATCGATGTAAAAGTCAATAAAATTTTGTACACTTAACAAAATCTATCTATATTCTTTGCTTGCAAAATTTGAATTCAAACCATAGGAAGACTTTCTTGGAAACAAGGTAATAAATCCAAATACTCCAACCTGTATACAAGTATAAATCACTTTCTTATCACCCAGGTTATTCATATATCTGTTTGTCCACTTCAAGTTTCCCTAATAACTTAGGATCACATGCATCATATATATCACGCAACCTAGAAGAAGTAGTATAGCAAATATAATAAAAGTAAGAATAATAATTATTAGTATATGAGTTCACATGAACTTACATGTTTAATCTTAACTTTGCTAGGTAGTTCCCCAACATTAAGAAGAATTTACTAATATACCCCAAATTTAATTTTATAATAAGGTATTAATAATGTTTATCATGTATAAGAGAATAGTACCACATGATTAAACCACATGTAATGCAAACTATTGCACAAGAGCACTGTTTGCTTCATGTGAGAGTTGAAAATTAATTGCATAGCAACACAGACAAATGAAAATTAATTATTTTTATAATATTTTTCTTGATATTATAATCAAGAAAGCATCTAGGTAATCTATCTTAAGAGGCTTAAATGTACTGAAGCATGTGAATGAGATAAGGGAGAAATTAATTATAATGTTTTATGATTTTTGTTAAAAAAGAGCATAAAGGATTCAACTTGTATAGCTGTCACGTGACCGTTGAATTTGGATATTCACTTAATTCAGTGAATTGTACCAATTTTTTTCTTGTAAAGGTAAAGGCATTTGGATTGATTATGGAGAAGAAGATTGTTAATTACTTTCTAATCAATAATTAAGTTTGATATTACTACTTTCATTCACTTTTATATATCTCTTATAAATATAAAAATCAAATTGTATATTAGAAAGATTAGTATATGTAGAGATTATAATTTATAAGTAGTATATTTTATTGGATTTAATTTTCATCCACCGACTTTGCACAATTATTTTACACAATCATTCAATTATATGCTTTCACATTAGTCATGATTGTGTTTCTCTCTCTCACTGTCTAAAAGGTCATACAAAAACAGAATATTTTGATAGGATGATAGTATAAATATATTTTATATTGTCAGTTAATTATAATACGACGTATAGGATGTAGTTTGTGGTTTTTTAGAATACATAGGGTGGTTAATAATAAAATAGAACACATGAAATTTTTTTTGTTGTCTGACAGTGTACAATTTTCTACAGTATCAATGAATGAAAATTATTTCTATTAAATTATTGTTACCTCACCATCTAAAACATATTTATACATTGAAATTAATTTGTATCTAAATATAATTTTCTCTAATTTGTTTTCATTATTGACTCTAGTGGCAGAGTTGAGTAAGTGAAGAAAATGACTCTATTAAGAGTTCGGTGTAGTGGTCACAGTAGAGAAGGGAAGAACAGTGGTGATTCAGTGAACAAAAATATAAATTTTTTGTTCACTCCAATTTTAGAGTTATTATATATTAAAAAAGATCGAGATCAGTTTAAGTTAGAAAAGAGACACATTTAGAATTATTGCGTCTATAATTTCTCGCGATATATAGTGACTCAAATAACTCTCTTGAATTAATGTTAAATATCAATTTTTTATGTATGATCTTCTTATCTTTATTTCTCTAGGAGACATAGAGGTCTAGGGTAGGGAATATTTTTCTGCTTCTCAATTAGAGAAAACTTTTCGCTTTGTCTCTCCCACAATGGATTTCTATGCTTACATATTCACCAACCAAATAATTATTACCATTATTATATTATTATATATATGATCTCAAGTACCCAACACCTAAAAATTAGATTATGGTGCTGGTCACTGACCCAACTAGCAAAAAACTAAACAAAGGTATTAATTATGACGAAGAAGAATATATAAGAAAAACTGGTAAAAGGAAGAAAAAAAAATCAATAATAAGAAAAGAAAAAACTGATGATGTCATTAACTACCATATATTCTAGCTAGTTGATTTGTAGTGGAAAAGACTAAAGAGGTTCTTATATCTGCTTCTCCGTGATTTAAGTAAAGTTGCAACAACAATGATTTGAAGTATGAAGAAAGTGAACAAAAGAAGATAACTCAATAGGATCTATATACATGTATATCATATGGACATATACCCCTTAACTTATGCAAGAAAATGACACAAATATATTAAGTTGATGAGTCCATGTGACCAATATTTGAATCTCATTTTTTGTGACAAGGACTTGAAGGTATTGACGATGTGTGATGTAGTTTTCATAATGTGGCACCTCTATTTAGATAATTTTAGAAATAATTAACCTCTTTTAAAAATAAAATGCAATGTGTTTTAGCTACGTAAATATTAGGAATAAGAAGCATGGAAGAAATCCAGAATCATCAACATCTCTCGGTTAAGGCAACATGTATAAAAGACGTTATAGAGAGAATAACACATTGTCAAATATTTCGTGTCCGTAAATTCATATTTTTATAATTTTTTATTTGATTTTAATTTAATTTAATAATGATATAAATCAAACTCAAATAAATAACTAGTGGATCAAGCTAGACAATGAAAAAATGGTTATGTCTAGTCCAAAATGACCAATAAATTGCTCCTAAAAATTCCTCATACGATGGATCATTCGTTCTCACCTTTAGACGATGTCTAGATCCGAAACAACCGATAATACTCTATTTATAATCCAAAATTATCATACAAGACATATACACTCCTTCAACAATATGAAATTTTGGGTTAACTCCTAGTAATAAATCAATAATATTTATTATATAATAAAAATATATTAAATTAATATCTAATATGTGCTATCTATGAAACGGTAGCAGTATATGTACAATATAAGTACATGCAACTAATATTCAATGTGTGTTATATATCATGTGTAATGTGTGTCATATGGAATGCTTTTTGTGTATGACACACATTACGTATGAGACATGACATATGTTGAATACGAGTTGGATGTACTTATGTTGTACAATAACCACGTCCCTATATGAAATGTGTGTTATACGTACATGTGTTATACATATATAGTACATGTTCCGCATCATATATAGCATACATTGGATACTAGTTGGACGTATTTCTTTAATACGACAAACATTATTGAATAATAAAAATAGTAAAATTGTCAAATCATGAGACTTATTCAAATTTAATCATATAACTCAACTCATAATCTCATTGTAAACTTGATACTAATTGATACATACTCGATGGGTATTGATGATGTCTATCCTCATTATTGGTATATTTAAAAAAAAAAATAGTAAATTTAAATTTATAAATATGTATTATTAGGACCCTGACCACTAGTCCATTTTTACTGGTTTCAATTGAATGTAATTAAATTATTCGACCATTGCTTTGTGTTTGGAATCCAATTAACTTTAATGTTACATTTGCTTTTGCATAGCCAGAGGGTTAAATTAAACAAGTCACTAATCAGATGAAGAAATATAACGAAAGCTATATGAACAAATGATGATATATTCATCTTGTGTGCCCCGCCATTAATTAAATTGGTTTTCTGAATAAAAGCCCAGGAGAATTTTTACCTACGAGGTCACTAAATATTCTCTTAGACACTTGGAACAACTTTAGTCAATGGCTTTGATAGTACGTTTATTAATTAGTTAGTATTTAATTAGAGAAAAATTCCCCTAGAGATGCTGCCTTCACTTAATTTTAATCATAGTTCATTGTAATTCTTTAATTATTCTGAACATAGGGCATCAAATCAATCAATAAAAATGGTAAGGAGGGCACTTCAACAACATAATATTATGGGTTTAACAATTGTTTATTTTCATTGTCTTCGATCCGTCCACTACATGAAAGGTGTAATAAAACTATGGAATTAATTGATGAGGTTAAATGATCAATGAAATTTGATCACTTAATGAAGAAGTAATATATTTCTTTCATTTTAAAATAATGATATTTTTATTTTTTAATATATTGAAAAATTAATATATGCATTTTGTGTCTAGATAGTAGATAAATTAGTTTTTTAATGTATCAAAAAGTAAAAACAACTATTATATTAAAACGAATGAAATATGTGAGGATAAACAAGAAAAATATTTGATCAACAATGGAAAAATAACCAAACAAGTCAATAGGCCAATTTCATAACCTTTAGGCCCAAAAAAAGCACCATTTAAGGGATTAATTTGTAGTGAATTAAGTGATTATGATCTAAAATCTCTATATTAAATAATTTTTTACAGTGCAAATAGCATTATCTAATAAACAAATATTAATAATGGATAATAACTTAATTAAGAGAAATGTCAGATATAGTACAAAAAGTTTGTACAATACTTATATAACATTTTACATCAATGAATTTTAACATACACTAACTATTGAGTCCAAGCTATTAAAATTCAACGACAAGAATAAATATTGTATAAATATTATATAATTGTTTGTTGTATATTAATCATATATTTTGCCTTAATTAATGTGTGAACTAATGAGCTCTAAAGATATATATATAGCGTGCATTTCAGTGTTTTGAAGGATTTTGGAGTACAAAAATCATCGAGTTTCTTTGATTATATTTTAATTTACGGTTGAATCATGTTTTGTAATTTGAATAATAGTTTAATTTTGATGCACTAATAACAATGTGTCGTCCAATCAAAATGCTCTGTTTGTATGATTTTTTAAGTAGTGGAAAAGAAAAATCACAATCATAACTGACATGACAGCATGTGAATGGATGACTGTGTAAAAAAATGATACACTGTCAGTGGATGAAAATTATATCCTTGAATAAATATGTATTAAAGTTAATTCTTTGTTCTGCATCTGTCATCTCTCTTTTTTCCTTTCCTTTTTCCATTTCTCTCTTGTTCCTTCAGTTCAAAATTTTAGCAGAGAGCATAAAAAGTTTATAATGTAATCCAATTAAATCTCTTTTTAGTTCATAACATTTCATAGTATTCCAATTAAAATATGTATAATAATGTATATATATAGCTTAACTCTAATCATATTTATTTATATGGTGTTATGCGATTAGATGAATGTATAAATATTTTTTTACATTGTTTGTGTACATTGAAATTTCTTAAAATCAAAGAAATTCATTTCTATATACATAACGTAACAATAGAAATCAAGTAATAAGATACTTAAACATGAAGTTATAGTTGATAGTTTTTAGTGATAATTTATCATTTTCTTTATTTTATATTAGTTGATAAAAATAAAAGAATTTTATACAATTGAATTTACATAAATCAAATAGATACATGAAATTTAAGATATAATATCATATTAGACCTTGAAAGTTTTTATTATCAAATAAATCCCTAAAAATTAAAGAGGATATCATTTTGATCTTTTAAAATTAATAAATCTCTTTAATCTTCATTCACTTTCGTTAAGATAAATAAGATTTCATAGATCCATGTATTTCACATCATATTTTATTTTTTAAGAACAAATTTATTATAAGAAAAAATATAGACTAGCTAGTAATATGATAACACATTTGAATTTCTAATTACCTAATTATTTGATACAAAATAATTGAAGGGACTAATTAATTAAGTTGATGTTACCTGCCGCATCGTTCAATTATTCAAGTGGATATATTTTCTCTTTCTTTTCAAGTGAATAGTAATTCTCTCCACAAAACAAAACGCAATGATGTGGACAGAAACAGAGAAGATTAATTCATTTACTTGAAGAGACAACAAAGACAATAAGAGGAACAAGAGGAGGTGGAATGAGCAGGAATATATAAATGTGATGTAAGGTGTGGGGGGTTTTAATGAGTGTATGTGTTTATTATTACAAAAATTAATACTTGTATATCTAACATCTTATACTTCTACTTCGTATCAATATCTATTTTATTATAATTGATTTTGATGTGATAGTCCTTTTTATTTTTTTAACTTCTTTTATCGGTCCTTAGGTGTTATTAAATCAATAATATTGATTGTATAACAGAAATATATTCAACTAAATATGTATTATACAGAATATAGAATGTGTATTATACGTACGTGTGTTATACATATAGCGCATATTTCATATTATGCATGACACGTAACATACTAATTGAACCTATCAACTAATATGAATATTAATATAGTATCACTCTTATTTGTATCATTATTGTGTTTTGTTGGCCAATTTCAGTGTTGTTTGAGTGAGAGGGACCCCATCTAATAAACTTGTCCTTCGGATTACAAAAGACCCTCAATCAGTGAGAAAATATATTAATACATACCTGTTCCTTTTTTCATGATTTTTAGAGATTAGTTTAGATATTTTTTTAGTCAATTTATTTTATGTTAAAAAATTTTATAGATCAATTTATCTGATTTATTTTTGTATGAACAAATTTAACCTGCTTAAATTTTATTAGAGAGTAAAATGAGTATTATTTTGTCTAAACTAAAAAGTGTGACTTATAAAATTAGCATGTATGTATTTGTGTAAAGTTCTTACATGTTATGAGAATTTATCTAATACGTGTTTCAAAAACCTCCAAAACCACACTGCTAATTTAAGGATTTTACATTGGACATCTAATAACAAGGTAGTAAAATATAAAATATTCACCAAGAAAAAAATGTTTTTAATATTTTCTATGTAAAAGTTTCATTATAATATATTAAAATTTATTAAATCTTACTATTTTAAATATTCTTAACAAGTTTTCTAAAAAATTTATTAATAAAATCCTTAAATCAAAATATATAAATAAATATTTAGATGCACTAAGTTAAAACTTTTTAATTTGCACTACTAACAAAAATTTGACATATAATATTCCATTGTTGGTTAACTACAATGGAGAAAGATAAATTATTTTAAAAAAGAGGTGTAATATGGATTATGTGTTAAAATTTTAGTAGAACAGATTAAAATTTTAATTTGCTCTCAATATGAGAATTTCTCAAATATATAGCTGTTAAAATTCTTGACTTACACGGTTAAATTTTAACTATGTTGTAAATCAAGCAAAAATTTAATAATACTCGATAAATAATAAAAAAGTAATCAAATTAATTAATAGAATTATTTAATAACTTTCTAAAAAAAAGCTCTTTTAAAATTAGATTTTAATAAATCGATTAATTATGATTCAAAATTTTTGTTTTGATTAATTTTAATTGATTTTTCATTGTACAAGTAGTTTCAATCGCAAAATTTTCTATGCATTTATTGATATAAATTGTTTTTTAAGAAAAATGATAATATAAATCCGAGTTTATGATGAATCCTACATGTAATAATATATTAACCAAGAGTTTTATAATATTGTTATAATTATAATTTTTAATTATATCTTAAATAATTGATATGTTACTACGTATAGGATTCATCGTAAATTCAAGTCTATATGGCAAAGTAGTATCACATGGGGGAAGGGCAATGATAATATCTACATAATATAGACCATAGCCATTGAACAGAATACATGTCTCATTGTACTTGCTTTGATGTTGTGTGTTTGTTTTCCTTCTGAAGCGACACACCCACATGCAGCCTCTGCTCTGGGGAATTATATGCAACAAGAAAAAAAAAAGAATTAACACCGGCATGGAGTTATGGTCCATAAATTAATCTATTTTTTCTTTAAAAAATAATTTAATTTAACTTAATTTGAATATTAATTGGGGAGAGAAATTTGGTTGCACAAGGGAACAAACTCCCTGAAAACATTCCCTGCTTGTACAATGCCCTAACGCCACGTGTTACTTTACATGTGACATGTCATTTTTGGATAATGTGAGTCCTTATCAATATTCAATACCGCTATATATCTGGTCTGCTTCTGCCATATAATTAATTTTGAGTAAGTGACCCTTTTTCCTTTTTGATTAATTGTCCTATTATTCTTTTCGGAGTGAATCTCACACATGAACAAGAGATTATTAGGTACATCAAAAATAAAAGATTTATTTTGATGCATCATTTATTTTATTTTATTATTTAAAATTTAGTTTTTTTTATTATAGTTAATCTTTTAGATTATGTATTATATAATAAATCAATAATAATTATTGTACATTGAAAATACATTTATTAAATATCTAATGTGTATTATATGTTATACGTAATATATGTTATAAGTATAACATATTATATATGACATATAGAACAAGTTGAATACTCATTGAATATATTTTCAATGTACAATAAACATTACTATAAAATGAATAGTACAAAGCAAATAATTTTTTTCTCTCGTGGTGCACCTAATAATTTTTCTTAATTAGAATAATACAAAATTATATGTTAAATATATAGTGGTATTGAATACCTCTATTTGATTATTAATATTTTTTTTCCAAAAACACAAATAAACATGGAATAAAATTCTGAAGTTGTCTGTTTGGATAGGGTGTTTTTAAAATTTCTAAAAAGTTTAAAATATAAGGGATTTTAAGTATATAATTTGATTTTTTTAGTTTATATATTTTTTTTATTTGGATGAAAAATCAATGAAATATTATATTTAAATAAAATAATTATAATGATGATTTTAGTTAAAGAGATACTAAATGTGGGAGAGAAAGAATTTTTAAAATTTCCTCACTTTAGGTTAAAATTAGAATTCTTCCACTTAGATAAATAAAATTTGTTTCTCAAAATTTATTGAATTTCACAATATCTTCTAATTAAATATCTAAATAAATTATTTTGCGATGAATAACTTCAAAATCTCTCTTTACCAAAAAAAAACTTCAAAATCTCTCAAAAATTATATTTCCTCCTTAAGAAATAAGTATTTTTTAGGGTTTAATTATAATCCATTAGTAATATAAAAATTTATATTGTTATTCAATTATATTTCTCAATTTCTATGACTATTCAATCAAAATGTGAAAACTAATCATATTTATAGATATGATATTACTGATTTTCAATGCATTATAAATTTATAATTATTTATTTTATTCCAATAGTATATATTCAAAGGAGTCCACAAACTAGAGATATGATTTCAAAACAATTTATAGACATTGATATGTATGCATCTCCACAAATATTTGATGAGCTCATATAATACATCCTCCAAACTAGAGCAATTCATTTTTTCTAAAACAAAAAAACAAAACAAATCTGCATATAAATTTACCTCCACAATCAAACCAATCGTAGCTAAAAAAAAGTGCAATTTTTTTACTATATAATTTTTTAATTTCAACATCAATAATTGGGTAATAAGCTCTCTATTATTGTCGTGATGGATGAAAGAATCCATCTTGCATTTGTTCTTTATTACTGAATGGTTATTCTTGTCCCAAAAATCCAAAAGGCTCCATATGGGTACGCCTATGATCAATCGTTTTCATATAATACCAACATTGCAAACACACAAAACCTTACCTTATTATCAAACAGCGGCTCAGAAGAGAGAAAACGAAACCTTTGGTTGGATTTTCATATTTATTGACCACAAATTAATATTCTTTTCGTTTTAAAATAAGAATTTAGCTAATAAGAACACTTGCTAAAGAATTAAAAATAAAAATTTTTATATTTTCTATGCAAGAGATCCATCATTATATTTTAAATTTTTTCTAAAGTTATTATTTTAAGTATAGACACTTGTTAGTAAAATCCTTAAAATAATTATAATCATCTAAGATTTAAAAACTTGTTTTATATTAATTATTAATTTTAGGTTTTTAGTATGTATTTAATGATAGTATACCAATTTTATTCTTACAGTAATTTATTTATAAAATATACTAATAAAAGTGTGAAAGATAATAATTTAGTTATTTTAATATATTTTTAACACAAATCAAAATACTTCATATGTTTCTTATTACTATCCATGCATAAATCTTAAACGACTATTTTTTTTTAATGGAGGGATTAATTAATTAGTTTCTATTAGTATCTTAGCTTAATTAGCTTTATTAGTTTGTAGTTAGTTTGTTAATCTCATCTTGTATTTTCTTGCCTTTTCTGTTTCTAGGAGGTTAGTTCACTCTCTCTGTTTCTCTCCTATATAAGGAGAGCCCATTGTCTCTGGATTGTAGACTCTTTTGATGGTTTTGAATAATATTGATTCAGTTTCATTTTTCTCTTAATTTTTCTTCTTCCTTTCTTTAAGAACTTTCTGGCCTGATACCTTACATGGTATCAGAGCTCAGAGAGATCCTTCAATTTTTCTGAGCTCCCACATTCTATCCAAAAATGGCTTCCGCAACCACAACAAACACAAAGAACCCACTGGTTCCAATAGCAGATAAACTTGATGAAAAATCATACCTCCCATGGAGGCAGCTTGCACGTTCAACGATTCGCTCCCACGAGCTTTCCGATCATCTTGACTCAGATAAAATCCCACCTCGTTTTGCATCTTCAGCCGATAGAAAAGAAAATAAAGAATCACCACTATACAAAGAATGGTATTTGTAAGATTCAGCCATGGTTTCTTGGTTATTGTCATCCATGGATATGTCCTTCAAGAACAGAGTTGTAGGATGTGATTTTGCCTACCAAATTTGGGAACACATTGAGGCTTACTTCGCTTCCCATACAAAGTCCAAGATCAAACAACTGAAGAATCAATTGAAGACCATAAAGAAACAAGAATCACCAGCTTCAGATTACCTCCTGCGCATCAAGCAAACCGTCGACGCCCTTGCCACAGTTGGATCGCGGATGACCACCGATGAACATATCGAGGTGATCCTGGATGGCCTCAACGAAGACTATCAGGCCTTCACCACCTTCGTCCTAGGCCGCAAGGAGCCATGGACGCTTCCAGAGTTTGAGGCGTTCTTGATGGCCCAGGAAGAGCTTCTGGATCGGTACAAGAAGGACGCAAGCCCAATTATCCAAGCCCACTTCACACAAGCCCAAAACAATTATAATCAAAACCCTAATTTTCGACCTACTTTTCCCATTCGTAACCAAGGGGGGAGATTCAGAGGAAGAGGCGGCCGTCTCCGAGGAAGAAACGGATGGCAAGCCTCCAACCGGATACAGTGCCAGGTCTGTGGCCGCGCCGGTCACTCTGCTTGGCACTATTATTTCCGTTTTGACCAATCTTTCCAACCCACCATCACCACACCACGTTTCAATCCACCTCTTCCCCAAATTCGTAACCCTAATTTTGCATTCCAGAACCCACCACCACCGTTCTCATCATTTCACAACCCTAGGGCCCTTCTTGCTACCCCCTCAACTGTCTCCAACCCAAACTGGTATCCAGATTCCGGAGCTTCGCATCATATTACCAACAATAAAGACAATCTCTTGCAGAGCTCGGAGTACACCGGAACAGAACAAGTCTTGGTCGGCGATGGTTCAGGTATACCCATAAGGCATATTGGTAATTCTTGCCTTCTTTCTCGCCACTCAAACTTAGTATTTCATCTACAAAATCTTTTCCATGTCCTTGATATTACAAAAAATCTCCTTAGTGTGCAAAAATTTGCTGTTGATAATCAAGTTTTCTTTGAGTTTCATCCACATAGTTGTTGTGTTAAAGATCCCATAACCAAAAATATTCTAATAAATGGAACTGAGAATAATGGTATTTATCGATTTGTTGATATAACTATTCCTCATAAAACAACTGGACCACCACAAGTTTTTATTATCTCAAAATGTATCTTCAAATCTTTGGCATCAACGTTTTGGTCATGCTGCTATGAAACTGTTCAATTAGCTTTAAACCAACAAAGAATACCCTTTTCAAATGATAAAAACTCTAACTTGTGTGAATCATGTTGCATGGCTAAGAGTCATCAACTTCCTCATCCTATATCTACAACTCAATATTTTAAACCATTAGAACTTGTCTTTGCTGATGTTTGGGGTCCATCCCCTGTTATTTCCACTACTGGTCATAGATACTATGTTTCTTTTATTGATGCTTTTTCTGGCTATACATGTCTATACCTTCTTCATAATAAATCTCAGACCCTCAATGCTTTCAAACAGTATAAATCCATGATTGAAAATCTAACTGGTTTTACTATTAAGTCTTTACAATCAGATAATGGTGGTGAGTTTAATTCAAATCTGTTTACTCAATTTTTGTCATCAAATGGTATTCAACATCGTTTTACTTGTCCCTATTCTCATGCTCAAAATGGGCGTGTAGAACGAAAACATCGTCACATAACTGAAATTGGCCTTGCTATGCTTGCCAATGCATCTCTTCCCTTACAGTTTTGGGATGATGCTTTTATTTCTGCTGTTTAATTATAAACAGGTTACCTTCTTTAACTCTTGCACATAAATCTCCTTTTTTAATTCTAAATAATAGACAACCTGATTATACTGTTTTCAAAGTGTTTGGATGTTTGTGCTATCCTCACCTAAGAGATTATAACCAGCATAAATTTGATTTCAAATCTCATGCCTGTTTGTTTTTGGGTTATGCACCTAATCATAGAGGTTATAAGTGTCTTTCCCCACAAGGTAAAGTCTTTATTTCTAGAAATGTGCAATTTGATGAGTCAGTGTTTCCATATCAAAAATTGTTTTGTGATACTAATGTTTCTGTCAAGAATAAGTGTTCTACTGCTCTACCTTCTATTCCTGTTATTTCTTCCACTCCTACACCTGTTCAACTTCCAGCCCCGCCTACCTTGGAAAATACTTCTATTTCTGCCCCTTAGTCATCTTCAGGTATAAATGTTCAATTACCTATCAATTTGCTTGAACACACATCATCTACAAACATTCACCCTATGCACACACGGTCAAAATCAGGTATTTCTAAACCCAAATCTTATGCTGCTATTGTTAAGTCTGATTCATCTCCACATTGGAAGAAAGCAATGCTTGAGGAGTATTAGGCCTTACAAAGAAACAATACCTGGGATCTTGTGCCCAAACCTTCTCCCAACACTACTGTTGTTGGCTGTAGATGGATATTTACCATTAAACACAATTCGGATGGAACCATTAACAAATATAAGGCCCGTCTTGTGGCTAAAGGGTTTCACCAAAAAGAAGGCATAGACTTCCAAGAAGTCTATAGCCCTGTTGTTAAACCTGCCTCTATTAGGATTTTACTCATTATTGCTTTGTCCAAGGGCTGGATCATTAAACAATGTGATTTCAACAATGTTTTCTTGAATGGAAAATTAACAGAAATTGTTTTTATGGAACAACCACCTGGCTTTACTTCCAATTCTACTGTTGTTTGCAAATTAAACAAGGCTCTTTATGGCCTTAAGCAAGCTCCTAGGGCTTGGTTTGAGACCCTCAAAAATACCTTAAAACAGTTTGGTTTCAGTCATACTAAATCTGATAATTCTCTATTTGTCAAGTTTTCCAATACTTCTGTCATTTATATTTTGGTCTATGTGGATGATTTTTTGATAACTGGTAGTGATCAGCAAGAGATTTGTAATTTGATTTCTCAATTGAACAATATTTTCCCTCTCAAAGATTTAGGGTCTTTACACTATTTTTTAGGAATTGGGGTAACTAATACTTCTGATAACAGTATTATCTTGTCTCAATCCAAGTATATTAAAGACTTATTACAAAGGGCTGGAATGGCTAATGCCAAACCTATGCCCACTCTCATGAATGCTTCCTCTAGATTAACTGCCGAGGCATCTGATCCTTTTCCTGATCCCACTCTCTATAGATCAATTGCTGGGGGTCTCCAATATGCTACTATTACACACCCTGAAATTTTCTTTTCTGTAAACAAAATATGTCAATATATGCATCAACCCTCTCAATTACATTGGGCTGCTATCAAAAGAATTCTTAGATATCTTGCTGGAACTTTTAATCAAGGATTAAAATTTGTAAAAAGCACTGATTTAAGATTGATATCCTACTGTGATTCTGATTGGGCAACTGATCTTGATGACAGGAAATCAGTTTCAAGATTCTGCATCTACTTGGGGGACAATTTGATATCTTGGAGCAGCATGAAGCAAGCAACAATAAGCAGATCAAGTACTGAGGCAGAATACAGATCCCTAGCTTCTACTATGTCTGAGATTTTGTGGCTTACCTCCTTGTTGTAAGAACTAAAAATTCCCTGTACTTATCCTCCTGTAGTATATTGTGACAATTTAAGTACTTGTCTCTTGGCTGCCAACCCTGTTTTACATGGCAGATCTAAGCATTTTGAATTGGATCTATTTTTTGTTAGGGAATTAGTTCAAACTAAGAAAGCTTATGTCACTCATATCCCTTCTTCTGCTCAAGTGACAGATATTCTCACTAAACCTCTTCCTGCCACTTCTTTTAATCAGTTTTGCAGCAAACTCAGAATCACAAAATTGCTTGTGTGATGCTGAGTTTGAGGGGGGATATTAGTATCTTAGCTTAATTAGCTTTATTAGTTTGTAGTTAGTTTGTTAATCTCTTCTTGTATTTTCTTGCCTTTTCTGTTTCTAGGAGGTTAGTTCACTCTCTCTGTTTCTCTCTTATATAAGGAGAGCCCCGTGTCTCTGGATTGTAGACTCTTTTGATGGTTTTGAATAATATTGATTCAGTTTCACTTTTTTCTTAATTTCTCTTCTTCCTTTCTTTAAGAACTTTCTGGCCTGATACCTTACAGTTTCGAACATAGGATTAAGAAAAATGTATTAATAATTAAGATCCAGTAGGGCAAGAATCATTGTTACATTTGTTTTGTTTATTACTAATAATGGTCCACGCACCTATGATTTTCAAGTTATTAGATATGTAGTTGAAATTTAAATAATTGTGTCAGGGATATTTATTATTTATTATTTGGATTTAGAATAATTGTTGTACAACAAATATCTATATAAAACAAAATACTGAATTTTAGTTGTATTTGGTAAGATATATATACAAGATAAAATATAAATATAAAGACATAAAAATATAAACTATTTATATATATGGAATTTAGATTAATTAAATACAATAATTTATATTTTATTATTATGGTTAGTTTTTGTCCTTTCTATTGTGTCTTAAGATATAAATTTAATATTTTATTTCTATCATCAAACATATATTATTAATATATATATATATATATATATATATTTCCATGTATTTTTATTCTATATTAATTACAAACATCGTCCTTGTGTATGACTTTCATCTTTAATTGGAGCTTAGTAATGGTGATCCTTGGTCTTTTGTGTATTAATTAGGTGTTATTCTGTCCTTACTCTGCCCAAAAAAAACATGGTAATGAATAAATTAGTCAATATTTTTTTAATATTGTTATATTATTGTACATTATATATATTGGTTAGCCCTTCATAATTCCACATGGAAGAAGCCGCATAATAATCATAAGCACTAGGCAATTTTCTGTCTTCATCTTATATATATTATTAATCTGGGGAAGTTATTTAAAAATTGAAATTGAGATTGATAAAATATATTAAAAAAAAAGACAAAACACTTAAATTAGTCCATGCAAAACTTCTTATCGGACAAAATAATCCCTCCAGAATAAAAAATTCAAAATGCATTCCTCCAAAATTAAAATTCCGAATAAATTGGTCCTCTAAGAAAAAATTAGACAAATTAGTCCCTCAAGATTTATGAAAATAGTCAAATTGATCCTTATAATAGAAGGATTAATTTGTCCAAAATGTTTAATTAGTAGGGACTAATTTGACCGTTTCCATGAATCTTGAGGGACTAATTTATCTACTTTTTTCTTTGAGGACCAATTTGTTCGACGTTTTAATTTTGGAGGGATGTATTTTGAATTTTTGATTCTGAAGGGACTAATTTGTTCGATAAGAATTTTTACAAAGACTAATTCGGGTGTTTTGTCAAAATTAAACTACCAAAAAGAAATATATAAATAACAATAATGCTAAGTGGACAATGAAGAATCAGCCCATACAACAAATGAGCCTGTTTTGGCTTTGATATTGGCCTAAATAATCATTGAGATTGTAATGAGCTGAGTAATTATGGCCCAAAATCTCATTTATTGACTGATTGGACTGATTTTGCATTGTTCATTTAGCATCACCCTGAAAAAAATTATTAGCAGTTTTCTTTTCTCTCTATCATTATATACTTTTTAAATATGTATCACTGTCTGTGTGATAGGGAAGATGAGCTATACAAATGCTATATTGAGTGATGTGACAGCTAGCAATTGGATGAAGTATTATTATGGTACTCAATCATTAAAACAATGTAAATAATTGGATACCATTAATAATGTTTATAATTCTATCAAGTATATTATATATCATTTAATTAGTATAGTTTGAGATTATATATACAAAAATAAACAATGAAGTATCTCAACGATGGGTAAGCATGGGATGTAATGATAAGTATATGACACCAGAAAATCAAATATTTTTTGAATAATCATATGAAAATGAATGTAAGTGCTTAGTACCAGTTTGGATAGCAAACTTATGACTTATTTTAATTTTTTATAAGTTATAAGTTATTGTATAGGTGTTTGGATTAATTTTTATATAATTTTTGACTTTTTAAAAGGTTATTTTAAGTGCTTATTGAAGAAGTTAAAATATTTAATTTCTTCAAAAAGTCTTTGCACAACTTTTTAAAAACTAACACTACAAACTAAAATAAACACTTATATTATTTTACTTCCAAACACAAAATAATTTTTTCAAAAGTTACTTATTATTAAAATTCTTATTAAGAAGTTCTTTACGTATAAGGACTTAATTATGCTCTTTATCCAAACTGGCCTTAATGGTGTGGGAAGACTAGCTTCAAATTTATCTAAATATTTCACTTTTACCCAAACAAAGATGTTAAACATCAATGATGTTTGTTTACAATAGTAAACCAACCAATACATCCAATTGATTTTTTATGACTTTGTTTTTTTACCTAAATAATTATTGAAATTGTAATGAACTGAATAATTATGACCTAAAATCTCATTTGATTAATTTAACAATTTTTTATTGTACATTTAGCATAACTTTTTGTAACACAAAAATATATGATAGATTAAATACTATGATGTACAAAAAAATATTGTTTGTCAATTGAAAAAAAAAAAGATCAAGCCTGTCCACACTCATATGAACAACTTATAGCTGAGTGACATTATTTGTATGTCCTATCTTTTATTAATATTTAAATATTCTATTAATAACATACATGAGTTCAATTATTTATATTATTTTTTTTAATTTATTCTCTCAGCATCATTTCATCCAAATTTACGATGTACATATTCAAGATTAATGTACAAGTCTCTTTTCTCCTTTGAGCCCAAAAACGGAATAGCTTCCTTGCTATCAAGCCTTTTGGAGAGTACAAAAAGCCCAAACAATAAAAAAGGAAACAGAAAAAAACCTAAATAATTGCCCTAAGGCCCATAGATGAGCTATTTCTACATGTTGGGTGGTTATTATTTCTGAAAAACCATGGACTTTTTCTTGACTATATATAAATTTCTGGATGATCATACAATGTTGACTTTTATACAATAACAAAAACAACAACAAAAATAGGACTGTCCAAAACCTAAGTCGACACAACGTAACTAAAGGTCTCATAGTCTGACCAAAAATATAAATCAAAACTCTTATCTAGATCCAAAATGTTAGCATTGACCCAAAATTTAAATTTAATAACTAGGCCTATAAAATCTTTATTTTTACTACCGTCTTGATACTTTTTTATTTTTTTTTTCAATTTATGTTTTTTATTTTTTGATTTTTTCTCATAATAATGGATAAAAAATGATAAATAATAATATAGAAGATGATTATTAAATGAAATTATACTTTTTTTAAAAAAAAATTATCATAGTAAATTTATATGTAAAAAAAATGAGGTAGTTAAAATGTAATTTGAATTGAGAGAGTAATTATTTTTTTATTTATTTAATTTTTTTAAAGTTTTTTATTTATTTTGAATGGAGAAACCAAAAAGTAACTAACTTTTTGGCAATTATCTTTATAAGTAGTATAGATATAGATGTAGGAAAAAAAATCTCTTTTTTCTAAGTTAATGTTGTTGATCTAGTAGAATAGAGACGTGATATTTCTACATGTAAATATATATATATATATATATATATATATATATATCATAATACATTCACATTTAAGAGTGAGAGATAGAAATTTTAATATTGAAGTGAAATCACATCAAGATTCAATGATAATTTATATATAGTTTTGCTAAACAAAATAAAAAAAATCATTTTAAAAACATATATTTTTTAATTTTTTATATAATAAATCCACCATTGTATTTAAACACTTATTAGTAGGGGAAGATCATAGTAATACTTATAGGCAAGGGTGGTCATGTGAATTTTTTAAATTTGTATAGATATATATTTGGCATTCCAATTTTTCTAAAATGACACATTAATATTTTGATAATAAATTATATAAAAATAATAATTAAATAGTTTAATTGCAATAATGTTCACTTTTACGTAATGAGATTGATATATTTTAATATTGTAATATAATGGATAATTTTTTTGCTAGAAGATCATTTTTATATTACATATTTTCTTGAGTTTTGATTGAAATACATATTTACTTTTTAAAAAATAGTGTAAAACTTTTTTTCATAATTAAAAGTTAATTATACATATAAACATAAATAGACTACATAACTTTATCAAAATATTTAAAATGAACTAATTTATCTGGTACTTTTAATTGTAAGAATTAGATATTGTAACTTTTCTTAGAAAATTAATTTATTCATTGCTATTTTCAATAAAGATATATGACTTTCTTTTTCAAGTTTTAAGTTAAGTAAAACTTAGAAAATATATATCTTTTTGTATGTGTATTATTTTAAATATTTTATTTAGATGAAAAATATAATTAAGGACATGCATGAATTTTATTTATAAAATTATACAATTGATTTCTATGTTTTTATCGTAAGTTAAGTACATTTTCAATTTAATCACCTACAAATATTGTCGTCCGCCCCTATTTGTTATGTAATATATATATATATATTAGTCTTTGTACCCGTGCGTGCACGGGGATTATATCAAATTTTACGTTTAAGATATTAAATAATTAATGAAAAAAATATTTGTATAAAATGAAGTTAAATGAAAATATGTTATTCATAAATTTATTTTGTAAATATAACAATAAAAATACATAATAAACTTATTATTATATTAGTGGATGCAAATAAAATTATTCAATCACATAATTAGTTTTCATCTTTTTCAATATCAAATTTGTATTCATAAAATATTTATAATTATTCTCTTTCAACAATTAACAAAAAATAATCATAATTTACAGATTATCAATCACTAAAAACTACCGAAATCATAGAAAATATTTCAAAACTAATAATTATCAATCATTAATAATTACTAATTATTCATATCTATTCCCGTTCAACCATCAATAAAAATATTAAAAATTACTAATTCATGTTCATAATTATTCTTAATTAACAAAAAATGTTAAAAAAATGTAATATCAATCACTAAAATTCTCTAAAATATTCACTAATTATCAATCACTAAAGATTATTAAATTACAGGTAAAATATTCAAATATCACTAATTATCAAACATTAATAATTACTAATAATTCATAATTATTCTCTTTTAAAAAAATATGTTCATTATTTATGTTTTACATTTCCCGTGAGACAGTTAATCAATCATGTCAAATATTAAATTATGAAGAATAGAAAATGAGGAGAAGAATGAAACAATAAAAAAATATAGAAGAAAGATGAAGAATAGAAAATGAAAGAAGAAGAATTAAAAATAAATTAAAAAATAGAAAAAAAAATGAAGGATGACTAAGAAGGTAGATGAAAAAAATGAAATAAGAAAGAGAAAAAAAGAGAGCAAGAAATAGAGATGGCAAAATAAGAGAGAAATTGAAAAAAAAAATGAAGTTGAAAGGGTTGAGAAGGTGGAAAGATATATAGATATATATATAGATATAGATGATTTGACCATAATTTAACATCAAATGCTATAAACAAAAAAAAGAATCAGAAAGAAGATTTTTTATAATGTGAATGTAAATAGAAAATTGATATAAAGAAGATTTTATTATATATATTTCGAAATAAGATTTTCCAAATTTATATTATGAAATGTGAATAGACATTTCCAAATTAAATATTATCATTTTCAAATATTTTATGCATAAAATCAATTATTCTAAATAAAATAAAAGATACATATTGGATATTAATATTTAAAAGATACATTAAAGATTTGTAAATATCTTGAAAGAATAAAAATAAAGGATACCTAAAATTGCATACGTGTCACATTTATAGAGACTCAATTAATGGGTAAATTGGTAATCAACCATTACCTGTCTTTTACAATATTATATAGATATAGATATATAAGGTAAAATGTTTTTTTCTTGGTAAGCTAAGTGTTTAGTTGTTGAGTCTGCTGAATTCAATTATGGATATTAAAATTGCACACAGTTCATAATCAAGTTCTTTGGGCTCAATTAAATAATAAAATTAAATCCATTCCAAATCGACTAAATTTGGATTCGATTTGAAATATAAATATACTCAATATTGTATAAACCTCAATAAATTATATTATTTGGATTTGATTGATTTTTCATTCCAAAATATTTTAACACGCCCTCAAGTCCATGCATGTATTAAGTAGGCGGTTTGATATGTACAATAATTTAATTTTGATGCACTTTATTTTACACTGTCGTCCAATCAAAATATTCTGTTTGTATGACTTTTTCAAGTAGTGTGAGAGAGAAAATATAATCATGACTGATGTGGTAGCACATGACTAGATGACCGTGTAAATAAATGGTACACTGTTAGTGGATGAAAATTAAATTCTATACATAAATGATTTGAATATTTCGTATATCTATTATTTAAAAAATTGACGTGACACAGAATCCAATGCATACATATTATTTACACACAGAAATCATTTTTACATGTTTGGTGTGTGCATTTTTGTATTGTTGGTGTGTGCAATTGTGTGAGTTTGATTTGTGCATTTGTGTATATTTGATGTGTGCATTTATGTATGTTTGGTGTGTGTATTTTTGTATGTTACATTGTATGTGTCACTAGGTATGTTTGATGTGTGCAATTGAGTCATTCAAACAAAAAAAAAAAAGAATTATTGTCTTTCATTATAATTTACAAGTTTTTTATAACATATTCCACCAATTTTTTCTATTTATTTTGATTTTATTATATATTTTTCAATACATTCTCTCTTTATGATATTAAATACTTTAAAATAAAAAAAAAAATTGGAAGGTTAACGTTTACTTATTTCTTTGATTAAAAAACTATAGTTTTGAACACACCAAACATAAAGAAATAAACAGACCAAAATACATACAGAATGTATACACCAAACATTCATAATTGTATATACCAAAATATATGAAAATGCACAAACAAAATATGCAAAATGATTTTAGCATAATGAATACTATTACGCATTAAAAGTATGTGCATTGATTTCTATATCATGCCTATTTTTTATATGATGAATATTTTTTATATGATGAATATAGCGAAAGATGAATACATGTGATATACATGGAATTTTTTTATTAAGTAGGTGCATGTACCAAGTAAATTAACTACTCTATATGTAAGTATATATTGATTAAAAAGTGCATATTATAACGGGTAAAATTATTTTGACTAAAAACTTTATTTATTTACTTATTGTGAGAAGATACATAAATATTTTCTTTAATTGTATTTTGATGTAAGCTTAATTCTTTTTTTTTTTTAACAACAAGAGAAAATGATTTGTTTAAAAGTTGCTTGAATATGGCAAATCCAGATATACTTTTCCATATACAATTCTCTTAACATTCAAATTCAACTCTTAAGAATAATGATAAGAGATAGAAAAATGTTTCTTATACATGTTAAATATTTTATACTTAATAATGAAATTCTATTACTGATTTTCAATAAATAGTAATTGACTATTATTCTTATTTCCAATATAATATAACAGTCAAATATATAGTTAATAAAAAATTTAATATAAACATTTCTACCAAAAATGTCTTAGATTCATATAAAGAAAGCTTATAAAGCATCCATATATATTTATATATATAAATATAATATCTTACACTTATATTTTTTAGCATAAATAACACTCATCCATTCAAATTTTATTAAAATGATACTAGGCACCACTTTTCTTACAAAAATAAAACTTCACTCCATTGCAAAACTTCCTTTAAAAATTAAATCTCATGAATTGCCTTATCATTTGTACAAACAGTAGGGACGTTTGGTAAGAGGTAATCTGGATAGATTATCGGTAATCTTGCAATTAAATTACCTGGTAATCTAGATTGATTCGTTTGTTTTGACAAAGATAGAGACGGTAATCCACATTACCTCCAAAGTGGTAATGTGGATTACCCCCATATCATGTGACAATCTAGATTACCACCCCCAGATAATTTTCTAATTTATTTTATTACACGATTACCCTTTAATAAATTACATTACAATTCCTAATTTTATAACACAAATCCTAATCTATCAAACTCACCGTGCCTTCCCATTTAACCACCGCCCTGCTGCTGCTGGTGTGCGCGACCTGCTGCTGCTGCTTCGTGCGCGACCTGCTGCTGCTTCATGTGCGACCTGCTGCTGCTGTTTCGTGCGCGACGTCCTGCTACTGTTGGTGTTTTTTTTTAATTTACTGCGTTATATTTGCTTTTTCTATGTTGCACTATTTGTAAGAATATTATAATTATTTTAATGGATTTTTATTTTTACTAAATAATTATATTGATGTCAAAACTGAAAAATATTGATATTAAATTCAAAATATAATTATATTTGATTAATTCGTTTTATGTGTATTTTACGTATTTTAATAATATATACAATATAATTATATTTGATTAATTCATTTTATAATTATTTAGAGGGTATTATAGTAATATATATAGATTACCTTGTAATATGGATAATATACCAAACAAGATAATGTGGATTACCGGTAATCTTATTTGTATATACCAAACAAGGTAATGTAGATTACCGGTAATTTAATTAGAGGTAATCTATCTGCAACGTAATTTAGATTATCGGTAATCTTCCACGGTAATGTACCAAACGCCCATGTAGTCCATTTAAGTAATAAATTCTTCTTTTTCTAAATTTACAGTGTTATATTCAAAAGTTTGACCATATTATACACTCTACATAATGAGAATTATATCTTTTATGTAATCTTAAATACTTAAATAATAATATTCATAATGAGAGAATACTATGAAAAGAAAATAGAGAATCTTGACACTTAGATTTATTTTGCCATAGCAATTGACCATAATAGTAACATTGTCCCTCACCTAGTCACCTTCAATACTAAGTGGGCTTTAAGTTAGAAGAATTAGAATTACAACCTTAAAAGCCCCAAAAAAGTAAACATGGGCCTAGGATCCGATTCAATGTACCCTTAATTGAATTGAGCTCTCAAGAAGCAACAAATGCCTTGGATCTCACTCTTCTTCCCTAACCAAGAAGAGGCCAATTTTCCACAATCCCTATACCTTATTTTTAACCTACAACAACTCATACAAAATAAATTGCATTGAATACATTACACAATTTATTAACTCCCCATGAAGATAAATACGAGGTCAAAATTAAGAGCATTGCTATATGTTTAACTAAAAATTAGCAAGTATATTGTGCATAACAAATATAATATAATATGCATAACATATATTATATGTTGTGTACACCATATATTATGGGATATGCACAATATATATCATATGTTGTAAAGAAAGATAATATTATAATATGTGATATATGATGTGTACAACATATAATATACATCGTGCTAATTATATTATATATGTTATGCACATATTAACTGTTTTAACTCATTTTTTTTATTATACACAAAATTTTTACCCTTAATTAACAATGAAAGATAAAAAACAACACTAACACAACAAGCTTTGCTTATTCTCTCACTATCCGTTAGACCTAATTTCATCGTCACCCGCAACTTATAACAAGTCTTGCAAAATGCACCTTCCATTCACCACCAAACAAAAGGGATCAAAATATACCAATCCCTAATAATAATAATAATAATAATAATACAACTATTAAAAGTAATAATAAAAACCTTACATGTTAAAAAAATGGTGATGCTAAATGAACAATACAAAACTAGCCCAATCAGCTAATAAATGAGATTTTGGGCCATAATTACTCAACCCATTACAATCTCAATGATTATTTGGGCCAAAATCAAAGCCAAAATAGGCTCATTGACTATATGGACTGGTTTTTCATTGTCCACTTAACATTATTGTAAAAAAAACACTTTACAACCTAAAATCACCACTACCATTAAAATTTCCAAAATGCCACTGCCGCGCTGCGCAGCTTGCAAATCAGTCCCTCAAACAAAGAATTTTGCCCTAATTTTCAATGCAGTGGAAAATGTTAATATTAAGATCCTAAGATAAAAAGGTAATAAACCGCTTACAAGCGGTAAACAGAAGGAGTATTACCGGGAAACGCCCGTAAAATTTTACTACCGCCACACCACCCTTGTCTTTTTTACATTTTTGACCCTCTTTTTGTGTTCTCTGGTACATTGTGATATCACTACATTCTATAACTCTTTCTTTCTCTCTCTATTTCCATTCTCGCCTTTTTCTCTTCATTGTCCTCTCTTAAGTTCTGTTTGTTTGCCCAGAAAATCAGAAGCTCTAGTTTTGAATTTCAAACCTAGAATTTTTCATTTTCTTCCTTCTGCTATGAAACAGAGAGCTTTGTGTTTATCCTCTTCAACGTAACGTTTTCTTGTTTGTTTTCTTTTGCTTTCTCGAAGAATCGCCGAGGCAGAGGCGAGAACGAGCGTTACTCATAGCTTCTCTCTATTTAGTTTCTCCTTTTTTTGTGCCCTCATTTCAGTTCTTGTAATCTGTAGCTCCGAGACTCTGCGATCACTGTGTAAAATTCTCTGCTTTCCTTTGTTGGAATTCATCGTAACGTTGCTTTGCATTGAAGTAGAATTTTCGAATTTCGCTGCTGATTCTCTTTTTCTGTGTACAGGATTTGGCTCCTTCGTCGTGATCTCTTCGTGAGGGTTGGAATTCTCGTTCCGTGGTTATCCCTAGATCTGTGGTATGCTCTAATGAGAAGCTCTGGGTTGTAGGATTTTGAATTTTAATCGGAGTTTCTGAAGCATGATTTGGTATTGAACAGTGTGTGTGTGTATGTGTTTTTTTTTAATGCTTTGTTGATAGATATGAAGAGGTCTAGGGATGATAATTTAGCTGGTCCTCAAGTGAAACGGCCTATGGTTTCTTCTCGAGGAGAAGGGTAAGTTCTCTTTTTTCTATTTTTGTCTGTGTTTTTGTTTGCGTTTTTGGCTTCAATTTTGCTGGCTGTTGAACTGTGATTGTGTTTGTGTTTCGCTTGATTGTTGTGCTTGATCAAACAATTGCATCTTTAGCTGAGTGATTGAGCTTCTCGATTTTTCACCGCGGTGAATTTTCTTTTCCTTGTTTTGCTGTCATCGCGTGAAACCTAGGAATTCTAGTTGTTTAATCTTTTAACAAAGCACGGGTTTTGTCTTAGATTTTCGGGTTTGATGTTTGACCTAGTGAAATGAGATCAGATGTTTCTTATCTGCCAATTTGCAAATCGTGTTTGAATTGTTCTCGTTGTGTGTTAATTTTAACCTTTTTTATGCTTTTACATGTTTACTGTGTCACGATTTTGATTGATTATCATGTGTGCGATTATGTGCTGAAATACTTTGTCATCTATTTTTGTCCTGCGGTCTGAATGGTTTTGTGAAAATGTTTTGGAATTGAAGGTCGGGGCAACCACAGATGATGAATGGGAGTGGTTCTACACAGAAGCTAACCACAAATGATGCTCTGGCATACCTCAAGGCTGTCAAGGATATATTTCAAGACAAGAGGGACAAGTATGATGACTTTTTGGAAGTCATGAAGGACTTCAAGGCTCAAAGGTTTGATCATGTTGGACCACATTGTTTGGTTACACCTCTGAATACCTTTTTATTTGGATTTTTGTATTATATTGGATGCGAGGATCATGATTTTGTTAGTGGAAATTAATTTGTGTCTGCTTTTGGTGCTTTTGTAGAATTGATACTTCAGGTGTCATAGCAAGAGTTAAGGAACTGTTCAAAGGCCATAGAGAACTAATATTGGGTTTCAACACCTTTTTACCAAAGGGATATGAAATCACCCTACCTCTGGATGATGATCAACCTCCGCCAAAGAAGCCTGTTGAATTTGAAGAAGCTATAAATTTTGTGAACAAGATTAAGGTATCAAAGTGGAGTTTGATGGGTTTTTTTAATGCAGTCCCGATTTCAACCTAGAATGGACTGTTTTACTTTTGAGTCTAATGTGTTCTTTTCATGCAGACTCGTTTTCAAGGTGATGATCGTGTCTACAAGTCATTTTTGGACATATTAAATATGTACAGAAAGGAAAGCAAGAATATCACCGAGGTCTACCAGGAGGTTTGTGTTGGCTTTGCCCATTTTGTGATGTTATAGTCAGGAAAATTTGTTATCATACTCTTTCTCTATCTTCTCCTTTGATAGTCATTTTATTTATCTTGACACTCATTTTAATCATTTCTTGTACTTCTTCAGGTTGCTGCACTTTTCCAAGATCATCCCGATCTTCTTAATGAGTTCACTCATTTTCTTCCGGTTACTACTGTAGCCTCTACTCATTATGGTTCTGCTCGAAATTCTTTGCTTCGTGATAGGAGCTCTGCAATGCCAGCAATGCGGCAAATGCATGTTGACAAGGTTTATCTCCATACTCTTCTTATGTCCCTCCCTAATGTTAAAAATGGAGCACTGAGGCAAGGTGCCAGAAGGGGTAGCACTCTTGGTGGTTGGGGTGCGACCCCTTCAGTGAACTGAGATGCATGCCTCTAATTCATTCATGGCTCAGGCGAGGACGCCTTTTGTGCTATAATGATAATTGTTAAAATAGCTAAAAAGGCAAACCGTCTAATTGGATTGCTATGATTTTAAATTGGGTAAAATAATTATGATGTTAAGATATAACTAGTTGTCGTCCATTGGGACTCAACAGCTAGCAGTCTAGGGTTTTGTAAATTGATCATCTGAATCGTTTATTATTACTCAATACTTAGTATTTTGTTGCTCAAATTGTTGTTGGTCTTTGGAAATTCTCGCCTCAAAGCATTAAAAATCCCCCTAAAGCCTTATTATAGTCTTTGATCTTTTGCTAACTTGGTGTCTTTTCCTCTGCTTTCATATTTGGTTATCAAGCTAACTCCATGTTTCTGTATGCCAGAGAGAAAGGACCATGGCTTCACATGGTGATCGTGACCTCAGTGTTGACCGTCCTGACCGCGACCATGACAGAGGTTTGATGAGGGCAGAAAGGGAGCAGAGGCGACGTGTGGAGAAGGATAAGGAACATAGAGAAGAGAGAGATAGGAGAGAACGGGAAAGGGATGATAGAGATTATGAGCATGATGGTGGTCGAGATAGGGAGCGGTTCTCTCATAAACGAAGATCTGATCGAAGGGCTGAAGACTCTGGTGCTGAACCATTGCTAGATGCAGATGAAAATATTGGTATGCGCCCTATGTCATCCACTTGTGAGGATAGAAATTCTCTGAAAAGTGAGTATACCATCAATACTTTTGATCTTCAATCTAGTCACTTATTTTGTACATTTTATCTGCCCTAAGCAATGTACAAAAAGATAGGGCGATAAATGGAAAGAATGAGAATAGCGTATCACACTTAAATTATTTACAATAACTGATGCAAAAAATTTGCCATCACTTTACTGCTGCTGATAATGCAAAAAGATAAATCTCTTTTGCTGATTGGATTTTCCACAATTAAGAAATTCTTGCATTTTATATTTATGATCTGAGCCTATAATAAAGTATTTTCCTTGCTTTACATACAAGGAGAAAAAAAAAATCCAAATTTGTTTGTTAGAGTTCTATTCTATGTTGCTTAATACTCTTAAATCTTTATTTCCCTTTGTGGCAATTTATTTATTGTAAATTTCATCATCTCAGGCATGTATAGTCAGGAGCTTGCTTTCTGTGAGAAGGTCAAAGAGAAATTACGAAATCCTGATGACTACCAAGAATTTTTGAAGTGTCTACATATTTACAGCAGGGAAATAATTACCCGACATGAGTTGCAGTCATTGGTATGGTTTATTTTTAATTGTTTTTATCAGCTACGTCACTGGTTTTGTTGTCAGATTCTGTAAATATACCTATATTAATTTTGTTATGTTGATGCTGCTATCTGTGAAAACTTGCCTTTATTCCCTAAATAAAAAACTGATGCTAAAATATGGAAGGAAGAAGCTAGCATTATTGTATAAATCTCTGAATTGGTCATTTATTGTTGACAAAATCTTTGGCCTTCTTCTAAATGACACAATGAATGGGGCATTAATGAAGATCAATTTTGTATCCTGTTGTCCTCAACTTCAATAATTTGATCAGTTTTGATTGATATGATCTGATAACATGTGGTTACTTATTCTTCCAGGTGGGTGATTTACTGGGAAAATATCCAGATCTCATGGAGGGGTTTAATGAATTTTTGGTACAATCTGAAAAGAATGGTAATATTCAAACTAGTTTCTTACTATCCATGAAGTTTCACGGTCTTAGATGTCTAATCAATTCCTGTGATGCAGATGGTGGATTCCTTGCTGGTGTCATGAATAAAAGTATGTAAAATGGTTTAGACTTTTCAGTTATTTTGTGATAGATGCTCCCCGATTTATTTTTATGTAATGGTATATCATGCTCAAGTCAACATTTTTAGCTTCATCTTCTGGCCTAAAAGTATTGATTTTCTTTCTTTTTTCATCAGAGTCCTTATGGAATGAAGGTCAGAGATCAAAATCTGTGAAGGTTGAAGACAGGGATAGGGACCGAGACCGTTTTAGGGATGATGGGATGAAAGAAAGGGACAAATCTACTGCGACTACCAACAAGGATGTTTCAGGTTCTAAGATGTCCATATATCCCAGCAAGGATAAGTATTGGTCAAAGCCTATTAATGAGCTGGACCTTTCTAACTGTGACCAATGCACTCCAAGTTATCGTCTCCTGCCAAAAAATGTATGCTTATTTTATTTGTTTCTTAGTTATTTGTGGTATTCCAGTGGAATCTCTGATACTCTTGCTAATCGTGTTCTTCATATGTATTACCTGTGATTATGCAGTACCCAATACCTTTGGCTAGCCAGAGAACAGAACTTGGTGCAGAAGTATTGAATGATCACTGGGTGTCTGTGACTTCCGGAAGTGAGGATTATTCCTTTAAACATATGCGCAAAAATCAGTATGAAGAGAGCTTGTTTAGATGTGAAGATGACAGGTCAGAGCTTGCCAGCAATGTTTATTTACCCTTCAAAATACCTGTTTAGCTGATATTTTGTTAATCCTTTCTTTGCAGGTTTGAACTTGATATGTTGTTAGAGTCTGTAAATGCGACCACTAAACGAGTTGAGGAGCTGTTAGAAAAGGTCAATAATAATATAATTAGAGGAGACTGCCCACTTCGTATTGAGGAGCACTTTTCAGGTTATGGGCTTTCCAATTGATCAATGAAATTTCTTAAAGCACATCTGCAATGAGGTACTTCTTTAAGTTTTGCATATTCTAATGGGGTTTTCTTGTATATTCTTTCAGCACTAAATCTTAGGTGCATTGAACGATTATATGGGGACCATGGACTTGATGTGATGGATGTGTTACGGAAGAATGCATCTCTAGCTTTGCCAGTGATATTGACGCGCATGAAGCAGAAACAAGATGAATGGGCTAGGTGTCGTGCTGATTTTAATAAAGTTTGGGCTGAAATATATGCCAAGAATTATCACAAATCTCTTGATCACCGCAGCTTCTATTTCAAGCAACAAGATACAAAAAGCTTGAGCACTAAAGGTTATACACAACTTCTCACTTCATTAACTTGTAGTTATACTTGAGGCATGAGGCTTTGAATGCATAAATAAATAAGAGAATTTTTTTTATGGCTGCAAACATTTTGACCGTGCGAGGTATCATCATTTTAATAATATTCCTTAATGCATTTTTTTTTTCCATTAACACATCTATGCAGTTTATGTCTTATTTTTCCTTTTACACCTGTTTATTTGTTTATTCCCTTTGGCTGGAAATAAACTGTGCACATAACAGGTATGCTGGCATGCATTTGGCTTGATTTTTCTGACTGATATTTATCATAACATGCTATCCAAAGCAATACAACATTTGGCTGAACACCTTGCAAAACTAAATTGTTCTGTGTATGCAATGCAGCTTTCCATATATGTGGTTATCATGATGCAAGAATTCATTTCCATCTGCTGACTCATTTCTTTTGCTAAACTTTCTACAGCCTTACTGGCAGAAATAAAAGAAATTAGTGAGAAGAAACGCAAAGAAGATGATGTTCTTCTTGCAATTGCAGCTGGAAATAGGCGTCCTATTCTTCCAAACCTGGACTATGAGTATGCTGATCCTGATATTCATGAAGATTTGTATCAGCTCATAAAATATTCCTGTGGAGAAATGTGTACAACTGAACAGTTGGATAAAGTTATGAAGATTTGGACAACATTTTTAGAACCCATGCTTTGTGTTCCTTCTCGGCCTCATGGTGCTGAGGACACGGAAGATGTTGTCAAGGATAAGAATAATTCTGTCAAAAGTGTAGCTGCAAGTGTCGCTGAGTGTGATGGTAGTCCTGGTGCTGGTGCCACTGCAATGAATACAAAGCAAATGAACACTTCTAGAAGTGGGGATGAGTGTATGCCCTTAGATCAATCAAATTCTGGCAAAGTGTGGCAATCAAATGGTGAAAACGGGGCTAAAGATGATAAATGTCTTGATTCAGACCGTACTGTGCGTAAAGCTGAAACTTTGGGCAGTAATACCCAGCATGGTAAGATGAGTACTAGTTCATTCACACCTGAGGAACTATCAGGAGTCAACAAGCAAGACCACTCCAGTGAACGGTTAGTGAATGCCAACATCCAACCTGCAACAGGAGCGGAGCAAAGTAATGGAAGAACAAACATAGATAATGCATCAGGTGAGCAACTTGATTCAGGAATGATGATACTTCTTGATGCTTACTCTACCACTTCTGTAGAATAATTTTTCATAATTTATTATTTGATTTTAAGCTGTAACATTCTTATAATCAATGGTACTTAGATACTGTTTTTTTTTTAAGGACTCACTGCTGCCTCATCTAGACCTGGTAATGTTTGTGTCGAGGGAGGGCTTGATTTACCTTCATCGGAGGTATGGCTTATTCTTTGTGCTTCTCTTTTTCTCCTAGTTCTAAGCATACTAGTGATTGATGCCTTTTCCATGCACTGTGCTTTTATTCAATGACAATTCTTTTAGAGATCTGAGCATCTTGTGAATAATGAATTGATCTTTTCTTTTCTTTTTTGTTGTTTTTTCTTGTATCAGGGTGGTGATTCTACAAGACCCGGTACATCCACAAATGGGGCCATCACTGAAGGAATTGAAGTTCACAAGTACCAAGAAGAGTCAGCTCAACACTTCAAAAGTGAACGAGAAGAGGGTGAATTATCTCCAAATGGAGACTTTGAAGAGGATAACTTTGCCGTCTATGGAGAATCTGGTTTGGGTGCAGCTGTTAAAGGAAAAGATGGTGGTGCGAGTCGACAATACCAAACTAGACATGGAGAAGAAGTTTGTGGTGAAACCAGGGGAGAGAATGATGCTGATGCTGACGATGAAGGTGAGGAAAGTCCACACAGGTCATCAGAAGACAGTGAGAATGCTTCTGAAAATGTTGATGTTTCTGGAAGTGAGTCTGCTGATGGTGAGGAATCTCGAGAAGAGAATGAAGATGGGGAAAATGATAACAAGGCTGAAAGTGAAGGTGAAGCTGAAGGAATGGCCGATGCCCATGATGTAGAAGGAGATGGAACCTCATTGCCATTTTCTGAACGCTTTTTACTGACTGTAAAGCCTCTGGCAAAGCATGTTTCCCAAGCATTGTATGATAAAGAAAGGGCTTCTCGAGTTTTCTATGGAAATGATTCCTTCTACGTGCTCTTTAGACTTCACCAGGTACAAAAAATATTATATGGATTTTCCTGGAAATATTTCCTTTTTGTGCTGTTTTTGACCTCAGGTGCAAAAATATTCGCAAATCTACCTTGAAGTTCCTGATAGTTTTTAATTATAAGTCTATCTTGGATCTGTATGAAACTATGAATATATGTATGTAGTAGACTAAGTAGATATTTTGGAGCTTATTATGCAGTTATATGTATGATTCCTTTTGCTTATGACAGACATTGTACGAGAGGATTCATTCTGCCAAGATCAACTCATCATCTGCTGATAGGAAATGGAGGGCTTCAAATGATACAAGCTCCACTGATCAGTATGATAGGTGATATGCCCTTGAAATGTTGCATTCCAGTACATATTCGAAGATACATATGAATATTCCTTTTCTAACTAAGGATCTCTATTATGCTTACAGGTTCATGAATGCCCTTTACAATTTGCTAGATGGTTCTTCCGATAATACAAAATTTGAGGATGATTGTCGAGCCATCATTGGAACTCAATCATATGTCTTGTTCACTTTGGACAAACTGATTTATAAGCTTGTTAAACAGGTTAGGTTTCATAATTTCCTCTTTCTTTTCATCTTTTGCATTCCAATCTATCAATCTGACCCTGAAAAATTTTGCATCTTCTATTTCAGCTTCAAGCTGTAGCCACTGATGAGATGGATAACAAGCTTCTCCAACTATATGCATATGAGAAGTCAAGAAAACCTGGAAGATCTGTTGACATAGTTTATCATGAGAATGCCCGTGTTCTTCTTCATGAAGAGAACATATACCGTATTGAATATGTAATTTTGTTTACTTTCTTCTATAATTGGATCTGCTCTTATTTTAAATTCTACTTAGGTAGTGATATATGTTCTTTAACCTAGTTTACTATTTCGCAGTCACCTGGAGCAAAGAAGTTGTGTATCCAACTGATGGACTATGGGCATGATAAGCCTGAAGTAACTGCTGTGTCGATGGAGCCTAACTTCGCAGGCTATCTGTACAATGACTTCCTCTCCGTTATCCCCGACAAAAAGGAGAAGTCGGGAATTTACTTGAAGAGGTATTTGATAAATCAGAAAAATAGTTTGGTCTCATTCATGAAGAGATTTTTTTTTTATTTATTATACTTGGTTCATCTTTGCAGGAACAAACGTAAATATGGGTGTGGTGATGAGTTTCCATGCCCAGCTATGGAAGGACTTCAACTTGTTAATGGCCTCGAGTGCAAGATAGCCTGCAGTTCATCCAAGGTATTTAAAATCATTAGATTTTCTTTTTTCTTTCTTTTGGTTAATTTGTCAGTATATCTCATTCTTCCCACATTCAAAATCAAAATCCTGGTAATATTGTTCTAATTTTTGCACATTTTGTTGATATAAACTGCACTTGATTGTGGATTATCATGTCTGTTGGATTGTGTTTCTGAATTGCCACTCATACATTTTCTTTTCTTCTTGTTAGGTATCGTATGTTTTAGATACCGAAGATTATTTGTTTCGGAGAACAAAGAAGATCAAGTCTTCCAACATTTGTTCAACTAGAGTGCAACGGTTCCGCAAAATGTTTACCATTATCTGATGATAACCATTTTCAGCAGGATAAAGGTATGTGAATTTCCTTATATTGCTACTTATACTCAAAGCACATGCACAGTGCATAATTCCATAAAACATCTACTGTTCTATCTTGTTTCCTCTTACTGCAATATCTCTTATCTAAGAAATGCTGTTTGGTTGTCTTCTTTAACAGTATTTTTTGAGCATCATTGGCAGCGGCGGCAGCGGAAGCAAACAACATCATTCTACAGGAGGAGTGAAGCAAAGGATCTAGTTTTTTTTCTGAGATTAATTTTCTTTGTCAACAACATTCTCTATACCAGCAACCTAATAAAGCTTACAGAAAAGGATGGCGAGGCGGTGAGCGCAGCGGGGAGGAGACTGTAGTATACTGTAATTTGATTGCCGATGGCTCAAAAAATAATGTAAATAGTGATAATTTGTGATGTAGGAGAGGACAATTTTTATTCCATTCATCCATAGTTTTTCTTAGTTTTTATTTAGCCTTCAACTGCTACAACATTGTAGAGGTTGTTTGATTATGGAAACTTTTCTTGCAATCTTAATTGGGTAGATTTATTTTAAGATTTGGTAGCCGATAATCATTGTGTTGAGATAGAAATAGAGGTAAAATTTACTTAAATGAATTCTGTGTTTATTTTACATATGAAAATTATTTAAGGAAATTTTGCTTTCACTCATACTTCTTAACCAAACGCTAATTTGAGTGGTGTAGGGATGAAGTACTCAATTATTAAATAGAGTTAAGCTTGTATGTACTAATATTTTTTCTTTTTAATCATTATTGCTATCATAAGATCATATTTGGAACTTTAGTAAAGGTGGGGTTAAATCCTACCTCTACTTTATTTTTTCATTGGATCATAATGTCATTTGTTTTTCAGTGCATCAAAATCAGAGTGTAGGGAATGTTTTTGGTTAGCAGTCTTTCAAATCATGATTTTAGTAGCATTTTTTTATAAGTATCACTTAAGAAAAGAGTCTTAAACAGTTAAACTTTTTATTATAATTTTTTTTAATTATTTCTACCAACTGTTTTGAAAGTACGTGGGTTTTTATGACTTAATTTCCTTTTTCTTTTTGTTTCCAGAATTTGGTGTTGATCTCTCTTTTTCTAATTTGATTGGAGACATTATATCTTTTTTTTAGTGATTTATCCGATGTCCATGGTATCAATACTCATTAGCTAGTTGTAAAAATAACATATTCATTTTGAAAATATATCAAGTGAATCATCAAATCACAACCACTAACTGTACAGTTTGATATCCATGGATACTTAAAAAAACTTTTTTATTTCAAAAACAAAAAACAATTTTTGGTCCTACTAAAAGGACTTTTTGATTTCAAGAGTCCATTTATAACTGATTGGATCCAATCCAATGGATCAATTTACATAATTTTATTTCACCAAACCCAATCACTAACAAAGAAAAGTTCCAGCCCAATATGAAGATATTCGACAAAGAATTAAAAATAAAATAAAAATATTGAAGATATTATTTTTCATAGATTTAATTTTGGATATATTATCCATCAGAAAAAAAAATCGCAACCAAAAGTACTTGTCTCCCGCCATGGCCGTCGTGGCCACCACCAAGACCGAATTCTTGTTCTTCCTCTTCCCAACTCGCCACTCTTCTCTCTCACTCGCTCCCTCCTCTCTTCTTCTTCGCCGTCGTTCCCTTCACTCTTCCCTCCGATTCCGAGTCTCCTTCAAATCCCCTACCTCATCCTTCCGCGCTGTCTCCGATGCGGAGGAAGACGATGAGGAAGAAGAGTACGAAGAGGAGTATGAAGATGAGGACGATGACGAAGACGTTGCGGCTGATGAATACGACGACGTTTCAGAAGATGTGTACGACGGCGCCGTTTCGGATGAAGGCGAAGCAGCATTCGAGACTGTTGGACGGAACGACGGGTCGTTCAAGTGGCAGAGAGTCGAGAAGCTCTGCAAAGAGGTTAGAGAGTTCGGTTCTGATATCATTGACGCTGAAGAGCTTGCTTCCATTTACGATTTCCGAATCGACAAGTTTCAGGTTCACTCTCTCTCTCTCTCTCTCTCTTTTCTGTTATGATAATTTCGGAATTGATAGTGAAGTTTATGCGGTTGATTTTTTTGTTATCTTCAGCGGCTTGCGATTCAGGCTTTTCTGAGAGGCTCGTCGGTGGTGGTGTCTGCTCCGACGAGTAGCGGGAAGACTCTGATTGCGGAGGCTGCTGCGGTGGCGACGGTGGCTAGGGGACGCCGGATATTCTATACGACGCCGCTCAAGGCATTGTCCAATCAGAAGTTTCGTGAATTCCGGTATGCAATAATAATTGAGAATGAAGTTGTGTGCATTTTGATTTGATTTTCTGATTTTGCCTTTTGATTGAGTTGTTGTGAATTTTTAGGGAGACTTTCGGTGACAGCAATGTTGGTCTTCTAACTGGAGATTCTGCTGTCAACAAGGATGCTCAGGTTTTGATTATGACCACAGAGATCTTACGCAACATGTTGTATCAGAGGTATGTGATAATGATAACATTAACTACTAGGATCCCTTTAGATTAAACAAGTGATCTTGTTTTGGCAAGTAGAAATTCAATGCCAGAGTCTTGCATTTCTGATTGTGCTGTGAAAATTTGAGGTGTGGCTGTGTCCTACAATTAGTAGCTCCTTTGGATTGGTTTCTTAAAGAAGATTGTTTATCTGAAGTGAAATGTGTAGCTGCGCGTTATGCTAAAAACAATGCATAACATTGTCAAGTAAATAATTGTTGACTTGTAGTATATGTTATCTTAGCTAGTAGGAATTAGCTGCGAATTTACAGGTTTCATTTGCTCTTATTTTTTATAATTTGATCATTTTAAAATATATTATTGAACCATTTTCCTTCTATCTCATTGTTGACTACCTTTTGTGCAAATTTAGGCATTTATAAAGTTTCTCTTCTTGATCATTGTTTTTCTTTTATTTAAGTTGTTTTGTTGCTAACATGAATTCTGGAAACCATGTGGTTTGGTGCAGTGTTGGTAATATTTCTTCTGGAAGTCGGCTTCTCCATGTTGATGCAATAGTTTTGGATGAAGTTCATTACCTAAGTGACATATCTCGCGGTACAGTTTGGGAAGAGATTGTAAGCACTTTTTCCTTCTTTGTGTTTTTGCTGAATACTTGGCTTGCTCAGCTTCTCTTACATTCCACATGCTTTTCTTGCCAATTACTGCAGGTCATTTATTGCCCTAAAGAAGTTCAACTTATTTGTCTGTCCGCAACCGTTGCAAACCCTGATGAGTTGGCTGGTTGGATTGGTCAGGTATTCAGATAGTGCTGATGACGTCTGTTACAATTGCAGAATACACTGACCTGGCTTTTCATACCTTTTAAATGAATCTGCTTCAAACTTCATTGATTCTACTCCCTTCCCTCAAACTGAAAAAAGTGGAATTCATTAATAATAAAAACTGAAAAGGAGTGCAATTATGGAGAGTTAGGGATCTTTTCCTAAACAGAAGCAAATGGACAAAGGAACTTCCTTTAAAACCGTATGAGCTGAAACTCACCAGAAGGCTAAAAATAAGACTCTCTCTTTCCTGCAATAAAGATAAAGAAACTCTTATTAATTTGCTGCAGCATCTGGCTTCCATATGGTTATTGTGTTTAACAAAATGCTCACTTTCAAGTGGAGATTGGTAAATTTCTCAGATCTGTTAAGTATCTAGCTCTTAGCACTGTACAAAATTATGTCACCATCGGAGGCTCTTTTCCCCTGTTCTGGGACATGAAAGGCTTTTCACAACTCAAGTTGAAATATATGAAATTAAGTGTTATTGTGGATTTGAAATTACCCGAAAATCCTGTTTTCATGGAATTTTTTAGACATCTTGATCTACCTATGGACAGTTTAGGACTTGAAACATTGTTTGGATGCTTGATCTTGGTGATATCCAAATCCAATACATTGTTCAAGTACAGATTCCTGAGCTCCACAATTTATATGATGCATGGCATTCTGCTTTTATATATCCATAAGTTTTTCATACTATTCTGGTAGAAAAGAACCAGGCAAATAAGCTCGCATCACTTTCTGTCTAATTATCTTCCTTAAGAATGAACCTCTCTGACTTTGGTTTCAAATTCTGTGACCTAGGATTCAGTATTATTCGTTATGTTTTCAGTGAATTGAGTGATGGAAATATGTTTCATGACAAAACTCAAATATTAAATTAGATAGTCTTCTTTTATTTTGTTTGGTAACCTCTGCTATAGAGCTCTTATGTTTGGGGGATAAATGGTTTTGGCTTTCAGATTCATGGTACAACAGAGTTGGTTACATCATCAAAACGTCCAGTTCCGTTGACTTGGCATTTCTCCATGAAAAATTCCTTATTACCCCTTCTTGATGAGAAGGGAACACGAATGAACAGGTACGGTCTATGACCCTTATTCATTTATTCAGTTTAGTTTTAATGTTTCTCACTTGTTCTCTTTGTCAGTCTTGCAGTTGCATATATTTTTCTTTCCCTATTTTCTTCCTTTAGGTGTGGATGAGTTGTGGTGTTAGTTGTTACCAAGAAAGTAATGTTAGCAGCAAATAAAATTAAGATTTTGTTACTGAGAAGCATGAAGTTTGATAAACATCCAATCTGATATAATTGTTCATGCTTCAAGCTCATAAGAGACATTTGCATGAGGGGCATATTAGAGTATAGAAAAAATTATGTGCTTATACTCATCAACTTAAACTTTTTGGAGGGACAGTTCATGAGACAACTAGGTGCTGAATCACTTATTTTCTTACCAAATTAGATAAAATTGGAAACTTAGATTCTTCCTTTATTCAAAGCAGGAAGCTGTCTCTCAATTATTTACAACTTCAAGGTGCAGGAGCTAAACCTTACAAGGACGATTGGTCAAGAAAAAAGAGTTCCCGAAGAAGAGGAACTCAAACAAGTTATGATAGTGATGGTAGCATGTTTGAACAACGTTCTCTTTCAAAGAATGATATAAATGCAATTCGTCGCTCACAGGTAAAGCCTCTGAATCAATTCTCTTTTTGATGTTTTGTATTGTGTGATGATCATTTTAGTCATGTTTTGCAACTTTTTCACAGCTGAGCCTGAAAATCATGATGCTGAAAGTGTAATTGGCAGATCTTTGCTAAAATTATATTTCCAATAATTTCACATCAACACTGAGTAGGGAGTTCGTAATGTGTTGCACACACTTAGGCCATAAGAATGCATGCTTTATGAAGATGAGAATATTCAGTGGGTGAATATTGAGCTTACTCTTCAATATGGAGTATAATCTTGATTTTTCTTTTTCAGGTTCCTCAAATAATTGATACTCTATGGCAGCTTCAGTCTAGGGATATGTTGCCAGCTATTTGGTTTATATTTAGTAGGAAGGGTTGTGATGCAGCTGTGCAATATGTTGAAAATTGCAAACTTTTAGATGACTGTGAAACAAGTGAGGTTGAACTAGCATTGAAGAGGTTTCGCATCCAGTATCCTGATGCTGTCCGAGAAATAGCTGTGAGAGGACTTATGCAAGGGGTTGCTGCGCATCATGCTGGATGTCTACCTTTATGGAAGGCATTCATCGAAGAATTGTTCCAAAGAGGGCTTGTCAAGGTTGTTTTCGCTACGGAAACCCTGGCTGCGGGAATCAATATGCCAGCTAGAACATCTGTTATTTCATCTCTCAGTAAAAGAGCTGATAGTGGACGTATCCAACTAAGTTCAAATGAACTGCTTCAGATGGCTGGGCGTGCTGGACGCAGGGGCATTGATGATAGTGGCCATGTGGTGCTCATACAGACTCCCAATGAAGGTGCTGAAGAGTGCTGCAAGGTGCTGTTTGCTGGACTTGAGCCCCTAGTGTCACAGTTTACTGCTTCATATGGAATGGTTTTGAATCTTCTTGCCGGTGTAAAAGCCATTCATAGGCCGAATGAGTCAGATGACACGAGACCTTTGTCAGGGAGAACTTTGGAAGAAGCTAGGAAGTTAGTTGAGCAGAGTTTTGGAAATTATGTTAGTAGCAATGTTATGCTGGCTGCTAAAGAGGAAGTTAAAAAAATTGAGAAAGAAATCAAGTTGCTGATGGCAGAAATCACTGATGAAGCCATAGATAGAAAAAGCAGAAAGGCTCTATCACAGCGACAATATAAGGAGATTGCAGAGTTACAGGAAGAATTAAGGGCAGAGAAACGTACTCGGACTGGATTGCGGAAACAGATGGAAGCAAAGAGAATATCTGCCCTAAAACCTTTATTGGAAGAGCCCGAGAGTGGACATTTGCCATTTTTGTGCTTGCAGTATATAGATTCTGAAGGAGTTCAACATTCAATGCCTGCTGTGTTCTTGGGGAAGGTTGACTCCCTTAACGCTTCAAAACTCAAGGACATGATTTCTTCCAATGATTCTTTTGCATTAGATTTAGGAGATTCAGAGTCAAGCGTTACCGATTCTGAATTGAATGAAGGCCCTGAACTATCATATCATGTGGCTCTTGGTTCGGATAACTCTTGGTATCTATTTACAGAGAAATGGATTAAAACAGTATACGCGACCGGCTTTCCTAACGTTCCATTGGCTCAGGGCGATGCTCTACCTCGTGAAATTATGAGTACTCTTCTTGACAAGGAAGAAATGAAGTGGGACAAGCTTGCTCAATCTGAAAATGGCGGTTTATGGTTCATGGAAGGATCTCTAGATACATGGTCATGGAGTTTGAATGTTCCTGTTTTGAGCAGCTTCGCTGAAAATGATGAGCTACTGCTAAAGTCCGAAGCCTACAAAGATGCGATTCAACGATACAAGGATCAAAGAAACAAAGTTTCACGCTTGAAGAAAAAGATCTCTCGTACCGAAGGCTATAAAGAATACAGTAAAATCATAGACATGGTCAAGTTCACCGAGGAGAAAATCAAGCGCCTGCAGAATAGATCGCAGCGTTTGATTAATCGTATAGAACAAATTGAACCCTCAGGATGGAAGGAGTTCATGCAGGTCAGCAATGTCATACATGAAACCAGAGCTCTAGATACTAATACACAGGTCATATTTCCACTCGGCGAAACCGCAGCCGCAATTCGAGGTGAAAATGAGCTGTGGCTCGCAATGGTTCTTCGCAGCAAGATTTTACTGGAACTAAAGCCTCCACAACTCGCTGCAGTTTGCGCGAGCTTGGTCTCTGAGGGTATCAAACTCCGACCGTGGAAAAACAACAGTTACATCTACGAGCCATCCGCAACCGTAATCAATGTGGTAAAGTTATTGGATGAGCAAAGAAGTGCACTCTTTTCCATTCAGGAGAAACATGGGGTGATGATATCTTGTGGTTTGGATAGCCAGTTTTGTGGCATGGTTGAAGCATGGGCTTCCGGGTTGACATGGAGAGAGATAATGATGGATTGCGCCATGGATGACGGTGATCTTGCTCGGCTCCTTCGACGCACCATCGATCTGTTAGCTCAGATTCCGAAATTGCCGGATATCGATCCATTGTTGCAGCGCAATGCTAAGGCTGCAGGAGAGGTCATGGACCGGCCTCCAATTAGTGAACTTGCTGGCTAGCGTAGCGTTTCTCTGCTTTCACTGTTGTATTATTATTCATTTGTAAATATGTTGTATGATTAACTTGCAACAATTATTTATTTTTATGATATCATTATCATTAACCCATGGTATTTATCCTTTTTATGAAGTTATTAGCAAATAATTACTTTTTCTTTTTTACTTTTCCCCCTTCAATTTTCTCACATCAAAGTGACATGATAGTCTTCACCTAAAAATGATATTTTAACATTCATTACTTTGTATTTTATATATATATTTATTTTATTATTCTTAAATTTTATGAGACTTTTATCTAAATATTTCTTCACATTGTCTTATATCCTAAGTTCAAGTTGATGTCTATAGACATTCAATTCTTTAATGTTAACATAAGATTAATATCTTATATTTTGTCTGTGATGACTAAAAATATACTGAGCTCTTTAAACTAATTCTTTTTACTGAAGATGCCAATTAAACTCAAATAAAATTTGTGCTATGTTCATAAAAAAACTCAATTCATGCTAGACACAGGCAGTAACATTTTAAAATTAATACTCTTTTTTTTAATGAATAAAATTAATAGATTCTACTTCTACAAATAAATGAAAATAAGAGTTTAATTTCAATTCACTGTGTAAAGTAATTTTACACAGATATCAAATCTTTTTTATAGTTATAAGAATTCTAGCTATCTGAATAATGTCTTTAAGAGACATGATGTTAATAATTTTTAGATTTCTTTTTTATTTTTAGTTTTGATTAGTTTCGAATAGAATTCATATTTAAAAAAATCTAAAAAAAATAAGAAATTTGAAATATAGAATATTTATATTTATGTTATGGAATCAGTATCTTTGTATTGTATTCGGCTCAATCCTTTTTTTAGTAAAAATGGATTGACACATCAGTAAAAAAATTTACTTCAATTACTCACTAACTAAAAAGTCACACAAATCAATGGATGTGATTAGCTGACAATGTAAAAAAGTGTATCATAATTAAACTCATGAAAATAAATATAAAAAGCATAAAATAAAATGGCCATGATATCCTTAATCTAACTATCATTCCATCAAAAGAATAAAAGAGAAGGCTAATAAATAAAGCAAATATCTTCTTGTACATAATATTGTTATGCACTTATGCCATCAGAATGGGAGGATAAACTATTGATATGAATTATGAGCATAAGGGAATTCGAACTTCTATGTGTATTTCTAAATTTGATTCTTAAGATTTATATATGCCTATGAAAACAAGTTTATTTAGAGAAGTTTTTTTTCGGTAATTAACCATATTACAATTCTCAAGAGATTAATTTCACGTATATCACACACTGAAAAAAAAAAAAAACCCACAAACCAATTAATCTATAACAGAGATGCAAATAAAATAATTGAAAAAAAAAAAATTACACGTGTCCAACTATAATTAGATTAAGTGTCAACCAAAAAACAATACTGCTATATGTACGACCAATGTACCATCCAACTAGCATTCAATCTCTAATAAACGCTCGTCGGGTCCACTAACTCACATTAATGTTGAGTGTAACTATTCTGGTTGGACATACGTTGTAAGATATATTAGTTGTACGAGTAGCTTTTTTGACCAAAAAATTAAACAATTAATTAATCGATTTATTGAACGACAAAACGACACACAAACGCATTTCACTTAGCCTCCAAAATATTCGAATTTTATTTTTTTAATTAATTAATTAATTTTTCTTCTGTGTCTTTCTCTTTCCTTCTTCTTCTGGTTTGTTCTTTAATCTTCACTCTCCCACGCTTCAAAATCCCACTCTTTTCACATTAAACATTAATTAATTAATTAAAACAAAATTAGAATTTTGATTCTTATTTATATTCTTACATCTTTCCTCTGTAACAACAAATTCAGCATGGCTCTGTCACGCATATCATCATCATCTCAGAAATCAAATCTTCTGAGACCAATCTCCACCGCCTTATCGCTCCGCCGCTTAATCTCCTCCGACTCCACCGCCACAATCACCATAGAGACCTCCGTCCCTTTCACCGCCCACAAATGCGACGCGCCTTCACGCGCCGTCGACACCACCCCGAAGGAGCTCTTCTCCTTCTTCCGCGACATGGCGACGATGCGCCGAATGGAGATCGCCGCCGACTCACTGTACAAGGCCAAGCTTATCCGCGGCTTCTGCCACCTCTACGACGGCCAGGAGGCAGTCGCCGTCGGCATGGAGGCCGCCATCACCCGCCGCGACTGCATCATCACTGCCTACCGCGACCACTGCACCTTCGTCGCCCGTGGCGGCTCCCTGGTCGAGGTCTTCGGCGAGCTCATGGGCCGCAGCACCGGCTGCTCCAAGGGCAAAGGTGGCTCCATGCACCTCTACCGCAAGGAGGCCGGATTCTACGGCGGACATGGTATCGTCGGAGCTCAGGTTCTGTTCAGTTCAGTTAGTTACAGTCTGTTAGAGTTTATTCATTAGCTAGTTAGTTACTTGATGGCTTGATGCCAATGAGTTAGTAAGATTTTTGCCGATTAGAAGCTACTCCCTCCATTCAATTTTATTTCTTTCTAATAAAATTTATTTTACACTATTATTTATCAAGTTTCAAGAAAACATTTACAATATTTTTTCAATTTTATCTGTACGCTTTCTTTTATCTCTTACAATTATTATTGCACAAAAAACTATTAGGATAATTTTGTGTCATAGTATATTTATTTCTATAGAAATTTTTGTATTTTAATCTTCTTCTTAATAAATGTGTAATATATACTTTAAAATGTCAATCAAAATTGGACGAAGGGCTGGAGTAGAAAGTAAGGATACATCAATACAAAGGTGTGTCCACGTGTCCAACACGCGTCTATACGTGTTCGAGAAAAAAAAAATTGAGGTCGAACACGAGTTGCACACATGTTGGATGTTGTTTGACATGCACTGGGAATGTCGTGAGTCGTGACACACTATTGACACAAATTATATGCACCGTGGACATGACATATTTTTTGTTTTTTAATCTTTTCATATTTTATGAAGAAACTTAGATCATTTCGGCCTAATTTAATTGACCCCAAAATAACGTAAATTAAATATTTATTTTTTAACCTAAAATAAATGAATTTTGTTAAAAAATATTAATTATATACATATATATGTCGTGTATGGATCCTATAAATTTTTAGTTTGATGTGTCTTTGTATTGTGTCTCGTCCCATTCTTAGGTTAGAAGTTAGTTATAGTTTCTTATAACTATCAAACTTGACAGTTTAACTAAATAAAATAAGTTAACGATAAAAATATAGATGAATAAAAATTTCAATAACTATATTATAATAAAAGAAATGTAAGTCATCAAATATGAAAAACTAATTAAAATGATAAGCTAAAACACTGGCAAGACTTTTTTGCTATCCAATGTGAGACTTCGGATTAACACTAAAAAAAGGTTTAATCTCTTACTATGTGTATGGAAATGGTTTGTGGCTAGAGACAGAATAAGGATACTTGGATTCACAAAAAGAAAAAAGGGTTTTAGTTAGTTATGTTCAATAGTTTGTACATGCTTGTATAAACAATTTTCAGTATTGAAGCTATTGAGTTAGTTAGAGTTTGTTGAGTTAGTAGTTAGAAATGATTACTAATATGTGCAAGCTTGTATTAGATTTGAGTCAAACTATTTTCAGTATTCAGTAAAATTTGTAATTTGCCTTATTTTTTGATTTATTAGGCTCTCTGGCCGTGTGTTTTCTGAACAGGTGCCTCTTGGTTGCGGGATGGCTTTTGCCCAGAAGTACTCTAAGGAGGAGCATGTGACCTTTACTTTGTATGGTGATGGTGCTGCCAATCAGGGGCAGTTATTTGAGGCGCTTAATATGGCGGCACTTTGGGACCTACCTGCGATCTTGGTCTGCGAGAATAATCACTGTGAGTGCTTTGGGGTTTCGTGCATTTTGAAACGAATGATGTTATGTGTACAACAAAAATTCAGTCAATCCCGTCGACCGTTCGAATTTGGCATGATATGCAATGCAATCCATACTCAGTGTGCACACAAGAATTGAGTTGTTGGCTGGTTTTTGGTTGTACACCATGAATTATTGTTTTGAAACGGGGTGTTGTGGATTGAGTTGAGTTGGGTTGAATTGATCTGATTTGGTTTGGTTTGTGCAGATGGGATGGGGACGGCGGAGTGGAGGGCTGCTAAGAACCCTGCTTATTACAAGCGCGGGGATTATGTTCCTGGGTTGAAGGTGAGGCTGAGAATCCTGTTTAGATTTTGGTTTGTTATCTTCATGGAATTGGTTGGTTATACCGTTATAGTGTCTCTGAATCCATTTATTTTGTTGGTTGAGGAATGTGCTGCAATGAGGTTTGTTTTCTCATAACCTGATGATTTGATATTTTGCATTTCTCATGCTCTGAACAAGGTGTGATTTCTTAGGATGGGGATGTTATGTTTGGTATTTTTCATGTTCTTGGGTTCAATCCTTGGATCAATATTGATGCTTCTGTGGGCTTTATTTCTATTGAGGAGTGCTCGTACATAGTATAATACCCCTCCACCCATTTTCCACTCATTCAAGTATTGGCAACTTTGATGAATATGTTGACAAGTTGCAGACGTATTCATCAAAGTTGTCAACATTTGAATGGGATGAAAAATAGGTGGAGGGGTACTATACTATTAGCATTTTCCATTTCTATTTCCATGTTTTGATGTCTAAATATGGTGTTGGACTTTGTTACTATCTGTGGCATATTATGGTTGAAATAGAAAGTACTCTGCTACCATTGTTAAAGTGTGTGCAATGGGTGTGGATGTGTGCTTGTATGGCTTGTCTGCACTTCTATGCATGTATTGATTGAATATAGATAATCGTCTTTTCAGATCATTTATCAAAAAAATAGTCTTTTCAAATCAATGTTGTGAAATTTTTTTCGATGGATATTGATATTTTTTTGTAAGGTTGATGGCATGGATGTTCTTGCTGTGAAACAAGCTTGCAAATTTGCAAAGGAGCATGCTTTGAAAAATGGGCCCCTTGTGAGTGAATTTATTTTCTTATGTGTACACTTGAATTTCTATCTTAATAATAATTATTAGCAATTTGATATTCTAAGTAGATCATCTACCGATGATTGACAGGCATAACCCCTTAGACTTGGAGGGTCAGTCTTGAAAAATTTTACTAGTAATTGAAAAAGTTCTGGCATAGAATCTGAGTGTTCTACATATTCATTATGGAATTGAATGCTTGCTCCGAAATTCTTTCTCCTGATCTCATACCAAGTTTTGTTAGGAAACAGTTTGAGAGTATCCTTACCAAAAAAAACAGTTTGAGAGTATAAATACAAAATTGTCATTTTATAAATGATGATATGATATAAGAGACCATTGAGGAAGCATAATAAATCATGGGAGGAACGATCTAAGGAGTATATTGGTTTACTTTTGAACAATGTTTTATTTTCATTGACTCTCAAGGGAGTCATGGAGTCGGTGTCACGGGAGTCAGAGACACAATGATTCCAAAATTGACTCCAAATACACTCTCACGTATTTCCCTTCCAACACCCGTATTTTGTTCATTGTCATTTTGATTCTGTGACCCTTGCATCAAACACTTAATAGAGTCAGTTTTTCGCTAACTCCTTGACTCTGTCATAAGAGTCAATGAAAACAAAAACTTTGGAAATGTTTCTGCGTTTTTATTCTTTTCATATTTTTAATTATAGTAAGTTGAGAATATGATTTATTTTGTTAAATTGCATTCTTCACAGTGTGCTTCATTTTGGGCATATGTTGGTTTTCCTTCCAGGCTGATAGAGGAAGATAGTGATGTTTATGGTCCTATTTAGTGGTACATTGAAGGGTTGCTCTATTATATAGAAAGCTTAATTTCAATACTTGTCATCATCACTTATGTAGTTCCAATAAATTATCAAAGCTTATTCTTCGATTTCTCTATCGTCTTGATTATTCCGGACAGATTCTCGAGATGGACACCTACAGATACCACGGCCACTCCATGTCCGATCCTGGCAGCACATATCGATCACGTGACGAAATTTCTGGTGTGAGACAGGTTTGTCAAGCTCCCCATAATATATCATCCTATTGTTTTGAGAGTGTTGCTAGGTATACAATTAAAATTCAGTCAATCCAGTCAACCGTTCAAACTTTGTATGATATGCACTAATACTCGATGTGCACACCAAATTTGAGTTATTGGCTGAGTTGGTTGGCTTTTGGTTGTACACCAAGAATTATTGTTCTTAATCTTGTCTTGGTTAATACGATTATAGGAGCGAGATCCGATTGAGAGAGTAAGAAAGCTGTTATTGGCTCACGATATTGCTTCTGAAAAGGAGTTAAAGGTGATCGACGAAGCTTGATTTCTTGCTTGGCTCTTTCAAAAGTGAAACATGATATTTTTCTGATTTGGTTATGTATAATACTATTGATTCCATCCTGATAACAGTGGTCAAATTTGCCCTGGCATTTTTTTCTTTCTTGAAGTTTTTATGCATTGGTATTAGATTATATGTATTTTGCTTCTAAATATGTTAGCTATACTATAGTTATCTTAATGGATTAGAGCTCTCATAGAGTACCATTTGATTAGTTACTTTTCATGCCCATTAGATTTCAAGAATATTTGTTCAAAGTTGAAACAGTTTCTAGCATATCATGCTACTGTCTTGATATATTTGTCTTGATGAATTGTTCGAATTTAGTGCTATGTTGAGATATTAAATTCACTTTTTTTTTAGGACATTGAGAAGGAAATTAGAAAAGAAGTTGACGAAGCTATTGCTAAAGCAAAGGTGAATAGCAGAATAGCATATATTTTCTGTTCATTTTTCTTTTTAGTCCATACTTATTTTGGATATTTATTTGTATACCCCTGTGGTGGCTGTATGTATGGTTTACAAACTTATTCTTTCTGTTTTTCAGGAGAGCCCAATGCCAGACCCATCTGAGCTATTTGCAAATGTTTATGTTAAGGGTTTAGGGGCTGAGGTATCTGATTACTTCCCTATTCTTCACTCATTATATGAATTTGCAAGTTTGGTTGATGCTATACATGTTTTATTCAACTCTTTTGATTGGTGATTTTTTTCTGAATTGCAGTCATTTGGTGCTGATAGGAAAGAATTAAGAGCTACTTTACCATAATCAAGAACTTTCTGATTCCAATATCTTATACTATACTACTACCTTAGTCCCAGACTTTTCAAAATAATGAAAATAATAAAAGGTATTATATTATACTACAGGTATATATATGTCTCTGCATATTTGATGAGTTCTCCCTTGTGTGTTTATAGGAAATGTAGCCTTGAGTAGCAATGGGGCAGAAATGTAATGTAATGTAATCTGTGCAACTTTGTGTTATGCAAAATTGAGGAATTCATTGTGCATAGTCTTTCCTTAATTAGTGGCAAGTTTTTGCCATTGGTTTCATTATTTCACTATATTGTGTTTCATTTGAACCGTTTCTTGAGTACTTGTGATATGATAGAGCTTTATGAAATCGTATGATCCATATAACCGACTTCATGTGGTAAAGCAAGGCTTAATTGTCCTATTGCATTGCATCTGAACCATTTCTTGAGTACAAAGAATTCTTGTCGAAAATTTCAAAATTTCCATGCCTCAAATTTGTGGATTGAATTATTATTGATATAGATCCCCTTTTGTGGCATGGATTGATGCGTTGATTTTGTTGTCTCAACTATTTGCTTTCATGTGCCCTTTTTCAGATGTCATACCATACATTTGTTTGTTTGGTTAAAAGAAGATCCAAAGTCACGGTTTTGGGTCATGAACGATGATGAGGGGAAATGATTTGTGGCGCCATATTGGGAGTAAAAAAAGAAAAGAAAAAGAAAGGATACAAAGTGTTTGATTGATTTTTATATTTTGTTTTTATAATTTTATAAAGAAAATATTGAAAATAAAAAAAAAAAAACATGATTTTATTGCTTTTTCCATTCTTAGTATTTCATTTATAAAATTTTATAAAATAAAAATAGAAATTAAACTTAAATGAAATGCCCTAATATCTGTTATGTTTATATTATGTACTTATTTATTGCAAAAGCGGAACATGTGATAGACTAATAATCTCAGTTTTGAGATGGTACCAAGTTTATTTGTTAGATTTTAAATCATTTATATCTCTATATTTAATACCTTCAACTTTTGAGAGATGATTTTTACTTACATAGATAGTATGCTTTATTTAGGTGGCTAATTTGGTAAGATATTATGCTTTTCATGGTTTTAGTTGTGGGATTTGTGTTGCTACGGGGTACGTACGCTATCTCAGATCTGAATCTCTGTTATTCAAGACATTTCTCTATCATCTTATTATTTTCTTTTTGGTAATTCATCATGTCAATTTTTTCTTTTTTTTTTATGAACTCATCATGTCAATTTTTTTTTGTTGCCCACGGTGTCTGGAGCTTTGCCTCGACTAATCAGTCGTCCCGGGTCGCGTACCTGGAAATGGCAGCTGAGACTCCCAGCAAGGATTTTTTCCATCCACAAGGCTCAAATTCGAAACATTGCTTAAGGACAACAAGCCGCTTACCTCGTGTCAATCCTGGTTGGTATCATGTCAATTTTACTTCAGGGTCTTTTCAATCCCATGTCCAATAATGGGGCACTTAAGGCCTAGTAAGAAAAACATATGCAGCGATGGGTTTAATTAAACAGATTAATTTGATAACAACAAAAAAAACAGATTAATTTAAATGTATTGATTATGTAATAATATTTCACATTGTCATCTTATTAAAATACTTCATTTGTATGACTTTCTGGGAGACAGAAGATACAATCATGACTGACGTGATATGATATAATTAAACTATTATATAAAAAAGTTGTATACTATTAGTGGTTAAAAATTAAATCATTACTGAAAATATATTATACTATATATTATCCCTTAAACATCCAAAAATAAAATGTATTGGGTATCAAAAACTAGATTGTAATAATGAGCTATATTTACATGTTACAAAATATATGATTTTGATAAACATGACGTTAGTAATAATAATTTGTTACAATTAATATAAATTTATAATCAAGTCAGGGTGATTCTAATTATTTTATGAATACTCATAAATAATTATAAATAGAAGAAATTCTAAGATGGTCATGGACCATATTTAATATATAATTTAGAAATATTTATAACCACATATTTTTTTTTATATAAACTTTTAGTGTTATAAATAAAAACATGTGATACATTAAATATAGTTTAGGATCACCTAAAAATTTATTTTATAATTATATAATTATTTTTATATGAAGGAAGTATCATAGATTCATAGCAATAAGTTCATGTTAAGGAAGTATCATAGATTCATAGCAATAAGTTAATGTTGCTGGAGAAGGATAACCATTATCAGATGAATAGAGAAGTAAAAAGCTTTTGGCATTTAATTATCTTTTTGGTCAACGCATTTAATAGTTTTAAAGATGCATCAAAACTAAAGTTTATCGAGTTTGGTTGGGTCTTATTCGGATTGAGCACTTCATTAAAACTCTAGACTAAGAATACCAATTAGTAAACAAGTTATAAGGATTTGTAGCCCAACCCAACCCAAATCTAGATCTCTAGGGGATATTCATGAATTATCATATTACCAATAATTTTATATGTACACTTCTTATTATCCACTCTCAGTCACCAACACACTTTTTAGGGTAGAGTCCATAAAAATATTAGTGACAACTTATATGCATTTATTATGGATGACTGATGGTGTCAGCATTTTGATGTACAAGAAACATTGTTAATCATATTACATAATGGTCCTCATCATGTAGTATTACAAATCAAACAACAATCTTAGTAAAGGGAGAAAAGTAGAGTAGCTGAAAAAGTAATTAGAGTAGGATGAGGAATTTATAGTTCTTGAAAGTAACCCAAGCTTCCTTTAATTTGTTTATGTACTCAAAATAAATGCTACCTGCAGTTTAGTTATATGTACCCTAAATAAATGCTTCTTTTAGAAAGACAAGTGGACCTTAACAAAATTTAAATTGGTGTTTCATTAAGAGTAGCAACAACCATCAAATCACTTTTTTAGATATAATTCAGTATAGAATAGCCAAAGCCCCATAAGTATTCCGTAATGTTTATTGTATAACATAATACATTTAACTATTATCCGACGTACGTGTGTTATATGTCATATGTAATATGTAAGAAATATTGTGGATAACTCATATTACATATGACATATAGCACACGCACGTTGGATATATTTATGGTGTATAATAAACATTACTTATAAGTAATTGAGTCGTCGTATTTGTATAAATTAAATAATATTGACAATATATATATTTACATTTAATGTTTAAAAATAAAAATTTAAATATTGAAGTGATGTCATATCAAAATTTAAATTTGATAAAATAAATAAATAAAATATATACAAAAAAGATATATATATATATATATAATATTACTGTAAATTCTTTATATAAAAAATATTAAAATACCTCTTATCATCTGAACAAGTCCCTTTAGAAAACTTATAAACAAAATCCTTATATTATTTCAAATAGTCAATAATGTAATCCTTTCCCTTAAGGCATGATACTTTTGCCATTATATTTCTAAACCAATGCAATTATGCATATAACATTATTTGAGAGCTTGGGTACCCCTCCATTTACAATAATATATTGAAATTACAGAGAGCATTAATAAATAACTAGGAAATAATTGAATTAGAGGAGATAGAGAATCAAAGAAAGCCACGCTCTTCAAGAGTCAAAGAGTTAAAAGAATTAAAGTCGAGAATTGATTAATTATATTCTAGAATTCATCACCTTCTCAACAAAACAAATTAAAAAAGAAACTAGTTACGTTCTTACTTGTTATCATCACATTCGAATAAAGTGAATGTATTTTATCTACTTTTGTTCCTTTCTCGCTTCCTCCTTCTTTTGTAACCATATATTTATAAAAAATATTTGATGTACAACAGAAATATATTCAACTAATTTTCAATTTGTGTTATATATCATGTATAAAAAATATTATGTATACTACACATTATAACTGACACATAGTACACATTAGATACAAATTAGATATATTTCTATTGTACATTAAATATTGTTGTATATTTATATAAATAAATAAACCACAAAGAATTAACAATCCGCCATATGAAAGGTATAAGTTTCTTGTACATTAAGTATTGCACATAACCTACTCGCATTAGTTAAAAATATGTTACAAAGTTGAATTGTAGTCATATCAACAAGAAGATAAAAGATAATTATAATAAAAGTATAAAATATTAAGACGCAAACAAATATATTATATGTTATATCAATGTAAACACTTTAACTATACAAATTAAAAATTAGGGACGGATCCAGGTAGAGGAGGGATCGAAATTAAAACATATATTGTGCAAAAAATGTTAAAATCTAAATTATAACTCATAAATATCTCTTTATTTATATATTGGAAAAAACCATAATGTATCTTAAATATTTGAAAGATTCAATCAAATAGCTAGTTTTTAGTTTGGTGCCTATGTACCCATATCTATTGGATAAGTAATGATTCTAATTTAATGGTTGAATGATAAAGAAGGACACATAATTTTTTTTTACAATCACGTGATAGCTAATAGATATCGGTACTCATGAATTTTATTGAGTACAGATAAGTATTTAGTAATAGAAAGTAATAATATAGAATTGAGTTTACGGTGAATTCTATATATGCTAATATATTAATAAAAAATTTATAATATTAATATTATAATTATAATTTTTAATTAAATCTTGAATAATTAATATATTACTATTTGTAAAATGCACTATGAATTCAAGTTTACGGCTTGTGAGTATGCCAAGCAGTTTCGCTTCGCCTTAATGGATGCTCGGACGTTGTGTCCCCGCTATTAAGAATAAGAAAGTCGTCACCTAACCCCATTGGATGGTACAATTTAATTTGAACTACCAAGCGTGAGGGTGTCTACACTTTTACGTGTAGCCGTTTTTGGGTTTCAGGCATGCTCTCGACCTATGAACAGTCGTAAACACGGTAACGTGCACGCAGGCTTTTGGTTATGAGACCCCCCGGCATTTTGGCGCCTATTCTCTGATTAAACTCTGTGTTAGGTTACATACCTTCACCGGTGGTGCTCGAGAGTGTTATCCAGCGGCTGCGAGATCACTCACTTTGTGCCTCGCGAGCCTGTTTGTTGAACCCCCCGCGGAGCACTTCCCCTGGTACGAAGGACTTTTTAGAATGGTCTCTCTACCAGGGATGGATGCATATGTACTTAAATTACCTCAAATGGTACGCAGAGGTTGCCCTCAATCCCTCCGCGAGCTTGCAGGATTTTGTCGATCCCCCAACATACGTAGCTGGCACCGTCTTAGTGTGGAATTTTACACATTCTGTTTCGGTGTCATATATTATAAGTAATCCTGCATAAGAATTATAAATACCATAGCTGGCGCGAGAACAGTAGGAGCGAAAAGCCACTACTCGCCCCTATAAGATAAGGCGAAAACGGGGCCTTTTAGACAGGAGACGCGTTGGTTGGCTCGAAAGGATTCGGTTCGGAAGGTCTGGTCTGAGAACGGTTCGAATTGGCTTCGAAGGTCAGATCTGCAGAGAAGGTTGGCTCGGCTGATTCTTCTGCTTCTGCTGAATATGTTCGTGCTGAGTTTGACCTTGGCTTGGGGAGCTCCCTAAGGCCAACGACTAATAAGGGGAGGGCAGGGCTTAGAAAGAAATTCATACTCGTACTATGTATGCTATTACGTAAGCTTTGGTACTACGTCGCTCGACCAACGAGAGCAGAAGCTAGAAGCAGCGAGACCGATAGCGAGAGGAGTTTTATTTTATTGGTTGCTGCATCCGTTTTCTGAATCTATTCTATTTATATTTAATAATAATTATTATTATATAATTTCCGAGAATCAGACGCGTATAAATCCTTTATTCATTCTTCATCTTTTATGTTACCCAAAACGAGCGTAACCGAGAAATTAAATAGAAAAAGAAGCAAGGGCCTGAGACTGAGACTGGATAGGGACAGAATAGCTACTGACTGATGGCCTTAAATGGGATAAGGAAGAGACAGAATAGATAATATATAAAGTACCGGCAGAAGGGACTAAGCTAAGGACCGAAGGGATGGAGGAAAGGCAGGACCGATGCGTGTTTTACCCCTATAAGGGCGACATATCTGGTGGTCCGCAATCGTTCGGACTTGGTAAAGGTTGTTTGTTGCTACACCAGTAGTGGAGGACTTATCGCGATGCCCGGGGACCCATTTATGATGTCTCCGTCGCTGACGTTCGTCTAGCAGCGCCACGCCGGGTATAAAGTTATATGAGGATAACTTTTACCTTCCCGCTCCACGACCCAGGCGTTTTAGACGCTGATTCTCCCGCTCCAGGGCATCCACTCGCGCCTGGATAACGGACATCTCCCGTTCAAAAGAGGCATCCTGGCGGGCCGACTCTTGCCTTTGGTTTTCCCAATAGGCCTCTTGCAGCGCGTGGGCACGCTGAAAGCGAGTCCCGGTTTCAGTCACAAAGCGTTCCAGCTCTCCGGAAGCGAGCTCTTCTTGCTCTTCTTCGGAGGCCCTGCCAGACGACAGTCGATCCGCGATCTGGTCGAAGCGCTGAAGCTTCCCCTTGCCTTAAGTGCCCATTAGTAAGAGTCAGAGTGTAAGGTGAGAGATTATCTTCTTACCTGCTTTTCGGCCTTTTCCCTTTTAGAAAGGGAAGAGCCCCTTTCTTTCTCGCTGCTACTATTCCTAATCCTAGTGTGGAAGCTTAGCTTACTAAGGGAGTAATTTAGGACTTTTCTCAACTACAACTGGATGCTCCGGCACCTTAAATGCGAGAAGTGGGCTATTTCCCCAATCCAAATAGTCAAAACTCACGTAATCGTAATAAGAAGAGTTGCTTTCTCCCTTTTTCTTCAGTCAAGTTCAGTCAAATCTGAAGCAGCTACGCCTATTGAAAGATTTCTTCTTCCCTCGTCCTTTAACCTGGACTCCATTCTTCCTCTAGAAGGATAATGGGATCCAGACTATAATCAAGCTATGATCGTCAAATTTCATATAGAAAGATCAGGTTATTGCGCATCATCCGGTGTATCGCTCCATTTGAGAGTGACATAAGCCTGCCTTTCCCTTATGGGAAGGAAGAAACTTCACCGCAGGGAACTGGCCTCACAGAGCATCATAGTCAGCACGATAGCTCCATAGTAGCCACGGTAGCTTTGGTTATTACAGGAGAACGCGCCCATTCATGCAGAGGATCTACCGGGATTATCGACTCCCCTAATGTATGTATAGGGCAGGAGCCAGTGTTGGCTTGTGCGAAGTTGACAGGGGTGGTTGAAAAATAATTATTTATTTATTAACAAAGAAATTGAAAAATAATTATGAGTTACAGTTCTATTATATGCGATCATACTCATCAATATGCTATTATTGTACATATATAAGCAAATTAAATCTGATTTTGATATATACATAAAGAAAATGTTAATAGTAGGTAATATAGTACAATATATTTCTTCCATCTTTGCAATTTTGATGAAAAACGTGACAAAAATTGCAATCATAAAGGTGAAATATACAAAAATGCTTCTTGTACAATGTCAAATTGTACAATCTTGCCAACAAGCTAAAATTCAGCCCAACAACTCTTTTTTTAACTTGGAAAGATAGTACTAATTTTAATATTTTAAAAATGCATAATCAAATAGACACAAGTACACAACACAGTGAACTATATGTGCACAATCAAAATTTAAAAATGCATACCCAACAGAACTCTTCGTGAAAATGAGCCTATTGTAATAGATTTGCAGTATTAAGAGTCAACCGATTCAACACCTAGCAAAATTGTATATGTATCAATAGCGGTAATCTACACTAAACAATGGAAAGTGGGTGGTACTAAGTGATGATACTAACATCACATGCAAAGAGGTGGCAAAACATGAAAGTTGTTGTAAGGATTCACGGGTGAGTTGTAGCCGTCAGATTCGTGTATGTTTTTGAACAGCTAGCGATTGATGATTGATTGTGTTTCTTTGTCTGTATAACAGAAATACGTCTAATTAGTATTCAATATATTAATGTGTGTTATAAGTACATAGCACATATTACGTCTTATTGTATAACACACGTTGAATATTAATCGGATGTATTTATATTATACTTGTTGTGTATATTACATTGGATTGCACAATTTCCATTTCGAATCTTCCCATTTCTTTTCTTAGTGGCTCCCACTTTCGCTATAGCACGGGCCACCCCTGAACATGAAAAAAAATATTACTAAGTACCTAGCTAAAATGTTCTCTTAAAATATATTATGAGATAAATTATTTTAATTTAAAAGTTTAATATTAATTTTTTACATTCTAAAAAGAGATAAATCCATCTTTTCTTACATGTTTATATAATTATTTTTTTGTTGTACTTACATCGAATGACATATATGTCATCTTTTTTAAAACGTAAATAATCAATATTGGACTTTCCAATTCTAATAGATTAATTTGTTCCACAATAATTTTTTTTAAGACTAAAATGATTATTTAGTAAAAATGATTAAAGGAAAAAATTAAAATGAAATTTAGTTTATATAAAAGATTCTAATTTTAATCTATTAAATATATGAGTAATGTTACATAACATCACAAAATCAGCTATCATATATAAAAATTTAATTTTTTAAAACGGTTAATACAATTTTTAAAAATATTAGATTAATGTATAATATTAAAAATTGAATTAATAATTTTAATAAGTTAAATTATTGTATTTGATGATTGATTTTGTGATGTACAATAGATATTTCTCTATATATATATATTGAAATGTTATAAATATTTGTCATTTGTAGCTCCTTAAATAGTGCATAAGAAAAAAAAGATGGGATCCACGTGCATCACACACTACTTACCTTCCATTTTGGGAACGTGGCAGGATCATATGTGAAATTGAGAAGAGGACAAAAGCCACCGTCAGATCAGAGTGGATGCACCATTAACTATGTGTACCAACGCTCAGAGTATCCAATGCTCTCTCAAACCAAACCAAAACAACATACTCTACTTTACATACATACACTTAGGCCACTATTTGTTTTTACGGACTCTAACGGAAGAGTCAATCAGACAGTTGAAAAAATAACTTGTTTTGTGCAAGAGTCATACTGTATAGATTATAACATAGTTATATTGAATGACAGGTAGAATTATTAATTTTTTTTTCATTCAAATTTTGAAGTTATTATATGTTGAAAGGGGTCACTATGTGTGTTAAGAGGAAAATATATATATATATATATATATATAAGAATATATTCGGAGTCAATTTTAGAGTTAATGTAACTCTAATTTATGTGACACTAACTTTATAATTTCTTTGACCTTGATTTTAGAGTTATTGAAAATAAATACTGAATTATACTTTTATTTGTATGCAAAAACAATAATTATTACATATACGTAAAAAAATAAAAGAAAAATAGAAGGAACGACAATTAGAGTTGCACAAGCTCACAGTGGCATTGTTGTGCTACTTGTGTGCTAGAATTGACTAAGATGTTATACAAGTTATCCATAACAATGGGGGAAGATGTGAGTTCCATTTTTTAGGGTTAACAAATCTATCACTCATTAATCTATCTTTTCTTCTGCTGCTTTTTTATTTTTATATTCTCCTTTATTTCCACCGTTAAATGTATTAAAATGCTCTGTTACCTGCAATTTCAACTCACACGTGCAGTTAAAAAAGGTCACAGTTCTCAATTTTTTTTATCAATATATAATAATATTTATGCACCCATATACTCATATTATATGTGGACATTAATTTTTGTTATCTTAATTTTTCATAGGTGAAATATAAAAATGAAATACGAAAGATTTTGTTGTTGACAAATCCAACCATCAATGATATTTATAATAAAATAACATATAAAATTGTTCAAGTGTGACAAAATGCATCAGTTATGTAACAAAATGTCTTTTAACTCAATTTCACGACTGGTATAGTTTGTCACACTTAAACAATCTTTTATTTATTATTTTGTGAAAAACATCTTTGATAGTTAGATTTGTCAACGACAAAATCTTTCATATTCTTTTTTGGTATTTCACTATTTTTCATATGATCCCCACTCTTATATCAAACTTATGTTATTTACCATTAATCTTTAATCTTAATAAATGTATCATAAATATTCAATTCTTCTTGACTATCATATATATAACATTACTTTTTTTTTTTACATTTTTTTATAACCTACTACATATTTTGTTTGCAGAGAGTGGCTAAGAGACAAATTGTTCTGTTCTGCAAAAGGGCATATATATATATGGATTTTGCGGAAGCTAAGCTAAGGAAAGAGAATCCATATTTTTCTTGAATTGAACTACAAGATCAGTTTGCTTCATCTTTTCAAGACCTTGGCTTATTTTATAAGGTACAATTCAGTGATTGCCAAACAAGGTCATTGAAAGAATAAACTTATCTTAATCATTAGAGGAATTATTTAACAACAACTTGGTTGGCCTCCAGATCTCAAAATCCCACCCAATCCCAATTTAGAACTTGTAATTATTTGCCTCATTTGATTTTTATATAACCTTTATTTTTCCACTTTCTAGGGTACCAACAAGAGCAGTTCATTCATTCTTTAGGAGAATTATATTACTATATATTTATATATTTTTATGTCTTTTAGACTATATTTGATGATGTATGTGTACTTAATAGAAATATAGAAATACATCTTGAAAAAAATGTTTAAAGGAAGGATAAGGCAAAAATGTTGTATCCCATATCAGAAAATTTATAGATTTTAATTTCTATACTACTAAAAAATTGGACCTAAGAAGACATAAAATGACTAAAAAAAATTAAAATTTATATTTTTTATATTAATTTAAACATGATGCAAAGATTTATATTTGTGTATATTGGTGTATGTATCTATTTGTGTCTTGTCCTGATTTATACACCTCCTCCAAATACAATAATATTTGATTAGTATCTTAACAACTTAATATATCTGTTATATATGTTAATTTTTTGAATTTACTAATTTATTTTAATTTTCAAGAAAATTGATTAAAAAAAATAAGAGATCAATGAATATTTCCTATGTTCTCTATTAATTGTCTATTTTATATTTTTTATATTTTTACTAATAATTATTAATTTCAAGTTTCTCTGTAGCATTAAATATTAATTTTTCATTGTGCCCTTATTGATATTAATATAGAAGAAAGACTCTTATTGATATTAGTGTAGGAGAGACATTAATATATTAATATTATAGTAATTTTAATTGAAAATTCTCTTAATCAATACAAAATTAATTATTTTCTTAAAAAATATTATAAATGGAAAATGGATACTTAATAGATATAAGAAGGAGTATATATAAGATTTCACTCTAATTCATAAGGAAAATGATAATATAGACTCGAGTTTATGGTGAATCATACACATGACAACATATCAACCAAGAGTTTCATAATACTATTATAGTTATAATTTTTAATTATATCTTGAATATAATTGATATGTTCGTGTAAGATTTACCGTAAACCCGAGTCTATATTAAATCGTAGTCAATTCTTAAACTATGTATCAAAAGAAGATAAATAGAAACATAATTAAAAAAAAATGTTTTTTACTCTTAATTACCGCATTTGACACATTAAAAAAATAGTTACAGTAGATTAGTACTCGTGCGTAGTGAAAAAAAATAAAACCTACAGTGCCTTGCATTGATGCAATATTTTAAGGAAAAAAGTTACATGTACACCTAATTATAATCCACCTACATAACAAATTAAGTTAGATATAATCTTTTTTTTCCTAATTTTTCTCTATTCTTTTTCTTTTCCTAATTTTTCTCTCTACAATAATTAATAATTTGTTTAGAAAATTGAGATCAATTTATCCCATGATTCTTGCAATATTTTTTTGACTAATTGCTCCCAATAAATTAGTCACATTTTTTTCACATCTCATTATTTTTTTTTATCGGCTAATTCATGTGTTTTACTATATATTGCATATGTATTGGAGAGAGACTGATATCGATCATTCCTGAATTTCTTCAAATTCTTTGATGTGGTAAGCATTCATCTGATCCTCTCATGAATTTTGCAAATTTGTTTGTAATATGTAATTGTTTTGTATTGAAGCGCAATATGATTTTTTAAAACTTCTTTTTCACTTATATTATTCATTGATTCTTATCTGATGAAAAGTGGTGACTATAATGAAACAATCAGTGTATACGAGATTAATGAAGACATGAATAAAATTTTATAAATTTAGATTATTTATATTATATTATTATTCAATTGCACAGTAAACAATACTAAATTTTTTACAAACTTGTTAAATTATCTCATCGATACACATGTTTACATGTCAACTACGTGCACTTTTATGCTCATGCTACACACATTTTTATGGTCATGCTACACGAAATTACTCATAAGTTACACGCATTTTATATAAAATCTACACACATTTATATACAAGTTACGCACATTTATGTACAATCTACACATTTTTTTACACAAACTACTTACATTTATGTACGATCTACAAATTAAACTACTTATTTTTTATGCACATGATACACACATTTATGTACTTTCTATTTACCCCAAACACTTATTAATAAAAATATACATAATTATATTTTATTAATAATGTACACACATTTATTTTATATTTTAATACAAAATATACATATTTATATATAATTTCTTGATATTATACACACATTTTTTAATAATGTACATACATTTTTTATACTGGTCAAAATATTTTACTATGTTACTTTTTTGGACTTTATTATGATTTTATGGAATGAATTTCTAAAATTGTATTTGAATTTAGAATTTCTTAAGATAATACAATTTAAAAATATTTGTTGCATATGTTTGAAAATTTTTAAATCGGTTTTGAATTAAGTAGAGAAAATCGTGGTGAGCAAAAGAGAAAAATATGGAAACAAAAAGAGAGAAAAATTAGGAAAGAAAAAGATAATAATTAAATTTTCTATGCTATGTAAGTTGATAGATAGGTGGATATACTTTGAGTTTGGGTGTACACGTAGCCGGATTAATATTTTAACGGATTAATATTTTAAGGGCAAGTTGGAAGTGCGTTGAAACTTGAAACTGTCACGGGGCCAATTGAATGTTTTAAAACAGCTTTCATTTCTGACAGAGAATTGTTAATTTTGTTGCTTGCACCTTGGATTGCATTGGATTATTGTACTACTACTATACTAGTATTCACTTAAATATTGTAAATACAGTACCTGCCACCACTATCATCACCAACCATAAAACCATTTTTCACCCTTACTATTATTTTTTGGGGTAGGTTTTCACTTTCTTTCTTTGTGGATTAATTGTGGCGAATGGCTGATAGATAGGTATTATTTACTTAGTGAGTACCAGATACAAAATATAATATAAAATAAAAAATAATATGTTTATTTAGTACAGACATATATAAAATAAATTATATTTATATAAAAATTTTATATTTTGTATCTATATTTAGATAGTAGGTACATAAAATATAGGTGCTGATATAGAAATTTTAATGAAAATTTTGTTCCAAAATTATTCCTATTATTAATTCATAATTCCACCATTTTCTCTTCTCATTTTTTATCAAAATCTCAAAACAAAATTATATATAAATACAGGTACAAATTTATTCTATACACGCTAAAATAAACACAAAATAAAATACACAAAATTCATTATATTATATTATAATACTATACCTGTATTTATATAGCTAGTATATTGCATCAACTCTAAAATAAACACTTTTATAGTAAACGTTTATTTTGTATGCTTTCTTTTTTATTAGATGGATTTGTCTTTTGGCCTGGTACTCATAATAGATACAACTCTTTTTAATAAACGAAGAAATCCCAAAAAAAAAAAAAGGTCAATGAAGCCAATGGAAAGAAAAACAATAAGCTATAATATTATTTACAACTCTTGTTAGAAAAAAAAAATGGAAAAAAATGGCTTTTAGATATTGATGGAGACTATTGTTGGAATATTTTTGTGGCTACAATAAATTAATATTAAAATTAATTTTAGACTAGAAATAATTACTAGTAGATGTCAAAATAGTTATATAGCTTATTGGTTATGTTGAAAACTGTGATAACAATTGTTATTAGCCATATTATTATTGTTAAGTGCTGTTCAAAGTGGGTATTAGTATATATAGAAAATGTAATTTTATTATTTTTTCTGTTTTCAGTATTTTTTTCACAAAATTTTGAAAATAAAAAATAAAAAACAAAAAATAAAAATGAAAACCAGACAAACACTTTAATTCTATACGAGAAGTTTTTAGGTGCTTTGAGAATAAATTAATTTTTACTCTTTATCACTTTTCAATTATTTATTTATATTTTAAAATTACTTTTCTATCCCCTAATTTTTAAATATATGATTAAGATTCATCCGAAACAAGAAAAAACACTTATTCTTATGAGCATCTAATAAGAATTGATCCTTCTATATATACATAATTACTCTACATAGGATGTTTGTTTGTCGTCACATGGCAGCATTTCGTAAAAAATATATAATATAAATATCTTACTATATATAAAGGAAATTATAAAAAATAACCACTCAAGTGTTCACATTCATTTGGTAGTTATTTTCTAAATTTTAAAATTAAAATTAAAAAATACAAAAATAAAATAAATGTAAAAAATAATCACATCTATTTTCATAATATTTTATTTTTATTATTTATTTATTTTTTTCTTCATTTTTATAAAAAAATTAAAAAAAGTAAATATAATATGACTAAAAAAAATAAAATGCAGTTTGGCGAACACAAAGTGCCCAACAAGACGCTTGTATGAATAAAAATAAATAAAGTGTTTGGTTATTAGGATAAAACATAAAATTAATATTAACTAAGGAAGGAATTTATCCACAACATTAAGGATATGAAGTTTTAAATACAACATATTTTGATTAATTTCTATAAGAGAAAAAAATAAAGGATATATATAACTGTAATTCGGTGATTAGTTTTTAATTGATTATAAAAATAAACTCAATTCCATAAAAAAAAATATTAATAATCAAAATCCTAAATTTAAACATAACTCTCTCATATTAAAAGTGAACATAGAGAGAGAATCTAATTTCTGTATGAAAAAACTATTTAAATATTCAAAACTAAATATACCAATGGACATTCATTTCTTTTACTTTAGATGTGATAGTACTAAAGTATACGTAAGAAAAGAAAAAGGTGATAATCCAATTCACACATTTAATTTTTAAATGTTCAGATAGTTTTTTTTTTTTTTTTCAATATAAATTTCTCTATGATTGATAGATCATTCTTCTTCGTCACCTTAATCTATATATATCCTCTTCTTTCTCCTTCGGATTCTGATACCTTGCAACTGCAGAATCCATCAATGTGGTTGCTTGTTATATGAGTCTTGTTTGATTTTGATTGTTTGAATAACAGAATAACAGAATATCGGAATATTAAAATTTCCCTTTAACTGTGATTTTGGACACGTAGAGAAAAGTGGAGTGTGACTTACAAATGCGACATCCCCCAACTGCTTAATTCAGTCAACCATTGTAAAATTCAACGGATCCATCCATTATTTCCTCATTTGCATTGTTATATATACAGTAGAAAAGTAGGGAAAATATTTAATATATTATATATTATATATAATATAATATGCACGATGTATATTATATATTAGACACATAACATATCATATAATATATACAATATATATTATATACTATAAAAAAGCTGATATTTTAACATGTAATATATTAATTATTTTAAATAATTTTTTATTATACATAATTATTTTTCCTTTCTCTTCGTAATCATATATGTTTGCGAATTGCAAAGCAACCTATCGTTCTAATAATTGGATGTTATATCCTTGTAGGCGCATATATATATATATATATATAATAATACTTTATATATACTGCTTAAATCAATCATTATTTATATAAGTGAAAAAATTAACTAAAATAAATAAAAAATTCAATCAAATAAAGAAATAAATTTAATCAAATCATACAAAAATCAATTTAATAACAGTTAAATTGATTAAATAATAATTTTATCCACTTAAGTTATAATAACATTTTTATGCATGAAGGGTGGCTGATAGTCACTTATAATAATGATATACACGTAATATTATTTATATATATATATATAATTGAAGATCAGAAGTTGTACAAAACCTTACGGCAAAGACACGTCTATGAATTTTTTTGATACCCACTCAACCAAATATCTATTCTCTATGATTTCCATTTCTGAGTCTACAAGTGATGCTTCAGAAATTTCTAGTCTCGTATACATGAGTCTTTTATTGTTTTTAAATAAAAATAAAATAATTTTGAGTAAATCCTATTAGTAAACTTTTTACAATTTCATGATTTCATCCATTCAAAATTTTGCATTTACATTTGAATGGAAATGAGATGGTTAGCAAAATATTGCCTGAGATGAAACCCGAAATAAATGGTAAAACTTACATATAATTAAAAAGGACATTTAAAACTTGATAAAGAATTATCTTTATCATTTTAATTTAAAAAATGAAAAAAATATCAATTTAACCTTTAAAAATGTAAAAGATAATTAAATTAGCCCCATGAGAACAATAATATAAAGATTAAATTGAGTTATCATTTTAAAAAATCAAGAATTAAATTAATTATTCTTAATCTTATTAACATGAAACACCCGTACAATTTTAATGATAAAAATAAATATTTACTCATATAAACTCGTTTAGATTCTATTTAATTGAACTTTCTTTAATTTGCAGCACCTAATAATTATTCGTTAGGATATTTTAGAAGTTTCTTTCTTGACCTCATCATCTCCTTTAATTTAATTTATTAATCAAATAAACCAACCAAAATTGGCACCACAACATTGATTCTTCTTTTGTTGGGTCGCCCTAATAACTTGTACATTTTTATATGTGGCCCTCAAACATGCTTTTATATATATATATATATAATTAATCCAATATTTTTAAAAATTAAATTAATAATTTTAAAATAATTATTATTATACATGGTAGTTGATAGTAACTGATTTTATTATGCAACCAACAATTAATCAAACTTAAAAAATATTTAATTAATATATAATATTAAAAGTTAGATTATTATGTATGGTGACTTATTTTATAGTATATATATGAATGTGCGTAATAACATCCATTGGTTTTAAATTTATATCTGACATTTTTGTACACAACCATGCATTGATACATTCATATCACAAATACATCCACCATTGCTGATCTTTCGTGTCAATTCTTCAACAACCTCCAAAATTAGTATTTTGCATGTGCATCAAGTATACTAGAATTACTCCTACTTTATTCTTTTTTTTATTCCTACTATTTTTCTCGTTCAGTTATATATATATTTTTTATTTGTTTTATTGACGGAGACAGCCTCAAGGTCTTAGTCTTAGAGGTTAAGAAATCATTTTAAAAAATAAAATAAAAAAGTTGCCTTGAAAAATGACCTCGATTTAGTTTAATCATATTGACTAATTAATATTTCAGATATAAATTGTAGATAATTCATAATGCGCGGTTGATGACAATAATAGAGTTTATATTCGATGACCTAACGATGTATAGTTAAGTTAGGTGTTGTTAAACATCAATAATTCAATTTATAATTCCTAAATTATAACGTTAGGAAAAATAATGAGAAGACCCAAATTTTTAAAAGAGAATGTGAATGTGAACTTCATAAGTAACAACAATAATTGTCACGACCTGAAAAATATTTAAGAAATCGCAATCAAAATGAAATACGTAACATGCATAACAATAGTACGAAAAGAACCGTTGAGGTGGAGAGAAAAAAAGAAGGAAAAATCCCTTCAACAAAATAAAAATGAAGATATATATATTCGCAATGAAAAAACAAAAAGAATAAATGCTAGTAATAGTCTAGCATATTCCTAAATTACTTAAAAGAAAATAGTAAATACTTGGTGTATACTTCCTTCGATATTTTTTAAATGTCTTTTTTAAATTATGCATGCTAATTAAAATAATCATTCAAAATTAATCTGGTATGGTAGCGTTTGGTATATGAAAATATTTTCTGTTTTCATTTTATATTTTTATATAGATATTGAAGTTGTTTACTTGTTATGGTGGATAATAGTTATGATATTTTCATCTAACTCATTTTCTGTTTTCACACTTTTGGTTGAATACATGGAAAATAAGAATTTGACATTTTCTTATTTTCAATTTCATTTTTATTGTAACACAAATGCTTGGGGAACAACATTTTTCCAGCCAAAACAGCCAATTAGGTAAATGAAAATAGAAAATGAAACAAAAAAAAAACCAATCGCCACCTAAAATATTAGAATTAAAATAACAAAAATATCTTACTATCATCAATTATCATAGTTTCTCTCTCCTCCAAATATGTAAAAATATAGAGGGTACAATAGAAAAAATAAAATAAATATTTCTTAAAATTATAAAAGAGACAAATAAAATGGACCAAATGAAAAAGTAAAAAAAAAAACATTCAAAAAAAAGGATAAGAGGGAGTAACAAAAATATCAGAAAAACAATCAATATGTTATACACATTTATATTATATATATTATATATAATATTATAATATATTAATTATTTTTGACTTATTTTTATAATAATGTATCCATGGTCAAAGAAAATTTACTAGGATATATATATATATATAAAAGTTTGGAACAAGGTTGGGGGAATGAAAATGAAAATGGGAAAGGGGAAGTAATTGCACGTGATCACATGGGGATATGAATGAATTGGCGAGTGGGGTTTGTGCCAGCCAAGCCATGTCTGCTTCACCGCCATTTCAACTCTTTTCACAGCTGGCTTCCCATTACTGGACGCTAACAATTTCATTACCATATATATATAGGACTATATTATTTATTCATTTTTTTTAAATTCCTTATACAAATATTTATCAATTTTTTAATTATATTAATTATTAAAAAATGTAGAGTAAGTTGGACGAATAATTAATTGACAAAAGAAATGATCAGTGATATTGAGAAAAGAAATTTACTTAAATTAAACTTCTATAAAATTGAGATTCTTCTTCTTAATCCACTTGTATATTTAAATGTTGACAAAGAGATGAATATGTTGTTTTTAAAGAAAAATAGTATTTTAACATAAAGAGCTGCTCACTTGGCACTCATAAAATTTATTACTGGTATGAAGGATATGTGAGTGAAAATACGTGAATATTACAATCCTCACATGACAATAATAGAGAAAATAAAGTTAGGAGTTAAATAAGCTACTTAAATATTTGTGTGGATTTCATTCCTGATAATATATATAGGGATCTTTAATTTTAAATATATATACTTAAATAGAGAAAAAAAATACTCACTCCATTACAAAATATTAGTCGTTTTAGGGAGAAAAAAAAAATTCCACAATGATTGTCGTTTTCAACTTCCAATGGCAATTTAATTTTTTCATACCTATTATACCCCTAGTATCATTTCTATTTCTTTCTTTAATATTACTCCAAGGGACCACTAATCATCTTTCTTTCTCATTAATGTTTTAGGGTAGTTTAGTCATTTTAATATATCATTTTATAAAATTAAGAATATTTATTAAATTTCTTAATTTACGAGTAAGACTAATATTTTAGAATAGAGGGAGTACTTAAATAGAATCTTTACTTTTAAAATTTACGGATGTTAGAAATTATGAAAAAAATTTGAATACACAATTTTAAATGTACCGGTGAAGAAAACAAAAAATGGACAAATCCCAACAATGAATTTGAAGCCTTTATTTTTGAATCCAAAATTCTTTAAGATCATTCATCCCCGATGTTGCTTATCTGTCCTAAGACTAGGAAAAAGAAAAATAAAATCAGTGTGTGTATGTGCATGTTTGTTTGTTTCTTTCTTTGCTGGGTTTGCGAAATAATTAAGTGACCTGTCACTGTGGTTTCATTTTTGTGTAAGTGCTGTCACTGAAATTGCTGTGTATAAAGTGCCTCTTACCCATCCATCATCATCACCATTGAAATTATAAGGCCACCTCACTCTTCATTAGTGCTCTTTGGTTGTTGAGCCTTTTTTTTCTCAATTCCCTTTCATTTTCTTTTAATCCTTTAATTATAATAATAAGAATTTTATTAATAAGTACCATGTGTTAAGGAAGTAAAAAAGGAAATATTCATCTTGAAAACATGTTTTTTTATGTTTTCTATATAATGGTCCACCACTATAATTAAATTTTTTTCTAAACTTACTATTTCAAGTATCCTTAACAAGTGCCCTTTTAGCAAAACCCTAATAATAATAATAATAAAGAGAGATAATAAATATAAGAGAATATGTTGTTACGTAACACTGACTATGACTATGTGACTCACTTGACTCAGATCTTAGAGTCATTTAAAATGATAAAAAAATTTTATGTAAGGATTTCCACAATTTTAATAAGGGTTTTGCTAACAAGTGTCCTAAGGGCACTTGTTAAGGTATTTAAAGTGAAAAGTTTTGTCTTGAAAACATTTATTTTTAAATTTTCTATATATTGGCCCCACCACAATACTTTAAATTTTTCTCAAACTTTCTAGTAGTATCCTTAACAAGTGCCCTTAGGATACTTATTAGCAAAACTCTTTTAATAATACTTCCTTCGTCCACTTTTATTTGTCTTTCTAGCATATTGGACACATATTAAGATAGTCAATAAAATACTTATCTTTTCTATTAAAAAAAACGTGATGACAAATATATCCCTATGAAATATTAAATTTTGTTTTTCATAAATCGTATAGAGAGTTGAACATGATTTTTCTTTCATAAATTAATAGAGTTAATATAAGGATAAAATTAGAAATAAATAATAAATGCATTTTTGAAAACAACAAGTGACAAATATTATTGAACAAATTCTAATTGCTAAAAAGATAATTAAAAGTGGACAGAGAGAGGACGGGTGATTCTTTTTTGGGGCCAGTACAGTCCATAGAGAAAATCACATTTATAACCATTCAGAATGCATTAATAATGCAATTTTCAGGGTCCATATTTACTCAATCTGAATCATCATTAACTGGTTAGAATTCAATTCAATTCAATGAATGAGCTCTTATATTTTGGTGAAAAGCACAGAGCTGCAAGACCTTTATACATTGGAGTGGTCAATCGCCATTTATGTTCTTAAAGAAGCTTTTACACTCTTCACCATTTCCTATAACTCCATTCAATTCAACCCTTGGACGTGGAGATCCAGTTGCAATTTATTCTCCCATTAAGGACACTTGGAATTTGAACCCAAAAAAAAAAAAATTAAATGTGGTCAAGTAATAAAGCTCAAATTGCTATACAAAATTATTTTTTAAACCCATATTCTCTTCCTTACAAAATTATTTTTTAAAAATAATTATCCTTTATAAAAAATTAAATAATATTAACTTTTAATTATATTCTTATTAATTCAACAGATCAGGGAAATAAAAATACTAATTATAATATCAAAAGAATGTGAGAGTGATTCAATATTATGAATAATTTTATAAAATACATTTTAATTTGGTAAATTTCATAATTTTTTTAAAATTTATACATATATTTAAAATTGAATTTAATATAAAAAAAATTTACACTAGTAATCAATAATATGTATTTGTTTGTAATATTTTTAAATTAATAGTTAATTAAATTAAACTCTTTTACTGATGATATAATATGTAATTGATTGACAACATAAAACTTTTTTATTATCATAAGTGATCAAAATTAACTCTTTAAAATTGATAATTACTTAAAAAATGAAAGACAATGGTAAACATATTATTGTTAAACAATATTCCAAAGTTTGTCAAAACTAATTTAAGTTTAGGATAATTCCAAACCCCTTCAATTTATATCAACAGTTAAAAGTTATTTAATTTAAGGAGAATTCCAATATATTCTTATTTTAGTTGACTAAATTAATTTATTTTTAAGTGATGCTAATAGTATTTGTTATTACCCGAAAATTATAAGAAAGCTTTTACAAGTAATTTAATATTTAAAATATTTATGTTGTGTTTGGTGATTGATATGTCACAAACAAATTGAATCTCAAGATAAGAAAATAGATTTTAATTTGGTGTCTTAAGGTATTAATTAAGAATATTTAAGATAAATAGGTTTAAAATATAATGTGAGTTCTTATATAGTTTTTATTTTGTTCATAATTATAGTGGCTAATTTTTCATTAGTTGGAATAGCGGATTTGAAGTTTTTATAATTTTCCATACTCAATGTCAAAATCAAAGCACCCCTCATTTGAATCCTTTGTATAAAAAAATACAAAATTATATTTTTTTTTAAGATGAATATTTTCTGATACAAAATTATATATTTTATGTTGAAATACTGGAATAAAAATGACAGAAACAAAACCAATCAAAATATGATAGAAATAATTATTTTCTAATGAATTTATATTTTTATAATTTAATTTTCTATTTTTTCGTGTGTTTTGTCTTGTGCCTAAAGATTATATATATATATATATATATATATATTTAAAAAAGAAGTCCTAATTTCAAGTGTGACAGTTGGTTTTAGTTTAGCTTAAAGAGCTCTGTTTCCATTTTGTTGAACCTTTTCGGCCTAGCAGGTTTAATACTTAATAGACTAGTGTATGGACCAAAATCTTTGCACGTATATAGCATTCCACTATACTATGCTATATCTATCTATCTATCTAGCTATTATCGAATTTAATTCCAAAACACACACACACACAGAAATGAAAGAGCCTACGCCAGCAAAATGCACAAGTGCTTGGCACGTAACTGTTCATTGCGTATCCACCTGTCCCTCCTTCCTCCTCTATTCTATTCTTACATGTATCCTCTTCTATGGTTCTACCCCCACACCCTAAACACACACGTACACAACCCTTAATCCAAATCTAAACAATAAAACTACTCTCTCCTTCAATTCTTAATTCTATTTCTAACAATTAACATTTACTCAATGATATTTGTCATATTTTATTTTTAGAATATATTTATTATCTTTTTCCAATTTTATTCCATGCTAATTCTAAGAGAAAAAACTATTTAACTTTTTTTATAAAAATATATTTATCATCACATTTTCTTTGTGTATTTTATAAATGGCTACAGTAATAATTATTCAACATACTTAAAAGACAATTAAATAAAGTGGGCCGAGTATTTTAGCATTTCTTATCTCCTACTCCATATATAATTTAGTCTGTCACCTTTATTTTTTTTGGAACTCTTTTTTACACATTATTCATTTCACTTTTTATTAATAAATATAAATGAAGTTCTACTATAATAGCAATGCTCAAATCTAAAAGCCTCACCCCTTTTAAATTCAATTCGACACTAATTATTTTTTTCTCAAAAAAATCAAATCTAATCTAGTATAATGAAGAGATGAACTGTGTTTATAAGATTTGATAGGAAAAAAGTATACTAATATTGCATTTATTTGTATAAAAAATAAAAGTTGGATCCGCTAACTCATCATGATCGGTTTATCTAAAATCACTTCCAATCTTTCTACTAAAATTATATGATGGTGAATTTATCAATGAATTAAAATTTTGTGTACATCGATAATTATTGAAAAATATTTATTATTTATTCTGTCTATTATTGTTTAATAATAAACCAATTTTGTGAGGCATCTTCATTTTCTAGTTTCTATTATTTTGTAGCTATTTCTTATGTATAAATAATGCTAAGTGGACAATGAAAAAACCAGCTCATACATTCAATGAGCCTATTTTTGCTTTGGTTTTGGCCCAAATAATCATTGAGATTGTAATGGACTGAGTAATTATGGGCCAAAATCTCATTTATTGGCTGATTGGGCTGGTTTTGTATGGTTCATTTAGCATCATCTTAAAACTCACAAAATCAGTCATCACCAATAATCAAATTTTTAAAAATTTTTAATTTAAATTTAAAAATATTAAATTAATGTATAATATTAAAAGTTAGATTAACAATTTTAAAAAGTTAAATTATTTTGCATATGATTACTAATTTTAACTATGTAAAAGTAAACATTTCTCATTATAATTAAATTAGCCTAAAGTAAAAAATAGTAATATTTTACATTACTTTTTAGACTTTATTTGGTATACATGTATATCAATATCCATTGTACGATCAAGAATTTTGACGATTAATTCAAACGTTTTTAAAAATAGGTATTTAACTTTTCTAATTATAATCATATTATGACTAATGATTGGGGCGGATCTACATGTATATTTATGGGGACTTATGCTCCATTAGATTTTTAATGTTTTAGTTAAAGTATATATAAATGTATATATTTTATCCCTATTGTATTATTAAATTTGCCCCCACATTATAAAAAATTCAAAAAATAATATCTTATATTTATATATATTAATGATATAATATTTTTGTCCACACTGGTAAAATTTTCTGGATCCGCCACAGCTAATGAATATAGATATCCATTAATTTGATTAAGTATCGAAGAAATCAATTTTTTTTAGGTATATCTTATAAGAAGGTTTAATGGTATTTCTATAAAACATTGATTGAAAAAATAATTTCAAAGATTTACTCAGAGTCAATGTTTAATAGATGAGTTGCACTTTGAAAGATATCAAAAAACCAGAAGTGAAAAAAATGATATCAGTCAAAATTATATAATTTAGTTTAATTAAGTAATATTATTAATTTATTTACTATTTATATCTTATTCTCATAGAATAAATCAAGAAAAGAATGTACGTAGACAAAAAAAGAAAAAGATTAAAAAGTTGATTTATCATCCTATAATAATTCAAGTTTGTGATGACTAAAACTCAAAATAATTAAAGGACTAATTCAACAATTAATAGATATTTCTTAAATTCAAGACCAAAATTAAGTTCATATTTATGCAATTTTAGATACAAAATTAATAATCATAGAAAATGACACTATGAAGACCCATAAAAAATAGTTTCCTTATGTAAAATGACAACAAAATATAGTTAACACAGGTAATATATGATAATGTTTGTTGTACAATAAAAATATGTCCAATGAACATTCAATGTATGCTATACATAAGACGTAATATGTGCAATATGTATAATATATATATATATATATATAATACACATTACATCTTATATATAGTACACGTTGAATTTTCATTGAACATATTTCTATTATTTTAAGAAGTCTTAAATTCAAACTCTTACACGCACAATTACGTATTCAACTCAGATAGTAATTACAGTAAAAATGAAGAAACACACGCGTTAATAATAATAGTACAATTTCCCCATTATCATAGAGCAATAAATTTCACCAACCAATAGAAATACAGCAACCATAAAAATAAAGGATTTAATTTTAATTCATTATAATAAAAAATTTTATTACATAGTCATCTAATTATATGTTATTATATTAGTTATAATAATATTTTTTTTCTTTTATAACTTAAAAATTATATAAATAGAGTATTTTAATTGGATGACAATATATTAAAATTAAAAGTTTAATTTATGATATATTGACCGTATAAAAAATTTTGTATTTGTCAAATAATCATATTTATTGATTTGTGTAATTTTTTTTATTAATAAGTAGTTTAGTTAAATATTTTTACTAGTTTATCAGTAATTGAATTTGAATGTGTGTAAAATTACTTATTCTAATACCGATTACAATTAAACTAAAAAAAGCAAAAGAAATGGAGAAAAAGAAAAGAAAAGAAAATTCCTTGCTCTTAACAGCGGTATTCGGCAGATATGTTAAAACAAGACACGTTCCCAATTCCTTTCTCTTCTGTGAAGATAGAGAAGAAAAAATGAAAAGGGAAACAAAGAGAGATTATTATTTAATATTCCTTCTGTACACTTTTAATTTATGTTTTAGAATATTGCACACTTATTAAGAAGGTGATGAAAACAAAAAAAATTTATAGAAATAAATGTACAATGACAAAATTATTCTTATAGTTTTTTGTGCAATAATAATTGTAAGAGATAAAAAGAGAGTGTATGTATGGATAAAACTGAAAAGATATTGTAAATGTTTCATTAAAAATCTAAAATGACAAATAATAGTGGACAAATAAAATTTCTAGAAAGACAAATAAAAGTGGACGGAGGGAGTAGTGTTTTTAATATAATAGAAATACGTTCAATAAGTATCCAATATGTGTTATACATGATATGATATGTGTGTTATACATATGTGTACTATTTATATAGGGCACATTTCATAATATGAATAACACATGTTGAATATTTATTAGATGTATTTCTGTTGTATGATTATGATTATTATGTGTATTCTGTATCACTTTTATTTTTACACATCAACTATTTTATCTCATTTTTTAAACACATCACTCTTTTCTACTATAATTGATCATTTAGATTATTTATCATACAATAAATGATACAAATCAAATGAATTCTAATTATTTTTTGGGAAACAAAAAATAATTAAAAGGAAAAAGACAGAAGAGTCAGAGACAGAGACAGTGATGAATGAATGAGCGAATCTCATCTCATATAAGAACAGCTCTCACAACTTTCTCTCTCAGAAACTCTCTCTCTCTTCTTGTTGTTCTTCTTCTTCTTTCCCCATCCTCTCTGGAACTCACCTGTCTACAAGTTCCAGAGAAATTCCCAAAAATCCAAAACCGTGTTCTATCTTTTAAAAACCATCACTGAAAACAGAACAAGAAAGAAAGAAAAGAACACAAAAAGAAAACAGAGCACAAGAAATGGCACTATCACTTCAACCCTCTCTTTGAAAGCTTCCATTACACAAAAAGAAAAAAGATCCATTTCTTTTCCCACCCATTAACCAACAAACAGAAAAATGCTTCCTCTGAGGTTAAGCGTCGTCGTTTTGCCCCTCATTGTGTGTTTCCTCTTCCCGCCTTTCTCTCTTGGGATTCGCTCTTTCCCGACAACCACCCCCACCGCCACCGCCGCCGCCGCACTCCTCCATTTCGCCGAAGCTCCAGAGTACCGAAACGGCGCGTTCTGCCCCTCTGCCTCCTCCTCCTCCTCCGCCGCATCCTGTGACCCCTCCTTAGTCCACATCGCCATGACACTCGACTCCGGCTACCTCCGGGGCTCAATCGCCGCCGTGCACTCTGTCCTCCGGCACTCCTCCTGCCCAGAAAACGTGTTCTTCCACTTCATCGCCGCCGAGTTCGACCCAGCTAGTCCGCGAGTCTTGACCCGACTCGTCCGATCCACTTTCCCTTCACTCAGCTTCAAGGTCTACATCTTCAGAGAAGACACCGTAATCAACCTCATCTCCTCTTCAATCCGGCAAGCCTTAGAAAACCCATTGAACTACGCTCGCAACTACCTCGGCGATATGCTCGACCCTTGCGTGGACAGAGTAATCTACCTCGACTCTGACGTCATCATCGTCGACGACATTCACAAGCTCTGGAACGTGACGCTGTCGGAGTCGCGTGTGATCGGAGCACCGGAATATTGCCACGCGAATTTCACAAAGTACTTCACCGACGAGTTCTGGAACGATCCTCTGCTATCGCGAGTCTTTGCTTCTAGAAGGCCCTGTTATTTCAACACAGGGGTGATGATAATGGATTTGGTGAGGTGGAGAGAAGGGAACTATAGGAAGAGGATCGAGAACTGGATGGAGTTGCAGAGGAAGAAGAGGATCTACGATTTGGGTTCTCTGCCGCCATTTTTGCTTGTTTTTGCAGGGAATGTTGAAGCCATTGATCATAGGTGGAACCAGCATGGGCTTGGTGGAGATAATGTTAATGGGGTTTGTAGGTCTCTGCATCCTGGGCCTGTCAGTTTGCTCCATTGGAGCGGGAAGGGGAAGCCATGGGTGAGGCTTGATAACAGGAAGCCTTGTCCTTTGGATAGCCTTTGGGAGCCTTATGATCTGTATAAGCCTCAGTTTCTGATGAGAGGGGAAAAGGGTAGCGACCAGAATAATTGGAGCTTCTCTTCTTCCATTTTGGTTGGTTATGCTCATGATTTGTTATGACTGATGATTAGGATGAGGATGATGTTGATGATGATGATGATGATGATTCTTTGGTACATTTTGTTTGTTGTAAGAGATTCTTTGGTTAGAGGGGGGTGTACAGACTACAGATTGATTGGTTAATTAGAACAGAGAAGAGATCGATGATGTTCTTTCTTTTTCTTTCTTTAAATTCTTTCTGTAGAATTTTGGAATTTTTTGTTGTATTTTAAATTCTTGTGGTTTACATAATGAAAATTGCGATTCTTTTTCTGATGGGGTGGTTCCTATTTCCTAATCCTGTGTCTTGGAACAATTTTGGTGGTGGTGGGTTTCGAGTTCTTTGTATTGGGATGGGACCATTGGGATGGATTGTATGTGCCAAACAAAGTGCAGAAGAATAACAGACAGCTGTTCATTGTTTCTATTTGGATCGAGTTGTTATCATCTTTTTGTTTGCTTTTTCTACCTACAGCCATTATTCAATTAATGATGAAAGCTCCGGTTTAATTTTCATCTGTTTTTTCTCTCTTTTGTTAATCAATTAATCATAAAGAAAAGAACAAGAAAGAAAGAAAGAAAGAGAACCCGAGTGAAACCAGAAGAAGGTGCTTGTGATTACACACATTGCCACTCATAAGGGTATTGATTGAAGTGGTGAATCAATCACGGATTCACCATGATTTGAAGAAGCCGAGGCATGAATTAAGTGAAAAAAAAAAGGAACTATCAAAAGAGTTCTCACTGCTTGTGTTAATAGAATAGAAAGGGTCTATATATAAGGTAGCGATGGGTAGCTGTTCGAGGACTCAATAACACAAGAGACCGAGAGGGACTAATCCTGTTTGATTTATGAGACAGAGACACAGATGGACAGAAATTTGTGTCCATGGACAGAAAAGACACAAAATTTCTGTCCACTTCAGAAGTGAAGGACTGAGAGAGACTGGAATGGACTGGTTCTTTTAATGAAATTTTATGACCAGTATGCCCTTCATCACTTAACATAATTCTCATTATTATATCCAGGTCATTTTACATGTTTTTATATCATGTCCACTATTATCAAACACAATACAAAAATATTTTTTGTGTTCTGTCTACTGTTACTAAACACCATACAGAGACACAGTCCCTTTGTGTCTCTGTCTTCAGTGTTTTAGGACAGCTACCAAACGCTACCTAAGTAATGTTTTTTTTTTTATTTCCACGGTATCCCCTAGTTCGGAAGGTCAATGACTAATCCATCGCGGATCTGAGCTCTATTTAAAGGTTAGTCACTGGCCAATGAGTTGCTGCGTACACAAGACGGAGATCGAACTCCCGACCCTTACTTAAATGGACAAGTGAGCTAACTACTTAACCAAGTCGGTTGTCTGTAAGTAATGTTGAATCATTGCAAATTTGTATAAGAATAATTTAGTGTATGGATAATGTGATTAATTTTGTTTGGTATGGTTTAAACATTAGTATTATTGAATATGGTATTATGAAATTTTGTATGCCAAGTGTTCCAATTATGAAGGTATGGCTTGTTGTTCTGGCTTACCAAAGTTGACCATGTAAAATGAACCGTTACAATGTCAGTTTCAATTGAAATTTTGCATTTGCTTACGAAATTGGAAGTTGCAACAATTTTATATAAGATTCCCCTGAGTACCAAATGTGCTGTGCTTATTTCATTATTTGTACTGTTTCTGCATAAAAATGAGATCAATAGAACAATGATTGAGGAACATGAAAAGTAAAGTTACTGCAAAATGGTATGGTACAAGCACAAACAATTTTTGCTGTGGAAGATAATATCATAGAGAGGGCTAAGTTGGGAAGAATTTCAAATTTACCCACAAGACAAAAATGACATTATTCACTCGTGTATTCTGGTTTTTGCATTGCCATATTAAAAATAGCTAAAAAAACAATACAATATGAAAGATGGGGAAGAAGAAAGTGACAAAGCAAAAAACACTTGTTCACTCCACTCAAAATATTAATAAGAAAAATCTTGGTTCACAATAAAAAAATCAACCAAAATAATTAATAGAATGTACACGATATATAATACATAAAATACACAGTGTATTTTACATATTACATATATGATATATTGTGCACAACACATATCACATGTTGCAAAATCATCTTTCTTTATAATATGTAATACTGTTGTGCATAATATGTAATATATGTTGTGTTCAACATGTAATATATGTTGCGCACATTACATAATACTTACTGTGCATAACATATTAACTATTTTAACTATTTTTTTATTTTACATGTAACCATGCTCATATTAATATATAGTCAATACATCACTCTTCTCAACCACCTGATTTACATTGATTTCATTAAACAAGTAAATGCAATATGACAGTTTAGATGTCTCTTTTCCCTTTTCAATTTTTAAATACACCAATCTAACATCACCTTCCCACCTTCTCCTTAGGACCCCAAGTACCAAAGGTATAATAATACAATAATACCAATAATAAAAAAATGAGAGTAGTATTGGTGATTTGGTAACCATAATTGAGTCACCTGAGAAATATTTGCACCGATATTCATTAAATATGTTTCAGGAGTATACAAGAATTCTTCTCATAAGCATCATTATTACCCTCCGAGTTTTTTGCGAATAATTTCGACTTCTTGGGGGCTAATTTGGAAGGCCTTGGAAAGAATTTCAACAGGAATTGAGGGCTTGCTAGCAAATGTTGCAACTGGTGCTAATTGTGCACCTGGGTTTTGGCTATTGAGACCAGACAATGCCACCACTGGTTCCTTAGAGTCCAAATTGTAAAGAAAATGAATAAGCCCTTTAGGGAACACAAATGACTCACCGGGCTTTAAATTCTGTGTAAAGACTCGGTTACTTGTGTCCACAAAGCCCACAAGGAGTTGGCCCTTGAGACAAGTTGTGACTTCTGAGGCCCGTGGATGTGAGTGAGGTGGCACAAGTTGGTTACCCTCTATGTCTACCCGGGCCAAGATTAGGCCCAATGTGTTAAGCCCAGGAAGATTAAGAGTATTTGTTGGGGTCACAGCAAAGCCAAATTTGTTGCTAGTGTTACCTGGTTTGGACAATGCAGAAGTTGCAAAATGGAATGATGAAACTTCTTTTGGGTTAATGCAAGGAACCCCATTGATGAAAAATGAGTTTTTGTTATCTGCAACACAATAATCTTGAAGTGGGTCTGGGTCAGGTCTAATTTGAGCCCAAAATAGGGTGAAGAAAAATAGTATGGGAAGAAAGTGAAAATGGGGTCTCATTTTAGGTATCATATATGAGGGAAACAAAGTCAAAGAAGAATAGGTTTATTAGGTATATATGTGTAGTGTGTAGTAGTGTTTTGTTATGGTATGGAATATGGATTTTAGTGGAACTAGCTAAGTTATTTATATACATGTAGCATGTAGGTGTAATGAGAGCTGGTGGTTGATAGGGATATTGATTCAAATTGAGTAGCTTAAGAGCATAGGAAGAGGGAAAGATAAGTTAAGACAAAGGAAATGTGATCAAGTTGGAATAGGCCACATAAAGGGGCATGATGTGTAAGTTCCAATTCAATTGAGAGGGACTTGTTTGTGATAGGAACACTTTGCTATTATTGCCTCTTTTTCAAGTCAAGTTTAGTGTATTTTTTTGTTTTAATAAAAGTCAAGTCTAATGGTGATGACCCCATTATTCAATTGGGCTTGGGCCCATGTATGGGCTGGCACCTCAGGTGGGAAACGTTTTCGTTTCAGCTTGGCAGCTGTATCGTACTCTATTTTTTTTCTAAAACTTCATGTTTTGTAGTCATACTTAGACCTTTGTATATTGGTAATAAACCTTTCGGACTAAAATGAAAAAGCTTGGCATAATTAAAACAACTTTTTTTTTTCCAATTTTTTGATCTCTTAGCATATCCATTAGAAAGAAACTAATCTGTCTGAGACTGAGTCAGGAAGACAGTGAAAAATTGATTCTATCAACTGTTTGGTACGAGAGCCACTTTGTAGATGGAAATAGAGAGACATAAATATAAGAGGATGTATTTGGAGTCAATTTTAGAGTCACTTTGACTCTAACTCCTGTAACACTGACTCTATAACTCTCTTGACTCTTATATCAGAATCATTGAAAACAAATACCCCGCAATATATGATTTTTTTTTTTATTAACCCCGCAATATATGATTTGGTATTAACAAATTAGATGAATGCAAATATTAAGTGATGATTCTGCATTTCAAATGCGCATTACAAGTGGATTGTCCTACCTTTCGACCTTACATCTTTTTATCCTAAAACTTAACTTCACACTAGATAAAAATTAATCTAAAACTTTTATTATTTTTATTAGCATTACTACGTGAACAACAGAAAAATAATTAAAATAACATGTTATACACACTATAACTTATATAATATCTACATCATATATTAAATGTTGTGCAAACCATATATCACATGTTATAAAAAAAGATGTTATAACATGTGATATATGCACAATATGTTGATTGACTAATTTTTTTTGTTATACACCAAATACTTACCTACTTTTATATATTCAATTCGCTCAGTACTTACATTTTCTAGATCTACCATTGGGGCCTAAGTAACATTTTTTTTTCAATTACATTCTTTTCATACAAATGAATTCAAGATCAAACTCAAGAGTAATTGCTGATAAAGGGACTCGAATTCCATGTATTGAGACCAACATCTCATTGATGTTCTTATCCAATTATCCAATTGTGTGCCATATGATATAAATCCTAAGATATTTTTGTTTGGTTGGTAGTGGAAATACATCTCCAAGGATATGAATTATATATCATATGATATAATTTTTGTTCAACCAATTCAATATAATAATTTGGTCCACATGTGGCCCTAAGTTAAAGAAGAAAATAAAATTTGGACACCCATCATCACATGCAATACCCTTTCTCACACTCAGTCTCTATATACTGTTCACCTTTTTTTGTCTATGTGGGCCCTTCCTTCCTTTCCTTGCATTTCATGGTTTGATCTGATCTGATCTCATTTGAACCCTCTAATGATTAATTAAGCATGGTAGTGACTTGTGATCTCCTTCTTCCATTAATTACTATTATTTAGTGCTATGCACATTTTTTAGTTGAAGCTACTCAATTATTTGCTATAGATTGTTTCTTTTTGTTCTCTTTTTTTGCTTCTACAGGGTTTCCTTTCATAATTATGTGTCCTTTTTTTCCTATGATATCCACACTAAAGTCTACTCTAAACTGATTCAACCATGGCCCTCAATGGAAAGTAAAGTAGTAGTAGTACTTATTATTGCCATTAAAAGTTAAAAATCTTGTTTTTAGAAATAGAATCCAGTTTTGTGATCTATAGAAATAGAACCCCTGAAGTGAAGTGAGTAACTTTTCACATTTTTTAAAAAGAAATAAACTTTCTTTCAGGTTTTGGCTTTGTGCAGTGTTTGATTGATTGCTTTTGTGTTGATGATTGGGGTTATCATCATCATCATCTTAGGAGTTTCCTGAAGTACCACAAGCAGACAAAGGGGTGCCATTATTTTAGAAAAGGTGAAGTAGAAAAAGATTTCAAGTTATGGGAAATGAAAAGAAAAGAATGAGAATTCTCTTTTTTCCACTCTCTCTCACATGCACATGTCCCTTGTGTGTTATTTTGGTCTTCATTTGCTTCAATTTATTTTAGGGTTGTACATATTTTTTTTGTCCCATTGTGGATTCTTACATCTGGTCTTTTCAGTGAGATCTCCCATGAATGATTATTCATTTATTCTCTCGTTTGCTTCTTTTCAGGCCATAGTTTGCATATACCCTCTTTGCATTTTGGGGTTTTGTGGTTGAGTGAGTAGTAATTTACTTCCCCATCGGTGAATTTGGTGTTGGTGCAACCGTATTTGGAGATAAGGTAAACCCCATTTGTCATTAAGGTTGTTTCAGATTAAAGTTTGAATCTTTTCTCATTTTTTTGTTTTGTTTTGTTTCTGTTTCACTATTATTGTTCCTTGCAAATCTGTCTCAAAGGTTGGTTGTTTCTATAATTCATGATTGTTAAAGCCTGTGTTTTTCTTTTGGTGGTATTGTGAGTTGTCCTTGTGTTGGTTGCTTGCAATTATGCACACTGTTTTCTGTTTTTGTCTCTGCTATTTAACCAGATGGGAGAGACTGCTGCATCCAATCCTGGTCTGCAAGTGTCTGTTTCGTTCGGTAGATTCGAGAATGATTCATTGTCTTGGGAGAGATGGTCGTCTTTCTCTCCAAACAAGTACTTGGAAGAGGTTGAGAAGTGTGCCACGCCCGGATCGGTGGCCCAGAAGAAGGCTTACTTTGAGGCCCATTACAAGAAGATCGCTGCCCGGAAAGCCGAATTGCTCGCGCAAGAGAAGCAATTGGAGAAGGATTCTTCCAGATCAGAAGATCAAACTGGGATGGATCTTAGTGGTAGCTCTTGTGGGGCTAGTGCAGAATTTGATGTATCCAACACTCAAGGTTCCCTTGAAGTGGTTAAGCCAGAAATCAGTTCTGTTGATGAGATTAGTAGGGCCCGTGTAGATAATTTGGAGGTGGAAGTGGTAGTTTCAAGGGATTATTTATCGGCTGAAGGAAAGAATGAAGAATTAGAAAGCAGATCACATAGTTCTAACCAGATAGATAAGCCTGAAGAAGTTGTCTGCATAAGACAGGAAGAAAGTCGTGACATTGAAGTTGAAGATGTGAAGGAAATCTCACACGTCGTGTACAAGGAGATGGGAAATGCTGCAGAAGCAGAAGTTGAAGCAAAAGATCTGAAATTGGATCGTCCAAAGGAAGTTGAAACAAAGGATCTGACATTGGATAATCCAAAGGAATCTAAGGTTTGTATTCATATATCAATTGAATTAATGTTCATTTGAAATAATAAATTGTATTGCTTTAAGATTGGCTATTTAGCTTCCCAATTCCCTGTTTCTCACTGTTCCTTTGAATAGGTTACCTCTGTAAACAAGGAGAGCAATGTAGCCAAGACAAAGAAGAAATCGACACTAGCTACATCTAAGGCATCACAAATTTCCACACCAAGAAGTTCAAGGCCTGCATCGACTCCAACAAAAACATCGGCATCAGCTTCCTCGATTAAAAAGGGAACTTCTCCATCTTTATCTAGGAGGCAAATTACACCCAGCGGGGAGAGAAGAAAAGTTGCTGACAAATCTTTGCACATGTCCATGAGCTTGGGTCCAAGTAATCCTGATCCTGCTCCTCATAATACAATGAGGAAATCTTTCATTATGGAGAAAATGGGGGATAAGGACATAGTCAGACGAGCATTTAAGACATTCCAGAACAATTTCAACCAGCCAAAAACTTCTGGTGAAGACAGATCTTCTGTAAAAACACAGGTAGTTAGAACGGAAAATCATTATGGGCAGCTATTGTTTATTGTTGAAAAATGGTTACATTTACCACTATGATTCGAGGATGTTTTCATGTATATTTTTCGGGCAGGTTTCTTCAAGGGGGACAATGGCAAAGGTTTCAACTTCTACAGCTTTGCAGAAAGAAAATGGACGGTAACTTTTTGAACTGCGCTGATAACATGCTTTTATTTGCACCAGTTTCATTTCTTTGATGTGTTTGCATAACCCTTCCTGTTATTTCTTTCATACCTTTGATGCATCTTAACAAGATTGTGAAAAAGATAGTTTGTTTTAAACTACTGATGACAACATATTTTAGTTGATATTGCTCCTTATGAGAATTGTTTGAACAAATGAGGAAGCTTAGGAAATTGTTATATGAAGTTATTTACTTTAAGTTATATTTAGCGATAACTTGATATGTCCATAAATATCTCTTGTGACTTTATTTGAAATTTAGCTCATAAAACAATATAGCTAAATCACCCTTATTTTATGAAATTTATGAAATTAGTTTGTTCAAATTTCAATCTTATCATAGTCTTTCGCAATTTATGAAATTAGGTTGTTCAAATTTCAATCTTATCAACTATCCACTTGTGCTCCAATGTTGAACCTAGTTGCAGACATGATTTCTATTTTAACACCAATTATAGAAGGCTCTTAGATTTCCCAGTTGCTGTCCAGACTCCAGAGGCTTTTCCCCTTTTTTAGCATTGAAGTGAAATTTCGATAATGTTGGAAAAACACCAGTCAAACCGCTTTTCGTAACAAAACATATGATAAGATTTTTATTAGAAAAATATAATTAGCTCTATTTTGATGTGACATGGATTTTCTGTGTGATGACCCTCTTGAAGTTATTTTTAAATAGGCCAACTAAAGTTGAGAGTATGGATAGAAGAAGTGGAAATGCCGTACGAACTGCTTCGGGCCCAAAAAGAGACATTCGAGCAGAGAAAGGGAAAGAGGTACGGACAGATTCTTGATGTTTGCCTGTACATTTCATTGCCTTTGATACCAAGAGTTCTCTTTAGATTTTGAAAGCAATGCTTGTTTAATCTGACCAAATAATGCTCTTTCACCTTTTATTTCTTTATCAGTCCCCTAGAAAAATAGAGGAAAAATCTAGCGCAAAAGTGGTAGAAAGAACGCGCCTTCAATCGAAATTAAAGGTGATCTTTTCATTTACCACAATATTTCTCTACAAATGCTGCATATCCTATATTTCTTATTTTCTTTGGTTACACTGCTATTTTCATCTACATAATGATGTACAATCATGTCTGAACTCGGTATTCGTCGAAGCAGGAAGAAAAAGAGTCTGAGATGAAAAAGATAAAACATAATTTCAAGGCAACACCCCTACCAGCATTTTACCGGGCCAAAAAGTAGCAAAAAGTCATCCAGAAAAGGTATGCTCTGTATACATCTGATATGATTGCATTCTATTGACACTTCTGCAAATGACTAAAAATCTAAAACATAACTTATAGAATAGCATCCTATTTCTAATCAATTTCTGCAAAAAGAAAAATTATTCTGTTAACCTTTATGATTATGCCGTGTCTATTTATCCAGGGCGATGCTAAGACCGACAACCCTCGATAGCCCTGCAATTGGTGAAGGTAGAGAGATAGAGATAGCATGAGAGGGAAAAGAAGACGGCGTTAATACACCAGTGAGTCATGTATATCTGTCTGTTTATGGCAAGTTGGCAACATCCTAGTGCTGTGATATTCTTGTTTAGTAAATAGTGTGAACGATCTTCTAGTTATATAGAGAAACTTATGAACAATGTGAGGAATAAGAAGAAAGAGTAGGCATCATAGTAATAATTATTAGTTTCTTCCTCACATCCTCTAAGCAATATGAGTTAGAAAACAATATTGTATAATGTCTTGTAATGTAAAAATGCATACATTTCTTGTAATATGTTGTATCATTGTTTCTTAGTCTCAATCCATTCACATGCAATGAGAATTGGGATTGAAGAATTTTCAGAATAGGTAAAACCAAGACTAGTAAAGTTGGCTACATGATGCAGAATTGCAGATTAAGAAATTTGGTCTCAAGCTTGACATAGCATATGTTCTCTGCAAGACTATATGATGCTGATAATGTTTATCTACAAGAGCAACAATTGTACTAGTGAATTGAAAAAGTTATGTAGAATTTTTTATGTAGTTGTCTAACACTTTTGTATGTATTAAAAGTTCATGTAAAAGTAGTAGGATAGTATAGTTTCTGCTATAAGGGTTAGACAGTCAGAATTTGTAATAAAGTGAATTAAAGAATCTTGCTTGGAGAATTAATAATATGTGAGAAGTCATTTTATGAATGTTCTCAATGCAATGTGAAGTTTTGCAGCCAAAAATTTCGAGGATGATACAAGAATATTGCGATAATTGAGACAGAGATATAAAAATATAAGTATTTGTATCATGTTTGTCGGATTGCATATTTCATGTTTGTCTCTTTTGTGTCAGTCTTTTAAGAGTATAAAAAGTACAAAAAAAAATTTCTATTCTACCCTGTTCAAATATCTTCTCTGTATGTTTGTCTCTTATTTGATGGCATGATTTCATTAATTCATAAAGCATAAGAGAGCTATGGTAACTATTTTGGCTCTTTTCTAATAAACAGAAGTGAAAAAGAATAACAATACATCCACCGAACTTATAAGTTCTCATTGATTCCAAAAGAAATTAAAAGAATCAAACATCTATGTACATCATCAAAACCTAAAAAAAAATCTCAAGAACAATAGTTCTCTATACAAATGACATGTCAGGTTGAAATGTGTAAAAATGTTTACCATCACAAAGATTGCTTCATTTTCTGAGTTCTCCAGACAAACTTGTCCATTGATTCAGTGCAAAAAAAACCATGCCCTGCTTTCATAGCATTTCAGAACCTCCAATGGTTAGCAACACTTGGATGAGTCCAATCAATTTTGGCTTCATCCACCATCATCAAATGATATTTGGCGTCTCTCTTTCCCGTGTCCGCTCTTGAGTTCAGCTTCTGATATACAGATAACATTACTCTTGTCATCTCGAAAGTTGAATAGGTTAGGCCAATTTAAAACCTCAAAAGTCCTTTCCTTTCACCATTGTACTTTTTCCTCCTTTCTTGACTAATTACCCTGAACTTATCTTAGGACCCTTCCTCTTCTGCATTTTACGAGCAATCTCAATGCATGCTTGATCAACCATTCCAAGAAAATCCTTGACTATGGCAAAGAGATTAAGAGGGTTCTCTCCAACATCTTTCCAAGCCCCTCCTTGATAATATTCTGTTGTTCTCTTCACAAGCTGCATTACCCTTGTCTGCTCTTCCTTCACCAATCTCAGTTCCTCCTCAGCACTTGCAAGAAAATGGTTCATTTCTCTCACGAAATTCCCTCCTTCGTCATTTCCACACTGCGAAACAACTTGTCGAATCTCAACTATCCTGGCTGATAGTGCTGAGATTGAACCAACAAAACTGTTGTAATCTATTAGTGCTGCTTTCTTTACATTGGAGAATTCAGAACTGATCCCTCCCACTATTGGTAATCCTAGTGTTATATATTCCCTTTTTCTTTGTTCATCTGAAACAGGAGAATTCTCAGAGTTTCCACTGCTGCTGCTCCTAGTGCTACTGCTTCTGCTGCTACTACGGCTCAAGCTGTAGTTGCGGTTAAGAACAGCGCGTTTTCCTTCCGAACGAACCACTTCTTCAACCACAAAATGAAGCAATGTGGTTTTTCCATCGGTGCTCTTGACATCAGATAGCTTCCTCAGAGAAGCCAAGTTGAATGCTTGAGCATTACCTCTATGAGTACCTGCATTCATTCGGTTTCCGGCCTTAAGCACTGCTTCAAGAAGCTTCAGGAACACTCCTTGGTTCCTAAGCTCCTTACACCCCAACTCAAGGGTCTGAAGAAGCTCCTTGATTTCTAGAATCTCGGTATCATAGTTCAGCCGGAAAAGCATGGCATTAAGGCGCTTGAATGCCGAAGGAACAGCTTTGAGGATGTGATAAAGGAAAGATTCAGCTGGAGGAAGCTTTGATGGGTCTCCTTTGTATGCAAGTATGAGAGATTGCTCTTCTTCTGTTGGAGCAACTCTAGAAATCTTTTCAATGGTATCTGTGTTAAGGCCTTGACCATCAAGGAGTGCTTCAATTACTTCTTTTCTTGACACTGCAAGAGACTTCAAAACAATAGCAATGTTCTGTGATTTTCTTGGGTCAAGAAGGGTAGCATTTGTTGATGGAGCAGAGGCATCTCTGCTTGTACTTGTTGAATTTTTCTCATTTGGGGTATCACGATTGATAGCAACATATCCAAAGAGAGCTTCCATAAGCTCATGATCAACCCTGAAGCATTATTACATTCAAAAGTTCAGAATCATTAGTTAGCAATATATGGAAGGATCATAATTTTGCATGGTAATCTTAGAAAGTTCAATGTGTTAGGATTATTACCTGAAGGAGCCACGGTCTATTTTGTCCCACACCATCGAGTGATCAAGATTAGTATTCACTTTATCCCAATGCAGAGGTTTCAGTTTCACTTGATCATTGCCGGTTTCCGGCCTATCTTCACCTGAAGATTTCCCTCTTTTCGCCGGCATAACGGTCGGGGTAGGTGGTGGTTTTGATGATGACTTCAAATTACCTCCCTTTGATGGAGGAGGAGGAGGAGGAGGCGCCGGACTCTTTCTAGCAGGAACTGGAGGTGGAGGTGGCTTTTGGCTCTTTTTATCTGAGATTGGTGGAGGAGGAGGAGGAGGAGGTGGTGGTGCCGGTGCTTGGCTCTTCCTATTTTGGATTATTGGAGGAGGAGGAGGAGGAGGTGGTGGTGTAGGACTTGCCATTTTTGGAATTGAAGATAAAGAAGTGGAGGTTGATGCAGGACTAGTAGTAACTTTTGCAATTGATGACAAAGAAGATGAGGGTGGTTTTGATGATGAATTTGGAGTGAATTGTTGATTAGGAATGTTTATTTTATGAACATCATTGATATCAGCTCCACCTGATGCAGGAAAAATGGGTGGAGGAGCAGGTGGTGGAATCCTCATGATTGTGTATGGTTCTTCTGGAAATATATTCAAATGTGAATTTGAAGATAAACCTCTAAGTAGAGGAACTTCTTGAATAGGCTCAGATTTTTTCTTCCTCTGATATTCTTCATGAAAATCATCATCTTGTTGTTTCTTTTGTGGATTACTCAAAACCTCCTTTTGCAGATCCTTGCTTGAATTCTTACCTTCTTGAAGCCTTTTCCAATATATCACATCCAAACCATCCTCATCAACAATTAGTCCTTTGATGTTTCCATCCATTCTCTCGAACACGCTTACCGGAGGCACAACAGGCCTATTATCTGCTGCAGAAGCTGCAGAATTGTTTGTGATCACCTCATTTTTCTTCCTTGCTCTGAAGCACCTCATAACTAGGAAGAAAACTATGCCGGAAACAACTAGAGTGCTCGCTGCAGTCGCGGCTACCGCCTTCGCTACCTTACTACTTGATGAAGACCTTTTTGATCCTATAACTGGTGGTGGTGGAGGAGGTTGTGATGCTTCAATTGGATAGAAAGTTTCAATATTCTGAGGAGAATTTGATTGGCAATAACATGTTTGTATCAAAGAATTGTGTAATATAAAAAGAAGGCTTAGAAGAAGCAGATTCATGTTCTTCATAGCCATGAAAGATGAAGAGAGAGCATAGATTACAAATTACAAAACAAGAAGTTTTCTAAAACAAGATGTGTTAGTTGTACTTTTTGTGTCCCTTGATGATCATAATTGCAAGTTCAATTTGTCCATTGTCTTGTGCTATTGGTTTTATTCTCTGAATGTTTCAAAACAAGTAAGCTCTTAGTGTTAAATATTGATAGACTTCCACTTTCTCAACCTTGAAATGACCAAAATGACCCTTGTCTTTGAAGTTTATATGTAAATTAAATTGTGCTGTTGAGGGATGATTTAGTAATTTTATAGTATGATTTGGTCAGGGTTGAAAAACACAAATTAAATTACACACGTAGCTCAGTTGAAAGAGATTGATGATTATTATACTATGTCAAACATGCTAATTAGATCCATATATGTTTGAAGTGGTACTACTATGTCTATAATAATGATCCAAATTTCAAAGGCTTTTTCAAATCCCATAACATTTTATGGTACAGTTATGATTATGAAAAGCTAGCAGCCTTTCTTAATCTATTGCCTTTTGATACTAAAAAAATAGTATCGTCTAAAATATTTTTACACAGTCATCCAATCATGTGCTGTCACGTCAGCCACGATAGTGTTTTTTCTTCCTCATTACCTAAAAAATCATACAAACAAAGTATTTTTTTGATTGAATAACAATGTAAAATACTTATACACCGTCAGTGCATTAAAACTCAAAAAATTAATAATTAATTAATTTTGAGAGTTTTGCTAAGATAGTAAAAGTGAAAATAATCACATAGAAGAGATGGGTTTTCATATTTTCAATACAAGAGATTAATCACTATGAGTTAAAATTTTATACTTAAAATTACTATTTGGAGTATCTTTAACAAGTGTGTGTCTTGGAATAGAATTTTCAGGAATGTGTATATTTTTGGAGAAAAATCAATCCACGAATCAAACAACCGGATATTAGGGTACTTATTAAAAAAATTCAATTTTTCATCCTTAAATTTATATTTGTATTTCATTAGTTTAATCTTTAAAATTTCAAAAGATATTTAAATTGGATCATATTAATATTTGCTGAGCCTAACTTGATTTACAAAAGCGACTAATTTGAATAATATTTTACAATTTGAAGGACTAAATTAATATTTTATTAATTTCATAGAAACAACAAATAAAGCACACGTATAATTCTATGGATAAAAATGAACGTTTGCCCGTTAATAAAATAACAAGAATTGGACCATTTCCATATATATTAGTAACCATTACAGAACTTTCTAATGAAGGGATTTGGTTGACTTAATAGTCATGATGATGATGGGGCCATCCCATTAGAGATTAAAATAAGAAATTCATATGCAGTGAGCAGAGTGGGTGGCTGACCAAATTATTAAATTGGGCTTTTGGTTAATTCAAATGGCCTTTTAATTTGTGTGTAGTTGTTGGAAGCAATAACTAAGATTACAATATGGGTATCACCACTAGCTCGTGCTGTTTTGGAAAATTTCAACTCCCAACATTTCTATATTACATTGGGATCGTTTGGTTCGCGGATTGATTCTTTTCTGGAAATATGCATATTTCTGGAAATCACTTCCCCGGGAATCACTTTCCTAGGAATGAAACATTTCTGAGTTTGGTTTGTACATTGAATTTTCAGGAATCTTATTAAACTTTTCCATGAATGAGTTTGGTTCACATTAACATTCCTGGGAATATTGCATGTTTTTCCAAATATACCCCTAGCTATTTAAAGTGAAAAAAATTAATAATTAACAAATAAACACATATAAAAAAACTAATAATTAAGAAATAAACATATAAAAAACTAATAATTAAAAAATAAACACATATAAAAAATTAATAATTATAAAAAAATGAATCAAAAGGCTTGGGATGAGTATGGTAATAATTGGTTATTTTGTAATATTAAAATTATAATAAGGACGTTGATGTCATTTAACACCCCTCTCAACATTCCCTTGGGATGAGAATCTTAGAAACCCATGGGGAGGTGGGAATCAAAATGTGGGAATGTTTGATTCCCGGGAATGCAATATTCCCGGGAATATTTGTCTAAATTGCGAACCAAACGTGGGAACCATACTTTCCCATGAAATATTTCCGGGAATGCTTGAAGATTACCCCCAACCAAACATCCCATGGGAGTTGCTTGTATACATTTGAAATTACTCACTTCAATTTAAAATAATACTCCCTATGTTTATTTTTTTTATGGGTTTGCTAATAGTAATAAGTGTCTAGGGACACTTGTTAAGGAAGTAAAATAGAAAAGTTTTATCTTGGAAACACTCATTTTTATACTTTTTATGCAATGGAACCATAATATTTTAAAATTTTTTAAAACTTACTATTTATAGTATCCTTAACAAGTGTCCTTAGGGCACTTGTTAGCAAAACTCTTTTTTTATTTATCCACTTATTTTTTTAGTTTATCCTTTTTATTTGTCTGGTTAGAAATTTTAGATAATTTTAAATATTTTTTTATGTTTTATCCTTAATTAAAACATTTTTTACCTAGTAAATTGAAGTGAAAGAATATGCTAATAATAGTGAAATATTTTAGATTAAGGGTAATATAGTAAATTATACTATTCTTTTGTTAATTTTGAGAGTGAATTAGGGTCTGTTTGGATTACAGTGCTTCTGGTTTTTTTCAACTTCTGACTTATCAGAAGTTACTCTGTTCTGTTTGGCTATTTGGCTATGTAACTTATGACTTATCCAGAAGTTATTTCAGTGCTTTTGGAGAAGTCAGACTATTTGACTTCTCTAGAAACACTTTTCAAAATAAGTGAAATAAAATTTTTCGTTATTTTATATCCACATACAAAATAACTTATCCATAAGTTACTTTTCAGAAGTTACTTAGAAGGGTTTAAATAAGTTGTTTACCTAAACTGACCCTTAATCATTGTCTTAAATACTGTGAAAAGTAAAAGTAGACAAATAAATAAAAACATAAGGAGTAGTCATTTAAGATTTAAAAATGCACTTCATTATTTTGGTTGTCACTTTTAACTTTTCAATATATATTTAATGATGATATACCAGTTTTATCCATTATATATATATATATATATAATTTGTTTAGAAAATGTGTGGGTGGAAGTGTTAAAGATAATATAGTCATTTTAATGTGATTTTTACACAAATCAAAGTCATTTATATATTTTCTTAATCTCCATGCATAAACTTGATAGCGTTTGTTTATTGTGTATAAGACACAAAGTACAATACAAAATAAAAAATGAAATATTTGTTTAGTACAAACACATATAAGATAAACTGTATATTTGTACACAAAATCCTAAACTAAGTACTATGATGTCTTTAGTAGTTTCTTCTGAATTTTTGTAAGGTTTTTTTTTCCAAATAATAAAACTAATTATATAAAAATGTTTTATTTATAACATCTGGCCCATTATTGGTTCATCATGTGAAAACATAACAATAGGAAGAAAAACTCAATGTTGGAATGCAAATTGTTTTTTCATCTTCAAAAATCGTAGGAATTATATGAGAATATTTCATTTTCACTCAAATCATATAAATTTTAGCAACTTGTGATTTATTTGACTTGTGAACGAAACAGTACAGATTTTTAAGGTAATTGTATTCAAGATGATGACCAAAAAACCACCGAGGAAAAGAAAAAAGGAAAAAGAAAAATTATTAATACCGTCTTGCCTTAACCTCTTTTATTTTAATTTTCAGTTTTTCCTTGATTACTACGTTCTAACTATTATTCATTTTTTTCTACAAATTGAGCGGTTGGGTGAAATTAAATTCAAATAATGTAGTTCTTATGTATGGACAAATTAAATTCTCCGGTCAAAGAAAGATAGGTTCAAATAAAAACGTGTTTATATTGAGAATAGAAATTAAATCCGGTGAAGGCATAGATGCATGAGAGAGCTTAACTATTCCCTTTATTTTAAAATAATAGTCATTTAAGATTTATAAATATATTTTATATTAATTGTCACTTTTTACTTTTTAATATATATTTAATGATAATATACTAATTTTATTCTTAATATAATTTTTTTTAAAAAAATATGCTAATAGAGATGTAAATGATAATGTAATTATTTTAATATATTTTTTACAAGATCATTTATATATTTCTTAATATTCGTACATAAATTTTAAAAATTATTATTTTAAAATATAAAGAGTAATTATCTATAGCAATAACTTTAAGTTCAACCCTGAAAAAAGCTTGATTTGGTCTTACAAAGAAGAGGGGTAAAGGGATCTACCTTGAAATGATAAACATTTAACTTTGAGACTGACCTAAAAGTTTGGACAAGAACAACAAGGAAATTAAGTTTGGTTACGCCTAACTAAATATATCCTACTGCAAGAAAATGGGTTTGGTAATTTGTCACTCTTCTAAAATGGGTTAGTTCTTGTTGAAATGTGGTAATTTAGTTTGGGATTCAAATTCTATAATTGAAGCTAAAAAGGAAGAGGGAGCAAGGGGAAACTGCATTAAGCATTGTGGGCAATAATATGTATTTGGTAATACCAATTGTTCAAAGTTGGTTAGGTAAGTGGTGAGTCAGGTCATCAGAGTAAAGGTATTTGATCATTCATTTTTATATTTATCCAATAGATAAATAGATGTCACATTAAATATTTATATGAGTGCTGATGTTTAGACAATGAAAAATTATTGTCTTTTACCGGTTAATATAGAGATTTTTTATTATGATTACTCAACCTACTAAAAGTTAACTTTTAAAAAGAGAGATTTTTTTATTAAAAAATTATTAAATTGACCTATTAATTAGTTTGATTGTTTTTTTATTATTGATTCATTATTTTTCTATCTACATTATCATTTATTATATCATAATCTTTCAAATGTACGCATCAGAAACTTCACAAAGCTTGCGTTAATTTTGCCTCTTTTTGCTCTATAACTTCCCATCAATTCGTACTTGATTGAATTTTCCTTCACAAACTTAATTGAGTTGATAATGTCGCTGCAAACCCTAATAATCAATGTGGAAGCCTAATTAGGATGCAAGAAGCGAAGCGGTTTATGTAATTATGTTACTCTCATGCATAGTACTGCATATATAACAATATTCTAACCTATCACCATATGTTGACTATTGAGAACTAACCTTGTATGTACCAATAAGTCAACAATAACAAGATAAATTTATAAAAAAATAAGAGTGATACTTTTTACGCAATGAATAATAAATTAAAATAAGAATTTTAGGTCATAATCATTTAACTCACTATAAATTAACTTCATAAAAAGAATTTTTTTTTATCAAAAAGTTGCTAAATTAATCCATTGACTGGTTTAACTATTTTTCTATTGTTTACCAAGTAGTATGGTAAAAAATAACGTCCATTAGTTTCTCCGTCAAGTATATTTTCTCTTGGAAAAAAATTTACGATCATAATAAAATAAAAAATTGACCATTTTTTAAAATTTTAGAAAACATTATCAGGCTTTAAAATTTTTTGAAGAAGTTAAAAATAGTAACTTTACAAGAAAAATCGATTTTTGTTATATAAAAAATTTATATTATACAATTACTTTTTTTAATTCTAAATAAATGCACCCTTATAACCCTTCATATGATGTGGAATTTCTTTTCTTTCTTTCTTTTTTTAGACAGAAATGGAATCTCTCTCTCTATCATTTTTTTTCAAAAAAATGGAATTTTCTTGATAAGGCAACTAGCTAATGATGATTACCCTTTTGGAATCAAAACTTGGCCCAATTAGGCAACAATAAATGCTTTAAGAGAGGCCATCCATAATGAACTTTTGTCCACAATGATAACAACAATATGTCATAGGCCAGAATCAAAGAAAAGATATTAGGTTTTAAGTATCATCACAATTTCTCCAAACAATAAATCTAAAGTTTGCATCATCATAATTTAAAGTGCAATGGGTCAGACCATGGGGCCAATCATCAGAAACATTATTGATGGCTGCCTGAAATTATGTCTTCTTCTTTCTTCCATTATGCCCCGCAATTTGGGTTTTATGGACCCCAATAAAAACGAATTCAAATTTAACCCTCACAGTTTTCAGATATATAGGCCCAGCCCATACCATTCATGATTTTCTTAATTGGGGTACAAAAATTAAATTCAAATTTTAATTTTTCATAAGTTATCCTTGTTTCATTTTTTATTTGTCTTTTTTCTTCAATTAAATTTTTTTTTGAAAAGTTCCAAATTTAAAAACCAAAATTAAATTGTATTGACTCTCTTCTTTGTAAATAATTTCTGTCCAAACTTTTCCTTATTAAAGATTTTTTTTCTTAATTCACAAAAATAAAATAAAACAAAAATAATTTAAAGACATTTATTCGCTTACCGTTTAATAACAGATGTGTCATGGAAGTTGTAGGACCAAGTTCCTACCATTCTCTTTCAAACTAACTGGGTTTTTCCAATATTTTCCCACTCCAATTAGGCACTTTGGTGGTGATTCCATTCTGATTTCAATTTTTTTTCTCTTTTTATGTCGTCTTTGATGCAATCCAGGTCCCGACAAACATGGCAATAATATAAAAAATGGTCAAATTATAATGACAACTCTTAATTAAAATTGGATCGATAATTTTAAAAAATTAAATTATTATATATAATGATTGCTGATGACCGAGTTTATAATGTATATATAATATTAATATTAAAATTTTATAAAATTCACTTTGTTTTTTTTTTCTATAAGGATGGTAAAGAGTATATACTAGCGGTAAATTAAATTTATTACTGGTTAGATTAACTAACTTTTCTTCAGCTTGAGTTAGGAAGTTTAACTGTTTGGATTGGTTTCTAATATTACCTCAAACTACAAAGACAAACCATCGTGTCCTTATCAAGTAAAATTTTTAAATATAAGAGATAGCAGTTATAAAAAAAGGACTGAGAGATGGAAAAAAAGATGAAAAGAACCAAACCCTGAGCAAGATATGTATATATGTGTCCCCCCCTCTCTCTTTTGATCAGTATGGTCCAGTACCAACAACCAAATATTCTGGTTCCATTTCCACACATGACACACCCAATGTGTTTGATTGTTATTTTTTTCTTTTCTTTTCTGATATATATAGAATCGAAGATGGTTTAATAATAGGATTTAACTTTTATGTCCAGAGTACTATTTTTTACATAATTATTTAATTATATATTATTATGTCAGTTATAATTATATTTTCTCTCTCACCTGAAAATCATACAAATAGAATGTTTGATTGGATAACGGTCATTGTCAGTGTTTTAAAATTAAATTCTTGATAATAATAATAATAACTTTTACTGCATGGAACCCTCCCTTTCATTGCTTCACTAGAGAGACAACTAGACAAGTATAACAGTTGTAATGACCCCACGATTACTCCTTAGTCCTTCCCCCACCTTCTTCGTTATAAGGGTTAGGGGTGGGGGACACTTGTAACATGTCCAATTCACATCCACATTCTCTTTTTTGTGATTCTTTATAGCAGACAAGATCTTGCAAACCTTTATATTCCATCTGTTTCACATCATTTCCATACTCAAATTCATTGTTCACATGACTACTCCTATTTAATTTGCACATAAACTTAGTTACATCTAAGGATAGAAAATAAAAAACTAACTATTGAGGTTTTATCATATTAAAATTTAACATTGAGAAAATAAAAATAAGATATATAATAAAAAATTAACTTATTTACTATTCATTCACAGTGTTTTACAATGTCAGTCAATAAAAAATTATCAATTTTTTTTAGTTTAATTTTGATGCACTGACAGTGTAAAAAGATTTACACTGTCGTCCAATCAAAATGTATGCTCTGTTTATATGATTTTTCAGGTAGTGGGAGAAAGAAGACACAATCATACCTGACGTAGCAGCATATAATTAGATAACTGTGTAAAAAATTGGTACATTCTCAATGAATGAAAATTAAATCTCTTCTTTGTCTATTCATAAATTCTAGAAAAAACACTCTTTAGAGATAATGTGTCAATATAATTGGTTGGTAGTATAAAATATATTTACAATGTTAATATATTATAATTAATCTCATTAAAAAAAGTTTAATTTCAATCCACTGTCAGTGCAAAATAATTTTACACAGACATCCAATCACGAATTGACACATAAACAAAAGTCTTTCACATACTTGAATGTATCATAATTAAACTCCACAAATATTATTCTTCTTCTTCTCTTCACATTGATTCTCTCCTCCCCTACATTCTCTCCACCTCTTTACCCCCCCCCCCAAATTGTTAGTTGTTATTTTGTTTTATTTTTCTCTTTTTTTTATTAAGTTTTTCTCTTTTTTCATACCTAGTGATTTTGAATTTTTTTTTGATATTAGCTAATCTGTTGATTTTATTTGGAGTTAGATCAAGTTATTGTAGAATATAATTACATTATTTTTTTTTATTTACGATGCTTAAACCCAACATTTTATTTACAAAGTCGTCAATTACCTTAATTATAACAACAATGCTTCTTGTACACCAAAATGCTGCCTCCATCAGTCACCCATAATAAATGTATATGGTTTGTCACTAATATTTTTGTGGACCCCACCTTAAAAGTGTGTTGGTAGCTGAAAATGGCTAATAAATTGTGTACATATAACATTGCTGTAATTATAATATTGGTTGATGATTTGTGATTTTGATTACCCATTCATATCAAACGGCATAATCTTTCTATTTAAACGGTAATCATGTATAATAGCAGCGTCTAGTTTGATGAATAAATATTTAATCATGAATAAGTTAGATTCAATAACTCGTTATTTTATAAATAAAAAATATATGATTGGAGATTAGCATATAAAAATAAAATTAATGGTAATAAATATTATATTTCATTACTTTAGCCCACCTTCATACAAACATACAAAATAAACTAGCAAAACAAAAGAACAGGGTAGTGATGCAACAAAAACCGTTCCAAACAACGGGTAATTGCAGTTTGAACCCCAAAAGAGATAAAAAAAATAAAATAAAAACAATAAATATAAATTAGAGAACGAAGAATATTGACTGCTAAGAAAAAAAAGTCAATCAGCGCTAGTCATTTTAAGCCGTCTGATTGGAGAATCAAGCACGCTGGGTGAAGATGAAGGGGAAAACGACGGTGATTGAGAAGGTGAAGAATCAGACGGCGATGATGAAGTTGCTGATTGAAAAACGGACGGTGGAGATGATGACACATCAGATGTATCTGATAGCTTCCTTTTATTGATCCCACCACCACCGCCGCCATCGCCGCCGTAGCTTCCGTCATGGCTTCCGGATCTAACATCCCTTGTGGTAGTCATGTAATTCTTCAACCGCTTCACGTCCGATAACTTCACTGGCTTCACTATGAAATCCTCTGCACCTTCCTCCAAGCACCTACATATATAAATTTTCGAAAATTCCAAATATTTTCAATCTTCTTATTATTAAAGAAATAAGAGCGAAACTATTCAATAAACGTGTTCTTTTTTTTAATTAATCTGAAAATTAATAGTGGTGATTAATATAATAATAATATACCTGTCTATGCGCGGCAAAACGTTTTCAGAGGACATAATGACCACTGGAATTTCCCTGAAAGTGGACGATTCCTGCTTCAAAGCAAAATCGTTAGGAAAAATTTCTTCACATTATTCTTTGTAATGTGAAAAAATTGAAGGAATTTGCAATTTTGTTTCTAATTTTAAATACCTTGATTTTTTTAAGCAATTCATAACCGGTCATTTCGGGCATGCAGTAGTCTGTGATAATTAGATCCACCTTTATATCCTGCTGAGGAAAAGAAAACTTAATAATAAAATAAAAAGCAGAAATTAAATATTTTCGGTGGAAAATTGAATTTTCTTCAATAGTTACCACAAAACCAGAGGTGCTTCTCTGTTCGTCCAGTCCCAAATATTGCAGTGCTCTGATTCCACTATCCACAGCAGTAACTGCAATTTTCCCAAGCCAACAAAAGAAATTAAATCCATGTATTAAATTATAAGTGGTACAAAGTATCTAATAATTTCTCAAATGAAAAAAAATGTAAAATAAAACCACTACTAAGCTTTGAGAATTTGATAATCTCCAAATTTAGTGAAAGCTCACTGACCTTTACAAGCTGAGATTTTGAGCAAGCGCTCAATGACCTTTCGATCGACGAGGCTGTCATCAACGGCTAAGACATGAACCTCTTCGGAAACGGCAACGTTTTGGTTCTCCATCACTTGCTCGATGAAGGAGAACGAAAAATGAAAGAAAGAGAGAAGAGAAGAAAAGTAGAAAAGAGTAAGAGGGTTCCTTAACGTGGGTGCCCAAATCTTAAATACGGGTTGTAATGTAGTAACATGTTATGTTGTTGTTCTACTGTAATGTCCATCTGTCACTACTCTTTCTCTCTCTCTAATATTAAAAATTTTCAAAAATAAATTAAAAGTCTCTTTTGGAAAATCAAATCTTTCTCTCACTAACAAATCTCAAAATCTTCTCTTTTTTATTTGTTTTTGGGAAGAAATGGCGCTGAGATTCTGAAATAATCCACTACGGTGTGCGATCTTAAAAGAGTTTTCTAAGGAAGATAATTTTGTCAATATATCAACTATTTTGTATGTATATTAGAGTATGATTAATTGTTTCTTAATTCAAGTGATAGAGCATTAAAATACTGATATTCAAAAGAGGAGTAATAAATATGAGAAATTATAAGGTTTGGTTCATGTAAAAATGAGAAAATTAATAAAGTACAAAAGTGAGAGATTATTAATTAAATAGAGAGCATATATATATATATATATATATATATATATATATATATGTATATGAATTTTATTTTTTTAATAAAAAGTTACAATATGCACATATTATTATTAATACACATAAAAGAATATTAAAATATATATAAACTAATAACAAGGTGAAATACAACATGCAATAGATGAATAGATAACACAAGGATATAATAGTAATTGAATAAATTAATTAAGAGTTATTAATATATATAGTAGTGTTTAACTGTAATTTAATGAAAAATATTGAAAAATTATTAAAGTTTTCTTACTTCTCTATAGTTAAGGGGATGAGAGTGTAAGTTTTAAAATTAGAAGAGAGTGAAGTGTAATATTAATATCTCTTAGAAAATAACTGTATTTTTCTCTATAAAATAATATTTGGTTGAGACTTTTTTTGGTAGGAAGGAAAAATAAATATTTGGTTGATTGATTTTGTAAAATATTTTAGAATTTAATTTTTATCTACGGACAGTGTACCATTTTTACACAGTTATTCAATCATGTGTTGTCATGTTAGTCATGATTTTGTTTCATCTCTTCAATTACCTGAAAAATCATACGAACAAAATATTGTAATTAGACGATATCTGTGTATCAATATTAAACTCAACATTTTATATATTGCAACTATGTATTCAAATTAATTTCCTTTTTTATTTACTAGAGATTTGTCCCATTTGATGTGTGAAAGATTATATCATTGATATATGGTCGACGACTAAATATATATTGCAGACACTTTTATCTGGCGATACTGTTTAATTTCATGCACGAATCATATAATTCAAACTCTTCAATAATTATAACAAATTTTATATCATTCTTATATGAACAAATATAAAAAGATAGTTACATACATTTTGAAGAATATTGATTATGTTTCCAATTTTAACAAACATCTTATCTATATAAGATTTCGTGATATATATTGCCACGTTGAAAATGTTTAGTTCTGATAATACTTTTCTAATTAAAAGTCAATATATTATAGGAGAAAATAGTTTTTCCCCTAAATCATTTAATTTCAAAATTACCATTATACATTTGTATTATTTATTGTATGTTGTGTTCAAACTTATTAGTTTACATTTTAATATTGTTTCGTGTATATTAATAATAGTATTATATATTATTTTTTTAATAAAATAAATAATAAATTGTAATAAATAACAAGGAGAATATAATAATTCAAATTCATTCATTTATATAAGTATATTATTTTAAAATTTTATTAAAGTTAAAAGGTAAGAAAAAAATTCTATTATTTTCCTATTAATAAAGGGAAACATAAATTATTTTATTTTTTAAATTATAACTTAGTATTAATATATATATGGATTTAATTTTTATACAGTGTACCATTTTTTACACATTCATCCAATCATGTATTGTCATGTAAGTTGTAATTATGTTTTCTCTCTCCCACTATCTGAAAAATCATATAAACGGAGCATTTTGATTGGATAATAATATAAAATACTTTTACATTGTCAATGCATTTAAATTAAATTATATATATATTTTCTAAAGAAAAATAAAAGATTTAGTGGGACATAAAACCTCACATCACTACAAATAAAATTATACAGATAATATCTTTTATATGAATATAAAATTATTAATTTTTATTTATTGAAAGTGTATGATTTTTTTAGTTATCTAATTGTGTATGTCAATCATAATTATATTTTTTCATTACTTGATATAAATAAAATATTTTAAATAAATAATAATATAAAATATCTTTATATTATAAATGTATTAAAATTAAATTTTAATTATATTATTCATTTACAATTGAGACACTCAAAAGAGGATATTTCGTGGGTGATTCATAATGATTTTGGGTCAATCTTCGGGATTTGCAAACGATGTCACGCAGTGTGATTGGTCGGGGGAGACGGCAGGGTTGACCTCCGGTCAATGCTAAATTGCGCCGTCAAACACCGACTCGGCTCTCACGAAAACAAATTGAACCGCTTTTTTTTTTACTATTCCTTGTTTGGTAATTCGCGAAATAAAAAAGCAAGAACAGCAAATGGAGAGAGAATGTGTGTTTAAAATTGATTTTGTAATAAAAGATTGAGATTACGGGGGCAGAGAGTATCAATGCTAATCTTGTTAGAACTGATATCATACACGTGCTGCCTCGTGTGTTTCTGCTTCATTGTTTCCTTTTTTGTTTTCCATTTTGATTTTTATGCTGATCCTTAACATTAATAAATGTTATTTTTTAATGTATTTAGATACTATGAGGTGAAGATATATATATTGAAAAAAATAATACCTATTTTTTTTGGAGGTTATATAATTTTTAAGATTTTATCAATAAGTATTTTTAGAGAACTTATTAGAATACTCTAAATGATATTCTCTTCTTATGTCCAGGTACATTAAATTTTTTTAATGTATCAAAAAAGTCAAAATGCCTATTATTTTAAAATAAAGGTAGTGAGTTTTAGTAAAATTTAAATATTACACTGAATTATTATATAGAAAATATAACAATTAACTGAGTTTAATTTTGATGCACTTAAAGTGTAAAGATATTTTACACTGTCATCCAATCAAAATACTCTATTTGTTTTTAAGTAATGAAAAAGAGAAAACACAATCATAATTAACATAATAACACATGATTAAATAACTGTGTAAAAATTGTACATTATATTATCAGTAAATGAAAATTAAATTTATCAGCAAAATCCTAATTTTTATGCTGGATATTTGATTTAGAGGCCAGGTGGTGGGATTTCATTGCAACTTTGCATTTTTTTTCTAATTTATTAATAAATTTTACGAGCTGATTGTAAAATTTTTACATTCTAAAATTAGAGTTGGCGATGATTTTAATTAACATGATTGGGTAGTGATATAAAATTATTTATGGCGTAAATAAATTCAAATTAAATTATAATTTTATTTCTGCCTTCTTGAGGTGATGATTATATTAAAGAGCGAGATTCTTAAATGGCGGAGAATATAATAGGATATGGAGATTACTAAAGACTCAAAACTATGGCAGCTCAAATATAAAAGGAAAACAAATCTATATACTGGCCCTATCAATAATTAATAATACTAGTATTGTTTGGTTAATGTCTAATGATACAGCATTCATATTGCTAATTCAGAATCATAGTACGGCCAGAGGACAAGGAATGATTTCAATTTTCATAAAGTCGAGAAGAATATCGAAATTTGTGATAAAGCAAATCCCAACTTTGCTAAATTAACTTAATTAATCCAACTTGCATCTGAACATTGATATCTTCTGAGTATTTGATTTGATTTGTCACTGCAAATTGGAAGTCAATTTGGCTTCAGGGTTACTATATGCCTATGCGATAATGACATAATGTTGGGAAACATGCCAATAGGAAGCAGAAACATTTCATATAGTTCCTCTGTATTTTTTTTTTGGTCCAATCTATTTATTTTCTATTTTATTTTTTCATTTATAAATAGAAGAGATAAAATAAATATACTGAATAATTAAGAAGATTGATAATAAACATTCAAAATAATATTATAAAATATAATTAATTTTTATTAAAATTGAAATATCATAAAACTTATCATAAATTTGTATGTGCAATTAAAATTGAACAAATAGAAAAATTGAGAGAGTAATATATACATATATATATATATATATATATATTATAAATAAATAGTAGTAATAGAGGTAGCATAAAAGAAATATAATAGTATGTAGATGATTGTTATTTTTTAAATTTATATTGAGTGATAATGTTATGATGTCAGTATATTGTATAGCATTTTTCCATTTTAGATATCCCGTCTCACGTATATTTATTCAATATACCCATTATATTTTATAGAAAATGTGTTTTTATTTATTATGATAAATTGGTAGTTAAAATGATTTTAATTTTTAAACTTTTCAATTAAAGATTATATAATTTTACAATTTTTTGGCTGCCGCACCAAAAATTAAGGATTATAACTACTTTACTTCGAATTGTTGTAATAATAATAGAAAAATGTGTTATAACCTATTCTAATAAAAAAAAAATTCAATCAGAGCAAAGAAACTTAGGGCCAGTTTGGATTATAGTGTTTTTAATTTTTTTTAACTTCTGACTTATCAGAAGTTACTCTGTTCTGTTTGGCTATGTAACTTATAACTTATCTAGAAGTTATTTCAGTGCTTTTGGAGAAGTCAGACTATTTGACTTCTCTAGAAGCACTTTTCGAAATAAGTGAAATAAAATTTTTTGTTATTTTATATCCACATACCAAATAACTTATTTATAAGTTACTTCTGAGAAGTTACTTTTATAGAAGAGCTTAAATAAGTTGTTTAGCCAAACTGGCCCTTAGTCACATAAGCCATAACTTTAATTTATTTATGTTGAACATACTTCTTCCATTTTTTTATTTATTCAATCTAAAAATATGTTTTTAATTTTTTATTTGTCTATTTATAAATTATAGATAATTTTAATTATTTTTTTCAATTATACATATTCTTAATTAATAGAAGAGAGAGAATAAATATAATTTAAGAAGAGAGATCATGAATGATAATATTATAAAATATGTTTAAATTTTTATAAATTTGAGTAGTTGTAAAATTCATCCTAAATTCATGCGCGCAATTAAAACTGAACAAACAAAAATACGGTGGGAGTATATATTTATCGAAGATGATACATAAATAACAAAAAAATTAGTCAATAATATCATATGTTAATTATATACAGTAATATATATGCATTATACATATTAAGTAATAATTTAATTTTGATTCACTAACAGTATAAAAGTATTTTACACTGTCATCCAATAAAAATACTTAGTTTGTATGACTTTTTAGGTAATGAGAGAAAGAAAACACCGTGCGGTTACAAAAAACCGTTTTTCGCGCCCAAGTTCTGCTAGGGTTTTGAACTCTGTGAAGTTACCCTTAAGGGTTTCTCCCTTAATTTTTTGTGACTTCGAGTGCTTGTTGGTGGTTTCTTTCACTGTTGAAGTGTCTTTGTGTGTTTCTAATACGTTTTGTTTCTTCTTCTCCCCTTTGTTTCCTTTGTCTTACTCGACATGGATAACGGAGTGGAGTCGGAGGAGGATGAGATACTCTTCTTTGAGCAAGAAGATATTCAGAAGGGCGTGGATGAATGTCGAAGAAGCTTGATTGGACGGATTATGGCAGATCGAGCGTTCTCTGTCGGCACATTGGAGAATGCATTGGGGGCGATATGGAATCACCCTGATGGGTTTAGGGTGATGGAACATGGAGACAATGTCTTCCAATTCTTCTTCAAGAATGAGGTTGATGCGATGAGAGTGGAATCAGGTTCTCCTTGGTTGTTCAAAAACTGCAACCTGCATGTGAAAAGATGGCAAGAGGGTATGAGTACTAGACCAGAAGCGTTCGCGATTGTTCCAATTTGGGTTCAAATTTGGGGACTCCCCGAGTTCTGTAAAACGAAGGAATTGGGATCAAAGATTGGAGGAAGAATCGGGAAAGTTTTAGAAACTGGTATCTTTATGATGCGGGGTAAGGATGGCAGAGTGCTGAAAGTCAAAGTGGAGTTAGATGTCACTCACCAGCTACGAAAGAGAATTAAAATTGCAGGCCCGAACAGAAAAGTGATGGAGATTTCTTTCAAATATGAAAAATTGGGAAATTTGTGTTTATATTGCGGTTACATGGGCCATGAAAAGAGGCTGTGTCAATATTATCTAGAAGATAAGGATCAAGGAAAAATTAATGAAAATTCTCTAGATGATAAAATTATTGCAGACCAGATAGGAAGAAGGGTTGACGAGGAGAAAGAGAAGTCGACAAATCGTACAGGGTCAAAGGGTAGCGATAAAGGAAATGCTTATTGTAGACCCACCCCTATGAGTTTGTTGAAAAAATTATCCAACCTGTCTATGCATGACATAGAATCCCCATCAGGAAGCAATGGAAACAATTGTGATGATGATGCAGTAAAAGAGGGGCTGGAGAAAGGTGAAAGGAAGGAAGGGAAGGACGACGGAAGTGAGAAGGGGAGTAATTGTAATCAAAAGGGGGGGTTAGTTGAATTAAGAGATGATGACATTCTGAATATCACATACAATGGTCAATCCTTTGAAGGAAGGGCAAGCGACCTTACAAGCATGAAAGGAAACAGGCCAGTTTCTCTTGAAGGGAAAAAGGATGAATTGAAAAGAGACCGTAACAAGCTTAAGGTTATGGCTAGGAGAAATGGTGTACAAGTTTCAGAAGAGAAAGGAAAAAAGAGAAGCTCAGAAATAATGGCTCGTGAGGGACAAAAGAAAGTTTGCATGCTGCAGGGGAAGAATTTTGTGCTGAGGTGATGGGCACCAGCCGTCAAATGGTGCCCAAAGGTCCATGAAGGTCTTATCCTGGAATTGTCAGGGTTTGGGGGGACCCCTGACAATCCATAATCTTCAAAGGATTTGTCAATCCTACTTTCCCGACATTGGATTTCTATGTAAGACAAAAAAATCCAATGTTGTTTGTGAAAAGAAAACTTCAGCTATGTAACTTTGGTAGGTGTTTCTGTGTAAATCCTTTGGGAAGATCAGGCGGTTTGAGCTTAAGCTGGAAAGAGGGCTATGCTGTCACAATCAAGAGTTATGCCCAATTTTATATTGCAGCAAAAATTACTCAAGTTAGCACTCATAAACAATGGAACTTTTGGGGGGTTTATCTAAGCTCCAATGATCAATTAAGGAGCTGGCAGCTAGAGGAAATTCAAAGACAGATGGCAGAAGTTGCTGGAACCAAACTAATATGTGGTGATTTTAATGCAATAACAAGTTTCAGAGAGAAGGAAGGGGGCAGCGACAAATCTCAAGCTTCAATAGATGGTTTTGTGGAATTCATTAATAATAATAATCTGATAGACATGGGTCAAATGGGGGGTGTATTTACATGGAGTAATAGAAGATTTGGCCATGGTCATATTCGAGAAAGGTTGGACAGATTTCTAGTGTCCATTCATTGGAAGGAGGAGTTTCCAGATTCTATGGTGCACAAGCTTGAAGATGTTGGTTCTGATCACAACCCAATTCTTTTATTGCCGTCCACTTTACATACTAGACGGAGTAAAAGAAGATTCAGATTTCAGGAAAGATGGACATCATCTAATGAAGTTAGGGAGTTAATTAAAGAATCGTGGGATGTCAATGTTATTGGATCTCCTATGTACAGATTCGCTGCAAAGTTAAAACAATGTAGACATAGGTTGGTGCAATGGCAAAGGCTAGGAGGTCTTAACTCAGGCAATAAAATAATTAGAATATCAGAGAAAATTGGAGCAAAGAAGGAGCTTGGTGCTGAAGCTAACAAAGAAGAGATAATGATGTTAGAAAAAGAGCTTCAAGAAGCTGTCATACAAGAAGAAAGGTACTGGAAAGAAAAATCAAGAGTCAAATGGTTGAAATGGGGTGATCAAAACACAAGGTTTTTTCATGCAAAATGCAAGGCCAGGTACAACAAAAGAAATATACTTTCTTTGGAAGATGCAGCAGGTAACAAAGTAATGGAGGAAGAAGGAATAGCTAATATTGCAGTGGACTATTTCCAACAGTTGTTTACATCTTCTTTGCCTAGTGGTCCCTCAATGGAGTTGGCTGATCTAGAAACTAAGGTGACTGACTCAATGAATGCAGAACTGATAAAACCAGTAACAAGTTTGGAAGTAAAGAAAGCAGCTTTTTCCATTGACCCTGAGAGTGCTCCTGGAGATGACGATTTTACGGCCAGATTTTATAAATTTTTCTGGGATATTATACAAAGGGATGTGGTTTGTGCTGTTAAAAGCTTTTTCAATGGTGGAAGGTTACTCAAAAGTTTTAATGAAATATGCCTAATACCAAAAGTTGATGGATCCACTAATATGAACCAGGTCAGGCCAATTAGCCTTTGTACTGTCTTTTATAAAATTATCTCAAAGGTTATGGTGCACAGGATTCAAAAATTCATGAATAGAATTGTGAGTGTTAACCAAAGTGCATTTATCAAAGGAAGACTAATTTCTGACAACATTCTTGTGGCTCATGAGTGCATGCATTATTTAAAAAACAAGAACTATGGATATTCACATGATATGGCAGTAAAACTAGACATGAGCAAGGCGTATGATAAAGTCGAATGGAGTTTTCTCTGGTTCTTGTTCAAGAAGTTGGGCTTTAATGATAAGTGGATATCTTGGGTGAAAGAATGTGTTGAATCAGTATCATATTCAGTTTTGGTCGAGGGCCAACCACATGGTTTCTTCAAGCCAAATAGAGGTATTAGACAAGGAGATCCTTTGTCTCCTTACTTATTTTTTATATGTGCAGAAGGTCTATCTCATCTACTGTTTAAGGCTGAGAAAGATGGTCTAATTCAAGGCATTAGAATTGGTAGGCATTGTCCTACCATTTCTCATCTTTTATTTGCTGACGACTCTATTTTATTTACTAAGGCATCCATGGATCAATGTGAAAATATAATGAAAGTGCTGCAAAGGTATCAACGTATGAGTGGTCAACAAGTGAACCTTCAAAAGTCTGCAATTTTTTTCAGCAAGAATACTCCTCACAGATATAAAAATCAACTTGCTACAAGAATGAGTATTCAACATGTTGGGAGACAAGAGAAGTATCTAGGCCTTCCATCTATTGTTAACAGGTCTAAGAAAGAAACTTTTAGTCTAATTACAGAAAAAGTAAGGAACAGGCTTCAAGGGTGGAAAAGACTATTATTATCTGCAGGAGGGAGGCATCTGTTAGTAAAGGCAATTCCCATTTATTCCATGGCTTGTTTTAAGATCCCGGATTCGTTGTTGGAAGGCCTGGACAAACTTCTAACCCAGTTCTGGTGGGGACAAAAGGAGAATGAGAGGAAGATGTCATGGGTGAGTTGGTGTAAAATGAGTAGATGTAAAAATGAGGGAGGGCTTGGTTTCAAGGATTTAAGGGCTATGAACATGGCAATGCTAGCCAAGCAAGGATGGAGACTTTTAACATCTCAGTCCTCCTTATTCTTTAAGATTTTTAAGGGTAAATATTTTAGAAATGGAGATTTCATGGGGGCTGTGGCAGGTGCTAATCCATCTTGGGGTTGGAGAAGTTTGATGGAAGGAAGGAAAGTGCTCGAAAAGGGTTTGAAATGGAGGGTAGGGGATGGATTCTCAATTAAAACGTTCAAGGATCCATGGCTGAATCAGGAGTACCCTTTTACAATGCCTAGCAATGTGATGGAGAGAGATGACTTACACCTAGTTCACAATTTAAAAGATCAGGAAGGGAACTGGAATGAAGATCTCATTAGAAGTGCTTTTCCTCAAGATATAGCATCTCAGATCCTAAGTTTGAATCGGCTAGATCAATGTGATTCTCTCACATGGATGTTAAACAAGAATGGAAGGTACTCAGTGGGATCGGGATACAAGGTTGCATATCAGTTCTATCATCCTCCAATATCAACTTATCCATCAAATATGCAGGACAAGGGTTTATGGAGAAGCATTTGGTCCTTGAAAATTCCCCATAAAATCAAAATTTTCATGTGGAAAGCCATGCATAAAGGTTGCCCAGTTAGATCAGAGTTGAAGAAGAGAATTCAAGGGATCGATGATTCATGCCCTCTTTGTATGTCAGCAACCGAATCCTTGGCTCATTGTTTGGCTCAATGCCTCAAAGTAGAAGAAGTTTGGTCTATGCTTGGTCTAAGAAGCTTAACAACAGGTTTAATATCTGATGAAGTGGATGAATGGTGGCTGTATGTCCTGACCAAAATTCAATCCTGGCCAGAGGGTAAGAAGATCAAAATGCTGATAGCAATCACATGTTGGACAATTTGGAAGGCTAGGAATGGAACAGTGTTCGAAGGATTGGAATTTAATGCAGTTCAAGTTGTGCAGATTGCACAAAAGCTGTTGGAAGAATGCCTTCAAGTTCAATCCATTATGTAGTTTTCTTCTGTCTTTTCTTCTTTTTAGCAATTTTAGATGTTTTCACCTACCTTTGGTAGTGTTATTGGGTTTTCCCGTTCTGGATCTCTTGCTTGTAGTCCTTTGGACCTTTCTTATTGGTTATTCAATCAATACAATCTTATTGTCTTTGGGAAAAAAAAATGAGAGAAAAAAAACACAACCATGGCTGATGTGGCGGTACATAATTGGATGATATTGTAAAAAAGATATATAATATCAGTGGATACTACTATAAAGAGAATTGAAAAAAATTTAGTTATTTTGATCTATATAAATAAGTTAAAAAAAATTAAATAAATAAATAATTATTCTCTTCATTTAAATCATTTCAACTACTTTTTTTCACTCTTTATATATTTACTTCTATAATAATCATTTTTGTAAAAAAATTATCAATTCTTATATAATCATTTTCAATACTATTTATTTTTTTTACTTATTATAATTAGAAAAAGTTAAAAACGTATATAACTTAACAAAAAATTAAAATACGGCTTGACGGATACGAAGTGTCTAACAAAATACTAGTATGCATTATACATATTAATACTTGAATACTTTATATGTTAGTTGAAAAAACTTTTCATATATAATAGAGTATGCATTATGCACAATGCATGTGAATTATATATACACGTTAATGTTTGTGTTACATAAAAAGCTTTTAAACTACTATCATAACTTTAAGTTTTGAAGATTTAATTACAAATACTAATTAAAAAATATATTTTAATTTTTAATTAAAAATCAAATTCTAACTAAAAATATTGAACTCGTAAATTTATCTTATCTTATTATGTCCTTCTTTTTTTTTTATTCACTTTCTCTATTTCATGATATTTTAGATAATGATTGATTTTATCTAAAATTTAATAAAAAAATTAATATATTTTACTACAATCTTAATTAAAATAAATACATTATTTTAGGTAGTATGTAGTAACATAATTTATTTGGTATGAGGGAATAAAATAAATAAGAATAAAATAGAAAAATATATTAAATGTTATCTAACATTATTAAGTAGACAAATACTCCTTCCGTTTTTTTTTAATTGTCCAGTTTTAAATGCGCGCGAGTATTTAGGAAATGATTGGTGTTGTATAAAAATTAACAAAATGTACACCTACTTTATTAAATTACCCTTTATTACTTTACTTGGTAAAAGAGTAGAAGAGATTAGTGAGTAGTATTAAATTGGGGTAAAAGAGGGAGAAAATAATAAATTTTGTCTCAAAATTTGAAATGGACAATTAAAAAAAACGCACACATCTCTAAATTGGACAATTAAAAAAATCGGAGAGAGAGTAAAAAGAAACAAGCATAAAATAGTAAAAATACACACTTTATAGAGCTAATTTAAACTGATCATACATGAATTTGATATTGGTGGGAGCAAGCAAGGAAATTTCCAAATCCCAATTTTCAATTTTTGAGTTTTCAAACACAGTGTTTTGGACTTTTTGACACTATTTAAGTTCAAAGTCATGAGATTGAGGCAGTGGCAGATCAAATCAGGGATTTCATTTTTTGATTTTTCTGTCTCTCTCTCTCTAGAGTTGTCTTCCCAAGATTGATTGCACCATACTATTACTAATATCTCGTAGTCCAATCAAAAGCACTGCCAAGAATCCATCATTCACTTCCAAATTTGATATTCCGGCAACTTGGAAGCAATGGATGAGAATTCTTAACTTTCTTGTGTATTTTCATATTCCAACTTGTAAGCAACAATGGATTGAGAATTTCTTAACTTTCTTGTCCTATTATTATTATTATTATTTATTGCTAGACACTTTAGTTTGATTTTTTATTTTTGGTTTTCCACGATGTCCGGAATTTCGCACCGTCTAATCTGTCGTCACGGGCCGCGTACCTGAAAATGGCAAGTTAGGCTCTCAACAAGAATTTTTTCATCCACAATGCTCAAACCTGAAATCTTGCTTAAGGGACAACATGTCATTTATCACTTGTGCTAACCCTCTTTGGTGCTAGACACTTTATTTATTTGATGGTTAATATACATGAGAATTATATTAAATTTATATAAAAGTGAGATAAGTAAATTTAAGATGTATAATTAAACATGGATGATTAAAATTAAAATATTTTTAAAAATAACATGATCATTTAAAAAAGTTATTTATTTTATATTTTAATTTTGACTAATAAAATAGAATTTGATAGTGTAAATTTATTTTTATAGTTTTATCTATCTCATTTGATATAGACCAATACACCCTAAAGTGCTATATATATTTGGAGAGACATTGCCTCTTTCCGCTGCGCCTATGAGTGTGCCTGATTCATCAGGTGTTCCTATTGTCACCGTCACTAATAATTTACTGCATAAAACTGTTCATCATGTTAGGATACTTAAGCAAAGGATTTTCTTTATCCAAATCAAGAAACATTATTCTCGCATGGGTCCCCGCGTTAGCTACATCTACCTAATTTCCTATCTAAGGGTTTTCCATCTACCGTTTCAAATGAATTAAAAGGGAAATATATGTTTGATGTAAAGTGTGTATGTAAATGGCCTTGCTAAATGTACAATGAGTTTTCCTTTCATATTTATGTCATTACACTACATTAATAAGAGGTACTATTTTTTTTTAATAATGTTAGTTGTATAACATAAATACGTTCAACTAGTATTTAACGTGTGCTATATAATAAGACGTAATGTGTACTATATGTACATCACACGTATGTATAGCACACGTTACATACTAGTTGAACGTATTTTTATTGTACGATAAACATTATTGCTATTTTTTTATCATTTGTAAGTCAAAATAAATAGAAAACAATTAATCTCTTTCTTTATTCTGTGTGTACCACCATAATACATATTTGTTAGATTTATATTTAGGTGATCTTTTTGCTTCTATTATTTTCAATTGATTATGAGTGATGCTAAATGAACAATATAAAACCAGCCCAACCAGCCAATAAATGAGATTTTGGGCCATAATTACTCAGCCCATTACAATCTCAATAATTATTTGGGTCAAAATCAAAGCCAAAATAGGCCATTGACCGTATGAGCTGATTTTTCATTGTCCACTTAATATTATTGAATGATTATTGTTAGATAATTATTTAAGGTTATTTTGTTACATTTTAGACTTCATTTTGCATTTCATGATAGCAAAGAATTTTAAAATAACATGATTAATTTTGGATGATATTAGATATAAATGTATCCTAACATTATTTTTTATTCTAAAATATTTTTTTAAATGTGTGATGTGTACATCTAATATAGTGATGTGCAATTCTTCATATTTTGGTTATGTATTTACAAAAAAAGAATATTGTGAAATAGGTTCTATTTGATTACGTTGTGCATCTTTTAAAGATGTGATGTGCACATTGGTTACACATTTATTTTAAAGTTGTGTTGTGCACATACAATATTTATACTATATATAAAGGGGATTAAAAAAATAACTACTCTTTTAGTGTCTATATTTATTTGGGTAGTTATTTTTAAAATTCTATAATTAAAATTAAAAAAATGTTAATATAAAAGATAACCATATTTATTTTTATATTATTTCTTTTATTATTTATTTTATTTTATCTCCATCTTATAAAAAAATAAATGAAACGATTCGATAAAAAAATAAAAATATGGCTTTTGACGAAGAATAAGAAGTGAAAATTCTCTAATAATGGATGAGTAATGGATAAAGCTGGAAGGGGTTGAACTTCATGACAAGCGAGGATCGATCTCGGGTCATGGGTTGGGTGCAAGATCTTGTAGGTTGAAGCAGTGAAAAATCGAACGGACCATCAACCATCAAATTATTAGGGTCAAAATAAATTTCAATTTCCAAAGAGACAATTTTTGATAAATGATCCCCCTTCAGGATTTATCACAGTCTATATATATATATATATATATATATATATATAGAGTTATGATATTTGTATATACTTTTTGTATATAAGATAAATATACATATAAATTTAAGGGTAGAGAATAAAAGTTGAAGTGTTGGAGTGATATCACATCAAAATTCAATAGTAATAAAGTGAATGGAGAAAGATATGTAAGAGAAAATGTATGTACGAATATTATTATATATATATATATATATTGGTTCTTCAAAGTTCAAACTCAATACTACTATACACTACTAAAATACTGTAAACTTGGGAACAGATACAATTAGTGCAAAAGAACTCATCAAGTTTATGCATAGTGATAAAAACATAAATTTAAATGAAGTTAGGTCCACTTTGATATGAGTCAAACAGAGAATCCTAGACCCCACAAAAATTTATGTCCCTTTCTCATTCCAATTCCATCCATCTAATGTTGTAGGACCTGCTACTACTGTACACTGCACAGTCGATGAGGTAAAGTATCAACTATCAAGTTCATCATTTTTTTTTGTCTTTTATGAACTTAATTTTGGGAGATGGTGTTGTTGCTGAATATTGAGATTTGTGTTAATTTCCTAATGTATAATTTATTTTCAAAGGGCTAATAAGTCTACAATTTAATTTAAAATATACTACCACATATTCAATAAACTATGCACTTAATCTTTGACAAAAAATTATAGTAATCATCATTTGATAAATAAAGTTGCATGAGCCAATTATTTAACTATGATCGACTAATCAATTTTATTATATCATCATTTTTATACGAAGTTTCTTATTATATATATATATTTTTATTTTCACTGAATGCAGATTGAATGTGTTTGTAAGCTTAAATTATGAAAAATGATTTGATTTGAGAATGAATTCTATTATTTGAAAAAAATAAAAATAAAAAATAATTTTATTTAGAACTATATTTCTTTATATTTTTACAATGTTACAAATTTTGATTATATTTAAAAAGAACTTATCATCTCATTTCCATCAAATACATTTCATTTTTATTCAATTCATTTCATTTCTCATAATTTGAACTTCTAAACACATCAATTATGCCCGACAAACTGAACCCACTGTTTTGGATTAGATCCGATCAATAATTCATGGTTCAAAATATTCAATAGAATCATGCATGGACTCATAAAATAACAATTAGCAGCTTCTTCCTTTTTGTAAAGGGTTTAAAGGGAGAATAATATAAAAGAAAAGAAATCCACCGAATAGTTGGTATTTTATTTTATTTGCTCTCTAAAGATTTGGCATCTCCTTTTTCTCAAATATTAAGTGTGATTTAGGGGTATCTTCTTTATTTAATTTGCTTGTACTACCTTACCAAAAAAAAAATTTGCTTGTACTATAGTAATATATAGATCTTATGGGCTTTCGATCTCACTTTACCAAACAGGTAATAATCAAATTAAAGCAGAGCATTTTTTTTCTTGGAACGTCAAGCACAACAAGAAAACCAAGGAGAAGAAAGTTGGTAGCATCCTTCATCTTTTCAAAAGGCTAAAGAGAGATACGAATAGTGATGGTGGAATTCAAGGATATGCTATAATATTATTATTACAGAAAGTAACGGCCAATGTTTAGTACTATTAGAAATATAAATATAATTTTTTGATACAATCGTCTAATTATGTGCTGTCACATCAATCATAATTGTATTTTCTTTTATTATCTGAAAAGTTATAAAAAAATATTTTAATTAGATAACATTGTAATTTTATATTATTAGTGCATCAAAATTAAACACTATTTTGTGTTTAATAAAGTTGTGGTTTATTAAATAGCCCGGGAGTTGGAACAAATTAAGCAGCATTAAATATACATCAAATCTTTTTCGGTTAAGGAAATACTAATGGGTTTAAAACCCTTTCTCGGTAATTAAGGAGGGCCAAGAGAAAAAGAAGAGCCAAGAAATGCTTGATTATTTTTTAAAACTTTTGAAGTTAAATATGTTCAGCACTTATGTGTTGAGTTTTTTTTCATGAAAAATGATATAATTAGGAACAATAATACTTAGTTAATAATGAAAAAAATAATCAAATCAGACAATGAACCTATTTAACAACTTTTTGGCCCAAAAAATATTTTCTTTAAGAAATTAGATTTTAGTGATGATTGATGTGTTGAGTAATCGTGACTCAAAATCTCCATATTGACCGGTTTTGACTAGTTTTTCATTGTACAAATAACAACACTCAATTAAAAAATTACAAATTACAGATATTAAAAACCACAAATTACTCATACTAAAAATTATGAATTACACATACGGTACCTAATATCTACAAATAGATTCATTAGTAGTTGACTGTTGACTATTCCCTTTAAAAACTTGATGCTTGAGAGGTCATAGTGGGCTTGGAAGCTTGGGCTGGGCTACGGAGTTACCATATGAACAATTAACGTAATTGGGCCTTAGTGGGCTTGACTACACCCCAACCACATGATCGCCGTTGCAGAGAGAAACATCATCGGAGAAAAAAATGGAGTGCGCAGCGAAGGGCAGCGGAACACGGTGCACCGGCGCCGCCACAAGACTCTGCGCTCGTTGCGGAGCCGTTGCTTATTGCTCTCTCTCTCACCAGGTCAATCTCTTCCTCTCCAATTTTCGATTCCAACGTTTTCAATTCCTTTCACTCCTCAAAGTTCAAATCCATGTTCTTGTTTAGCATTATTACATCAATTAAAATTTGAATAATTTCGCGTTCCATATCCAAATATCTTCATTGCTTCGCTTTTTAATTTTTAAATTCTATTAATTTTCCTTTTAGATTGCTCACTGGAGTATCCACAAACACGAATGTGATAGGTTAGAGCAACAGATGAACAGTGTTCATGTCCTTAATGATTTTCCTTTTACTTTCTCTCGCGAAGTTACATTTCAGGTAATCACTGAACCTTAGAAAGAAGAAGCTATGAGGAATTTTTTAATGTTTTACAAAAAAATTGATGCTCATGTTATTCAATCAGGTTTGTGTGAAGCAGGAAACTAGGTGTTCATTCTTGAGCAAAAGGGGCCTTCATCAAATAGGGATGTGGATGCATGAATGCAGTTGTGGATCATCATCTGCTTCATTCGATTGTTTAAGGTTTCATATTATTTCCTTTGTATTCTGAAACTTTTTACCAATTGTACTTTTGTTTACATGAGTAGTTGTAGTTTGAGATACAGAACAAACCAGTAAAATAGCTTTGCACCGAATTATCGCTAAGAACGGTGTCTGAGTGCACAAGGCTCCGACCTAATGGGGTATAGAAAGAGCATAGTATTTCCAAGATTTGAACTTGTGACCAGATCACTAGGCAGCAACTTTATTTTTGTGTTGAGATTCGCCCTTCACCTAATGATCATTATGAATTTAAAAACATTTACTGCTATTTAGTTGGTTCAGAACAAAATTTAGCCCTAGAGGTTTGATCTTTTGCAGGTTGAATGATGGTTGGGATCTCCCAAGCAATTTGTGTCCATGTTGTGGTAATAAGCTTCGAACTTCTGCTTCAACTCCCAGTTCCTTTTCACTATGAGATTTATTTGCAGTAAAACTCAACAATCAACTTATAATTGGTCAGGACCTGAATCTGCAATATCTCAAAATTTATGTAGTTGGAGTGACTACTATAAATGGAGGTGCATCCCGTTAGATTCACCTGTTGCTTTGATTCTTCAATGGGTATGATTTTTACCATTGTTGTAATGAGCTTCTTCTCAGTTCCATATCTTTATTCTCATTGCAACGGTGTTTATGAACATCGAATATTTTATCTCATTTCTGATTACTTTTTTCTAATTATATGGTCTTCACTATTTCAGCCCCTTACAATATATCATGCTGCTCAATTAGTTGGAATCAGTACCTTTAACTCTGAAGTCGGTGATAAGTTGTGCATACATTACCTCGGTAAATTGTCTCTTACAAATATCAGATTCTATCAAAACATTCTAATTTAAAGTATTACCTCTTTTTTATTCATTTGTTTATTTTCATTATATATCATTATTGGTGATTAGTCTTTAAAGAATTTAAGTCATTACATTACATGTTTGATTTAGGGTATTCAATTGCCATAAAAAAGTGGGAAAATATTGCTGCTTTCTTTATAGAAGACTGCTCAAATCAGATAGTAGCCTGAGGTGCTTGCCTTGAGATTCACATTTGCTTTGAGTTGATTGTACTTCTAGTTTTCTACTGGTTAAAGACACATTTTCAATTTTCTATGATATATGCTTGATATATATATATTAAATAGAAATCAAGCATGAATGATTTATTTCTCACCTGACAATGAAAATATGAATAATGACTTTTTTGGGGCCTGGAAAATAGAAAGAAAAAGATCGACCACTCGACCTGATAATCGTGGTTGTGATAACCCTTTCTTTTATTGTGTTATGTTTAAAGTTTATGCATTGATAAGCCGTTTACCATGTCCTTTTTTTATCATCATAATTAAATGGTTTACTTTGATAAATACTTTGTTTTTTATATGTATTTTCGTAACAACTGGTATCATTTTGGAGAGGTAACAATTTTCATAAAAATAAATTTGTGATGATCTCTTGGCATCTAATTTAAGCTTCATAAAATTCTGTACTGAAGGACCTGAGAAAGAGCTGCTACAACTTGCTGCATTTGGAGAACTACAAGCTCTCTTCCCTGGTGTACATATTCAGATAGAATTTATTGGACCTGCAATTCCTCCACAAAGGTCTAATGGATTGCTTATGAGTAAAAATGAATGTTCTACCGGTTGATACTACACACTGCTTCGTCTGAATATATGCCCTTTATTCCTCTCAGTAAACAGGGATGGTGAGAAGATCAGCATTTCTAAGTATGCTTGTTGCAATGAAGATCAGTGTGTATGCAAATCAGTGAGTGAAAGTGACAATTTAGGAATCCAATCTGGTACTACTTCGGCAGTGACGTTGCAGCTGTGGCGAGGATTCTATCATGACCGATATAGAGATATAGTTAAGGAGGTACTATTCTGATAGTAAGAAAGAATCAATCAATCAATAAACTGAAAATGTTGAAAAGTACTTGACTTGTTCTTAATATGTTGCTTCCATTTAACATAATCTGCACTGAATCAATTTTGGTTGTCTGATTCTTCTAAATAGACAATTTCTCTTGAATAATGTTACACTACAGGATTCCTACCCTCATCTAGTGATTGCTCCAAATGGTGGCATTGCTGCATATCCCAGTTGGTTACCTACTATTGTATGCCTTCCATCTTTTACTTCTCCATTGTTTAGGTGTTAATTTAATGGTTTATCTGCTTAAGAAGTTTAATGTTTAATCTACTTAACAAATGAAAACAACAGGGACAAGGGTAAATTCCAAATCCATTTTCTTCATTTTATTTGCTTTTCTTTATCAAAATTACAGGAGTTAATTGAAAAGATTGATGTCCCAACCATATTTACTGATTATTGTGAGGAAGCTTGTCATCTTGCTGCAAGTTGCATCAACTCTGTAATTGGACGCTCTCTTAAACACCCTGTAAGCTTATAATGGATTATTCTTAGTCTTTTTTTGGGGGAAAATAAGTAAATTACATTAATCTTCGTTGAAGTTTGGTGAAATCCAATTCTCCTTCTTTCTATTTATAAAATTTGCTTAGGAGGTTCTAGAGTTTATAAAATTATTACACTAATCTCTCGTCAAAATTACACTAACATCCCCTCTATTGCATGTAAAAAGTGCAATTAGGGGAGGTCAGTGTCATCTGAGAAAATAAAGGGAGTTGAATTGAATTTCATTAAACTTCTGTGGAGCTCAATATAATTTACCTTTTTTTTTTCTTTCACTTGTTTGATAATTTATTTACTCTCTCTTTTTAATATTCTTTTGTGGTTCTCTTGTAGGTTCAGTTAAATCCTTTCAGGCAACCTATTGTAGTGGAAGATAGTGTGCTGCTGCTTCCTTGCTACTCAAATTGCTTTCTTTTTGGGTTGTAAAATGAGCAATGCTCTGAAATGAAAATGCTTGAGCCACTATGCTAAATTGTACATTAAAAGTTAATCAGACTTAGACATACTATGTCATATAAGGGGGTGTGATGTATAAATTTATACAAAATGATAGATAAGTGTATAATATATAATATTAGTTTATACTATCATGTCTAATATAATATACCAAACACACCATAGTTTCTTTGTTAATAGAAAATCAATTAATAAGAATATTAGCATTACATATTTTGGCACTTCTAAATTTTAGAGATCAATATATCTCCATTTTTAAATGACAAGGGATCATTTTAGACCTTTTAAATATTGAAGTACTAATTAAGTTACAATATATTTCTATTAGATCTAATATTGAATATATGCTCTAATTTGATCTCCTTCATTCCTTGTCTTTCCCTTCTTTTCCAGTCCCACTCCATCTTTTATAAACTCTCAATGCAAAAATAGCTTCATATACCATTCATCCTCACACAAAATCTTCACCCATCTGTTTGCAACAGAGGAATCTTATTGCTTGGTTGGGATAAGCTGTCCCTATCCTCATGCTCATGCAATCCCTCTTCTTTTGCTTTTCCCCATAGAACAGAATAAAACCCAATAGACAGTATTATTGCTCCAAAAACACTGTCCAAAATAAAAGTTGTGCAAGGAAATTAGGAGAATAGGATGGAGGTACTCATCATGGAAAAAGGCAAAATCATGTTAATATATAGTGACTTTCCACGTATAAGAAACAAGAAAGGAGTTTAAATTAATCTTTCATAATTAAAAAATGTTCATTCTTCGTAATTTAGAAAATGGGACAAATTGATCTCTCTGTATAGGGATCAACAGGAAACTTTCATGTCAGAGAGACTAATATGTCTTTATTTGAACTGTTAGGTTGTGTTTGTTTTCTTTGATTCTGGAGTCAGAGAAAATATGACTTCATAAACTGTTTGATTTTGGGGTCACAGTTGGAGAGACACGGAGTCATTCTGACTCAATGAACAAATTTTGTCAATTTTTGTCCACTCTAACAGTGGACTCACAACTGGCTGGTGGACACAGAGCTAGGTGTTGATTTAATGAATTTTTGTTTCAATTATTCCCTTATTTATTTTTCAAAATTCAAATCTCATATTTCCAACCTTAACCATCATTTGTCTTATCAAAACAAATATGATACAAGACACTAATGCCTCTGACTCTATGTATTTATCAAACAGAAAATGGAGTCACTGTGACACTATGTTAATGACTCCAGTGACACTGACTCTGGTGACTCCACTTACTCTGCCATCGAAGTCAATAAAAACAACCGCATTCTAAGAACTAATAAAACATTTTTAAATTTTAAGAAATAAATTTATCTCGCAATATATTTTGATGAATCAAATACAATATTTATTATTCTAATAAGAAACATAAAGATTAAAAAAAAAGAATTTTAGTTTGTAGGTACCTACCTTCCGAGATACAAAGTTTCATGGAGAAAAATGACACTCATAGCAGCAGCAATGACAATTGAGAAGGGCTTAAAGATGGATACATATACAGGGCCTTTCACGCGGATGCCCCAAGTGTGAACAATTGTGCTGAAGAACGTGCTAAAGAATGCCTGCAACAATTTTATATATTAATATAGGATTTTGCTAACAAATATCCTTAAATCACTTGTAAATACCTACCGCGTATATTACCGCCACTAGCGTTATGTCGGGTTTTAGTCTCCAAGCACTCGAGTTTGGTTCTGCGAGGAAACAGACAGGGGCAGCTAAGATAGTCCCGAACACGTTGAATAAGAAGGCCACAATCATCTCTGATGGATACAATTTTATCACATGGCTCTGTACAATGGTAGAGTTCTACTTTAGTTTAGAATTTCTAATTTTGATTTACATCTTACACATAATTTTGATTTTGATTTTGATCGGTTCTGATTAATCACATAATTTGGATTTGCTTAAACCTCTAATTAATAAATAGAATATGTAGTTGTTAAGTGAATTACCAGCAAAATATAATCGATTGACATTAGAATATAGCCAAGAGTTAGTAGGAAGCCGCCTAGGACCCAATTCCTTTGTGAAGAGGCAGCAATGATTGGAGTACTCCTCTGTGATAATGGATCATCCAAAATTTTGGGTCCTTTGTAGAGAACAATTATGAGTGCACCTGCTATTGAAACTATTGATCCCAAGATTTTGGCTTGAGTGCTTGAACTTCTTAAAACTATTTTCTCCATCCTTCACACGGACACGCAATTTTGATTCCAAAATATGCAAGAAGTATTAATATATATAATATTATTGGCTTATATATGTGACATTTAACTAATCTTGTAAGTGTTATGTTATAATCATAAATCCTAATTATATGGCATTTAACAAATTACTGTGTTAATTAGAATGGAGATGCATTTGCAGTGCTCAATTCATGCTCATGGATGGCTCTCATTCTGAATTTACTATATGTATAATAGGAATATCATCCAACAACTATCCAACGTGTACTATATATAGTGTATGTAATATGTAATGTGTATCATACATGTGTCAAGCTGGTTGAGCAAAAATAGGAAGTAATACACAAAAAATATATACACCACACATTTGTGTCATTACTAAAATACGTAATATGTATCACTTTTTTATTTGTAATGTATGTTATATATTAAATATTAGTTGAATAGACGAACATTTTCCATTATAAAATACACTAAAATTACATATTTTTAGTATTCATTCCAGAAATAAACAATGTTGTTGAAGCATAATTAATTCAATAATACTAAGTAGACAATGAAAAACTAGCCCATACAGCCAATGAGCCTATTTTGGCTTTGGTTTTGGCTCAAATAATCATTGAAATTGTAATGAGCTGAGTAATTATGGCCCAAAATCTCATTTATTGGCTGGTTGGGTTGGTTTTGTATTGTTTATTTAACATCACCCTAATTAATTATTTTGTTAATGAGATGATTTAACTAACAGAAGAAACTAACCTGAAAAGGAGTGCGAGTATGAAGATAAAAGCCGGAAGGAGGTTGGCCACAGCAGAATTCAGAGTTGGCGAACTGTACTCAATTCCTTTATATATACAAAGCTGTAGTGAAAGTCTGTATATATATATGTTTCATCAATCAATAGGTATATCTTTGTATTCTCTGATTTTTACTAACAATAAGTTAAAGGGCTTACATAAGAAATCCTAGGAAGAAAATTTTGCAGAGAAGAGAAAAACTGATTGAGGAAAGCCCAGTACTTGACCTGCATAAATGAACACAATACTTAAATATACAATAGTACTACATGTTCATCAATATATAGATCCATCAATCATATTATGCTATTTTGGGCCCACCATTTTAAATAAAAACCAAAAAACTTACATAATATCTTATGGATATTTGATGGATAAAAATATGATGTACGTCTATCATTTCTTCTTAAATATATGTAACAATAAATACATTAAACACTATTTTTAGAGGGACAAATTAATTTTTAAAATTGAAAGTCAAATATTGATAACTTATATTTAAAAAAAAGAGATAAATTCTTTTTGTTAGAAATATACTATCCTACCACTCACTAGTCACTACACTATCATCACCCTCACCTACTCCTATTCATTTCAGCTAACGCATTAGCTTCTGTCTCCATTTGTGCTCCTTCCACTAATTTCCATTTTGCTCTATAAATTTCATTCTAATGCTTCATAAATGTACAACCAAGAATACACATATTAATACTACTTAAATCTATCTTTATTTCTCTTAATTGTTATTATTTCAATTATTCTATTTTTACATCATGATTTGTAACACTTGTATTAATAGAAATTTGTACAGCCAAAATCTCATTGAATGAACTGTAAGGAGAAATCAATTTACCCTTTTTCTCCTACTATAAGAGAGTAATGTGAGATTTTTAAATTCTAAATGACTAATTTGTATTCTAGTAAATATTGGGACAAGTTTTCTTTTTATTTTATATTTGTTGGTAGAAAGAAAAAAATGGAAAATGATTTGGAATCAAGTATAGGCAAAAATAAAAAGAAGTGGATATGAAGAGATCAGAACTAACCTGAGAATGATGAAGGGCAAAGGGATAAGCAGAAGAAGATCGGAGAGAGCTAAGGAATAGAAGATGTAGACATAGTGACTCAAACCCTTCAAAGTGGCTTTCTTGAACAGAATGTTTGCGCCAACCCCTGTAATCAGCACTGTCACCAATGCCATAAATGGAACCACTTCCTTGTAAAACAACTGCTTACTCATCTTTTCTAGCTTTCTTTTATGCGCTTTGCTCTCTCTCATCTACATACATACATATATGACTCATATCATCAATGCAATAAATAGAGCTATTAATTAATTTGCTAGTTTGTTTCTACTGAATCTTAGCCTCCTGCTGGTGTTGTTTACTTAGCTTTTGATTTGATGGGTCTACCTCCAATATTTATTGGCTGACGACTAATATCGATCACCTAATATAAGATTCGAACCGGGACATAATATTTAATCGGCCATAAACATCTATCATTTGTACTAGCTTACTAGCTTATTGTTTATATATATATAAAGGAAGACCGGAATCCACAAGTCCTTCACTTTGGCTTATTATAATCAACTAATGCGGTAGGTGTGGTTCACTTTCTTGTTTATATAAAAAATTAACACTGAAATTTATTGTATAACAAAATTACATCTAACTAATATCCAACATGTGTGGTACATAATGTCACTATAATAAAAATGATCATTTTCAATATGTCGAAAAGTGTTGATAAAATAAACTATTGTAAGAAAAATATATATTGACATTTATTGGCCGTTGAAAATAGTCATAAACTTTTCTTTGACAATTAATGACGATAGTTTTAAATATTTTCGACGAATCACTAATTGTTAATATTACTTTTATTGACCCATTTAAGGTTAAAAATGCTCATTTTTCTAGTAGTGTGTATACCATATATACGTAATATGTGTTATATGTATAATACATATTATGTGTGACACACATTACATATAACTGTATAACACATATTAAATATTAATTGAATGTATTTATGTTGTTCCAGAACAAATGTAAAATTAATCACACTTCATGTCAAGTTTACCGTTATTGTTTATTAGAAAAAACATTATTGTTTATCCCATTTTGTTCACGTGTGAGTTTCCTAACTTGCAATTAATCCTTGAGGGTGAACATCCTCACATTATCGCATCAATATATATATATATACTCTTTCATAAGTCATCCTTCACTTTTTTATAGTGAGCCCGATCAGAATAAAAAAGTAATATTTGATGAAAATGATAGAGTGACTGATGGTGGTGGCAAAATAGTGTACAAGAAGCATTGTTGTTATGGCATTTGTACTATACTACTATTGGTAATTTAATTTTTTTAAAAAAAATTAAACACGTACATGCACAAAATATTATTAATTCATCAACGTATTGCTAAATCTCACAGATATTTTGTAACGAAAATTTCATTGTGATATTTTTTCTTTTGAAGCTAAAGAGTCATCATACTTTTGCATTAAATTAGAAGTTTTTTAAATATATGGCTATTTAGAAAAATGACATAACTTTATGCTTAATTTTTTTTTTTTTCGATAAATACTCATGTATCCCGTAAAAGAGTACATGACAAATAGCGTCAACAATAACCATTGATGCTTAGATACTTAGTCAAAATTTGCCTCATTAAAAAACCTCATAGCCTAAAGTCATCTATCCTATCGAGAAAAAAGAGCACAAATCTGACTAAGCACAGCACCATTTCAATCCAATATAGCATATCATACACCAAATAAAGGTTATAGCATTCCATACATCAAAGAACTAAGGCAGGAGACATGTAGCAGCAAAACAGTCCCGCATGACCAACTTTATGCTTAAATTTTAATAATTTATTTTAACTTTATAGATAAGATTTATTTCTTTTTCATAATTATTAACTCATCTCACTTGATTTGCTCTCATATGTATAACTTCAATAATCAAAGATGCCACAATCCGCTTTATAGTTTATATACTCAGATCATAAAAATAATGTTTTTAAAACAATCCACTAGATTTCTTGTAAGTATATATTAATCAACTTGCTAGTTTATTTCTACGATGGAATCTCTCAGCCCTCGTGGTCTTGTTTCTAAAATATTGAAGGGAAAAAAAAAAAGACCGGCCTCCACAAGTCCTTCACTTTGGTTTATTAATCTACTAGTGCAATATGAATAGTTTACTTTTTTTTATATATAAAATTAATCACACATTATATTAGATTATGAGTGTACAATTTCAGCATAGAGTGATAGAGTAATACTATTTATACATTCATCATTTTCAAACATCCAAATATTCTACTCATAAAACATGCAGGTGATCTACACGGCGGAAGAGAAGAGAATAAGAACAAGATTAGAGTTATGGTGAAGAGTAAAGAGATGTATTATTGTTATTGAGTCAAAATGAATATCAAGTGTGTCCAAGTATTGGATTTTTGTAACGCTGTCATTTCCTCTTGCATTGCTTGCACCCAATGAGGGCAAGACAACACTTGAGTGGTAGATTTTGGTATGTTTTGAACTAGGTTCAAATTTGGTGCAATAACTGAGAAATTTTTTTGTTTAAAATGTCAAATTTGAACGTAGTTTGCATTTTATGAGTATTAATAGTTGCTGTGTAGAAGAAATAAGTGGAGGAGAAATAATAGATTGAGACTAAATATTAGAGAAAGTAGGATTCAGAGAAAAAGTATCTGGCTCAACCATTTTGTTGGTATGTGTAAAGTCAAGAGAGACAATTGTAGATACCAAAATCTTGAAGAATTTATTTGATAAAAATTCACCACCATGATAAGGTTAAATAATTTTAACAGTGTGATTTGTTTGATTTTTCATATATCTTTCAGATTGACAAAAAACATCAAAACCTTGACATTTATTTTCTAAAAAGGTACATACAAGTGTATTTATTATAAGTCTATAACCATCAACACAACTTTTTTTTTTTTTTCGAGTATTGCAACGTTACATAATCCTCAATCATCTAAAAGTATTATAACATTATATAACTCTTAAACCATCAACACAACTCATATAATATCAATGCTCAGATCTTGAAACAATCAGGGTACGTAGATTCCAAAGATCAATGTATACAATTTGTAAAGACATACTGAAAACAATTTCAAATAAAGAGAATGGAATTTGATGCATTTTTATCTAACAACAAAATTGACATAAGGAAGAAACAACACTGGATTTATTAACAGACAATTTATTGTATGTAATTACATGAGAAAGAGCATTATATGCACAATGTCCTAAATGTATATACCAAATATCCCTAGTGCTACTACATGCAGAAAGTAAAACAATATTTTCATAATAAAGTATTTTGTAATTAAATGATTTAGAAAGCAAAAAGTAATACTTAGTTTTAGCCAAAAATTAAATTAACACGAAAATTTTTGGGCTAAAAATTAGGATATTACAATATGCATTTTATATTATATTGATGTACATTTTTATATAATAAAATATAGGATTTTAATTCGGTACCCATAAAAATATTGGGTACTGATACCCAACACATATATCTGTCATGGTTTATAGATAAAATTAATTTAAATTTTTTATATTTATATAACTGGTAACCTGTTAGGTAAGTAATCTTCAAAAATTCATTTAATTTATATTGATATTGATATTATCTAATTTTAGCAATTTATGAAGAAAAAAAACTCAATTCATGATCAGTTGCTAGAGAGAGAGCGCGCATTATGCAAGAGAGATGAAGAAGATGTGTGATTGTGAATGATACGCTTCTAAGAAGGCTGCGACCGCGACCACCGTGCTCCGTTAATATCAAGTTATATTTACTTTAGCATAGATTATAATAGGTAAAACATATAATTGGGTACATGTACCCAACGAAAATATTGGGTACATAATAAATCTCCTAGCATATATTATGATTTTGATTCGGTACCCAGGAAAATATAGGGTACCGATACCCAACACATGTATATGTCATGATTTATAGATAAAATTAACTTAAATTTTTTAAATTTATATAATTGATAACATGTTAGATTAATAATCTTCAAAAATTAATTTAATTTATATTAATACTCTCTAACTTTATCAATTTAAGAAAAAAACTCAATTCATAACCTGTCGCAAGAGAGAGCGCGCATTATGCGAGAGGAGATGAAGAATAGGTGTGATTGGGAATGAGACGCGTCTACGAGGGCTGCGAACGCGACCACCATGCTATGTTGGTACCAAATTATATTTATTTTAGCATATATTAATAGATAAAACACACAATTGGGTACCGGTACCCAACAAAAATATTGGGTACAGAATAAATTCCCATGTATTATATACAATAATATAGGTGTATTATATCCGATAATACTTATGCGTTTTCATGTTAATCTGCTAACTTACTGTTGTTTATCGATTATTTTTGTAAATTTATTACTATGTGTTATGTATATTCAACATTAAAAATCATTGTTCATTCCTTTCAAGTTTCAAAGAAGAACAAAAGTTAAATACATCATCCCCTTTTCCGTGCACGCCACGTGTCTCTCGTTAAATTCCACCTGCACAACAACCACCCACCACCACGCTCCAACGACGTCGTCTCATCCATCACCACCACCAACACTCTCCCTTCAATCTCCAAATCCCTAATCCCCAAAAACGATGGATCAAATCCCCTAATATACAAATCCCCATCCAAATTCATTCATCCATATGGCCATGTCTCCACCTTCTCATCGTTCACTGTGTCTCCTCCTTCCGCTGTGGATTCTTGTATTTTCGAGCTTCGTCAACGCCCTCAAGGTTCCTTTCAGAGTCAACGATGTTCTCCCGGTTCTCCCTCACGGGATTTCGTGGCCCGTTCTGAACAATTTCCACAGCGCCGTCGATTTGCTCCCTTCGTTCGTTGGGTCCGTGAGTCCCAACAACGGGTCGATTCAGTGGAAAGGTGCTTGCTTTTACGATAACGAAGCCAAGCTTGAGTTCACTACCGGTGATAGGAATGATTCCGGTTTGGGGGGTGGAATTCTCTATCTCAAGGTTTAACCTTTTTTTTTTAGTTTTATTTTTTATTTTTGCTTTGATCATTATCTATCATAATTGGAAGTGATTTTTGAACTTGTGAATTGAAGTCTCTATTGATTTCGGTTGACTGTGTTTTGACTTTTGATTGTGAATAGCCTCAACTGGGTCAATTCAAAGTCAAAACACAATTGTGAACATTGTTTCATCATTCCGAATGAACTGTTTATTGCACATCTATAAATAGAAAACAAATTTCCATTTTTGGAGCAAATATTTAAAGTGGGTGTTTTTTGTTTAGTTCTAAGTTCCTTGCTATTTAAGTTAACTGTCAGTATGAACTGTATGATCCATTTGGGAAGTGGTTGAGAATTGAGATATAACTGGACTGCTATCACTTTGTGATGAATCATAATTGTAGGATTCTAAGTTTTTAACTGCCATCACCCTGCATATCTTCTGTGTAAATTCAGTGATAATATACACTTTCTTTTCTTCTCACACTCTCACTGTTGGTTTAGCTGAAACTTGATAAGATGATGCTTCCAGGTACTGGATAAATGAAAACTGTTGATTGGATAGGTTTGTTGGAAATTTAAGCATCTATGTCCTGTTCTGCATCAATTAATTTAATTGTTTTCCATTTACTGACAAAGATGGTTTTTGGCATAAAACAGACAGCGGCTGCACACAGCTGGACCTGTATGGATCTGTACGTTTTTGCAACGCCATACAGGATAACATGGGATTACTACTTCTCTGCTCGAGAACATACCTTGAAATTTGATTCATGGGAAGAGCCTGCCGAGTTGGAATACGTATTTTCCTGGTTCTCTACTCTGTTTCAATCTCTTTAGTGTAGAATCCTGGCAACAGGAAGGTAATATTCCCATTTGAATTGAACAGGTAAAGCAGCATGGGGTTTCTGTCTTTCTCATGCCGTCAGGGATGCTGGGAACGCTTCTTTCTCTGATTGATGTTTTGCCTCTATTCTCTAACACTGCGTGGGGTCAGAATGCCAACTTAGATTTCCTAAAGAAACACATGGGAGCAACGTTCGAGAAACGCAGTCAGCCTTGGCAGGCAACTATTGATCCTGCAGATGTTCACTCTGGAGATTTCTTGGCTATGTCAAAGATTCGTGGTAGATGGGGAGGTTTTGAGACGCTAGAGAAGTGGGTTACTGGTGCATTTGCCGGTCATACAGCGGTTTGCTTGAAGGATGAAATGGGCAATTTATGGGTTGGTGAATCAGGTCATGAAAACGAAAAGGTAAAAAATGTGGGAGATTTTACGTGTACAACTAAACTCACGTGCGTTGGTATCAAATTTGGTTTTCTAAAAATATTCCACCATTTAGTGCCTGTTGTGCAGTGATTTTTATGATTGATTTCTAGTCGCCTAGGGTAGTCTCTGACCTCCATTTTCTTTTTATTGATCATATTAACATGAATGATGATTGTCTTATCTGGATGCATGCCATGTCTTTGTGCTGCAGGGTGAAGAGATAATAGTGGTTATTCCATGGTATGAATGGTGGGAATCAGCTCTCAAAGATAGTTCTAACCCACAGATTGCCTTGCTTCCACTGCATCCGGAGTTGCAAGCCAAATTCAACTCCACTGCAGCATGGGAGTATGCTCGGAGCATGTCTGGCAAACCATATGGTTACCATAATATGATATTTAGTTGGATTGACACAGTAACTGACAACTATCCTCCACCTCTTGATGCTCACTTGGTATTAATCTTTTCCTTACCGGAAAAAACTGAACATAAAGAAATCAAGCCAATATTTCTTTGAAGAACAAGCTTTATTACCTGGAGGTTACTGTATCATTTTACTTAAAGCAATGGAAATCTTTTTCTGAATGTAATGTTTTGTGCAGGTAATTTCTGTCATGTCTATGTGGACCAGAATGCAGCCAGCTTATGCTGCAAATATGTGGAATGAAGCACTTAATAAGCGATTAGGGACTGAGGTATATATATATCTTCTTGTCATTTCAACCGTATAGTGTGGTAAAGAGTATCCATTTTCGCTAGTACGAGAGTATATGCACTGGTTGATTATTTTTTAGTCATTGGGATCTAATTAGTGTGTGCTTTTAGGGTTTGGATTTGCATGACATTCTAGTTGAGACTGAGAAGCGTGGGATAGCTTTCGATCAATTACTTACCATTCCAGAACAAGATGATTGGGAATACAGCGATGGGAAATCAACGACATGTGTAGCCTTTATTCTCTCAATGTATAAAGAGGCTGGGATTTTCGGACCCATTTCTAGCTCCCTTCAAGTAACTGAATTCACTGTAAGTCATTGCTGCATCAGTGATTTGGATCAACCCTCGTAATAAAAAAAAAAAAGTTCATTCAAACCGATCCTTAATTATGCTGTCTAATTGCAGATTCGGGATGCATACATGCTTAGGATTTTCGAGGATAACCAAACACGCCTTCCGAAATGGTGCAACAATGAGAGTGACCAGCTTCCATTCTGCCAGATTCTTGGTGAGTATAGGATGGAATTGCCTGGCTATAACACCTTGGATCCATATGCCAATATGAACGAACACTGTCCTTCCCTTCCTCCAATTTATGATAGGCCCTCACAATGTTAGTACTTAGCTTAGTTCCATGCCTTCTCCCTCCGCTATTTCTTTTTACCCTGATTACTTGTTTTCTGCCACTTTTTAAGGCATCATCTAAAAGTTCCCTATTGTGGATTGTATATAAGAATTTATATTTATATTGGTGGGTTTTGTATACTGTAAACTAAACTTAATTGTACGAGGATAATTGCCTATGTTTCATGAATATATATTCTACACTTAGACGCATCAAACCCCAAAGCTCCTCTATGTTAATATATATTCTTTTTTTTTTTTTCGTTAAAATTAAACTAACTACCTAGATCCTATGGAAGCTCTTTAGGAGGGGTGCTATGTTACTTGTATAAGATAGTAGGAGAACAAACACTTCAAAAAGAGTCCACGATCTTATAAGACCTATATTTTACTCTAACCTTCCAATTGTGGGACTTCTAATATAGTACCATTATCACTTTAGGTTTTAAGAGTATAGAATAGAGAAATTTTTTTATGAAAGATTTCTACTTTTTTCACATAACTTTAATTAGGATGGACTGAATTAATCAGATTTCTAGTAATAAAGTTTTCATACATTTAGTTCTCTCAAGGAAGAAAAAACTAAACTCACATTCTTACAATAACAATAATATTATGTGTACAACATAAATACGTCCAACAAATATCTAATGTGTGCTATATATGATATGGGATGTGTGTTATATGTATGTTATAGCACACATCCTATATCATGTATAGCACACGTTGGATACTAGTTGGACGTATTTCTGTTGTATGACAATCATTATTGCTTAATAATTATAATACCAATTTTATATACCGTTTCTATAATAATGTTCAACAAGAGGAAAATAATGTTTTCTTCTAAGATAAAAAAGGTCAAATTGCATCAGTTCAAGTTTTGACCATTTAGCAGCATGCTATCCAAATATTCGGATTCCTAATCTACGTAATACATGACGCTTGTAGTTGTAGCCAAAACTCTAAAGAAAACAACGTTGAAATTCTTGGACAGTTACGTTATACCTACGATTGAAGTTTCTATTTCCACAATATATAAAACCCCATTTGTACGGATTAGATGTTGATAATTCTAGCTACGATTTACTTATACCAAATCAATTCTCTTCATAATACGCAATATAATGCTAATTGCCACTTAACTTATACACTTTATTAAATAGTTTTGTTGACTTTAATTTGTATGTTTCTAAAATGAGGTGAATTATTACGATGCCGTTTATACAATATATGTAAATATAAAAAAGTTAGGAAGTGTACATACATACAGCATACTTGTATTGTACGCACATAAAAGTATATGATTGTACTTTGACCAGAAAAAAATAAAATGCTACAATTTATACGACATTAGGTTGATGCAAACGTTTCAAAGCTTCTAGGTTAGGTGAAAAATGGGTTAATAAGTACGAAACTTGGATGTGATGGACCCAGAAATGTTTGAAATTACAAGGTGAATGAAATATAGGTCAACTGAAAACTGGAAAGTCCACGAGAGGAACCTCCTCTTTCATCTTTGTCATCTTTGACAAATTTTCACGGATTTCATTTTTATGCTCATCATAAAAAGTCATGATTTATCGTCACAAACATGATTTGTTATTTTTTGATAAAATTTCAAAAGACGAAAACTTGAACATTTTCCAATGTATATATAAATTTTATCTCAATGCCGAAATCATCAATTTATACTTTTTATTTTCCAAGTGTTACATATATAATAATTAATAATATTACATTATATATTTTACATCTAAAAATGACAAATTTAAGTTTAGATGTTAGGTGAAAATTATACCAAAATCCAAAGATACTAGAGTAATTATATAAAATAGAGTTTAATTTCAATCATGTAAAATAATTTTACACAAACTGACAGATATCCAATCATAGATTGACATATCAACCGAAATTTTAACTCAATTACTCACTAATTAAAAAGTCACTCAAATCAATGAATATGATTGACTGACGGTGTAAAATTTTTTACATTGTCAATGCATTATAATTATATTAAACTCTATAAAATATACATAAATAAATATGAACTTAATTTCAATGTACCAATAATATAAAGAAATTTTACAATGTTAGTTCATGTATAGATATATATATCCATGATATTTTTAAATTAGTGATTAATTAATTCAAATTTTTTAATGGTGTGATAATATATATTTAATTGATAGTATCAAAATTAAATTTAATAAATATATATAGAAATATTATTATTGCTTTTCCAAAGTGTTTTAAAAAAAATTAGAAGCATCTACACAAGATCTAATGCATCCAAGGGAAAAATCAAAGTCAAAACAAGTAAATAACTACCCCTCCTCGTTTTTTTTTCGTTATTCAATATAGACAGCATGTTAGTCCTTATTAGTATACAATTACACTTCTAACCTCTTATACTTGTCCTTTGTCTTCAACGAAACAGTCCAAACACACTGCCAAACGTCGTCGTTTCCTATGCTGACCCTTCTTCCAGGTACTTACCTAATTGCTCTAACCGCGGGAATCATTTATTCACAGAACTTTTCAACGCACAATTTTGAATTTCCCCATCAAAACACAAAAATACTAATAATTAAACACTTTCAGCGACGAAGATTCCAAAGTTTATACACATATTTTATTATAAGAAACTTCCGAACCCATTGCTTCTCACTTCATATATATACATATGAAATTAAATCCACCCTCTATTCTCATAATTCCATTTCATTTTCTTTTCTTCTCACAAATTTATTACCAAACATGAACATTAATAACCTCTTATTGGTTCTCTTGCTCTCAATTTCACTCTCTGCCTCTCTTCCTTCAATTTCAGCACGTGTCTTCCCAGACCCTTCCTCCATCCCAGGCTGGCTAGCAAGCCACGCGCCACCAGGCGCGTGGGACGCCTACCGCAACTTCACTGGTTGTCGGCAGGGCGAAACATACGAAGGCTTATCAAAACTGAAAAACTACTTCCACCAATTCGGTTACATACCCGACGCGCCGCCGTCGAATTTCACCGATGACTTCGATGACGCCCTGGAGGCCGCCGTACGCGCCTACCAGAAGAATTTCAACCTCAACGTCACCGGCGAGCTCGACGACGCCACGCTGGGACAGATCGTGCGGCCACGATGTGGCGTTGCTGACATCATCAACGGCACGACGGCGATGAACTCAGGGAAGCCTGATGCGGTTAATAGTACGAAGCTGAAGTTCCATACGGTTTCTCACTATACGTACTTCCCTGGGGAGCCGAGGTGGCCGCAGGGGACGACGGAGCTCAGCTATGCGTTCGATCCCGGGAATAATCTTGACGACGTCGTTAAGGGCGTCTTTGCTAAGGCGTTCGCGCGGTGGTCGGAGGTCACCACGATAACGTTCACTGAAACGACGGCGTTTTCCGCCGCTGATATAAAGGTAGGGACTGAACTTGCTTAGATATAAAATGACAATAATGCAAACCAGCCAATACAGTCAATATGTGTATTTTGACTTTGGTTTTGACCCATTAAGAGTGTAATGAGCTGAGTAATTATGACCCAAAATCTCATCTATTTACTCGTTGGACTGGTATTGTATTATTCATTTAGCATTATCCATGAAATGATCACAAATGTATGACGAACAACCTTTTTCAATAAAAAAAAAAGTTCACCTTAACACTATAATATTTTTAATTATAAAAATATTTTTAATAGACTAAATAATTATAATTTAAATTCTTATTTTTTACTGTTTTTAGTTGATCTTATTTTATACTGGTACTAAAACTTTAAAATGATCGGTTATAATGAGATTTTAATTTGTTTTTTATATAGACATTTGCACATGATTGTCACACATGCAACAGTACTTTGCTGTCTAGCATTTCTATATGCACAAAAAAAAATCAGTCAAAACAGTCAATAAATAGGAATTTAGACTACAATCACTCAGTCCATTAAGAATATACTCATAATTAAAAGTACTATTTGGGTCATAAAATGTTAAATGGACTTTATTAATTGTGTTGGCTGATTTTTTGTTCTGCCCGTAGCATTTATGTTCGCTGTCCAAATTACTGGATAATCTCTCAAATGGTTTTTTTTTTCCCGAGAAATCGTTTTTAATACTCAAGAGTGACGTTTTCAATTGCTTATTCACTTTCGTCCGATAGATAGGGGATTCACATTTTTTACATTTAATCATGAAATTTGAGAAATAGAAATGTTTTTTTTTTTATTTCATAAAATTAGTCGTTATCAATTACTAAATATAATAATTAAATTTTTTAAAATTATTAATTCAACATTTTAAAAGTTAGATTAATAATTTTAAATAGTTGAATTATTTCATATGTTGACGGATGATAACTAATTTTACAGTATACATGTAGCATTACTCTTTGAGAAAATATATGTTCACATTCAATTTTTTATATTTAAATAGCATAATTCTTTTTTTTTAGATTTTGTATCCATGAATATTTAATTCACTATTAACTACCTAGAGCCTTATTCAAATAGGATTAATACATTATCTAATAATATATAGAATATTCATAGCACAAAGTGAAAAAAATTCATATAACTAATGTGTCTCCTATATTAATAAATACAGTGAAACATATATATCATATGATTATATATATTTGTTCTCATTAATCATTACTTAAATGTTTTGTAGGTTGGGTTTTACACAGGGAGTCATGGAGATGGTGAACCATTTGACGGCGTGCTGGGGACGTTAGCACATGCATTCTCCCCAACAGACGGGAGATTCCACCTCGACGGAACGGAGGATTGGGTGGCCTCCGGAGACGTGACGAAGGCGTCGCTCTCGAACGCGGTGGACCTAGAGTCTGTGGCAGTGCACGAGATCGGACACTTGTTGGGTTTAGGGCACTCTTCCGTGGAAGAGGCCATCATGTACCCGACTATATCGGCGAAAACTAGGAAGGTGGATCTAATGGAAGATGATATTACCGGGGTTCAACGGCTTTATGGGTCCAACCCTAATTACACCGGGACACCTGCCACGTCATCTCGCGAGAGGGACACCAGCCATGGTGGAATTCATGTGGGTCCCACATGGGGCTTGGTCCTCCTTTTGGTCGTTGGTGTTGCACATTTGGTTTTGTAGATTATTGTTTTTTGATTTATTTGATAGGTACTTTTGGACTTTTTGCCATTGGAGATAGGAGTACATATGATATTTGTGTGAATATATATGGTATCTACTAGTGTAGATAGGGTTTTTTGTATTCATTTGTCTACGGTATAGTATTGTTGTATGATTCACATTCCTCATTCTTTATACGAGAATTATTTATATTTATTTAAATTTTTATTGTTATTATTTTTAGTCACAAGAGTTTCATTCAGTAGTAAATAAATAAATTTTTTGGTCATCTGAAGAGAGTAGTAGTTATCGCTGTTTAAAATGGATTATTTTTATGGAAAGTATATGGATTTTGTGACTGTAGGATTAATTGGGTTTAAGTAATAGGATTTTAGGTTCAGGGTATAGTGTTTGGGTTCAGAATCTAGGAGATGAGGTTGGTGATAAGAATTTGGAGTTATAGTTACGTTTTTGGTCTCAGAGCTGAAGGCTTCACCTTTTTTTTTCATTTTAATCACTTTAGGGTTTAAGAATTATAGCAAAGGCTAAGGTTTATCTTTTTTTAATAAAAGGATAGGGTTTATTTTTTGGTCAAACGAACTGGATTAAGGGTAGGATATGCAATTTGGGGTTCATTTTAATCACTTTGTTGTTTTGTGTTGTTTCTGTTATGTTCTGTTTTTACAGGATCAGTTGTACTCTGCTGATCTTTCTTGATAAATAGCCTTTAGCTTCTACTATTCCTTATTTTGGGTTTGTTCTTTTTTTTAATAGATTATTTTTTTTTAGGTTAGAAGATTTTTTTTAGTAAGACTTACTCAATTTAAGTGTGATTACTGAAGGTGCATATTGTTTCTGCATAACGTTTTCATTTTGGGCACTTGTGATTGTATCTATCGAAAAATCAATTGATGAACACAGGATGGTATGACTTGATAAGGGTTTAAAAGCATGAGAAAGGATTAATGTATATACCAATTGTACATAGTTAATATTATAAGAGAAGTGATGAAGAGAAATAAAGTATTGGTCTCATATATTTTGCGAGTGACGATGTATATCAAGAATTAAAGATTTTATATGTACAGACATGTATAGTGAAACTTACTAATTTTTTGTTTTGTTTCTTTTTGGTAAAGGATCATTTTTTTGTTTTTATCATATCGTAATGTAATAAAAGCCTTGGGCCTCTATTTCTGGTTAGTTGAAATGTACCGGGCCTTAACCCCTTATTCTGTCCTTAGATATACTAAATATGTTGGCCTAATTGGCTGTGGGTTATGTCTCTGTCATATTTTTTTGTACTGGACCCAGTGACAGTGTCTCCCAACTTGATAGGTCAAGGACTAATTCGTCAGTGTTAAATTTCATTTAAAGGTTTAATCGCTGACCAACGGGTTGCTGCATATATAAGGCGGAACAAGTTGCCTAATACAAGTTGTCTCTGTCCTTTTTAATGTGGTAATTGACGAACAATTTCATCTGCCTATATGGTCTTTGTCTAAAGAAATTAAACTAACAATGTATTGAAAGCAGAAGAAAGAAACAAATTAGGATTAACTAAAACAAAAAGGAAAAAAACTATGAAGATATAAATTATCTTACATGTATAACAAAAATATCAATTATTATCAACCAACAAGCCCAAAATGAAAAAAAACAAAACATTATTATTCACCTGCATCGTTTATTAATATGCATAACATAATAAGACATGTGTATCTATATCGAAAATACATGTGCATTTCTAATGTGTAAACATGTGTATAATAAAACTAATAGTATGCGCAATGAAAAATGTTCTAAGATTAAATTATATAATTTACATCTTTGATACAACCATTTAACTATATGTGTATTTATATCACAATTATATATGTATTTCAAATATGATAATATGTATATTAATTAATCAATCTATATGTTGGGCTCTTGTTGTTATTTATGGAGAAAAAAAATTAATCAATCTATATAGTGTGTGTAATGAAAAAATAATTTGATATCTCAACATTTTTTAATCTGCACTACTATTTAGTTTGTTTATTCAAATAATATTTTTTTTCATAAATCAATATATAACAAGTTATGCTTTATCATTTCAATTCATATTTCTATCTTGCAGGTAACTAGCTAGTCTTCGTACCAGTCATATATATTATATTGTTGGAGTATTGGAAGAGACATAACAAAAAAATCAGTCAAAATAGTTAACAATAGGAAATTTAGCCTAAATTACTCAGTCCAATTAAAAAATACACATGGTTAATAATGTTATTTGGATCAAAAGTATTAAAATGAACTTTATTGACTGTTTTGGCTGAAAAAATATTGTTCTCCAAAACATTTAGATATTGTTGACATTTGATATTTATTCAAGTAGGAAAATATAAACGCCTTTTGCAAATCGACCGGTTACTCTTATTGGTAAGTTAACAATTATATTCTAAGAGAATCTATTATCATAACAAACCACAATTGAATCAAGATTTTTAATGTTTAAGAAAATATAATTACGTGATTTATTAAAGTATATTGTTTTTAAAATAATAATAATAAAATGAAATAAAAATATTACTAATATATTTGTGGCAATTGTATAGGAAAAAGTGATTCTAATTTATATTATCCAACCAACATTTATTTTACTGAACTCAACTTAAATACAAAAGTTTCTAAACATAAATCACATTCACACTAACTTATTCAATTAAAATCAATTTTGCATAATAAGTTAGTGCAAACCCCATTTATAAACTTTAATCCTAACACATCGTTTTTCATATATATATATATATATATATATATATATGGTAGAAGTGGTAGTGGGCGTGTTGGGTCCAGTTGGGACGATTTATTGTTGTCAATTTGATTTTCTTGTATGGCCCTCTCATAGTACATATAGTTGACTTGTGCTGAAAAATTAATTGCATGACCATATAAGTCTAAAAATTTGTCGTTATACACATTCATAAAAAGTGAGCGAGAAAAAATATATTGAATAAAGTTATTAATAAGTTCCATTTTTATTATAAGAATATTTAAATGTGATTCGTAAAACTCATATTCATACATAAATCTATCTTCTTTGTGTTATGAGGAAATATTTGGTTGTATTGGAATTCAAAACATATTGTGTTATTTGGTGAAATATATCCAAAAAACTTATATATTATTATACCATAAAAAAAACCTGATAAGGATAAAAAAAGTGTTGCTATTTGATATTTGTACATACAAAATTAGTCAAAATCAGTCCATATAGAGATTATGAGTCACAATTATATTATTCAGTGCATTAAAAATTAACTTTTTAGGGGGAGATTTTATTGAGTCAGAAAATTAACAAATGAGTTCATTATCTAATTTGACTATTTTTCTATTGTTCGTTAAGTATTTCCTTAAAAAATGGTAAATTTTGGAAAAATTACTACTTGAAAAGTGAGTATTTTCAATATTAAATGTGTTAATAAAATTATTGTCAATAAAGGTAAAGTTGACAATTATTGGGTGTCGAAAATACTTAAAACTAGTTTATGAGTATTTTCTATGGTTATTAATTGTCAAATAATAATTTATGACTATTTTCAAAGGTAAAAAAATATCAATAATATTTTTTTGAGAATACTTTTATCAACATTTTTTTATAATTAGATATTAAAAATAATCATTATTGTTGTAATGAATTTAAAACATTACAAGCTCTCGGAAGCAGGACTTTGTAGATCATGTATGTGGTGGTGTAGTAATTTTTTAGATTAAGATCATGCCCTATGCTGTATTATTGGACTTTCTATATATTACGTTATTCTAGTACTCTTTGTCTATCGATAGGTTAATTATCTATTTACGCTAGAAAGTTCTAAATTAGTGTAAGATTTGTTGTTTGATCTACATACTTCTTGTGTATTCCTCTCACATGAGCACTTCTACCTTGCAGGCGTTTGAATTATAGAAAAAAAAATAATATTATGGGATTTCTTGTATAAAAAAAATATTATGGTATTAATACATGGCATAGTGTTATATATCTCTCAGCTCCTTCATCTTTGTAAATTTAATAAAAATATTGGTAATTTATCAATGTTTTTATCAAAGTTACAAAAAAGGAGAAATGTATATGGTACTAAACTATATATATATATATATATATATCAATACCATTTTTGTCAAGAAAAACTAACGTTATCATAAAGGATAGTGGTATGGTATACATAGTATATCAATAATATTTATCATACAACATTTATACGTCCAATTAGTATCCAATGTGTGATATATATAATACATAATGTATTCCAAATGTATAACACACATACGTATGACACATAATGTGTAGCACACGTTGAATAGTTGGACGTATTTCTGTTGTACAATAAACATTAATGATATAAAAATATGAATGGATAAGAAATGGGTAAGATCTTGGCATTATTAAAAATCTAATAATGTTTGTCATACAACAGAAATATGTCCAACAAATATCTGACATGTGCTATACATAATCTGAAATATGTGCTATTTATATAGCACATGTACGTACAGCACACATCTCATATCATGTATAGCAAATATTAGATACTTGTTGGACGTATTTTTTGTGTATGATAAACAATATTGTTAAAGATCTTATCAAACTCTTATAAAAATATTTGTCGTACAACAGAAATACGTCCAACGAGCATCCAACGTGCCCTGTACATAAGACGTAATGTGTGCTATATGTATAACATACGTACGTACAACACACATTACGTCTTATGTATAACATACGTTGGATGTTCGTCGGAAGTATTTCAGTTATACGACAAACATTATTATTGATTAATTAATCTATTGATGATAAAGTTTAAGATTAGAGAAATATTTGATGTTAATGGATTTAACAGGCAATCACTGTTAATAACTGTAACTCCTTATAATCGAAGAAACTTTCCAGCCTTGTATTAATTATGACTCGGATTTCGCGAAGAAACTTCCCATTTGACAAGACCTACATCCATATTTATTAATTACTATCATTTGAGTGTGATGGAGCTGTGGGAGTCTCAACTTCCTGTTTATGTATATATATTCTTTCTTTCTTATCTTCCAAAAATGCGCTCACAATCATTCCTCACTCTCACTCACATACACACACAAAGAATAATGATTATTACGAAAGCATATCTAATACCACTATTACTCCTGTTCCTCCTTGTGCACACATCCGTAGCAGCAATACCGAATCTGATGGGAAGGTTTTTGAAGCCTGTCTTCAACGTCATCCAGCCCCGCCGCTTCCCACAAGATCATAATAATAATGTCGCCGGAGCTGTGTGGCAGATCCCGTTCTCACCGCCGCACCATTCCCAGAATCACCACGGCCCTGCCGCTGCCCCGCTTGCCTACCACATAACTTCTGCTCCCACACCCTCTATAAGTTCTGATCCCCCACCGCCGCCGCCGCCGCCGCCGCTGTCGCCTGATATAAGTCCTTTCAACAATCACAACCGCCCTGCCCCTGCCCCAATTAACGTCCACTACACTTTTCCTACCGCACCGAATCCCAACGGCCCTGCCGCTGGGGTCGACATAAGGTCTTATTCACCACCGGCGCCGCCGCCATCGACGCCCGATATAAGTTCTTTCTACGGCCCCGCCCCTGCCCCGCAGCTTGGGTCCCATGAAAATTCTGTTTCCCCACCGCCGTCGCCGCCGCCGCCAGATACAAGTTATTTCTACGGCCCCGGCCCTGCTCCTCTGCCATACGCGCCGACATCAGCAGAGGAGATCCATTGGGTGAAACAATATTTGAGCAATTACGGGTATGTACTGATGATGATACACGAAAAATTATTAATAACACTATGGTAATAATTATAGAACTAATATTATTCTTAATTTTGATCCTATATAACATAACTAGAAAAACTATGTTAAATATCCCTCCTCATAATAAATATTATATATGTCACAGGTACATGTTGTACACCGACGATGATCCATACAATGAAGATGAATCCTTGGATACGGAGACCATATCAGCCATCAAGGACTACCAGAAATTCTTCAACTTGAAAGTCACCGGCAACCTAGACTACGACACTCTTCAGAGAATGAAACTGCTACGATGTGGCGTCCCCGACAAGAACTTCACGTACGACCTCTCCGCAACCAACAATAACATGTCGTGGCCGTTAGGGACAAAATGGTTCCCTAACAGCAGAAACCTCACCTATGGCTTCGCTCCGGCTAACGAACTCCCCGAAGAAATAATCAAGGTGTTTCGGGATTCGTTCCAGCTGTGGTCGGAAGCCATAGGGCTGGTCAACCTCACGGAGAGGATGTACGTCGACGCCAACATCAAGATAGGGTTCCGCGACTTCAGCGACGAGGTAATAGGGCCGGAGGTGGTTGGGGGAACCGTTATAGAAATGAAAACACGTGATAGTGATAATGATAATGATAATGATAATGATAATGATAATGATAATGGTTCTCAATTACCCAATAATAATAATAATGTTACGTTTGGGAACATTGTTTTGGTTGGTGGAAAGTTTTGGGCGCTTCCGAATTACAGTGTTAGCAAATTGTCGTGGAAGCAAAATGTGGTTGACTTGAAGAGTGTGGTGATGCACCAGATTGGTCATGTGTTGGGGCTAGAGCATTCCTCTAATGAAGATTCGGTTATGTACCCTTCGGTTCTGCCTTCGATGCAGAGGAAGGTGGAGCTCTCAGAGGATGATAAAGAGCAGATCCAGCAACTGTATTTGCACTCATCATCCTTTATTACCAGTGGCAGTAGTAGTGGTGCAGTTGGTAATTCGGGGTGGGGACTACTCTTGATTCTCACTTTGTCATTTGGATTTGCATGCATGCTTATTCTCTTCTAATAACTCTAGCGAGAGATAGACATCCACTACGTACGTGTTGCAATTAGTATTAGCGTTGTGAGATTTCTTTCTTTTAAATGCTTGGATTCAGTGCTATTTGGAGTAATGCTCACATGTACTCCTAAAATATGCAATAATGCTTGATATACAATACAAATACATCCAATTAGCCTCCAACGTGTGTTACTTGTTATAGATAATATGTGCTTTACGTAGTATATTATATGTATAGCATACATTACGTATGATAAATAACACACATTGGATACTAGTTGATAGTATTTCGGTTACACATAAAATATTATTGTAAAATGTGTACTCTATACCTACTTCTTACATTTAGGAGAATTTTCCTCTTTCAACAATATTATCATCCAATTAATTACTTACTTATATACGAAATACATAGTAAATAAGAATTTTTTATGTACATAGACAATTATTGGTATTGTTTGTGTTCATTTCAATATATATATATATAGTTATTTTCTTGAGAAATATTTGGTTGGTGCATAATATAAATACTTGTAATAGTTATATATCACCTATCTCTATCATTAAATTTTAAGTATCTAGATATAAATGAGACTAAATATCCATTTTAGTCTTTCATAAATATTATCACGGAACAAATTGGTCTCTCAGAATTGGAAAGTCCAATATTGATCTTTCACATTTAGAAAAGAAGACAAATTCGTTCTTCCGTACATGTCCGTACAACAAAGAAATCATTGTACGAACATGTATAGAAGGATGAATTTGTCCCATTTTTTGAAATGTGAATGACCAATATTGGACTTTCAAATTCGACTAATTTCTCCTGCGATATATCTCTGGAGGACCATTTTGGGTATTTAGTCTAAATGTGAGATTCACATGTGCCAAATTAAATAACAATAATAATGTTGGTCATATAATATAAATACATTCAACAAGTATATAACGTGCCTATATATGATATGAGATGTGTGCTATACATATGTATGTGTGCTATAGAAATAGCAATAATTTCATATCATATATAGCACATGTTTAATACTCGTTGGACGTATTTATGTTGTACGATAATCTAAATAAATAGCTTTTTGAGTTTAGCTTCAATATATATTGTGTGGATATTCAAGCCGAGACAAATGCATATGCACTAGCAAATGTATTTAACTTCTTTTAAAGGAATCAATTTGTCCTATATATATTATTTTATGAATATTGTTAGGTGTATTAAAAAAAAAATCAAAACAATCAATATGCTATACACACCATATATTACATATTATAAATAAAGATAATATTTTAACATGTGATATATATAATATGTATAATTTATCATATATAATGTGCATAACATATAATGTATAGTGTGCATATTATATATTTTGACTGATTTATTTTGTACATCAAATATTTATCATTATTTTATTTAATTGGGCATGCACTTATTTGGTATCCTATATTTCTGTTGGGTATCAGTACCCAATTATGTATTTAACCTATTAATATACATGTTAAGGTAAATATAATTCGGTACCAACGGATAATAGCGATAGCAGCGCCTATCATTCTTGATTATTGCACCTATTCTTTCCCCCGTATATTGGTAGGTTATATGGATTGAGTTCTTTTCATAATAAATTGATAAAGTTATAGAATATCAATATAAATTAAATTAACTTTTGAAGATTATCTGCCTAACAGGTTATCATGATCAGTTATATAAATTTAAAAATTTTAAACTTTTATCTATAAATCAATCACTATTAGACACATACATTAGTTGAATATTAATATCACATATTTTTCTGAATATCGAATAAAGATCCTATTTAATTAATTTATTGTGGGGTTTTGATCATTGACTAACTGGAGTCGTCTAACTACTGTACCACAAAATAATGCGCAATTAATCCATCCTCAGCTTTATCCTTCAAAGTTTGAAGTGCCAAAGAAATCCTTTTGAACGGGTCTACTAGCTAGGGAATATACATGCATCTCTGATCCAAATGCAATTTTAATATATGCAAACAAAAATAATAGTTTTACATACATTTTCTTGTACTAAGAGCATACTAATAATATTAAAGTAGAGTAATGTTATTTGAATATATAATATTCTTAAAATATTTAAATATTCTACTTATAAATTATGGATCCAATAATTTTTTTATTAACTTTTTCTTTGATGTATTATCTTTCCATAATTTTTCTTATTTATTTTTTATGTGAACATCTAAATGGATGTATCGCTTGCTTTTTTTTCTCTATTGTCATGTTATGAAGCAAGGTTAATTGGAAGTGGAGTCTATGAGAGAGAGAGTACTTTGAGGATTGGTGGTAAGGTGTGATAGATGAAGGATGGATGTTAAAGAGATATGTTAATGGAGAAGGAGTGATGGGTGGAGGATAAAGGATGAAGGTTAGGGACAAGAATCTATATGTCCTCTATAAGATTTTTACTAATGACGTGGCACTTAACACTCCACACTTCACATAGGACAAATCTGTTAGCCACTAACGGGAACACTTAACGGAGGGACGGATTCGTCTCATAAAATGCAAGTTTAAGGACTGCGTGACTAATAAAATTTGTTTAGGAATGAAGGTAGACACTCTAAAAAAGTTCAGGGACGGATGATTTGGATATTTACTCTGTATCTTCCAAGTCTTGTGCTGCATCCCACCCTTAACAAGACCAAAGCTTCCTCTCCATCAATTAAAGGGAAATATTTGTTGTACAATATTAATATATTCAACTAGTATCTAACATATAATACACATATTATAATTAAAGAAGTGATACATATTACGTATTTTTACATTTCATGTTATTAAATAATATTTCTATTGTACATATATTATTATGTTCATTAAATCCTCCACAGTAAAGATGCAAGATCTTACCTCGCTGTGCAAAAGTTATTTCTTGGACCGTATGTGTTGAGCTCCCATAAATTCCTTGTGCACCCTTTCAACATTGTCTTTCTCTCCAATATCGCAGCTTGTAGAAGTGGTAATGGGCGTGTTGGGTCCAGTTGGGACTTCTTGTTGTCAATTTGTCAATTTGATTTTCTTGCATGGCCCTCTCATAGCATAGTACATATGGTTGTCCTGTGCTGAAAAATTATTTGCACGACCATATAAGTCTAAAAACCTGTCGTTATACACATTCATAAATAAGTGGGCGAGAAAAATTATATTGAATAAAGTTATTGAGTTCCATTTTTATTATATTTAAATGTGATATTATGTAAAACTCTTATTCATACATAATTCTCCCTTGTTTATGCTGTGAGGAAATGTTGCATGTTGCGAGGAAATTTGATATAAGTTATACATATTATACTATAAGCTGATTTTTTATTGTAAAATATAACAACACAAATGCTTGGAAAACAACAAAAAATCAGTCAAAACAATCAACAAAGCCCATTTAGTATTTTATGACCCAAATACATTTTAATCATGAGTATATTTTTAATGGACTGGGTGAATTGTGGCCCAAATTTCTATTTATGGGTTGTTTTGGCTGATTTTTGTTGTACCCTAGCAATACTAATACAACAACACAAATGTTTGGGGCACAACAAAAAACCAGCCAAAACAGCCAACAAAGCCCATTTAACACTTTAGGGTCCAAATAACACTTTTAATCATGAGTATCTTTTCAATGGGCTTGGTGATTGTGGCCCAAATTCCTATTTGTTGAATGTGTTGGCTGGATTTTTGTTGTACCCTCTAGCATGGCTCATATAACAATGCTCATCCAACATTAACCTAAGCTCTTAAACATTATATGGTGATGATTTTTGTCTGGTAAACCGATTTCATGCCATTAATTATTAATATATTTATGATAACTGTAACTCCTTAAAATCCAAGAAAGTTTCCAAGTTTCTATTATGATTCGAATTTCATACCATTAATTCCAACAACTTGGCAAGAAACTTCCCAGTTGACGAAGACCTGCATCCATATCGTTTCAGTGTGAGGTGTGGGAGTCTCAAGTCTCAACTTCCTCTCTCTATATTCGTTCTTATCTTCCTCGATATATGTATATTCAAGGAACCAAGTGTATGAGCTAATTTGATGATGATGACTTTTAGTCTGAATTTTAAAAAACTATACTGTAATAGCTATAGTTATCACAAATGTTTGGGGCCAAAAAAAAAAAAAAAAAGTCAATAAAGTTCATTTAACACTTTATGACCCAAATAACATTGTTTATTATGAGTATATTTTTAATGGGCTGGGTGATTGTGACCCAAATTTCTATTTGTTGTCTGCTTTTGCTGATTTTTTTTGTGTCTCTAGCAATGCTGAATAGTTATTATTATAACAATATAGTATAGTATGAATATGAAAACATATCTCCCCACCACACTATTAATCTTCTTCCTTCTCCTCGTGGACAAACCCGTTTCCGCTGCAGCATTACGTTTTGGGAAAATACCTAAGATGGAAATAGGGAAAGAAGGTCTAAAAGTGATAGCTGATGCTGCAATCTCGACAACTTTGGAGAATCTATATAAGAGTCATCAGCAGCAACAATCACCTCCAAGTAGCACACAACAACCAGAGGTAGTAGTCATCCAAGGTCTAAGTTCCGTGAAATCGTATCTGTACAACTACGGATACTTACTGAGCCAAACCTACCCTCCATCTTTCACCGATGATACCCTTGATGATGATACTAGACAAGCCATCATCAATTACCAGAGCGTCTTCAAACTACAAACTACCGGCTTCCCAGACCCGGCCACTATAGGCATGATGTTACAGCCACGATGCAGTGTCCCCGACTTGAACTATGGATACACCCTCGACGACGACAAAAGCCAAGTACTTTCATGGCCTAAAGGGCCAAGTTGGTCCCCTAACCCACGCAGCCTCACCTACGCTATTGATCGGTCGTCATTTTCCGAAGCTTATGCCGAGGCGTTCAGCAATTCATTCCAGATTTGGTCAAAAGTCAGAGGGGTGAGCCTCATGGAGGTGGAAAATGTTGAAGATGCCCAAATCAAGGTCATATCGTACAATTATTTCAACAGCGACCCGATCCATAGAATGGAGGTTGCGGGGAGCAGCGTTATACAAAGGGGAGACCCATCATCATCAGGTGGTGATGATAATAATAATAATAATAATAATGTCGGGTTTATAATTCTGGAATATAGAAAGAGGTGGGTTTTGCCAGGAGGGTTGAACTCGGTGAATGTGGTGATGCACCAGATTGGACATATTCTAGGGCTTGAACACTCCCTCGACCAGGAGTCCATTATGCACCCTATCTTTGTTACCCCCCAGCAACAAACGAAGCTGCTCTCATACAGTGATAAGCAGCAGATCAGCCGATTATCCTCTGGTCAGCCTGCCGCTGGCGGCGGTTTTCTCATCTCAGACAAATATCAGCCTGCTGGCGGCAGCGGTGGCGGTGGCAGTGGCGGCAGCGGTGGCGGTGGCAGTGGCAGTGGTGGCAGCGGCAAAGTAAGTAGTGTTGGTGGGCGAGTTGGGTCCTGTTGGGGGCTACTTGTTGCCACTTTGTCAATTGGATTTTCTTGCATGGCTCTCTATTATTAAGGGGTATTTTGGTGTCCTGTTGCCTTATTTGTGAAAAGTTAATTGCATATGTATATGATCATAAGTCTAAAAATCTAGTAACAGTATGAGTGAGTGAGGTTTGAAGATGAATGAAAATATATTGAATAAAGGTGATGATGAGCATGTACCACTTTTATTTTGAGTGTATTTAAATATGTGATAGATATGTATTAAGCTTTTCAATAATGTTGGCGTTCAACAAAAATACTTCAACTTGTATTCAACGTGCGTTATTCATGTTACAGATAACACAGATAACACACGTACGTTGGATACAAATTGGAACGTATTTTTGTTATACTTCAAGTATATATATATATATAATCTCTCTTATTTGTGTTAAATAATGTTTTGTTGTTTTGCTTTTCCTCCTAATTAATGTTTGGTTATGTATTAAAAATTTAAAGATAAAGTGTTATATATTATTGAGTAAAGAAGTTTGTATGACTTTTTTCAGTCTCCCATATTCATAAGAACTATATCTACTATTAGATAATAAGTAGGTCCTATTTAAATAGAGTTGACACATCTTATTTAATAGTAGCAATTTGAGTGTTACTTGATATATAAGAAAATATATATAATATAAATAAAATAACCCTATGTAATCAATAATATTTAATAAACAATAATGAAAAATAGTCAAACCAGTCAATGAATCATTTGACAATTTTTTGATAAAAAAAATTCTCTTTAAAAGATTAATTTTTAATGAATTGAATAATTGTGATATAAAATTCATGTATTAATTAATTTTACCTAATTTCTCATTATAAAAATAACATTAGTTCTATGTAATATACATGTCTATGAAAAGTGTGTTTACTCAATATATCCACTGCTAAATAGGGTGGAAGTTGTACTTTTCTCATGTATTGAGTGGTAATAATTTGGATAGTGTGTGCTGGATTAGAAGTGTATTATACAGTAGTAGTATAGTAGTAGTATAGTAGTGGAATTAGATATTACGAGTGTTTTGTGTTCTAGTAATTTTTTTAGGACTCTCCTTTGATTAGTTTTAACAGTGTGAAAATAAGGCCAATTAAGCAAATAATAATGTCAAAACTTGGCTAATGCTTGAGTACTTATATGATTGGATAAATGTGATACCCTGTATCACAGTATCTCTTAGAAAGAACTTAGTTAGAACGCGTCAGAATGCGTCCATTTATTTGCTGTCGACGAGAGGTCGCTAGCGATCAGGCAAGGCTCACAGGCTCACTGTAGAGTGGGCAGTCGCTAGCAACCATGTTTTCTTCGCTAGCGACAGGAGCAAGCCCCACATTGCTCAGAAGTGAGTGTCAACTTTTCCCCTCCCCCTATATATATATATATATATATATGAGTTGTCATGTTAATTTTTCCCTCACACCTCATATCTCGTTTTTCAAGAGCATCCTTGATATTTTCATAGGAACTCCTGTGAAGTGTGAGTCTGACGTTCGAGGATATCTCTGCGCGAGCAAGTTTCTGACGGTGAATAAGAAAAGAAGATTTTGCACTTTTTAGCGCGTTGGTCGTTAGCGAGCAAGAGGAGCTCGCCAGCGACATGTCCCTCACTAGTGAGTAGTTGTAGCCCGCTAGATAAGGCTTTGAGCGTAGCCTAGTTCAAAGTTTCGTTTTCTTTTTCTTTATGTGATTCTGATGGGTCTTTTTGCACACCAGGTGCAAACGTGGTGCCGATAGCTGAAGTCGGAGCTAACCGTGCTTTTCAGTCTCAAGATTATCCAGGTGAGTGGAGGTTTTAGGGTAAATGTGTCATGTGCTGTCACATAGTAGTATTTGTATTTGTTTATTTGCTTATGTTTATATATTTAGGTAGATAACATATTTAGGTAAATAATTAAGTTTTATTAGGTTCTTTATAAGTTTGTTAAAAAGTCTAATAAAAAATAATATCTGAAAGCAAAGGGAGAATTTTACCTCAATTTAATGTTAAATCTAGCTAGGAAGTCTAAAGTGAGTACTATGATTTGACATGACTTGGAATTCAAAAAATGGTACCGTGGATGAATGAAAACAATAATATTATTTGGAATGCAAATGTGAGAGTTACGGTTTATATTTGGGTCCATTCCAAGAAGCTTACGAGTTGACGCGAAGACCTGCACAGCTTATCGTTTCGGTTTGAGCTGTGGGAGGCACAACTTACTCATTCTATATATTCTTCCTTTATTATCTTCCAAAAAATGCGCTCACAATAATTCCTGAGTCTCACTCACATACACACACCAAGAAAAAGTAAAAAAGAAAGAAAAGGATGGGTAGGAATACGAAAGCATATCTTCTGTCACTGTTATTCCTATTCCTCCTTGTGCACACAACTGTAGCAGGATTGCCGAATGTGGGAAGGTTTTTGAAGCCTCTCTTCAAGCTGATGCGCCGCTTCCCTAAAGATGCGGCCGGATCTGTGTGGCAGATCGCCTCCTCCAACGGCCATGCCCCTCCCCCGCTTGGGATGCATGAAAATTCTGTTTCCCCACCGGCACCGCCGCCGCCAGATACAAGTTATTTCTACGGCCCCGGCCCTGCTCCTCTGCCATACGCGCCAACATCAGCAGAGGAGATCCGTTGGGTGAAACAATATTTGAGCAATTACGGGTATGTACTGATGATACAGAAAAATTTATTAGTAACACTATGCTTGCTATATATATATATATATATATATATATATATATATATATATATATATAACTGCTATGCTCAAAACCATGGCTGGCACTTCCCTTGGTTAATTTCTTTCAATCAATTAAAACTCAATAATCTTCGTCGTACGTCAAACTAGCTAATATCCAACGTGTGCTATATAGAACATGTAATGTGTGCTATACATATAGCACACATTCCATGTTATGTATAACACACATTGGACACTAGTTGGACGTATTCCTGTTATACGACAAACATTATTGATTAAAAATTATCGTTCTTTTATTTTTAAATAAGTTTCTCTTCAAATTTTTAAAAACACCCTAAAATATATTTATAGTGTTGTAATTAATCTCATCTTATTAAAGGTACGTGTATATATAGTATTATTATACCATCAATTATTAAATTACAGTTAGACTATCTTACACAAGCCTAAAAATTATGTAAAAGTTCTTGTTACACTTACTATTTTGAGGAATATTATATGTATAACAAAAATTGTTCAATATCTGTACACCATTTATTTCTATTGTTGAATTATAATATGAGTTCATTTTTTCTTTCAAAGTCTAATTCAATGATAGAGATTATTATATTGTTGTATAAATATCGTACAATTTTTTGCTTTTTATCGATTTAATTTCAATATAGCAGTGATGTAAATTGTTTTTATACATCTATTATTTAAAAATAATAATTCTGGTTAGATAACAATATAATCAATACATTAAAATTAAATTCTATTTTTATTTCTATTATCTTAATTTTATTTTCTAGATCCGTTGTTAAAAAGTCCTACATATTATATTATGGTGATAATAATTATAGAACTAATATTATTCCTAATTCGGATCCTATATCTAGAAAAAGTATGTTAAATGAATCAATAAAACTATTTTAATATTTATTATCTCGTACTTTATATATACATCTAATCTATTACCTTTAATTTTTATGAGACCCTCACTTATAGATTATATATTTTATTCTACACCTTTGAATTTGAATAAATGTCTACAAATCGATCATAAAGTGGATGTCAGTAGGGATGGACGTGAGTCGAGCCAACTGACAAACTAGCTCGAGCTCGACTTATTTTTAACTTGTTTAATTGAGCTCGAGCTCGCTCGTGAGTTTATGAGGTGAGTTTGAGCTTTGATTTAAGCTAGATTATGAAACGAGTCGAGCTTGAGACCCGGCTCTACTCATTAGCTCATGAGATAGCTCAATAAATTCTATATAATAAATAAATATATAATATAATAATAATAAATAATAAATAATTAATAATAATTGCACAAAAGATTGAAGAGTTTTGTGATATATAGTAGAATGAGTTGTTTTGCTATGTGAATTTAAGACAATATTATTATGTTGATTTGGTAATTATTGGATTATAGAGAATTTGTTGATTGGGTTGTTGGATCATTTGATCATTTTGTTATGAATTTAGTTACTATTATTTATATTTTCTTAATTTTTTTCGTCAAAATAGGTTTATATTGTTCCTAATCGACCTGGCTCGTCAAACTCAATCAGCTTATGAACTTCTGACGAGTCTAGCTTGAGCTAAAATTTTAGGTCCTTTATTAGCGAGCCGAGCCAAGATTACATCGAGCCGAGCTCGACTCATGTAATCCGCGCCCTAGATGTAAATATAGCAATGTTATGAATAATATCCTTCTCAAAATTAAATATCCTTACCATAAAAATAGAATGTTACTAATAGATACTATTATGTCACACAAGGTACATGTTGTACGCCGAAGATGATCCATACAATGAAGATGAATCCTTGGATACGGAGACCATATCAGCCATCAAGGACTACCAGAAATTCTTCAACTTGAAAGTCACCGGCAACCTAGACGACGACACTCGTCAGAAAATGGTATTGCTACGATGTGGCGTCCCCGACAAGAATTTTACGTACGACCTCTCCGCAACGAACAACGAGTCATGGCCGTTAGGGACAAAATGGTTCCCTAATGGCCCGAACCTCACCTATGGCTTCGCCCCGACTAACGAACTCCCTGAAGAAATAATCAAGGTGTTCCGGGATTCGTTCCAGCTGTGGTCCGAAGCCATAGGGCTTGTCAACCTCACAGAGACAACGTCTTTCGACGATGCTGACATCAAGATAGGGTTCCGCGACTTCAGCAACGTGAGAATAGGGCCGGAGGTGGTTGGAGGAACCGTTATAGCAATGAAAACATATGATGATGATGGTTCTCAATTACCTAATAATAATAACAACAATGTTACGTTTGGGAGCATTGTTCTGGTTGGCGAAAAGTCTTGGACGCTACAATGTTGACAAATTGTCATGGGAGCAAAATGTGGTTGACTTGAAGAGTGTGGTGATGCACCAGATTGGTCATGTGTTGGGGCTACAACATTCCTCTAATGAAGATTCTGTTATGTACCCTTCGATTCTGCCCTCGATGCAGAGGAAAGTGGAGCTGTCACAGGATGATAAAGGGCAGATCCAGCAATTGTACTCATCCTTCACCGGTGGCAGTAGCAGTGGTGTAGTTGGTTCCGGGTGGGGACTACTCCTGATTATCACTTGGTCATTTGGATTTGCATGCATGGTTGTTCTCTTCTAGCCAATCATGTGTGTATGTTGTGAGATTTCTTTCTTTTAATAAATGCTTGGTTGGATTCAGTGTTTGGGTTTAATTAAGGCTGAAGATGTATGTGTTCCTTTCTGTACGTTCCGATCCTTTATTTCCATGTTTGTGTTTGTTGTAATGCGTGCTGTGTAACTATGATTGTTTGAAGACTATTCTATGTGATGATTGTTTGAAAACTATTCCATGTGCAGAGGTATAAAGTTAAAAGCCATATTTTGATTAACCAATAGCCCTCAAATTTTAGAGTACTACTGATCTACATCACAAAATCACTCACCATTAACTACGATATATAATTATAATATAACTTTTTAATACTATTAATCCAACTTTTCAAAACGTTAGATTAATGTATAATATTAAAAGTTGAATTATTGATTCTCAATGTACATCACCAAGAATACTTACTTCCTTTGTACTCCTTATATAGATAAGTAAGTATCGCTTAAGGTAATTAATATAGTATTATTAGAAGAAGTAGGAAGTTCTCCTAAATGAAGCTAAGGGAGTAAAAATTGAATTAAGTATTTTGGAAGTACACAGAGCAATATTCAATTCAAAATACAAGTATTTGATGGCTAGAGGTACAACAAAAAAATCAGCTCAAACAGCTAACAAGTTATCCAAAACATATATAATATAAATTGCATAACGAATATTACATGTTATACATTCCATATATCACATGTTGCAAAGAAAGATGATGCTGTCACATGTGATATATGTTGTGTATTTTATATTTTATACGTTGTGCACAATATATTGACTATTTTAACTGAATTTTTATTGTGGCTCGAGGATTTCCCCAAGTATTTATAATGGGTATATATCATTTGTATATATCTATTATTGGATTTTAAGAATATAGATATAAGAGTGGGATCACTTATAATTCAATAATAAAGATAGATATTATATAACTATTATATGCATTATTTATATTGTATATATAATTTTACTAGCAAAATAATTAGTTTAAATCTCTCACCCTCATTATTTCGGAAATATGTACATAGGAGAGAATTTGGTTAGATTATAGTATAACAGAAATAATTTTTCTTATGGTGGTAGGTGTACTATGATTAACAAAAACTATAAAATTAAAAGGGATCTTTGGTACCAATAAAATTCATGGGTATCGATACCCAATAGCTATTATATGATTATAAAAAAGTTACACGTGTCTCTTTACGTACAATTCATCAAGTCAACCATTAAATCACAATTATTGATAGCTCAATGGATATTGGTATATGTAGTCATCATGAGTACCGAAGTAAAAAAAACTAAAATTAAATTGCCTATTGCTTAATAAAATTATATATATGAGAATGTGAATATATTTTCAAAAGGCTAATAAAACAATTTGTTATATTATATATATATAGAGAGAGAGGAAATTAAAATATGGAAACGTATTATTGAAATAGATAGAATTTACCAGTAATAAATATGTATTGATAAATGATCAAAAAATTAAAAAAATATGTATATCTCATCCATCTCTCTTGCTCTCCTTTTATTTTTGAATTAAAATTGGATTCATAAGCATGATTCGTTTGAGTTGGATATATTTAAACATTTTCATGATGAAAATTTATAAAACAAAGATTAAAAAATTACAGCAGCTAAAAATTAGTTTACTTTTATGTATGTAATAATTGTAATTGTAATGAGATTGGAAAGAAGTGTTATACATTGCGCAAGATATTTTCAATCTCTTTACCATTGTGGATCTTCAAGCTGAGACAAATGCACATGCACTACCAATGCAAATGTATTATTTAACTTCTTTAAAAGGGATCAATTTAATTATCCGATATTATTTTATTTAATTTATTGTGGGGTTTTGATCATTGACTAATTGGAGTCGTCTATCTACTGTACCACAAAATGATTGCGCAATTAATCCATCCTCAGCTTTATCCTTCAAAGTTTGAAGTGCCAAAGAGATATCCTATCGAACAGGTCTTGGGGACGTACATGTCCGTTGCAAAAGCAATAATAAGTGAAGCACACTTGCGACTTGTGATTATATACAAACAAAAATAATTGTTTTATATACATTTTCTTGTACTAACTGCCTGCTATAACGTCCATTTTATAATAAAAACTAGTCTTGTACCCGTGCAGATGCACGGGGATTATATCAAATTTTACGTTTAAGATATTAAATAATTAACGAACAAAATATTTGTATAAAATGAAGTTAAATGAAAATATGTTATTCATAAATTTATTTTGTAAATATAACAATAAAAATACATAATGAAATTATTATTATATTAGTGGATGCAAATAAAATTATTCAATCTTATAATTAGTTTTCATCTTTTTTAATATCAAAATTGTATTCATAAAATATTTATAATTATTCTCTTTCAAAAATCAACAAAAAATAATCATAATTTACAGATTATCAATCACTAAAAACTATCGAAATCATAGAAAATATTCCAAAACTAATAATTATCAATCATGAATAATTACTAATTATTCATATCTATTCTCGTCCAACAATCAATAAAAATATTAAAAATTACTAATTCACGTTCATCATTATTCCAAATTAACAAAAAATATTAAAAATATGTAATATCAATCACTAAAATTCTCTAAAATATTCACTAATTATCAATCACTAAAAATTACTAAATTACAGGTAAAATATTCAAATATCACTAATTATCAAACATTAATAATTACTAATAATTCGTAATTATTCTCTTTTAAAAAAACATGTCCATTATTTATGTTTTACATTTCCCGTGAGACAGTTAATCAATCATATCAAATATTAAATTATAACAATTAAGTTGCGGTAATTGAATTCGGTTAATTAACAAAATTAGCCTTATCTAAAACAAATTATAAAATAAAACTATATTTTTAATGTAGGATTGAATGTAGTGAATAATCAAATAATTAGGTCAAAATCATTTTAATTTAGATATATTATAATTCAAGTTAATCTTATGTAATATTGAAGTCTTTCTTCTATTAATAATTAGATATATTAATAATTTAAGTTGATATTATAATATTATCTAAAATATTATAATTTAAGATTTATTATGCAATATTAAGATATTAATATGAATATTTTCAATATTTACATTGTAAGATTAAATAAAATAAATATTATGAGGGATTTGATGGTATCGCATGTTGCACAGTTTAGGAGGATTAATATAGGGGCTAATTAGTAAACAATTATTACTTGTCTTTTAATATACGAATAGAGGCTCTGATATCTTAAACAAAAATTATTCATTTTTAAAATATAAATTATTAAATATTTATAAAAAAAATTGTAAATCATGAATAAAAATAAAATTAAAATCAAACTTAATCAATCAAGATACACATAGAAAACTAACAATAATAGTAAAAAAATTATGAAACACAATCTTTTATGCATAATATTTTTTCTTGATGTGATATCAAATTGCATTTAAAATCACCATCTTAAATATTTTTTTGTTTAAAGATTTGAATATTTCAATTGATATGTGTATCTAATTACATTAACTTTCCAAAAAGGGAGTCATTCAAATTAGAATATAAAAAAGTTAGAATATAAAAATTATTTATTTTAAAAATATAGTAGTAAAAAATAGAAACATTTTTATTTAATAAATTAAAAAAACAAAATGCATATTCATAGAGAAACTGATTGAATTTTCTCATTCATTATAACAAAATGAAGTATTAAAAAATAAAAAAAAAATCATTCAAATGGTAATAAAAAACATTTGATAAAAAACATAATAAAAATAGTAGAGAGAAGAAAAAATAAAATATCAAAAGACTCTTTCGCAGCCTTAGACCCAAGCCACTATCACCACCTACCCGAACAAAGAAAGAAAAAATTAAATCTTTTTCTAAAAAATAAGAAAAATAAAAATAATGATGAATAAAAATTGATTGTAAAATTCAATGATAATACAAAATATGAGGAGTACAAAAATATTAAATAAAAAGTAAAAGACACACAAAAAAAAGAGGAAGAAAATAAGATAGTAAAAAAATAGACATAAGAAGAAAAAAAGTGTAGAAGATGGATGAAGAAAAAAATATGGAGAATGAAAAAGAAGAAAAATGAAAAAAAAAAGAATAAACAAAAAGAGAAGAGAGAAAAAAAATGAAGAAAGGAGGAAGAAGACAGGAAGAGGTGAGAAAAAATTTAAAAAAAAGAGTTGAAAAAAAATGAGGAGAAGAATGAAATAATAAAAATGTATAGAAGAAAGATGAAGAATAGAAAATGAAAGAAAAAGAATTAAAAATAAATTAAAAAATAGAAAAAATGAAGGATGACTAAAAAGGTAGATGAAAAAAATGAAATAAGAAAAAAAAAGCAAGAAATAGAGATGACAAAATAAGAGAGGAAGAGAAAAAAAAAATGAAGTTGAAAGGGTTGATAAGGTGGAAAGAAAAAATGGATCATAATGAATGAGTTACAACAAAATATGTATGTATATATATAATTATTTGATAGAGAAATTTTCTAAATTTATATTATGAAATGTGAATAGACATTTCCAAATCAAATATTATCATTTTCAAATATTTTATGCATAAAATCAATTATTCAAAATAAAATAAAAGATACATATTAGATATTAATTTTTTAAAGATACATTAAAGATTTCTAAATATCTTGAAAGAATAAAAATAAAAGATATTTAAAATTGCATACGTGTCATATTTATAGAGACTCAATTAATCGGTAAATTGGTAATCAATCATAACCTCTCTTTTACAATATTATATAGATATAGATATCGGAAAGGGAAATACTTGAGTCACAACATATATAATATAAAATGCACAACGTATATTACATATAATGCACAATGTATATCACCTATTGTGCACAACATATATCACATGTTACAACATCATTTTTCTTTGCAATATGTGATATATGTTGTGCACATCATGTGATATATGGTGTGCAAATCATGTAATATTCGTTGTGCAATTTATATTATATATATATGTTGTGCACAACTTGTTAACTGTTTTGACTGATTTTTTGTTGTTCCTCTAGCAATGCTCTATGGGAAAATACCGCTTCTTTTGGCGTGGTGGGTTGGTCTCATCGTGCCATTGTGACTCCGAAATTCTCTTCATCATCATCCACTCTTAGACACGTTTTAATTTCTCCCTTATTGGGGGTCGTATTTATTGACCTCGGGTCGGGTCATGGGACCCTTACGTCATTTCAAAGAAAAAATTTGTAAATTATCTATTACTCATTTAATATACAACTACAAAATATATAAATAATTTCAAATTAATGTTAAATTTTGTAAAGATGATTTATAAATTATAAGCTTTCAATCATTCAAGAGGAGTTTTAAACAAAATTCAACCAAGACATAAAAAATCATAAGACGCACCTAGTGGTATCGTATAAGATTTAATCTCTTTAATTTATAATATAATCCTAATCATACAATTTAATTCAATAAAAAAATTTCTTAGTTTCACCCCGACTCTACCTATATACACTTTTTAACCTTTAAAGATGACAAAAGGAGAAGAAGAGAGAAAAAAAAATAGAATAAACAAAAAGAGAAAGAGAGAAAAAAAAATGGAGGAGGAGAAAGAAGACAGAAGGAGGTAATATTATATATTAGAATATAATATTTAAAAAAATTTATTAAAGATTTGTAAATATTCTGAAAGAAAAAAATAAAGAGTGCATAAATTAGCATATGTGTCATATTTATAGAGACTCATTTAATGAGTGAATTAGTAATTAACCATAACATCTCTTTTACAATATTATAGAGATATAGATATAGATATAGATTTGATATGTATGTGTTTAAATTGTATTAGATATGATCACGTTTTTATTAATTAAAAATGGACCCATAATAATTGTTAATAAGGGAGATCCATGTAAACCAATTTATTAAGAAAACTACAAACGAAAGTTAGAAATCACACATTAATATAAAACTTCAATACAATTAGTTTATAATTAATTATTTAGAGGGCTGTTATTAGTACATATTTTTTTACCATAGATCACTTTCTCTACCTATGTATATGTTAGCAAGTTTGATGAGTATGTTGATAAATTCATCAAACTTGTCAACATATGCATGAGTGGAGAAAGTGAATTATGACCAAAAGACATGTAAATGTAGTATTTTCCAATTATTTATTCAATCAAAATGTGAAACTTTACATTCTCACACATTTAAAACTTAACAATTTATTACATAGATACAAATATTCCAATTCATATATTTACGGAATACACTATATGTACAATTAATATCACTCAACATAGTACCTAACATAATTAATATAGAAGAATACAATACAATTAAAGTCTTTTAAATTCTTAAAAAATACAATCAATATTTTTATATATAATATTTAATAGGTTGACTAATAGTTGATTACATTATTTAGTTGTATACAAATTTTTGATAGGTCTAAACAAATGCATGCACAACAAAAATAACTCTATATCAACTTTATTAAGTTTTTAATCACTATTATATATACAGGTCTCCAGCTAGCTTCTTAATTTATGAGTGTGCACTGTACCTAGTAAATAAAAAAAATATTACTAGTACATTCATCTATTTTAAATATTTAAACATCTTATTCATAATATATATACATAAATTTTACAATTAATTTATTCTCTAACTTATTATCTCTTATCGTTCTTATCAACACTACAACGAATATATACATTAATGTGTGCTATACGTATAGCACACGTACATATAGCACACATTGAATATTAATTGGACGTATTTCTATTATACTACCAGCATTATGCATTCAAAGTGAATGGGAAGAAAAACTATTCTCCTAGTAAATTAACACACTTCTTATTATATCAAAATGTGGTCCTATAGGAGAAGTTTCCATGATAATGAATAAATAATAATTCATCAAACTTCCCAATTGATGAAGAGCCATCATTCAATGGGCAATCCCGAGCTTCAATTTTTCTATATATTCTTTTCTTCCTATGTTGTAACTATGCTCATCACAAATTCTCACTCCCACTCTCGCCCTAAAAAGAAAAAAACCAAAATGCCTAGAAGCACAAAAGCATATCTTGTGCCACTATTACTCCTCTTCCTCCATGTTCACATTTCTGCAGCCGGTCAGTTCGGCCTACCCATCAGAGAGTTTAATTTTAACACAGCTATTAGGTCTTTTCGGCACATATATAAACCTCTGAATTTCTTACAACAACCACAACAATACTCAAATAACCCAACCGGCCTTCACCTACTTTCAGTCGCAGCGCCACCACCACCGGAGAACTTTGATGGTCTCTCTACGGTGAAAGCGTATCTGACCAGTTTCGGATACTTCCCAGACTCCGATGATTTCACAGATCTGCTGGACGCTCAAGCCATATCATCCCTCCAGGAATATCAGCAGTTCTTCAACTTGCAAGTTACCGGCTTTCCCGACAACGCCACTATTGCGCACATGTCACTCCCAAGATGTGGTGTCCCCGACAAGAATATAACCTACGACCTCTCCCCAGACCACAACGTCTCATGGCCACTAGGGACACAGTGGTTCCCTAACGGTAGCAGGAACCTCACCTACGGTTTTGCTCCGGAAAACGAGCTCCCCAAGAACGTGATGAAGGTGTTCGAGGATTCCTTCAAGCGCTGGTCGGATGCCATAGGAGTGGTCAACCTCACGGAAACGACGTCGTATGACACTGCCAACATCAAGATTGGGTTCTACATTTTCGAGAGCGGCACGATTTGGGAGCAGGTGGTGGGGGCCAGCTTTATAAAATTGGAATCAGTTAATAATAATAATAATAATAATTCTGTAGTCACCAATGTTACGTCTGGATACATGGTCCTGGTTTATGATAAGTCATGGGTGCTGCCCGGTGACGACATTTCATGGGAGAATGGTGATACTGACTTGGAGACTGTGGTGATGCACCAGATTGGGCATCTTCTTGGGCTTCAACACTCGTCTCATGAAGATTCGGTAATGTACCCAGCCATTCTGCCCTCGATGCAGAGGAAGGTGAATCTGTCAGAGAATGATAAAGAGCAGATCAACCAAGTTTATTTCTCTGCTGCCATCAGTGATGTCATCCTCCCATTTGGACTCCTAACTACCTCTTTCTCACTTGGATTTGCATGCATCCTTCTCTTCACCTAGATACATATCCTCTTGCGTTGGTAGTTGTAATTGTTATACAATACAAATGTATTTTCGTCTTAGACTTTGTTTGGGTTAATGGTTTTCGTCTTAGGCTTTGTTTGGAATAATGGTAGAGGATGGAATGGGATGGAAGGGAGTGGAATTTTTTAACATACATGTTTGGGGAACAACACTTTTTTAGTCAAAACAGCCAACAAAACCCATTTAACATTTTATGGCCCAAATAGTATTTTAATCATGAGTATATTTTTTATGGGCTAGGTGATTTTCTGTTTTTGACTGATTTTTTATTGTACCTCTAGCAATGCTCATTGTTTAATGTTTCATTGTTTGGATTTATTTTAGGTGATGGGATGAGATGGAAGAGGATAGGACAATTCCATTATTTTTACAGTTAATAATGCTAAGTAGTGTACAATAAAAAATCAGTCAATGAGCCTATTTTGACTTTGGTTTTGGCCCAAATAATCATTTAGATTGTAATGGGCTGAGTAATTATGGCCCAAAATCTCATTTATTGGCTGATTTTTTATTGTGCATTTAGCATTACCCATTTACCATTTCACATCCCCTCCAAATTGGAAGGTATTGGATGAAATATACTCTTTTAAGATAATTTTTTTTAAAAAATATATCATTACATCCCATTTTATTAAATATCCAAACGGTAATATGAAATATATATCTTATTTCGTCTCATATCATTCCTCTATATTACATTGCATTTCATCTCACTCCATCCACCATCTATTATCCAAATAAAGCCTTAATGACTCACAATTTCACTATGAGTTTTGCTAGAGGTACAAAATAATACCAGCCAAAATAATTTGGACCACAATCACCTAACCCATTAAAAACATACTCATGGTTAAAAAATATTATTTGGTCTATAAATTGTTAAAGTGAACTTTTTTTACTGTTTTGGCTGAAAAAATGTTATTCCCAAAACATTCGTGCTTCACTATACTAAAAAAAATGTTAAATATACACGTTGTTGGAATTCATGGTATTAAACTCAAATGATCAAAAGATAATTAAGAGAGTGATGAGAAATGTATGTGAAATGTATTGAATGAATGAACGAGAGATTACAAGTACAAGCCTTTATATATAGGCACTACATACACACCTACTCAAAATGACTATTATACCCCTAACACCTTCTGCAAGCTGGATCATGCGAACTCTCGTATGTTCGGCTTGAGTGGAAAGTGCGATACAAATGAAATGAAAAATTACATCAAATGAAAAAGAAATACAATGAGAGTCAACTCCGTTAAAAGTGACTCGTGAATGAGCTGTTAAGCTCCGGAAAAAAAAACAAAAAAAATCTCAACTCATAATCAATGAGTCGACTCTGTCAAAAGTCGCTCTATTGGGCTCTATGGCCCCAAAGTATCATATCAAAGGTTGCTTAACCGTTGCAATATAAGCACCGACAAAATCTAAAATTTCAATAATGCTTAGCCCTTACCGCTTAAGCAAAACAAGCTTACGAGCCTAATACCAAAATTCAAACATCACAGCAACAATCTTCCAAAACTTAGAGGAAATAAGAATTTCAAGTAACCTTCCTCTAGAAGCTAGAAATAATGCAGAACCCTTCATCCTTTTCTTTCCCTCTCTTTTTTTTTTTTTTAATCAAGTACCAATCAACAACCATTCTTGAATAATCCATTAATATGAAAATCTTCAACCCTCAACTTTGGGAAGTGATATCATGTATAAAGAACAAATTATAAATCCACATGTTCATAACCAATTCCACAAACACCTTTTGCAAGTTAATGATATATTTTTTTTAACAAGAACACAACCAGAATCCGATTCCATCTAACCAAGAATCCTCAAGACAATATCCAATGTCTAAGCATCAACCCCTTAAAGAATTATTGAGTGAGAAACACAAGTTCCTAGCTTCCAAATCAAAGATTAGAAGTTACCAAAACCTGGATGAAGATGATGACCAGAGAACCAGAACGCACGACAGAGACAGAGAAGGTCACCGGAGAAGATGAATCAATTTGCTTATGGCTTTGGAGTGTTGATGAATCTAGTACCTTGACTGACATGCTCTGCTGAACAAAACTTTGTGAACAGTGATTTTGACCTTGTTGGTTTTGGGGTCCAATGGTAGCACTAAGATCTTGCACGTAATGGAGCAGAAGCGATTACACTCATCTTGTAAACGTTTGCCACTTTCTTCACATGTACCACCTGACTTTAATCTTGTTGCTAAATTGGATTCTTTGGACTTAGATCAGCAAAGGCGGCTAGAGAGGGAACTGAAGAAACAAAGAGACTTGTGTTGTGGGTGTTTTTTTTTTTTTTAATTTTGTGTGCGCTTTTATTTTCTTGGGTTTGAGGATATGAAAGAAAATGCAAAGAAGAAAAGCAGGAATATGAGTTCTTACAAAAAAAGAGAGGGGGAAAGAGAAAACAGAAACAAAGAATCGATTCCCTGAAAATAAGATGCTCATGTTTGATCTAGATTCATTGAACATAAACCGATAGAAATCAATAATTTGATTTAATTTGTTCAATCTACTCCACCTCAAAAAATTGAAAGAAACAATTTTTGGACACCAAGAAAATAAGAGAAAGTAAATGAAAAAAATTGGAATTTCTCAAAGAACTCTGCCAATGGACGCAGCGGAAATAATCAACGTTGAATCGAATGTCTCTGATACCATGTTGGAATTCATGGTATTAGGCTCAAATGATCAAAAGATAATTAAGAGAGTGATGAGAAATGTAAAATGAATTGAATGAATGAATGAGAGATTACAAGTATGAAGCCTTTATATATATAGGCACTACATACACACTATTATATTCCTAATAAAGTTACATTATCTTTTATCTATTTTCTATGGTATTTAAATGTTGGCAATAACACTCCTCAATAATGAGCCTTGCTCCATGTACATCATACATACGTACTCCGGGCATTACTCCCGCATAAATATACGGTCCAGTCCAACCCATTACCGTATCAGCCCAACACCAAACTATAACTTAAAAAAACGCGCGGCTCAATTCATCCTCGCATTTGATCGCGCGTGCATTGCACTTCCCTCTCACCTCTCAAACTGTGACTGAGCGGTTACCAGGAGACCACTTTCAAGAACCATTTTCTTTCAAAACTTGCTCACCGAAGACGAACTCCATTTTCATCGCACAACGAAGCCGCGCGAACTACATCTTCTTCCACCGCTGGTAAGTTCATCACTCATTTTGCTCACTCTCTTAACTCTCTTCACTTTCTCTGAACTAATTTTCTTTCAAAACTTGCTCACCGAAGACGAACTCCATTTTTATCGAACAACGAAGCCGCGTGAACTCCATCTTCTTCATCGCCGGTAAGTTCATCACTCATTTTGCTCACTCTCTTCATTTTCTTCACTTTCTCTTCATTTTTCGTTTTTCGATTTTTGTTAGGATATTCAAGTGTTAGGTTTTTGTTTCATTTTTCGGAAAAAAATGGCACCAAAGAAATTCTTAAAAAACAGTGAGTAATATTCTGAAAAAAATGATTTCTATGTGCATTTTTTTGTCACTGTTTTTGTACCTCAAAACACTGTATATTTGTGATTAAATCATGTGTGAATTACTTCTTGTAGACAATGACAAAGTCAACAAAAAAACCATCATCTTCTGATGCTGATCTTCAAAGTGATAAAAAAGAGACAACTAAAGAGGCTGCAAAGGTAAGCACAAAAGTTCTATACTGTGAGAATTTTTCTGAGAATGTGTGAGTTATTTAAAACTGTGAGCAATAATGTTTGAAACTGTGAGCAAAATGGTTTAAAACCGTGAACAATAAGGTATAAAACTGTGAGCAAAATTGTTTAAAACTGTGAGTAAAAAGGTTTAAATCTGAAATGAATCGCATTCCCTTCTGTGGATACTCTCTCTTCTGAATTGAACCAGGTGTTATGGACCTGTGCAGAAAATATTGTGTGAGCAAAAACGGCCGTTTATGTGAGCAAAAACGTCGATTTGTGTGAGCAAAAACGTCAATTTATGTGAACAAGCGTAACGATGTGTAGGAGTATGAGAAACCAATCTACAACACGAAACTGATAAAAACAAAAAACAAAAAACAAAATCGAGTACCTCGATCATTTTTCACTAATAATCCGATCAAAGAAATCAACATTTTCATCCATTGAAGTTTCCCCAATTGAAGTTTCATCCATTGCAGCAAAAATGGAGTTTGTGAAAAAAAAAAGAATAGAAAATAAGAACTGAAATGAAATGAAATGAAATGAAGAAAGAAATCAAGAATAAAAAATCAAGAATAGGACATTTGTGCGTGTGGAGAATAAGAACTGTGAAGAAATGAAAGAACGAACCAAAAGCTGTCAAAGCTGTGAAAGCTGTGAAACCAAAAACTGATAGGCGTTGAAGATGAAAGCTTAGGGGATTTTATGGATAGGCTGGACTGGACGCGTGTTAATTGCAATTGATTGACAAGTTTGGATGGGCTGAACGCGTGTCTCTCTGATTAGTGGGTTGAGAGACAAATTAACTTGGGTTGAAGCGCGTGGGTATTTACGGAGTACGCCGCGATTTACTCCTCAATAATCCAACTTCTTTTAATAAATTTTTATAGAGTAATGCTCTTTGTACTCCAAATATACTTACTCTCATTTGTACTCCTCAATCATTTCTCTTCTTTTCCTTCTTTCTCTCCCTTTTTTTTTTCTGTCACTCCTTTCTTCTTTTTTTCCTTCTTTCTCTCCCTTTTTTTTCCTGTCACTCCTTTCTTCTTCTATTCTCTCTATTTAATTATTTTTTCTTTTACTAATTTTTTTTCTTCTCTTTCTCCTACTCTCTCTTAACATTTCTCCTTCTTCTTCTTGTTATTTATTAAAATTATTTAATTTTATATTATTTTATTCTTATAATTAAATCTATATTTTTTATTGAAAATATTTTTTATTATTTTTTAATTTCATCTAAATTTCTTAATTCACTTACTAATACATGAGTGACTGCTTCAACGAACATACAATAAATTTCTTTGATCACCGCTTCACTAACATTGTCTCTCTAAATTTAGACGGTTATGATGATGAGGTTGTTGAAGCACAAAATAACAAATTACTCACAATATAACATAAATTGCTCACAATTTTACAATTCACTTTTTATTTTATCACAATGTAACACAATTTCATTCACAATATTGTTCACACATTAACACAATTTTTTTCAAAATGTTATGCACATTTGCGCATATATTTTGCACACAAGTTACTCATTGTTTATTGTAAATTTGCTCATAAACGCCACACAAGTTACTTACAGTAACATGAAATTTTGCTCTCACATTTTGCATAACTCGCTAACAGTAAGATACATGTTTGCTTACACATTTTATGAATATTGTTCACATTATAATAAAAATTTGCTCACTTATTTTCAAGGCTTTGAAAACCGGACCGACTATTAAAACTGACGGGAGATGGGTTTAGAGATTCAATCTGGAGTTCAACCATATATTATAAAATATGTATAAAATATATATTTATCTAACAATATATACATATGAAGAATTATATACTATAAAAAATTAAAGTGTATTAAAAATATTAATTGAAAATTAAAATATAGAGCGTTTAATAGATTTATAGGTTTAATAGTCCTTAATTACAATAATTAAAGTATATTATTTATTAATTTTATTATAAAATAGTTACTACATTTTTTAAATTAAAAATTTTATTTTTACATCAGTTGACCAGTTCAACCGATTTTTAGCCCCAACCCGGACCGGACAAGGGTGCGATTCCCAGTTCAACCGGTTAGATCAAATGGTTTGATCCAATTTTCAGAACAATGCTTATTTTACATAACTTGCTCACAAGTTTCACTCACAAATCACAAATATATAGCATATATTGCTTACAATATAAAATAAATTACTCATAAATATTGAGAAAATTAATCATAGTTTAACATATTTTTTGTTCAGATAATATACACAAATTGCTCACAATTTAATGCATGTTTGCTCATACTTTTCACACAGATTGTTCACAATTTATTGAAAGTATGCTCACATATCTCACATAAGTTGCTCACAATATGATCTATGTTTACTCACAAATTTTATGAATATTGCTCACATTATAATGGAAATTTTCTCACACATTTTACAAATGTTGCTCACAGTATAATGAAAATTTTATCACACATTTTACATATTTTAAAAGAGTTTAATTTTGATGCAGTGACAATATAAAATATTTTATATTATCATCCAATCAAAACACTCTGTTTGTATGACTTTTCAGGTAATGGGAGAGAGATTACACAATTATGACTGACGTGATAGCACATGATTGGATGACCACGACTAAAAAAAATTTACATTGTCAGTGGATGAAAATCAAATTCATTTTAAAATTAAATTTATAATTTTTTATTGACAGACAGTGCATATTTTATGTACATAATTAGTGCATGATAATTTTTTCCATGAATAAATATGAACTAATCTTTATGATTTAAATCTTAATTTAAATTTCAAAATTATAAGTAAATAATATATAACTATATATGTTAAATAAGTACATATTTATTATGGTAATATATTTAATATCTAATTTTTTTTGTAAATATATAAATATTAGTGGAATGCAAGTTAAATATGGTTAAATATAACAAGAGATTAATTATCTAAAAAAATATAACAAGAGATTTTTTGAGAAGGAAAATATTTTGTGGACCTTTGTCAGAAAATATTTTGTGAGCAAAGTATGAGAAATAAATTGAATTGAAATTGAAATGAGAACTAGGAAAAAAGAAAGAAATAGTAAAATGAAAAATGAAAAAATGAGAAATGAAGCTGCAGATGAGATTGTGTGATTTGTGGATGTGGAGATTTGAAAAAATAAAAAATGAGCAAAAGGTTGTGAAGAAATTGGTTACCTGGGGAATGAGTTGAAGAAGATGATAGATGTAAGATTTGTGGATGGGCTGGAGCTGGACGCGTGCTTAACTGATTCGTCTTGTGCTGAACCAATGTTAATGGGTTGGGCGCATGGATTTAATTATGTATTTATGGAGTGCAAATACGGAGTACGTACTCCGTATTTGTGGAGTACGTTGGGCATTTTTTATTTTTATATGTATCAATTAATAAACGAAAACGCGCTGTGTACTTCGAAAATACATACTCCGTATGTATTCCGTACACAGTGCTTAAAGCATGCATCTTTTCATATGCGGTTTTTAATTCCCGTATTTCAATTGCATTTCTTGACCATTAAATTGTGCTTAATTTTTTTTTGGATGATGCTAAATGAACAATACAAAACCAGCTCAACCAGCCAATAAATGAGATTTTGGGCTATAATTACTTAGCTCATTACAATCTCAATTATTATTTGGGCCAAAACCAAAGCCAAAATAGGCTCATTGGCTGTATGGACTGATTTTTTATTGTTCACTTAGCATTATTGTTTTTTTTTAAGTCAGATTTGCACATATTGAACCTCACTTTGTTCATTTTTTTTTCTTTTGTTTCATTTTTATAATCTCACATTTAAGTGGCTCTAGCTTCTCCTTCTCAAAAAATCTCTTGTTATATTTTTTTTAGATAATTAATCTTTTGTTATATTTATCATATTTAACTTGCATTCCACTAATATTTATATATTTACAAGAAATTATTAGATTATATTACCATAATAAATATGTACTTATTTTAAATTGTATATTTATATATTCTTTACTTATAATTTTGAAATTTAAATTAAGATTTAAATCATAAAGATTAGTTGATATTTATTTATGGAAAAAATTATCATGCACTAATTATGTAAAAAATTTATGCACTATCTGTCAATAAAAAATTATAAATTTAATTCTAAAATGAATTTGATTTTCATCCACTAACCGTGTATGTGTAAAATTTTTTTTAATTAGTCATCCAATCATGTGCTATCACGTCAGTCATAATTGTGTTTTCTCTCTCCTATTACCTGAAAAGTCGTACAAACATAGTGTTTTGATTGAATGACAGTATAAAATTTTTTACACTGTCACTGCATCAAAATTAAACTCTTTTAAAATATATAAAATGTGTGATAAAATTTTCATCATACCGTGAGCAAAATTTATAAAATGTGTGAGCAAATTTCCATTATAATATGTGCAATATTCATAAAATTTGTGAGTAAACATATATCATACTGTGAGCAAATTGTGTGAGATATGTGAGCATACTTTCAATTAATTGTGAACAATTTGTATACATTGTGTGAACAAAAAATATGTTAAACTATGATTAATTTTCTCAATATTTATGAGTAATTTGTTTTATATTGTAAGCAATATATGCTATATATTTGTGATTTGTGAGTAAAACTTATGAGCAAGTTATGTAGAATAAGCATTGTTTGAAAATCGGATCGAACTAGTTTATCCAACCAGTTGAACTAGGAATCGCACCCTTGTCCGGTCCGGGTTGGGACTAAAAATCGGTTGAACTGGTCAACTTTTGATGTAAAACAGCCAATAAATTGTGCATAATATGTTAAATTGTAATTGATTTTCTCAATATTCGTGAGCAATTTGTTTTATATTGTAAGCCATATATGTTATATTTGTGATTGTGATTGAAACTTGTGAGCAAGTTATGTATGTAAAATAAGTGAGCAAATTTTTATAATACTGTGAGTAACATTTGTAAAATGTGTGAGCAATCATGAATTGAGTAAGTTATATAAAAAGTGCAAGTAAACATGTATATTATTGTAAGCAATTTGTGTGAAATTTATATGCAAATTTGTAATAAATAATGAGCAAACATGCATTATAATGTGAGTAACAATTTGTTAATATGTGAACTATGTTGTAAGTAAAACTGTGTTACATTGTGATAATATAAACATTGAATTATAAAAGTATGAGCAATTTATATAAACTTTGTGATCAATTTTTATTATATTATGAGCAATTTGTTATTTGGTGCTTCAACAGCCTCTTCATCATAACCGTTAAAATTTAGAGAATGACTATTAATGTGACGGTGATCAAAGAAATCCCTTGATATGTCTATTGAAATTATTATTCATGTTTTTTTAAGAGAATTAAGAAATTTAAATGAAATAAAAATAAATAATCAAAGATTTTTTTAGAAAATAAAAATAATTTTGATGGAAAAAATTATAAATTTGATTATAAAAAAATAATCAAAGATTTTTATAAAAAGTAAAAATAATTTTGATGAAAAAATTATAAAATTAGTTATGAAAATAAAATAAGATAAAATAATTTAAAAGAATAACAAGAGGAATAAAAATCTTGAATGCCAAAAATTAAAAAATACGAGGAAGAGAAAAAAAAAATAAGAAGAAAGTAACAATGTAAAAGAAAAAAAAGAGAAAGACAAAAGAGAAATGGAAGGAGGAGAAGAAAGGGGAGGAGGAGAAGAAATGGAAGGAGTACAATTTGGAGTAAATATTTTGAAAGTACATGAAGCATTACTCATTAATAAATTTTAATTGATTTTTTCATTATACAAATGGCCAATTTTTTTTTTTTTTTTTATGAAAACCCGCATCCAGTATGGAATCCGCGTATTGTGTTTATAGGTAGAGTCTAATTTCTTATATTGTATGTGGTAGCAATTCCTCTTCAGCCTGCTGCCAAGAAATGCCTATCACTGTATTCATACACTTGTTTCTCAAGCTGCTATTCTTCTTTTTATTTTCTAATGTATCACCATCGATTCCTTTCGGAAGACTTTTCAAACAGAAATTATGGAGTGCCAATCAACTGAAAATTAAACATATATCTTCCCGCCACACAATTATTCTTCTTCTTTTTCCCTGTTATTGCGGACTAGTGTATGAGCACACGTCTTTATATCAAACTATCCATTCGATCGGTTCCATCTCTTTCTTTGGGTAGCATTTGTTCGCAGAAACCACACTTGACACGGGACACGAAATTGTGTTTGCGAACAAAAACTACCTTGCGAAGATAATTCAAACCTTTCTTCATATATATCTAAGATTTCCAAAACAAGTTGCGGTAACTGTACGGCAGAGTTTGATACCGATAGGCAATAGCCATTTCTAGCTAGAAGTATTTTGGAAGAAGGATGAGAGTCAAATGCCGGCATCTTAGATGCATGTAAGGAGTTGTAGTTTTATTTCTTTATCATCGGTCATCCTAATCAAACCATCGAAGTAATGTTTAAATACTAATTACTAAGAGCTTATGAGTTTAAGTTCTTAAGTTGAGTTATTAATCCACTTACAAACTCTAAAATGAACTTGGATGAACTCAAGTATACTTGTATAAACTTGGACAAACACAAGAGTTTACCTTTTTTATTTAATTATAGTTTCTTCAGCTGCTTTTTTTTCTTTTGTCTAATGTATCACCATCCATTCCTTTGGGAAGACTTTTCAAACAAATTATGGAGTGCCAATCCACATAGAAAACATATAACTTCCCACACAAGCGTTCTTCTTTTTCCCAGTTATTGCGGACTGGTGCGCACACGTCTTTAAGTCAAACTTTCTTCCTTACTAAGAGTTCTAGAACGAGTATGTTTTTTTATTTCAACAAAAAATATCATTCAATAACTATTCAACATGTATTATATATAATGTGTATCATATATTCAACATGTATTATATATAATGTGTATCATATGTTACGTATGACACACATCACGTGTTATGTATAGTGTAACATTACTATTCTAAATCAAGTTGTCAATATCACACATATTACAAATTTACAATCAACAAATTACACTATTATTGATCCTCCACACTCTTGCTCACTCATCACAACTCTTTCTCCCACACACTTTCTTTATTTTTGTTTGTGTCCACACTTATTTAGGATTGGTGCTTGTACTCCAACAATACATATATTAGATTTACTCCCACAAAAATATAGAGAAGGCGAGGAGAAGAATTAAAAAAAAACTTAATTAGTTAGATAGTTACTTACCATATATATATATATATATATGGAGTCTAAGGTATCAGGCCCTAACAGTGAAGAAAGAACTTATTGTTCTATGAAAGCAATTACTGAGAGGGAAGAGAGATGAAAACTGAACACATTCTTCTATTATGAACAAAATGATTATTGATCATTACAAGCAAGAGCAGACCTCAATATTTATACAAGAGGAAAGAGAACAAAACAGAATGAAACAAACAGAAAACTAGCAAAGCCCTGATAACAAGATAATGCTAACTAACTATCAGCCTTATCCTCAATATGGAGCACGTGAGAGTAAGTATTTCTAGTGTAAATAAGGAATTATTGCATATTTAGGTACTTACTTTTTGAATCTAAAACTAAAATTAATAAAATTAAAATAAATGAATATATAATAAAAATAACCATCTCCAAACACATTATTACCTCTAAATACATTTAATTTAATAATAAAATGTTACTAATTTTACAAATACAATTCAAATGAATCACCTCTAATAAACACGTTTAGTTTAATTATAAAATATTATTAATTTTACAAATTCAATTTAAATACACAGTATTACTAACTATATTAATTAAAAAAATAGAACTTCATTAAGTCACTAGTAAATAATAAAGTGCGTGTAACTCAATATAATATATTTGTGCACTAAATTATAAATTGTATATTTAAATTATTATCTTTATATGTAATCTACCAAATTTAATATGTATATAATTTATTATTTATGATATATGTACTCTACTATATTTTATATGTGTAATCTTGACAACTTTTTTTATCGACAATTTGTTGAAAACTTTTTCATTATTATACATATGGAATCTCCTTAAGATACTATTACTTAAGCATATGCATGACTCATAAATCTGTTGGCCATAACTTTGGCATGGTCATAAAGTTGTATAAGCAAGAGAAATTCAATTCTTAGGTGTACTAAGAGCTAGTAAAAGATTCATTACTTTACACTACTGGTTTTTTTATATATAAGTAGAATATAACTGTTATATACCCATGATCAAAATTTAACCTCTTTTTCTTTACATTATAATTGATCCATATAATTATGTGTCAAAAAATAAATGGTACAAAATAAATAAATCTCTCCTTCCATTAATTTTTTTTCACAAAGAAAATAACTTTAATGTAATAGAGACACACCTCTAGTTACCACACGGTTATTAGGAAGTCATTAATTAGTCATAAAAAAAATCCATATACAACAAAAATATATCCACCAAGTCATTCATCCTGAATTTATAGTGAATTTATAGGTAGGTACCATGATTGTGGTCTAGTTAAGTGTATCAATTTAACATAATAATATTCACGAAAAATGCATATCACACTCTCTATAAAAGACATTTTTATTAAAGAGAGAGCACACACTATTATATATAATTAGCACACAATATAATGTTATTTATGAAAAGCATGCATCAACTTATGAAAATTATACATGAATCATATAAATATAGGGTACATAGATGACTTGATAAATGTAATTTATTTATGAATGTTATTACATATATAATAAAAAATCAGTTAAACTAATCAGCAAATAAGATTTAAAGTTATAATTATTCCGTCCATTAAAATTTTATGTGAGTTCTAAAAATGATTAAAATAGGTCATTAATGTATTAATTGATTTAACATTCTTTTACCAATGTTGTTTAATTATAGATCTAGTTTTACATGCTAAGAATCATTAGTGCGCACCAGTCCACTTTGGGAGGTTAGAGATTGAACTTTTCAACCACTACTAATAACGCCCATAAGTATGCTCTGATTATTCTAAGGTAATAGTAAATGAACAATATAAAACCAGCTCAACCATCCAATAAATGAGATTTTGGGCCATAATCATTTAGCCCATTACGATCTCAATGATTATTTGGGCCAAAACCAAAGGCAAAATAGGTCCATTAGCTGTACGGGTGATTTTTCATTGTTCACTTAGCATTATTGTTATTCTGCAAGTTGCAACCTTGGTCAACTTATCATCAGTCCATATCTATCTATATATATTGGGTCTTCTATTCTAAGTTTGTTCACAATAATTCCTCAATCAATCTTGAAATTAATTAAATAGGCACTATATAGTATAGTATGAATATGAAAACATATCTCCCCACCACACTATTAATCTTCTTCCTTCTCCTCGTGGACAAACCCGTTTCACCTTCACTAATTAATTCTTGGAAACCATTGATAGAATTAGGGAAAGATGGTCTAAAAGAGATGCGTGGAATTGCAATCGAGACAGGTTTGAAGAATCTAATGGCTCAGTATCAAAACAACCCTCCTCAGCAGCAATCACCAAACACACAACCACATCTCATCGAAGGTCTAAGTTCAGTGAAATCGTATTTGTACAACTACGGATACTTACTGAGCCAAAGCTACCCTCCATCTTTCACAGATACCCTGGATGATGGTACTAAACAAGCCATCATGAATTACCAGAGCGCCTTCAACCTAAATATTACCGGCTTCCCAGACAAGGCCACTATCGAGAAGATGCTACAGCTACGATGCGGTGTTCCCGACATGAACTTACGATACACCCTCGACCACACAAACCGAGTAGTTTCATGGCCTAAAGGGAAAAATTGGTCCCCTAACCCAAGCAGCCTCACCTACGGTTTTAATTCGTCAATCAGCAATGCTAGTGCCGATGCGTTCAGAGGTTTATTCAATGATTGGTCAAACGCCACAGGGGTGAACCTCACGGAGGTACATTTTGACCATGCCCAAATCAAGGTTACGTTCTACGATTATTTCATCAGCGACTATTCCAGTAGAATGGAGATTGCGGGGAGCACCATTATACAAAGGGTACCCCAATCATCAGGTAATTATAATTATGGTTATAATTATAATGTTGCTGGGATCATAATTCTTGAGAATAGACAGAAATGGGATTTGCCAAGAGGGTTGAACTCGGTGAATGTGGTGATGCACCAGATTGGACATATTCTAGGGCTTGAACACTCCCTCGACCAGGAGTCCATTATGCACCCTAGCTTTGTTAACCCCCAGCAACAAACGAAGCAGCTCTCATACAGTGATAAGCAGCAGATCAGCCGATTATCCTCTGGCGGCGGTTCTCTGATCTCAGACAAATATCAGCCTGTTTGCGGCGGCAGTGGGTCCAGATGGGGGCTACTTGTTGCCACATTGTCAATTGGATTCTCTTGCATGGCTCTCTATTATTAAGGCGTATACTTGTCCCGTTGCCGAAAACAGGAATGATATTGGGTTGTTGAGGAGAAGGAATATATGGTACTAATGCTTAATGCTGTTGTATGTACCATAATATTTTTGTTATGAAAATATAATTGCATTTACGTATATGGTCATAAGTCTAGAAATCTATTTTTAGACACATTGGTAAGTAACAGTGTTAATGAAAAAGACTCCATATAGACTCAAAGTTAATAAAGAGTCAACTCATTCAATTTTAAGTCTTAAATGTTTTACATAGTCTTGTAATGGTAACTAGTAATGTTTATTATACGATATAAATACGTTCAACTAGTATACAACATGTGCTATATATATGACATACATTACGTATTATGTATAACACACATTGATACTAGTTGAACGTATTTCTGTTGTGTGACAAATATTAATGTAATGGTAACTATCACACACTATTATTTATTTAATTCTCTTTTTTCCAAATTTTTATTTTTCATCTATGCTAATTATTGTACAGCTATGATACTAATTAATATCTACTTCAAAACTATATCATATTTTTAATAATTAATTCATTGAATCAATTGTGCAATAACCATGAACATAACATCAATTTGCACATATTCTATTACATTTCTGTGTAATATATAATTATTTTATTTTATGTAATTTAATTACAATGATAAGTATAATTTAACTGCAATATTTTGTATGTTTGACATAAAATGTTATGTGCAATATAATGAACACACCTGTGTAATTTGAATTGTCTATTCCATGTAATATATTTGTTTAATTAATTCTTTGTAATATAATTGCAATCCGATCTAAATGTATAATGCAAGAAATTTAGAAGATGTGAATAGTTTAGATTTTTTTTTTAAATGAATGTGTAATAAACTTTATTTGATATGTTTATTATTCTTTAATTGATATGTGTAATATGCTATAAATGGTACATGTGATTTGTTTAACAATGTACATGTAATCTGCTTTAATTGGTACATGTAATTCATTTCATGCAAAAATATTTTTAAATTATCAATTAATAGAAAGTCATAGCATAATATATTATAATTTAAATTTAATTTTGGTATATTATTCAAATAAAATAGTTTTATACTAAATCACGTGTTGTCATATTAATAAAAACGGTTACTTTTTGACATAGTAAACATAAAAGTCAAATATTTTAACTTATAAAATAAGAGAATAATTATTAGGTGCACAAAGAGCAAGAGATTTTTTTCTTTACACCATTCATTGCATGACAAATCAGCTATTCTATTCCCTTATTGGAAACTTAACTCATTCTCTTCCCACTATAATTAACCTTTTGAATTATGTGTCATGCAATGAATGGTGCTGAGAAAATTTTTTTTGCTCTTGGAGTACCTAATAATTTTTAATTTCATGTAATAATTACATAATACGTGATTAAATGTCAGTTGTAAAATTGTTTTCACTTACTTAAGTGAAAATTAAACTCTTATTATGACTCTTCAAAACTTCCCATAATGTCAATTCTTCATTGCCTAAAGTAGCTAGATTAATGAACGAGACCCATCAATGTGAAACCCGCATCATGTATACATACGTACAGTCTCATCACTTCTTATCTTCTATATGTGGTAGCAATTCCTCATAAGCCTGCTGCCAAGAAAGAAATGCATATATATCAATGCCTATCACTGTATCTGTTATACATACACTTGTTTCTCACGCTGCTATATATTCTTCGTTTTCTTCTTATGTATCACCATCCATTCCTTTGGGAAGAAGACTTTTCAAACAGAAATTATGGAGTGTCAATCCACAGAAAATTAAACATATATATTCCAGTAATATTTGTTATAAAACAGAAATATGTCTAACTAATATTCATCGTGTGCTATATATAATATATAATGTGTGTCATATGTATGTGTGTTATATATATAACACACTTTACGTATTATGTATAACACACGTTGAATACTGGTTGGATGTATTTCAATTATATAACAAACATTATTGTATATCTTCTTCCCGCCACACAATTTTTCTTCTTACTCTGGATCCCTGTTATATATTGCGGATTAGTGCGCACATGTCTTTATAACAAACAATTGATTCCATCTCTTTCTTTGGGTCGAAACCAAACTTGGGACACAAAATTGTGTTTGCAAACCAACACTACCTTGCGAAACAAGTTGCGGCAACTATACGGCAGAGTTGGATATATACCGATACGGGATAGACCTTTACTTAGTTTATGTCAAGGCTACATGTCCATATGCCTCTAAAATATAAACATTTTTAAAGATAAAAACTGTATTTTAAGTCGAGTTTAATATTTTTATGTATGTAATAACTATCCTGTTGAGACAAATATGTAATTGTGCTTGTTGGGCCTTTATTTGGGCTTCTATTGGGTCTTGGCTGTAATCTTGTTTTATTGGTTTTTTCCCTTTTTTGGTCCGTTTGGTTTTGTTTCTCGGGACATATATCCTTTGTTTGTTTTGGTTCTGGAAGGTAGTTTTGGCTAAGGCAATAGAAGCATTTTCATTTTTCCATTTCTTCTTTTCTTCTTCTCAAAACCAGAGTCTAGGGTTCAGCCAAGTTCCTTTCGCTGCCACCCTAACTCAAACCTTCACATATCCTATATATCAAAAATTTTTATTTGGAGCTTTGCTAAGGGTACAACATTATACCAGCCAAAACAGCCAAAAATAGGATTTTTGATTTAAATCACTGAGCCCATTAAGAAAAACACATATAATTAATAATGTTATTTGAGCCAAAAGTGTTGAAATGGACTTTGTTGGCGGTTTTGGCTGGAAAATTATTGTTACCCAATAATTTGTGTTTTATTTGAATAATGGGATAAGAGTTAATTATAGAAATAAAGCAAATTATATGATAGGATGAATTTATAAAAGTATAAATTGTTTTACACATTAAAATAAAATCATTTTAACTTAGCAGTAAACCTGACGAAAAACTAGCAACAATTAATTACTAAAAGATATACACTTACAAATTAACAATAGAACGGAGCGAACTATATTTTGAATATAATAAAAATTAAAATTTTTTTAAAATTAATAAATATTTAATATGTGCATATATATATATATACACTTATTCTATATTTAAAATTATATATTTTTTTGTATATATCTTGTTTTCTTTTTCATAAAGATGTGTATATTAAAAATTATCATTAAGGGTATATGTCACAACGTCCCCTGGAGGTGCCGTGACTAAAAATGGAGAAAAATGGAGTCGCCACCAATTTTAATTATGGAAAAATTGGAAAACCTTTATTGTGTGAAAAACTGGTCTTTTTAGAGATAAGGTTCGGGAGTCGAATTATGACTAGGGAAGGGTGAGAATTTAATCTCACTACACCCCTAATACATCCGTATAAATACGGTTACCATAGAGCAAATTATGAAAATCTATATTTATAATTTAATAATATTTATTTTCCCCTTTGATTTGAAATAAATGAAACTAAACACATAAAGAAATAACAAAATAAGTTAAAAATTAATTTTGGGTTGACAGGTTGTAGCCTACGCCGACGTATCCTCTGGTGCAATGAGGGACTCAAATGCACGTCGTTCTTGTAAAAAATTGTTGTGTGTTGGGTGTCTTTTAGAAAATGTTGGATCCAGGGCGAGTTATGAGTTGCACAAGTATCCTATAATTTGAAATTTCGAGGATGATTATTTCATACAACGAAATAATAAATTGTAAAAAAGATTTTGTAGAATTAGTTTTGATTCTAATTAAAAGAAAATAAATTACTTTTGAAAAAGGAAAATGATATGTTATTTTATGAAAAAGATAATTTTAGGATACGATATGATTCGTACAAATACCCCACAAATTTGCGATCCTCGAGGATGATTGAATCATACAACGAGATCATGAATTGTCAAAAAGGGAATTAAGAGATTTTAATTTTGATGAAAAAAGGAATTGAATTTTATTTAGAAAAAGATTTGTTTATTCAATAAAAAGATACTTTTAGAATAAAGGGCGATATGATTCGCACAAGTAATCCACAATTTATTATTCCGATGATGATTATTTCATACAACGAAATAATAAATTGAAAAAGGATTTATGAATTTTGTTTGGATTTGATTTGATTGAAATGAATTGAATTGTTTTAGAAAGAGAATTTGTTTATTTGAGGAAAAAAAAATTAGGGTGCAGGACGATATGATTCGCACAACTACCCCATAAATTGTAATCCTCGAGGATGATTAAATCATACAATGAGATCTTAAATCGTAATAAAAAGAGATTTTGTTTATTTTAAAAAGAAATATAATAATAGTAATAGCAATAACAAAATGAAATGAGACAAAAAAAAAAAAACAAGGGTTAGTTTTAGGGAAGGAAAAAAGAAATCATAGTAATAATAATAATAACAAAATGTCCCCAAACCCAAAATTTGCCCCCACCTAAACCCTAATTCTCTGTTTTGAGAAAGAAGAGCAGGTGGCAGCCCTTGATGAGAGGAAGGCGGCGCTGCCGCCGCTGCAATTAGGAGAGAGAGAGCGAGAGGCGCGAGGAGAGAGAGGAAGGAAGGAAACGGGGAAGCGGGCTTCGGCGCCGCTGCTGGAGCCATGGCCGCACCTCCTCCCTCGTTTGGTTTCCTCCGACGGCGGCTGGAACCTTAGGGTGGTGGCTGTCGCGAATCTGGACGATCGGCCGCTAATGGTGAGAGACCGGAGTTGCAGAGGAGAGAGACAGTGCGGCGGCGCGCCGCTGCTACTGCTGCCGAGGTCTGCCGGTGAAGAGGGAGGGAGAGGCGCGATTGTCTGCCACTAGGGGCGGAGCCCGCAACTGCTGCACTGGTGCTGCTGCCGATTTGCAGTCGCTGTTTCCTCTGTTGTTGGCGTCGCGCGGGACCACTGTGGCTGTCGGAGCGCCGAGGAAGAAGGTGGACCGCGGAGGCTTAGCTGGTGCTGGTTCTGTCGAGCCGCTGCCGCTGCTGCCACGGTCTCGGAGAGGGAGAGCGATGGTGTTGGTTCACGCATGCGCTGCTCTCATTGCTGCTGTTGTTCTTACATTTTTCTTTCTATTATTTTTTTGTACTTTTGGTATTGAATTCTGTGGTGGTGTATGGTGATGGTGTTAAATGTGTGACGGTGGTTTATGGTGGTGGCATGGTGTTGATGCTTGTCATGGTGGTGGCTGTGATGATGTGAGAGTGGTGGTGAGCACTATGGTGGTGTGCGCGTGATGCTGATATTACTGTAATGCTGATAACACAATGGTGATGACAGTGGTGAAGGCGGTGGCTATATGGCTGCCCTTGTTGCTGTTTGCCGATGTAGTGAAATATATAGAAGCTACCTAGGTTAAAATTAGCATTAATGCAAATGAAATTTTGATTGATTTTTCCTTATTGTGGTTTGATTATGATTGATCTTATTGTGTGTGATGAGATTGTGTGTGATGAGATTGTGATTGATGCAATTTGTGATTATGTTTAATGTGATGAGATTATGCTAGATTTGATGAGATGTTGATTATGATTTTATTTTTTATATTTTTTTATTTTTTCTATTTTTAATAAATGTTCGGACAAAATACTGTGTTTACAGTATATATATTTAATTTGAGGATAAAATAGGGCAGATGAAAACCAAATTTGCAGCTAAAATTTATTATGAAGGTTTTAGATGTGAATTTTAGGCTGAAATTAGTAACAAAATCAGTAAGAAATAAACTTCTTTTATTAATATAAATATTTAATTGTTAGAGTGAAACCATATTAAATCAAATTAAAAAGAGTAAAGTTAAGTATGTATATAAAATATTTAATATATATATATATAATCATAAATATAAAAAAGAGTTCATGTACATGGAGCTTGACTTGTGTAATTATAACTTACAAATGCCATTGTAGGAATCGAGCTAAGACTAAGGGACATCAACTACACCCTAATTACTAAGTTAATTTTGGTGTTTATATTTACTTTATGTATTTATATATTAATTTTATTAAATTTGGTTTAAGTGATTTAACCACTCACCTACGCAATTGAACGAGCGGCCTAGTAGTACTTCCAAAGATTGATTTTAGGATTTTGATAACTATGTGTTAATTAGCATTGCATTGGATATGATTACGTTTTTATACTTTAACAATAATCATATCCATCATTGAATTGTATTATTTTATAAATTCATATTACAATCCAACGATAAATATAATTGTTGTACAAGTAATAATTTTTATTATACACATAATATGTATTTTAGAACTAAATGATTTATTCTCACCATTAATTTGTCCTCTTAATTTATTCTCTCCGACCACTCCTAACATTATAGCAGATGTATACATTGTTGTGGGAAAGAAAAAAAGCTTTTCTCCTATTGAATACACTTCTTAGAAATAAATGTGGTCCTATGCCAAAAGTTTCCTCGGTAGTGAATAATTCATGAAATTTCCCAATTGAGGAGGACCCATCATTCAGTGGACAATAATCTCGATCGAGCTTCAATTCATCTATATATTCTTTCCTTCTTAACCTTTAAGTGTACTCGCAAATTCTCAGTCCCACTCACCCCAAAAAAATAGGAAAAAATAAAATAAAATGGCTAGCATTACAAAAGCATATTTTCTGTCATTGTTACTCCTCTTCCTCCTTGTGCACCCATCTGCAGCAGCAGGAGTACTACCGGGTCTGACAAAGCTTTTTAAGACCCTCTCCAAAGGCTTCAAGCGTAGTCCATCGCCTGTGACTAAACCTCGGCGGCAGGAGTTCCCACCGCCGCAGAAGAAATCAAAGTATAATAATCCACCCAGCCCTCCTTGGATGTTTTATCCCCGACAAGAATTTGACATACGACCTCTCCCCAGACAGCAACGTTTCATTGCCAGTAGGGAAACAGTGGTTCAAGGGCCGCACGAACCTTACCTACGGGTTCGCTCCAAGAACGTGACGAAGGTGTTCGAGGATTCCTTCAAGCGCTGGTCGGATGCCATAGGAGTGGTCAACCTCACGGAGACGACGTCGTATGACGCTGCCGACATCAAGATTGGGTTCTACATTTTCGAGAACGGCACGATTTGGGAGCAGGAGGTGGGGGGCAGCCTTATAAAATTGGAATCAGGTAATAATAATAATAATAATAATGTTACCTGTGCTGGATACATGGTCCTGGTTTATAATATGTCATGGGCGCTGCCCGGTGACAACATTAGCGGCTAGTCGTGGGAGTATGATGAGGTTGACTTGGAGACTGAGGTGATGCACCAGATAGGGCATCTTCTTGGGCTTAACCACTCTTCTGATGAAGATTCGGTTATGTACCCTGCCATTCTGCCCTCGATGCAGAGGAAGGTGAATCTGTCAGAGAATGATAAAGAGCAGATCAACCAAGTTTATTTCTCTACTGGGAGGGGGCGTGGTGTGACCAACCTAGCTGACTCCGTTTGGGGAGGACTCGTAACTACCGCTTTGTCACTTGGATTTGCATGTATGCTTCTCTTCATCTAGATACATATATGTGCATGCATCCTGTTGCGTGGTTGTTATACAATAGTACAACTACAATTACCTCTATATATCTATTATCTACTCATTCATCCATCTACAAAAGACCCACTATTCCACTAAAGATGATGGATGTGTAGGTGGGTGCTGTATATAGGCAATCGAATATGATTGGCGTATATCATCATTTCATTCATCAAGCATCCGTTAAAGTGAGTGTGCCACATGTCAAGTTGGAGAATGAGAGGTATGTGTGCGGGTTTAATTTTTTTATTTTAAATGGTGGACCCACATATTGTATAATGTTTAATGAATGTGTGTTTGATCTACATGTAGCACTGTTATATATACAATGGCTGTACATCAAGATTTTCTGCTCTGCTGGTTGTTATGTGTTGTGAGATTCCTTTTAATTTTGATTCTTGTTTAATGGATGAACACAGCAATGATGTTTGAGTTATTTTCTTCTTTGTTTTCATGAGTGAAAATAGTCAACAGCACAACATGTATTATGTAATGTGTATAACATATATATTATATGGATGTATACATAACATATACATTACATATTATACATATCATATATTATATGTTGTTAAGAAATATGGTGCTACAACATGTCATATATGTGATATATGGTGTAAAACATGTTATATATGGTGTGCATAATAATATGTAATATATGTTGTGCATATTATATATATTACATGTCATTTACAATTTATTAATTATTTTAACTAAAATTTTTTATTATGTACCAAAATTTTCCTTAATTTATATATAATTGGATGGTGTGTATATTCTAGTTGAATACAGGACTTAAATCTTATTTAAATGAAATATTCATTAGCATAAAAAATTAAAAATAAATAAATAAATAACACAACTCATGGATGAATAATGTTTAATTTCCTTTTGCATAATGTGTGTTTCATAAGTGTTTAACTAAACTATGTGATTGGTGAGATTGAGTTAAAAATAATTTCTATTTGAAGTATTAACTTCAAAGTAATTTTTTAGTATTGTGTTTTGTTTAATTTGCTATAGGAAAATATTTTTTTTAACACTTATTTAGGTATAGACACTCATAAAATTGATGTGAGGATGTTGAAATAGCATTGTTATTAAGTTTGTCTTATACTGAATTAAAGTTTCAATAATTTGCTTATAATTATAAACTGATAGTTATTATATATACTTCATTTTTTATTTTAACTTTAACATAACAATAATTTATTTTAAAATAATTGTTATTAAAAATAACAAATTTCGGTCATAATCAAATTCTCATGACATACATTGTGTCTTATCAATCTTTTTCCCTTCGAAGAAAAGTAATGTTTAGTTTTTTTTGTTGTTCCTAATTTAAAAGTGAAGTGAAAAGTGGAATAGTAATGGAAGACAACAACACCCATAAATTTTTAAAATGAGACGCGTAAGAGGGAATTGAGATGGATAACGTCGTCATTTATCAATTCCATAATCTCATTTATCTAAATGCAATTGCAAATACAAAAGTTTTGGATGGATGTCACATAGTTGTGAAAAAAAATGATCAATTGACTTCAATAAATCATCATATCATTACTATTTTTAGATGTTGAATACACATGGGTCTTTTTATCTTAGAAGAGTAAACAATCGCTAGCAAGATTCTCTTGGAAGCTCAACACACTTGGAAGGGAAGGTCGTTTGGATTTATCTGAAGATGATAATGTAAAGCTAAGGATGTTATAGCTCTTGCCATAACTAGGATTTTGCATATAGATAAGGTTTTAGTTCTATTAGGTGCTGATTTATTTCTAATTTTATTTTTTAATTTTTAATTTTTATTTTATTTGATTTTAAAATTTTGTAAAAAAATACTGAAAACAGAAAAATTGTGATTTTATTATTTTTTTTGTTTTGAGTATTTTCTTTATAAAATTTTGAAAATAGAGAAAACAGAAAATAAAAACAGAGAATAAAAATGAAAATCAATCTGATCATTAGTATTTTCGATTAAATTTTTATTGTAGTTTATTCTCCTTCAAAGCTCTCTTTAATGTTTTGGATTATTGTAATTTTAGATTTTAACCTTGAGTTTTGAATAACTTGTTACATATGTACTACTTCTCCTTCGGTAAAGTTTTTCTATAATCATTGGGAAGAAAAAATCCATTAACTAAGTGTCAGCTGTATAACTAACTTAACAACCACACAACTAAAGGAATTTGATAATTAACAACTTAACTAAATTTCAGACCTTCTATTTGGATTCATCTATATCACTATTTAAACTAAGACAAAAAGAAAGAAATATATGACAGAAAAAAATGTTATTTGTGCTAACAAAGTTATGGAATATTATATCGATTCATCTCTCTGAAGGTGCTTTAATTTCGTTTCCCACCATTGATTTTAACCTTAACACGGCAATTGGTCTATATAGATGTGAGTTATGGACTTCCTTTGATTGTGTGAAACGGAGCTTGGTTCATAAAACATTGGATTTTTTTTTTTTTTACGGAGATAAAGTTTTCCCCCATTTTTTCAGAAGTAGTGGAGACTAGGGAGCGAATTATCCACCACTAAAACTTAAGGGATTTTTTTTTTTGTTAATGAAATTTAAGTGAATGTAAATGGTTAAATTCTTTTCTCCCAAAAAAAAAAAAAAGAAATATTGCATTGCGTTAACTGTTAAAGAATTTTATGTTGTGGGCTGAAACAAGAGCTTTACCTCGGCAAGCCCAGAAAATAAAGCTTCCGAGTATTTCGAACAATGAAAAGAAATAAAGAATCCTGACCAAAATTAAGGGCCAGCACAAATGGCAGTGGCTTGAATTGTTTAAACATCTAATATCGGATTCGATCTCGAAATAATGTTAGTTATCGAAATTGCTCCGGTGGATATCTTGAAAAAAAAAAAATCATGAAAAAAATAGGATTTTTTTTTTAAAAGAAACACATGGAAATTCATCTTTATTCAATAAAGACGTGTGTACATCCAATCCACCATCTTTGGATGCATGGGCGGAACTAAATAAATTTATGATGGTGACTAATGCTCAATAGTTACCTTCACAAAAGAAGAAATAAATACTACGTCTTAGTAATTTTCAATTTTATGTAAATACATAAGTATTTTACAATCAAAATATATGATGCACTTATATACTTACATATATAGCATCACATAGGAATTAAAACTGGATCGGAACGGTCGGTTCGACCGGAAAACTAGTGAACCGATTACTAGTCCAGATCGAGTAAGTATTTGGATTATATTATAAAATAAAGACTATAGTGTTTAAAATATTATATCACATGAATTTTGTATATATACAATAGAAATCAAAGACTATATACTTGGAAATGTGATTTTTGACAATTTTTTTGGTTATATTATAAAATAAAGACTATAACCTCTAAAATATACAATCACATGAATTTTTCACATATAGTAGATATTGAAGGTCATGTACAATAAAATGTGAGATTTCACAACTTTTAAGGTTCTATTATAAAATCAAGACGATAGCCTCTAAAATATTCTATCACAAGAATTTTTCACTTATAATAGAAATTGAAGGGTATATACTATAAAATGTACGATTTCACTATTTTCTTAACTAAACTATAAAATAAAGACTATAACCTTTAAAATATTGAATCATATGAATTTTTTACATATTGTATAAATTAAAGGCTATATTACTTTAAAATGTGAGATTTCACAATTTTTTTGGTTGTATGATCAAATAAAGACTATAGTCTCTAAAATATTCAATAATAACATGATTTTTTCACATTTAGTAGAAATTGAAGGCTATATACTTTAAAAGGTTAGATTTCACTATTTTTTTTAAATAGACTATAAAATAAAGACTATAAGCTTTTAATATATTGAATCACATGAATTTTTTACATATACTAAAAATTGAAGGCTATATACTTTAATGTGAGATTTCACAAATTTTTTTGTTGTATTATAAAATAAAGACTATATACCCTTTAAAATATTGAATCACATGAATTTTTCACATATAGTAGAAATTGAAAGCTATATACTTTAAAATGTGATATTTCACTATTTTTTTTTAAATTGGCCATAAAATAAAGATTAGAGTCTTTAAAATATTGAATCACATGAACTTTTTACATTTAGTAGAATATAAAGACTATATACTTTAAAATTAGATATTTCACAATTTTATTGGTTGTATTATAAGATAAGGACTATAGCATTTAAAATATTGAATCACATGAATTTTTTACATTTAGTAGAAATTGAATGCTATATACTTTAAAATTAGAAATTTCACAATTTTTTTGGTTGTATTATGAAATAAAGACTATAGCCTTTAAAATATTGAATCACATGAATTTTTTACATATACTAAAAAATCGAAGGCTATATACTTTAAAATGTGAGATTTCTCAATTTTTTTGTTGTATTATAAAATAAAGACTATAGCCTCTTTAAAATATTGAATCACATGAATTTTTCACACATAGTAGAAATTAAAGACTATATACTTTAAAATGTGATATTTCACTATTTTTTTTAAATATACTATAAAATTAAATAAAGATTATAGCCTTTAAAATATTGAATCACATGAACTTTTTACATTTAGTAGAAATTGAAGGCTATATACTTCATAATTAGATATTTCACGATTTTCTTGGTTGTATTATAATAAATACTATAGCCTTTAAAATGTGATATTCCACAATATTTTTTGTTGTATTATAAAATAAAGACTATAGCCTCTAAAATATTAAATCACATGAAATTTTCACATATAGTAGATAATGAAGAGGTTATATACTTTAAAATTTGAGATTTGAATATTTTTTTAAATAGACTATAGCCTTTAAAATATTAGATCATATTAATTTATTACATATAGTAGAAATCAAAGGCTATATACTTAAAAATGTGTGGTATTTCACATTTTTTTTGGTTGTACCATAAAATAAAGACTATAGCCTATAAAATATTCAATCACATGAATTTTTTACACATAGTAGATATTGAAGGCTATATACAATAAAATGTGAGATTTCACAATTTTTAAGGTTGTATTATAAAACCAAGACGACACCCTCTAAAATATTCTACTACAAGAATTTTTCACATATAATAGAAATTGAAGGGTATATACTATAAAATGTTCGATTTTACTATTTTCTTAATTAAACTATAAAATAAAGATTGTAGCCTTTAAAATATTGAATCATATGAATTTTTTACATATTGTACAAATTAAAGACTATATACTTTAAAATGTGAGATTTCACAATTTTTTTGGTTGTATTATCAAATAAAGACTATAGCCTCTAAAATATTCAATAACATGATTTTTTTCACATATAGTAGAAATTGAAGGGTATGTACTTTAAAATGTTAGATTTCACTATTTGTTTAAAAATAGACTATAAAATAAAGACTATAGGCTTTAAAATATTAAGTTACATGAATTTTTTACATATACTAAAAATTGAAGGCTATATACTTTAATGTGAGATTTCACAAATTTTTTTTGTTGTGTTAGAAAATAAAGACTATATACCCTTTAAAATATTGAATCACATGAATTTTTCACATATAATAGAAATTGAATGCTATATACTTTAAAATGTGTGATATTTCACTATTTTTATTAAATAGGCTATAAAATAAAGATTAGAGCCTTTAAAATATTGAATCACATGAACTTTTTACATTTCGTAGAATATAAAGGCTATATATTTTAAAATTAGATATTTCACAATTTTTTTGGCTATATTATAAAATAAAGACTATAACCTTTAAAATATTGAATCACATAATTTTTCACATATAGTAGAAATTCAATGTTATATATTTTAAAATGTGATATTTGACAATTTTTTTGGTTATATTATAAAATAAAGACCATAGCCTCTTCAATATTCAATTACATGAAATTTTCACATATAGTAGATAATGAAGGTTATATAATTTAAAATTTGAGATTTCAATATTTTTTTAAATAGACTATACCCTTTAAAATATTAGATCACATTAATTTTTTACATATAGTAGAAATCAAAGGCTATATACTTGAAAATGTGATTTTTGACAATTTTTTTGGTTGTATTATAAAATAAACACTATAGCCTCTAAAATATTCAATCACATGAATTTTTAACATATAGTAGATATTGACGGTTATGTACAATAAAATGTGAGATTTCACAATTTTTAAGGTTGTATTATAAAATCAAGACGATAGCCTCTAAAATATTCTATCACAAGAATTTTTCACATATAATAAAAATTGAAGGGTATATACTATAAAATGTTCGATTTCACTATTTTCTTAATAATTAAACTATAAAATAAAGACTATAGCCTTTAAAATATTGAATCATATGAATTTTGTACATATTGTACAAATTAAAGGCTATATACTTTAAAATGTGAGATTTCATAATTTTTTAGTTGTATTATAAAATAAAGACTATAGCCTCTAAAATATTCAATAACATATTTTTTTACATATAGTAGAAATTGAAGGCTATATATTTTAAAATGTTAGATTTCACTATTTTTTAAAAAAATAGACTATAAAATATTTAAAAATTCAACATATATCACATGTTGCAACATCATCTTTTTTCATGTTGTGCTTAATATGTGATATATATTGTGTATATCTGTTCACACCTCATATTGAGGCCCAATTCGGTGGCCTAGTTCGGGGCCCCAACTACGGCCCAAATCAGACAAGGAAGGGACCTGCCTAGGACCTAAGGTCGGACCTCGGACGCTCCCATCAAGGGGTCCAGTCCAGACTAAGGCCCATCAAGGAGCGGGAGGCCCAATGTGAATGGGTCACAAAACGAACCCGAGTACGGGCCCCACGACCCAACCCAAGGGAAGGATAAGCTCGATCCCCCACGAAGGGCGGGAGCTCATCCATAAAGAAGATGATGACGCTGAGAAATCCGCGCCACAACGGCACTACGTGGATCAACCCAGCACGCCGCAAATAACGGAATGAGGGTTATCCTGAGTCGCTCAGAAGTGGAAGCGCGGAAGTGGCTCACATCTCACTCTATAAATTGGGTGTCACTCTCATGAACTATGTACGCTTTCAATTGAATTCTCAAGCCTTGAGCACCTTACTGACTTAAGCTTTAGAGTTCTTTTCAGGTAAACACCCCCGCGCCTTGGAGAGGAGTTGTGCGAGGAGTCAGAGAGCGGCGATAGATCTTACTGGAGCAAAGGTACAGAACAATACCATATAATATATGTTGTGCACGTTATATAATAATATTTGTTTCATATGACTTATTGACTGTTTTTCCATTGCAGATATAGCAATGTTCATATATATATATATATATATCCACAGTGTAAAATTTTTTACATATCATCCAATCATGTGTTTTCACGTCAGACATGATAGTATTTTCTCTCTTCCACTACCTTAAAAGTCATACAAATGAAAAGTTTTAATTGGATGACAGTGTAAAACACTTTTACACTGTCAGTACATCAAAATTAAACTCATATATATATATATATATATATATATATATATATATAATATATATATATTATTGTGATGTTCTATATTTTAGTTGCTTGAGAGACTATAATTAACTAAAGAAAAATGCTACTTGTACATACAATAATACACATCCACCTATTTTTCATCCATTTAAAAAGTTGGCAACTTTTATGAATATGTTGGCAAGTTGCCATCATTTTTATAAAAGTTGCCAACTTTTGAATGGGTGGAAAATTGATAGATGACATTGTTGTATATACAAATAGCATTCCCCTTTAAGTAAAGAAAGGCAACAAACTCGTGGGTTTGTCCAAATATATGCAAGTTCATCCAAGTTGATTAATGAATTTGTAAGTAGGTTAACTCAAATTTAAGAAGTTAAACTCATAAGCTCTTAATAAGTATTTAAATATTAATTGGATAGTTTGATTAGCATGATGATGATAAAGAAATAAAACTGCAACTCCTTACATGCATCTAAGATGCCGGCATTAGACTCTCATCCTTCTTCCAAATTAAATACTTCTAGAAATGGCTGTTGCGGCCTATCGGCATCAAACTCTGCCGTGTAGTTGCTGCAACGCATGCAACTTGTTCCCGAAATCTTAGTAATGAAGAAATTAAAGGTTTGAATTATCTTCGCAAGGTAGTTTCTAATTAGTTCGCGAACACAATTTTGTGTCCAAGTGTGGTTTCTGCGAACAAATACTACTCAAAGAAAGAGATGGAATCGATTGTTTGTTATAAAGACTTTGTGCGCACTAGTCTGCAATACATTAGGGAAAAAGAAGAACAATTGTGTGACCGGAAGATACAAAGTAATATTTATTTTACCATACAAATACGTTCAATTAGTATTTAACGTGTGTTATATTTAATACGTAATATGTGTCATATATATAATACACGTATGACACACATTAGATATATTAGTTAGACATATTTCTGTTGTACAATAAATATTACTCGAAAATATATATATGTTTAATTTTCTGTGGATAACACTCCATAATTTCTGTTTGAAATGTCTTCTTATTCCCAAAGGAATGGATGGTGATACATAAGAAAACAAACGATGAATATAATATATAGCAGCATTTCTTGGCAGCAGGCTGAAGAGGAATTGCTACCACATATAGAATATAAGAAGTTAGACTCTACCTATAAACACAGTATGCGCGTTCCATATGGAAAATCTACGGGATGTGGATTTTCATGAAAAAATTCTCTATTGTATGTTAAAATTTATCATTATATATTATAGAGGAATCTCATGTGTATAATGAAAATTATAGTAACAATTATATATACTTTTGAATTGGATTAGTTTGTAAATTCATATTACAATTCAACGATAGATATGATTGTTGTACAAGTATTGTATAATTTTCATTGTACATATATCATATTAGTGTTTATTATATGATACATAATTAAATAAAAAGTTTAAGTTTGATGCGTAGTTTAAACACTATGTTCATATGACTTCTCAAGTAGTGGAAGAAAAAAAAATTGATTGATATATTAGCACATGATTGGATGATTATGTAAAAAAATTATGTAATGTTAGTAGATAAAAATTAAATACTTAAATAAATCAATTACAATGAGCAGGGAGACACTGAAATTTTTAATATGGATATAAAATTATTAATGTATTAAAATATAATAATACGATGATAAAAGAATCTCTTCATACTCCTTTCACTTTTAAGGGTCTCGTTCATTATTGAGAGTTTAATTTAGAACCGTCACTGAAAAATTGACATTATGGTCAATTTAGAAGAGTTGAATAAGAGTTAATTATAAAATATTATACCATGACTTTCTTTTTTTTTTGTAATGTATGCCATGACTTTCTGTTTATTAATAATTTAAGAGTGATGCTAAATGAACAATACAAAACCAGCTCAACCAGCCAATAAATGAGATTTTGGGCCATAATTACTCAGTCCATTACAATCTCAATGATTATTTGGGTCAAAATCAAAGCCAAAATAGGCCCATTGATTGTATGGGCTGATTTTTCATGGTTCACTTAGCATTATTGATAATTTAAATATCGTTAAGGGTAGTTGGTTTGGTCCGAGGGCAAAATTGGGGCAAACTTTCTAGAATATGGGAGCTGAAGCAAGAGGTGGGAATTGTTGCTTTCACACACACTCACAGGGAAGGAAATAGAGCAGCAGACTGGATCTCAAAAAAAGCCATGGAGCTGAGCTTGGGATATCACCGATGGAATGTCCCTCACTGTGACCTTAGGAAGATCTTGCTGGATGATGTTTCAGGGGTCTCAATACCCCGCATAGTCCTCTTGTAATTTGTTTTTCCTTCTTGGGCCTAGGCCCCGCTTTAATCATAAAAAAAAAAAGAATTCTATATATAAAATTACACATGGAATTCAATCAAGAAAAAAATAGTTTAGCTAGTTCCATGTGAAACTAAATTCGCAACAAATGGAGCATCATTAGTTGTTAATTTTAGGATGAAATTCAACGAGAAATAAACTTTTTTTGGATCGAAGGGTGGATGGAGATGGACCGAAGATAAAGATATGGAGATACACATAATACAAAAAAATGATTATCTTTATATTATGTTTGATTGTATAGATAAAAATAATGGACATATAAAAAATAAAATGACGGTATTATTGACCCTTGCCGGATTATCATCCCATCGTCAATGGATGTCGATCGCCCTAGCCGCCGTCGGACGGCCACTCAATCTCCCAACTCCGTCTTTCCGTCTCAGTTATTTGATTGTATAGAAAATACATGTAGAGATATTGACAATTTTAAAAAATTGTCTTTATTTCCACAAATAAAACATGATAAAAAAAAATTATATTATTTCTTCTATATCTATACTCAAATCCAAATGCAGCCCAAGCTACATCAACTACACTCCAATTACTAGGCTACGTTTGGTGTTTATATTTAGCATATTTTTATATATTAATTTAATTTAACTTAATTTGAATTTATTCAACCACTAACCTAAATATCGGTTGAACCAATAATGACCTACGTGTATTGTTAGAGGCACAATAAAAAATCAGTCAAAACAGCCAACAAATAGGAATTTGGGTCACAATCACCCAGCCTATTAAGAATATACTCATGATTAAAAGTGCTATTTGGATCATAAAGTGTTGAATGAGCTTTGTTGGCTGATTTTTTATTGTGCCCCAAACATTTGTGAATGACCATGTACTTCGATCGGATTGAATTTGATATCAGTGTTTACATTGCATTGGATATGATCACGTTTTTATTAATTAAATGGACCGAAAATAATTGTTAATATATAAGGGAGATCCATGTAACCAACTGATTAAGAAAACTACAAACGGAAGTTAGAAATTACACTTCAATATAAAACTTCAATACAATTAGTTTATAGTGTTAATTATTTATTCAATCTCAAAATGTGAAACTTTACATTCTCACACACTTAAAACCTAACAAATAAATATTCCAATACGTATATTCATCTAAACAAACGCACAACAAAAATAACTAAATCAACTTTATTAAGTTTTTAATCACTACTCATATATAGGTCTCCAGCTAGCTTCTTAATTTATGAGTGTGCACTATGTCTAGCTAGTAAATAAAAAATATTATTTGTACATCTATCTATTTTAAATATTCAAATATCTCACTCAATATATATAAATTTTACCATTAATTTATCCTCTTAATAACTTATTCTTTTTTATTATAGTTATCAAACTCGAGTCGGGAATTGATTCAGTCGAGATATTGGATCATTGGGTTAGTGGTTCAACCGGTGAGTCAGCAGTTCAATCGGTAGATAATTAAACCAATTTACTAAATATACTTTTAAAATAATAATAAAAGTAATACTAATTAATTAAACTAAAAGAATAAGATAATTATTTATTAGGAGTTTAGGACTCAACTCAATATCATTTTAAAAATAGTCTTATCAAATTTAATTTATTAAATAAATATATTAATAATATAATTTTATTCAAGTTAGCACGTAATATATTTAATTTTTGTATAACTTTATCATCAACTATATATAACTTAGTGGTTCCAACGTGCACTAATTTTAAATTTTTTCGGACTCTCACCGGTTTTCAAAACCCGGTCGAGTCATCGATTTTGATTAAAATCGATCGAGTTAAAATAGATTGCACCGGATTTGATGCAATCTAAATAGAGACTTCACTTGATTTCACAATCGAGTCACCGGATTTACGGTTGAACCGGCCGGATCGAGCCGAATTTGATAATTTTTCTCTAATCACTCTTGTCAACAATTTAGTGAAGGTATACATTCAAGGTGAATGTGGAGAAAAGCTATTCTCCAGGTAAACACACTTCTTAGAACTAAATGTGGTCCATCCTATAGGAGAAGTTTCCTTGATAGTGAATTAATTAATCCCGAGCTTCAAATCCTCTATATATTCTTTCCTTCCTATGCTGTAAGTGTGCTCATCCCACTCACGCCTTAAAAAGCAAAAAAAAAAAAAGAAAGAAAGAAAATGGCTAGAAGTATGAAAGCATCTGCATATCTTCTGTCACTATTACTCCTCTTCCTCCATGTTCATACATCTGCAGCATCATTAGGTGGTGTTGCGAGACATATCCGAAAAGCAGCAAAGTTTTTTAAGCCTTTGATAGAAGGTGCGTCTAGAATACCACCACCACCACCACCTCAAATAATCCATTCGGCCATCACCTACTATCAGTCGCAGCGCCACCACCACAACCAGAGAGCATCGATGGTCTCTCTATGGTGAAAGCGTATCTGAACAGTTTCGGATACTTCCCAGACTCCGGTAATTTCACAGATCTGCTGGACGAGCAGGCCATGTCATCCCTCCAGGAATATCAGCAGTTCTTCAACTTGCAAGTTACCGGCTTTCCCGACAACGCCACTATTGCGCACATGTCACTCCCAAGATGTGGTGTCCCCGACAAGAATATAACCTACGACCTCTCCCCAGACCACAACGTCTCATGGCCACTAGGGATACAGTGGTTCCCTAACGGTAGCAGGAACCTCACCTACGGGTATAATCCGGAAAACCAACTCCCCAAGAACGTGACGAAGGTGTTCGAGGATTCCTTCAAGCGCTGGTCGGATGCCATAGGAATGGTCAGCCTCACGGAAACGACGTCGTATGACACTGCCAACATCAAGATTGGGTTCTACATTTTCGAGAACGACACGATTTGGGAGCAGGAGGTGGGGGAAAGCGTTATAAAATTGGAATCAGTTGGTAATAATAGCTCTGTCCCCAATAATGTTAGGACTGGATACATGGCCCTGGTTTATGATAAGTCATGGGTGCTGCCGGGTGAGAACATGTCATTGGAGAATGGTGATATTGACTTGGAGAGTGTGGTGATGCACCAGATTGGGCATTTTCTTGGGCTTAACCATTCGTCTTATGAAGATTCGGTTATGTACCCTGCCATTCTGCCCTCAATGCAGAGGAAGGTCAATCTCTCACACAATGATAAAGAGCAGATTCAGAAAGTTTACTTCTGATACTACAATTACCTCTCTATATCATATCATGCATGCTACTCATTCATCCATCTATAAATATAAATAATTGGATGCTATGTTTTTAACATTTATTATTTTATTAGGTATACACACAAATAAAATTATTATTGATATGAGGACCTTGAAATAATATTGTTATTACGTTTGATTTATACTGAATTTAAGTTTCAATAATTTGCTTATAATTATAAAGTGATAATTATTAAACATGCTTCATTTTCTTTTTAATTTTAACCTCAACATAACAATTATTTATTTTAAAATAATTGTTATTAAAAAGAATAAACTTTTTCCGTAATAATCAATTTTTCATAGCAGAAATTATTGGTGCACAATAAAAAAAATCAGTCAAAACAGTTAATAAATAATGTACAACATATAATATGTAATATGCACATCGTATATTACGTGTTATGCACAACATATATCACATGTGGTAACATCATATTTCTTTACAATATATGATATATATTGTGCATAACATAGTAGTGTTAATATAAAGTTGGTTTCATCTACTTGTTTTCTACTCGAAAATCCTATTATTATAACTTGGAGAAGTGCACTACGTACAGTTTTGAACGAGCAGAAAAAGTGAACGTTCTAAGAGATGCCTTTTTGTCTATAAAATTTAGGTAAATACACTTGTGATACAACAAAAAATAAATACTCAAAATAGTTAATATGTTATGAAAAATATATATAATATAATATGCACAACATATATTACATGTTGTGCACATAATATATATTACATAATATAACGTCGTCATATTTCTTTGTAACATGTGATATATGTTTGTGCATATGATCATGTGATATATGATGTGCATGACATGTGATATACGTTGTACATATTATATTATATATGTTGTGCACAATATGTTGGTTGTTTGATTCATTTTTTATTGTAATATAATAATGTTTTAAAGCGTAAAATACTTCGTGTACACTAAATTTGACATTAAATCAAACACTCAATTCAACTCTGAAACAATCTAATATTTATAGCTATACTCAATCTAAATTATATCTTAATTCAATCCAATATTATATTCAATGAGAGACAATAATAATTTTTTATATTGACTATGCTTATTCAGTCTAACTTTTTGTACTAGTGATTAATTTAGTGTCACTTTCAGTGTACACGTAGCATTGTTTCTCTAAAAATTATCGGATCAAAGATTGGAAAAGAATAAAAGATGTGCAAAGGGAGAAGAAATAAAAGGATCGGAAATATTTTGGTAGTTTTAAATATTATTATATTTTTTGGGTATAATTATTGTGATTTTTTTGGTAAGATTTCAAATAATAGTCTATTCAAATACGATCTAGCAATAATAAATGACGGACCATATAAAGGTTCAGAAGTAGTAGGAACTGGGGAGCAAATTATCCGCCACCAAAATTTAAGGGAATGTGAATGGTTAAACGGAAATACTTTTCTCCAAAAAAATAAACGAAAAGAAACATTGCATTGTGTTTACCGTTAAGCAATAGGTTGTGGGCTGAAACAAGGGCCTCGACTCGGCAAGCCCAGAAAATAAAACTTCCTATTTCGAACAATGAAAAGAAATCAGACCAAAACAGAAAAAAAAATTTGAAAAGAAACATATGACAATTCATTTTTATTCAATAAAGATATATGTATACATCCAATGCATGGGTGGAACTAGATAAATTTATAGAAGATGGATAAGAGGAAATGATAGTTTTTTTGGAAAAAAAAAAACAAACAATAGCATAGAAGATCTAGAGAGAGGAAAAAAGAAAAAATTAAAATGATTTATATTGAGAAGTTGTTTATTTATTTAGTCTTGTTTCTATAGTCTAAAAGATAGTTATAATTATATTCTCTTTATAATATAGAATAGAATAAATATAGGAGAGATATTATACTTATTACACTTATATTTTTAGTAACTTTAGATAGAATATATATATTATGTTATGGATTGTATATTTGTTCTAAAATATATCAATTGTCATAATTATGGTACCAATCTATTATGCTCAACAGGTAAATACCCAATCTATTCTAAAATATTGTCCATTCATGTGTATATTTTATGTATATAATATATACTTAATTTTGAAACAAATATTGTCCATTCATGCGTATATTTTATGTATATAATATATACTTAATTTTGAAACAGATAAATATGTAATAAAAGTGATGAAAAAAAAAATAGGTAATAAAATAATGTTGATTAAAAGTTATTCTTTTATGAAAGATTTTAGAACAAATATACTATATAATCTTTACATATATTAAGCCATCAAATATAATAAAATAATAGAATAGAAAAGGAAATTAATAGAATAAAAAGAAGAATAGTAAGATTTGATAAAAAAATTTCCTTTTCAACAAATCAATTAAGAGTTATATATATGCATGCTTATAAATTTTAAAACATCAATATATAATTAATTAATATAATAAATCAGACCTTTAATATATCTTTTCTATCAATAATTATCATAATAATTGTTATACTTAATGATAGAATATATTAAATCAAGAAAATAAATTAAGTGGTTTTTTGAAAAACAAAAAATATGATAAAATAATACATGGCAGAGAGTTTAATTCAGGAGATTTGTAAATATTATATGTATATATATATATATATATATATCATATGTAATGTGTATGTTATACACGTGTGAAAGTGATTGAATAAAAATATAAAACAATAAAAAAAATTATATCATACATATATATCATTAATAAAATACGTAATATGTGATATATATTTATCTATTTGATACTAATTAGAAGTATTTCTACATTACTACTAACATTTCTCTAAATAATTGTCCCACACTCCCAATAATTAACAAAGACCCATCATCGGTGTGCAAGTGGAATCTCCAAAAGGAAAACTGGTGTGCAAGTGGCGGAACTTCCAAAACTAGTGGCTGAAACTACACGACACAACATAGTTAGTATCATCGTATCAATTATTCAACAGAAGTAGCCGTTTATTAGCTTTATATATATGTTATATTATTATCCACTAGTCCCACCTAGGCCTCTAAAATAATGAACATACACTTTCTAGTTTCTATAATAAAATTGTATTTTAACTTACTGGTACATGCCAATAATAGTACTCATTCACGTGATATTATCTATACCTCTATCACTTTATCTTTTAAAAAATTATTATTCAAACTTTTAAAAATAAATATCTTATCAATTTTATTATTATAAAATGTGATGATAATTCTTATTTATTTTAGTATCTGTTATTATATTCAATGATAATGAAATTTGTATTTAACCTATTTTTAGGTGTTTTTGAATATACAAATGCTTGAGGCATAATAAAAAACCAGTCAACACAGTCAATAAAGCTCATTTAACACTTTATGGCCCAAATAGCACTTTTAATCATAAGTATATTCTTAATGGGTTGGGTGATTGTGGCCCAAATTCCTATTTATTGGCTGTTTTAGCTGATTTTTGTTATGCCTCTAGCCATGCTCTTTTGAATAACACTACTCTTTACTTTTTCAGTTAACAAGACTACAAGAGGGCCTAATTAAGCACATCAACATCTCAGTTTCTAGTGATCTCTTTTAAGTTTTAAGTCATTTTCAATTATTCCAATCAACCAGCTGTGTTTGCTGAGAAACTACGTTCAAAAGCTCGAGACTTAAATCAACAAAGATGGCGCAAATACACACAAAAGGAATATAATTCGAAAACAAAAATCCTCCCAAAAGTTTTAATCATTAAATTAAGAGCTTCATAAAATAATTTTATTTGAACATGTTTGAGTTTAAATATGATGAGTTGATTAGTAATAATTAATCATGTCAAATCGAAGAGATTTATTTAGCCATGTCAATTTTTTCCGCGAAACGGGGATCCATGCGGGGACTGTCCCGATGGGGCTCCGTGGGGCAGGTTTTTTTTTTTTCTCTGTGGGGATGGGGATCTCTTCCCCCGTCCCGCGGGGACCCTGCAGTGTGTAATTATAAAAATATCCTTATAAATTAAATTAATATTATATATAATTTATATATTTTAGTCATTAACATTTTCTTTTATAAATAAATTAAATTTTATATTTTATACCTCTATTATAAAACTCTAATCTTAACACTCATAAATTACAATTTTAAAACATCAATTACATCACAACCGCTCAAAGTAGAAACTAAAAAGTCAGTGAGTCTAAGACTCTAACCCTAATCTTAACACTCATAAATTACAAAACATCAATTACATCACAGCCGCTCAAAGTAGAAACTAAAAATTCAATGGAGAGTTCAATGGATTTATGGATGTTCAATGGATTCTTGCAGGATGTTTTTATATTTACCTGAAGGGGATGTCCAATGAATTTTTGCATGGATGCTATAATCCTTATTTTGAATGTTTTTTTATTATTTTACTTTTTATTATTGTAAAACTATATTTTGTTTGAATTTGTGGTTGAATTACATTTTAGAATTTGTGGTTGGAATACATTTTAGAATTTGTGGTTGATTTGTGATTTCAATTTTTTTTTTTAATTTAAAAAAAAAATGGACAGGAATTCCCCACATTCCCCACGAGGACCCGTGGGGAGCGAGGACAGGAAAAAAAAAGTCCCCGTGGCGGGGAGTGGGGCGGAAAACGGGAGAGTACTCCCCGCCCCGCCCTGCGGGAGGTGACATGCCTAGATTTATTCCCATTTTAGATAACACATACAAATTTTGATATGCAGATTTACGAAATAATAGAAGTAATTAAAACACAAGAGTTTAGTTTTAAAAAAATATTAACTTTGAAGACATTATTGGACTTTGGGTTGAGCCAAGCGCCGCCCAAGCAAGCCAGCTCATAGCATGATCCAAATTCACCATAAAATGTATCCAGTCAAATTTAAGAACTTAAACTCAATCTATTTTAATTTTCAATAATGTTAGATACACAATAAAAAACCAATTATATAAATAGGGAAATATTTGGGGCACAATAAAAAATCAGCCAAAATAGTCAACAAGTTGTGCACAACGTATATAATATAAAATGCATAACATATACTAGAAAAAGACGTCAAGGAAGGCGGCTCATCTACATTCAGGACCTAGCCCGAAGGGAATGATTCATCCCACGAGATTTCCCACTTGAGTGCGTGGACCCATCATCAATTGCCAACCTCACCTATATATACTTTCCTTCTTTCTTATCTTCTAAGCGTACTCAGTACTCACATACATACATACATACATTCATTATTTCCTGGCTCAGTCTCAAAAATGGGTAGAAGAAATACAACAAAAGCATATTATCTTGTGTCGTCACTGCTACTCCTTGCCCACACATCTGTAGCAGCACTCTCACTCTCAGGTCTTTTGAAGCCCTCCAAAACCGTCGACTATTGGGTCGAAGTTTTGAAGAAGTCACCGGATGCCGCGGAGAAAATAATAGAGAAAATTCCCAACTCACCCCCCACCGCATTGCCACCTATACCCTCAATCACCCCTCAACGCATCCAATTCGTGAAACAGCATTTAACCAATTACGGATACTTACCAGACTCCGACACGCAGCTCAAATCAGCCATTCAGGATTACCAACAATTCTTCAACTTGCAAGTTACGGGCCTCCCCGACACACCCACTCTCCAGCACATGTCATTGCTACGATGTGCTGTCCCCGACAAGAATTTCACCTTCGACCTCTCCACTGACAACGTGTCATGGCCACTTGGGACACAGTGGTTCCCTAAGAACAAAAACAACCTTACCTACGGTTTTGCTCAGGCTGACCAGATCCGCCGCAAGCATCCCATCATCATCGAGATGTTCGCGGACTCCTTCAAGAGGTGGTCGGATGCCATAAAGGCGGTCAACTTCACGGAGACGGATTACGAGGATGCCGACATCAAGATTCGGTTCCTCCTTTTCAAGAACATCGCGGCGGGAAGGGAGGAGGTTGTGGGGGGCAGTTTTATACGATTATTGTCAGGTAAAAATGTTACATTTGGGGACATGTTTCTGGATGTTTCGAAGAACATGGTGAATGCAAGTAATAATGGGCAGAAAGGGAGGGCTGATTTGGAGAGTGTGGTGATGCACCAGATTGGGCATCTTTTGGGGCTTGAGCACTCGTCTCATGAAGATTCGGTTATGTACCCTTCGATTCTGCCCTCGATGCAGAGGAAGGTGGAACTGTCCAAGGATGATACGGAGCAGATCAAACAAGTGTATTCCTCCTCTAGTTCTAGTTCTAGTTCTAGTACTACTACTGGCAGTCATGTGGCCAACCTAGCTGCTGCCTCCGTCGTTTGGGGACTCCTAACTGCCACTTTCTCATTTGCCCTTGCTTGCCTCCTTCTCTTCTACTAGATTCATGAATAAATAAATAAATAAATAAATATGTCTTGTTGCGGTAGTTAATTAATTAATTAATTACTTCTCTTGTCAAATTATTTCTTTCTGTGGTCTGTAATGCTTCTTTATTTACTAGGTGGTGAATAAAAATTTTTAATTTCCTCTTGTTTATGTGTTGTGTACATGTGATTCTTTATTCAGTAATGCTAGATGTTTATTAATATATTTTTAGGTGATGCTAAATGTACAATAAAAAATCAGCCAAATTAGTCAATAAATGTGATTTTGGGCTATATATAGTTACTCAGCCCATTACAATGTCATTGATTATTTGGGCAAAAATTAAAGCCAAAATAGACCACTGTATTGACTGATTTTTTATTGTACACTTAGTATTATTGTATATTTTTTTACGTGCAGAACTAAAATATGAAGAATTGCATATCATTATGCATTAGATGTGCATAACACACATTTAAAAAATATTTTAGAATAAAAAAATACGATTAAGATACTATTTGATATGTAATCTTGATTTTTTTTCCTCTTTTATAGAATATCTCATATTCATTATATTATATATTCTTTATCTTTCCTTTTTAGCAATTCGGATTGGATATGTAATACTTTTAAAAATAAATTAGAATAATCACTCATTACTCACTTGTAATAAAGTTGCATTTCAATCTAAAACAAGTCTCATTTCTAAAATATTATTTTAAACGACGAAAAACGAAATTGTCTCAGTATAAAGTAAGATACAAATAAAATAACCATACAAAAACAAGCAAAGTATCAATGTAATTCAAAAAAAAAAAAAAAAACTAATTGTTCTAGACAAATTTGGTTAAGTTTGTGTATGTGGCTAGTGGGCTTTTCACTTTTGGACTTTAGACTAACTCATTTAACAAGCCGTTATTGTAATGCTGACAAAAAATTAAAAATATAATATACATATATGCAGTTCGGTTTGGATCAGTTCAGTTCAAAAAACGCAAATCGCAAACTGAACCCAATTGCACAAAATTGCGGTTAAAATAGTAAATCATCCAAATTGTTGCAGTTTTAATCGAATTTCGGTTTGAGTTGGATTAGATTAGATGAATAATAATACTTTTAGAATAATAAAAAATAATAGTCAAATCATTCGGTGGATCCATTTTGCAATTTTTTTGGCAAAATAAAACTCTTCAAAATGTTAATTTTAGTGGACTGGATAATTGTAACACAAGATTCTTATATTGACGTGTTTTTAACTGGTTTTTCATGGTGCAAATAGCAATACTCATTAGATGAGCGTTTATTTTGGATTGTATTGGAAGTGTTGCTTAGCAAGAAATATATATGCCACAAGTTTATAGAAATGATGATGTTATTTACACAATGAAAAATAAGCTAAAACCAGTCAATAGATATATATAGAGAGAGAGATTTTAGGTTCTAAATCACTCAACTCATTAAAAATTAACTTATTAAAAGATGATTTTCTTGAGTCAAAAAATTATTAAATTGGTCATGATTTAACTATTATTCTATTATTCACTCAGTATTATTGTTATAGAAAATTCCCTTATCTAAAAAATATTTGTCCTCCATCGATTCTTTCAAAGAATTCTTGAAGTAATGTCTAACCGTTAACCTCCAGAGAATTTACCAAAACAAAATACATGTGGGGAGCTTAATAAACATAATCACAGCAATAAACAAAATATATGCATTTTATATACTTAAAAATATTATTTTAACATCTATTTTTCTTATTGTCAACATCCACTCTTATCATTTTTGAATTTTGATGTGACTCAAGTACTCAACTACAATATCTTAAATTTTTTTTGCCCACCATTGATTATCATAAATATCTTACAAACATCCAATTTTTTTATGTCTATATAACATCACTCTTGTATACACTTGTTCTGTGGTTTCTATGTACAAATAGCAGAACTCGCAAAGCAAAACAAAGTAGATTATTATAATTACCCTAAAATTTATTTGACCACTCAATATTAGACGGGAGAGAAATTTAGAACCATCACAATTAGTACAAATTGACTCTCCTTTCAGTAATACTAATTACTAATAACTTACACTTAATTTAATCCCTTAATTAATTTATACATATTTCATTATTTCCCAGTAGACTCCTTAGTGGTGGAGGTAGTAGCAAGTCTCAATTCAAGATCGACTTCATCATCATGAACTTGATCTTGTAGTACTATAGGGGGAACGCGCATACCTTGAGGTGTCTCCACCGCAAAGTGATGAAGAATTGCATCATCATGAGCAATTTGAGAATGTGTTGGTCGTTCTTGCTGTGCCCTATAATGATGAAGTTGGGTCAGTATAGCCATTTGGCGTTGTCTCCTGTGTGCATTTTGGTGCCCTCCCAGAGCTTGGAAATTGTGGAATATGCGCTTACACAGTGGACACACGATCATGGGTGGTTCTTCATTGATGCTGCTTCTGCTTGTAGCTGCCAAAGGGAAACGTAAAAGCTTCAACGCTGAGGAGGAGGATGAAGAGGAAGGTTTTTCTGATGATGATGATTTGTTCATTTCCTACGGTTCTGAGATAAATCACAATGTTCAGTTTTCTTGTATTGATCCAGAAGAGAAGAGAGAGGTAGGGTTATGGAACCCTGAACTGCCACGCCAATATTATATACAATGCTAATCATACTTTTTCATGTTAATTAAAGGTAAATAATTATCTGCTATTTGTTTTAAAATTTGTACAATACAATACAGAATAATATAATAAATTTTTTATATTTGTATTTTGTGTACGTACTTTGAGTATGGATATAAAATATACTAAAAATTTATACAAATACAGTATGTATTGTCCGTGTCTTTTCTAAATAAAATTGTGACAAGCGAGTCTCTATTGTACCTTTTGTCTTGTACAACCCAAACAAACATTGCCTTAGTATACAATAAAAGATTAGTTAAAACAGTCAATATATTATGCACAACATATATTACATACATATTGTAACATCATATTTATTTACAATATCTAATATATAATATGCACAATAAATAATATATATGATGTACATAACATGTAATATATGATGACGTGTATATCATATAACCTATTTTGCCCATAATATGTTAACTATTTTGATTAATTTTTTGTTGTACATGTAAAATATGTTCATCCTTAAATATGGGTGGTGGTTCTCATTTTTACATTTATTCATGTCATTGATATCTAAAGGTGAAAAATGAATGACATCTAATCTAAACAAATGTTTAAAGAAACAATAATGCTAAGTGGACCATGAAAAATCAGCTCATACAGTCAATGGGCCTATTTTGCTTTTAGTTTTGGGCCAAATGATCATTGAGATTGTAATGGGCTAAGTAATTATGGCCCAAAATCTCATTTATTGGCTGATTGAGCTAATTTTGTATTGTTCATTTAACATCAGAAACTAGTTACTTACCAATTATGTGAGGCGGTCTCATAATTATATTATATATCAATAATGTTTGACGTATAACAGAAATACGTTCAACTTGTATTTAACGTGTGCTATTTATGTCACAGGATGTGTGCTATACGTATATGTGTTATACGTATAGCACACATTCTGTAACATGGATAGTACACATTGAATACAAGTTGGACGTATTTCTATCGTACGTGAAGCAGTATTGTATTACATATAATATAATTAAACTCATTCGGATGCTATTTTATTTTTTTTTCTCCTCTTTTTTAGTGCAACAACCGCTTATGTATTTTAAGGCAATTCATAATATGATATTATAAACTTGTATATTCAAGCGGTTTAGTATTCAATCCTAATTATTCTTAAGTCTAATAAATTGATATGTTTCAAGTCACAAAAATGTATTTGCATAAATAAAGGAGACATGCATGTTACATAATATAAGGAAAATTAATATGATATTTTGGTAATCTCTCATTTGTTAATATTTTTTTAAAAATTTAGTCTCTTATATTTCAAATCGTTATCAATTTGGTCATGTTCACTCTTTTTTATTATGATGAAAAATGTTGAATATACATTCCACATGAAATCCACATGTGTGCAACATTATAAACGATAATCACAGTTTAATGAATTAAAGAGATATTATAATTAAGTTCAAATTACATCTTCACCTCTACTTTTCTACTATTTTAGATTAAAAATATATAAAAGATGAAAAAGTAATATTAATATAAACTCACCGACTCATAGAAAATTTTATAAGTGATAACATATAAAGCATTCAAAACATAAATCAAAGTTATAGTTATACTAATATTATAAATATTTTATTAATATATTATTTATTGTAAATTCAAATTAATATTATTATTTTTTAATAAAAATAAAAGGAGTTGGGTACTTTAACTGAGGAAGTTGCAGTAGTCAAATCTTAAAGTGCAGTGAAGATGGAGGGGGTGCCTATTTTTGATCTGTCCATTGTTCAAATGGTCGACACATGGACCTAAAATCCACGCTCCCACGAAGACTTTACTAGTTACTAGGCGTTTTATTACTTTCAAATTAAAATACATCTATTGAATATCTAATGTATGCTATATATATATATGTACTATATATTATGTACTATAATATATATTACGTATGATATATAGCACATATTAAATATTCGTTGAATATATTTTCAATTTACAACAATCATAAGCGTATTTTATCACTATGTTCTGCCTCGTAGTTGTAATTATATATACTAGTACCACATGACATAAATGTACACCATTAGTAAAGCTTGTTATACTGTATAAATATATTCAATTAGTATTTAATATATGTTATATACTATAATTAATATGTGTACGTTATATATATAATATATATCACATATAATATATTATATTGGATACTAGTTGAACAATAATATTGGTTGTATAACAGAAATATATCTAACTCGTATTCAACGTGTAATACTCATGATATGAAATATGTGTTATACGTATATCACACGTATATATAGCACATATTTCATATCATGAATAGTACATGTTAAATATTAGTTTGACGTATTTCAATTATACGACAATCATTATTGCTAGTTGAATGTATTTTTATTATAATATAAATTAATGCATGAACACCCAACGCGCACAATAATATTTGACGTACAATAGAAATACGTCCAATTTGTATCCAACGTGTGCTATTCATGTTACAGGATATATGCTATACGTATAGCACACATCCTATAACATAGATAGCACACGTTAAATATATATAAATTGGACGTATTTTTATTATACGTTAACCATTATTACAACGCGCATGTCTCGGTCTCAACAATGAGGGTTGATTACATGCATCAAGATAGAAGAGTAGAAAAGTCAGGGTACTAAACTACTATTATTTTTAGTTACACTTTTATCACTTATCACTGTTCGATATAACAAATAAGTTGACTAAATATGAAGATGCGAATCATATCTATTAATAATAAGAGAGATGATATGTGTTTAATATAAAATTAGTTATCATCAGTTATTAAGTTATTATATATGAGCATATGGCTAGATATATAATAAAAAATCAGTTAAAATAGTCAATAAATTATGCACAATATATATAATATAAATTGCACGACGAATATTATATATTGTGCACGTCATGTGATATATGATGTGCATGACATGTAATATTCGTTGTGCAATTTATATTATATATATTGTGCACAATTTGTTGGCTGTTTTTGCTGATTTTTTTGTTGTACCCCAAGTATTTCCCATTATATATATAATAATTTAATATTTTAAAATCATTAATAAAACTTTTGAAAATATTGAATTAATATATAATATTAAAAGTTGAATTATTACATATAATGATCAATTTTATACGTACAAAATATATTTCTCTAATAATAAAGTAATAGAAGATAAAAAAATGACTAAACTAAATGAATACTTTTCTTATATCAATCATATATACATACATTCTAAGGATCCTTTTTAGAAGAAGAGTTACCATATATAAACATTTAAATATACTTTATTATTATTATGTGTGGAGAAAAAGTGTTATAGATCTAAATATATCGTCACCATCCAAATTCCAACAATAAAAAGTGGATATCCTAATACTTTGAAAATTATATTGCTTATCATGAGATAAATTTGAAGATAAAGCATCATGCACGCATACTACTCATCAAACTCATCACCATTAGATCAATTTTAATGGCTTGAAGTGTTCACTTTTGAATATTCAAAAATATTTTGCGTAAAAAATGAATATTTTTTAGGATAATATTCCAAATAGAAGAGCAATATATCTTCTTACTAATTAACCTAAACGTCGTCCTCCTAATTCAAAAAATCTACTCACAATAATAAAATGTAGTTTACATAAATTTAATAATGTGTAAGTTGATAAAAATTAATAATGAAGTGTTTTTTAATTTTTCCATGCGATCAAATTAAGAAAATTGAACAGTTTATGAAAGAAACTACAATTTTTTAAGAGTAGTTCTTTATAAATATTTAAAATTTGATAATTGTGAGACGTCTATTAAATCAATTAATAAATAAGAGAATTTGGATGTTAGAGAGACATCAAAATTTAAGACTAATAATAAAGTGAATATATATGAACATAAAACACTACAACAATAATTATCATTTTTAACATGCAATTGTCAAAAAATGTTGATAAAAGTATTGTCACAAAAAGATATTTTGACATTTGTTGGCAGTTGAAAATAGTCATAAACTATTCTTTGACAATTAATGGTTGTTGAAAATACTCATAAACTAGTTTTAAGCATTTTTGACAGCCACTAATTGTCAATATTACTTTTATTGACAATACTTTTATTGACACACTCAATGTTGAAAATGCTTCATTTTCTAGTAGTGAAATAGGGACAGTGTATTTGAAATTTTTAATGAAGCAAGCCACGAGCTGCTTGCTTTTACCACCTGTTGACTAAGGTACAAATTAATTAACCCTAGGTTCTTGCCTCTTACTCTTGTTTACACATAGGTATATGGAGTCTTATTCTAATAGGAGCTTGAAGCGAATGTTTCCTCTGATTTTTTTTAAGCGATCAATTTATCTAATATTCAATGTTTTTAGGGTGTTACTATTTGTATAATAAATTAAAAAACTAATTAATATAAAAATTTTGGGGTACAATCACTCATCCCATTAAAAATTAACTCCTTAAAAAGAGTATTTTTTTTGTCAAAATATTGTCAAATATATTTATTGGCTGTGTTGACTGATTTTCTATTGTTCATAAATCATTTTCCATATTTTTATTTTGGTAATTGGTACTCTCATCACTCAATCAACTATCCTAATTTAATTATCGACTTAAAAAAATTTGAAAATAAAGTTAATGGGACATATCACTCATTTATAGCCACAACAAGTTACTGAAATGAACCAGCACTCTTGAATATTATGGGCTATCCACTATTAAATAATCAAACATTTTTAACATTAAATGTGTAAATAAAAATGTTTTCAATAAAAGTAAAGTTGATAATCAGTGATCGGCAAAAATACTTAAAACTAGTTTATGAGTATTTTCAAAGGTCATTAATTGTCAAAGAATTGTTTGTGATTATTTTCAACGGTCAATAAAAGTCAATATATCTTTTTTTACAATACTGTTATCAACACTTTTCGACAATTACATGTTGAAAATAACCATTATTCTATATTCAAAATTTACCCACTACAAACAATAATTATAATTTTTAACATATAATTATCAAAAAGTGTTGAAAAGTATAGTAAAAAAAGATATGAATGTTGACATTTGTTTGTCGTTGTTGAAAATAGTCATAAATTATTCTTTGATAATTAATGACCATTGAAAATACTCATAAACTAGTTTTAAGTATTTTCAACGATGATTAATTATCAATATTACTTTTATTGACAATAATTTTATTGACATATTTATTGAAAATAGACCATATCAATTTGTTCAATAAGCATTTCTCTTACTAATAATAAGGGGAAAATATCTTGTCTTTTGGAGCTTGATTGTGCTAACAATATGGACTATAACATTTGTGGTATAATCAATCTTGGTCATTCATTTATTCGTATCTTTCATCATGAATCTAATCGAAATAGAATTAAATTAATATATATCCAATGAACTATCTAGAGTATTTAGAAAAATAGTATATATTTTTAACAATTTAAACATTAAATATGTCAATAAAAGTAATATTGATAATTAGTGATCATCGAAAATATTTAAAAATAGTTTATAATTATTTTTAATAGTAAAAAATTATCAATATAATAACTTTTTTTACAATACTTTTCATAATTATATGTTGAAAATAATTATTATTGTATTGAGATCTATGATTTTAAAGTATATATATAGTATGTAGGTTGAATGATAGAGCTATATCGCATGGGAGGTTGCACCAAAGCATTTTTGGCTTGTTGGTATCTAATCAGTATTCAGTAATCACCCCATCATACGTACGTGTGGGGGCTGCTCATATTAATTAGTAGTAGGGGCCAAGAGAGAGTGAGTACGAATTTCGACTTCCTATATATATGCATGTCATCATGATTATACATGAGTTTCTGTTTGTTATTCCACCTATCATATTAGCTATCATAGCAAACAAAACCCCTTTTCTATTTGTAAATAATTGAATTTACATAGAGACCCACTTGGCAAGGTGATGAAGTCAAGTCCATAATTTGCAAACTGGCCCCGGATAATTGGTTTGTTGGTGAGAATCGGGTTGGAAAAGAGTAATACTATGTACAGTTATATCATAAAATCAGTTATCATCAATTATATTATATGTAATAATTTAATTTTTTTAAATTATTAATTCAATAATTGAATTAATGTATAATATTATTAATAATTAATTTAATAATTTTAAAAAATTAAATTATAATGTATAATAACTGATGATGACTAATTTTATAATGTACAAGAAACATTTTTTGAAATGTAATTTTGGCACTCATGCATTAAAGTGGTGTTATATAGTGGATATCAAATAGCTAGACATCTACTTTTTGATGGAAATTATGATTCATTATATCTTGATGAAGTAGTGATTGATTTAATTGTCTATTTTAGGAAATATATCCTAAGATTATGTCGGAAGATGTAAAATCTTGTGACATATATATGTGAAGTTTGGTGGTAAGAGATTGGGAGTCTTCCCCCATATGATGAGTACAACATTTTTGTATTATTGTTTATATTCTCATCATAGTTAAGATATTTATCCTTTCGATAAATGAAGACATATAATTTACTGGTTAAATTATTGTGTCTCTATACGCATATGCATCTAGTTGATTTTATCAAGTGTGTTGATTTGCACTTATATTGGATTATATATATGTGGCACTCATTTTGTTTCATCAATAAGGTTCAAATCTCATTCTTAGACATGAAAAACATCTCATGGCTACCACTACTCTAATTCCAAAAGAGAGCTCCATGGTAAAAAGAAAATAATCATTATTTTCAAAGATAGATACCCTAATTTCACATATTTTATTTTGAGTAATTTTACGTGTATATTAAGAGTAATATTGAATCAACTACCAGTACAAAAAATTTGATTGAGTAAGTATAAATGTTAGATTGTGCTAGTATGAAAATTGTAGTTGTCTCACTACAAATGTTTGAATATAATGTTGAATTGAGTCGGGATATAAGTTATATTGAGTAAGTGTAAATGTTGAATTGTATCAGAATTGAATTGAGTGACTGACTTAGTGTCGAATTTAGTGTACATGAAGTATTTCACATATTCTATTTTAAGAGCATTATTATATGCTTAATAAAAAAACAGTCAAAACAATCAATATGTTATGCACAACATATATTATATAATGTGTACATCATATATTATATGTAATACACAACATATATTGTTGTGCACGTTATATATCATATGTTGTAAAGAAAGATATGCAACAATATATAATATATGTTGTGCACAACATATCATACATTGTGCGCATAATATGTAATATACGGTATATGCATATTTCATATTATATATTATATATTGTGATAATGTATTGATTGTTTCATCTGATTTAACTTACTGTTATTTTGATTTATATGTAGTTCTGTCATCTCATCTAATATCTGCTCAACTAAAAGGTTATGTAGAAGAAAATCTAATAAAAGATCAAGCATTCAATTTTCTTCATCATAAATAACCACATACACTTTCCTTCCTCACATCACTATATATCTATAAATTTATAATATTTTAACATAATTTGTTTTTCATGAACTAGCTGTAAACAAAACACTTCACATAAATAAAACATGTACCAGATTCAGACACGTCTCTTAGATTTGCTAATAGGCGCGGCCCAAACCACAAGTCCAATTTACCATACGTGTACCCTCTTGTCCTTGAGAGTGACATATATTGCAAATTCCTTGCAAGCAATTCAAAAGAAAAAGTACACAATTATTGGATGAACTATTCTACTCAGACAGAGTCTACAACAAAAATCCAAAGCCCAGCACAAATGGCCTTATCTAAAACTTTTCCACTAGCAATTTCCTAATAAACAAAATTTCAAATATTTTATAGACTGTACAGAATGGTGGGCTTGGATTATATATGAAGCCTATCATTTATATATGCAACAAGTGGTATGAATAGTAAGCATATGGGTCCCTAAACAGATATTCATTTATGGCATTGTAATAAAAAATCAATTTTTTGATGATTGTGCACCATACAGATAGGCCTTATATCCATATTTCATATGATGATGATTTTCTTATCTGCTCCAATATTCCAACACTAAAATAAAAATGATCATTTTCAACGTGTAATTGTCAAAAAGTATTGATAAAAGTATTGTCAAAAAAAGATATATTGACATTTGTTGGCCGTTTAAAATAGTCATAAATTTTTCTTTGACAATTAGTGGCTGTTAAAAATGCTCAAAGACTAGTTTTAAGTATTTTCGACGGCCACTAATTGTCAACATTACATTTATTGACAATACTTTTATTGACACATTTAATGTTGAAAATGCAAATTTTTCTAGTAGTGCCATATCATAACCCAAAAAAGCTAATACCAAAAAAAAAACCCAAAAAAGCTAATACCAAAAAAAAAACCCAAAAATGCTAAAGTAACAAGACAAAACATCCAACTTTGCTCTTATAAATTTTATTATCGGTTAAAATAGTCTTTTTTTTTTAAATGTAAAACATATTCTTTCAAATTAAAATATTAGATAAATTGATTATTTAAGAAAAAATTAGAAAAATTAGTCCTTAAGATTCATAAAAATGATCAAATTGATTCTTATAATATGAGAATTAATTTGTCCAACATCTTTAATTGATAGGGACTAATTTGACCATTTTCATGAATTTTAAGAGACCAATTTATCGAATTTTTTCTTGAAAAACCAATTTATCCGATATATTAATTTTAAAGAAATATATTTAAAATTTTTATTTCTGAAAGAATTACTTTAACTGATAATACATTTTATGGGGATAAAATTTGGGTGTTTTGTGTGTTAACAAATAACAACCAAAAAATGAAAAGTTTAGGAAATTTCCCTAATTTGCATCTTTTTGTGGAATCATCTGGCTTGATCTCAGCAAAACCAGCTAGTGGCACCGCAAAAAAGCTACGCGGTACCAAGAACATCAATCTTGTGTGCTGGAAAGTTATTAATTTCTTCAACTCTTATTAAAAAGAAATACAGAAAAGAAAAAGTTTTTCCACAACTTATTCCTGGGGCCAGTGATTAGGAAAAAATTGGCTCATTCCCCAAATTTCAGGTCAAATTCACAGGAATATCCCTTTCTCTCTCCTCTTATTCTTCCACTTTGACCTTGCATACTATTATTAACTATTGTAGTATAAACTTGTTGACTCAATTAACATTTAATTAGTTTTCCCTAATTTAATTTGACTATGTTTAAAGTTTAATTATGAAATAACAACCTTGACCCATGTTTATAACTAAAAATTGGTTGGAAGGACACTCAAATCAAATTCAACATAAAAATTAAACACAAATGCTTTGGGCACAACAAAAAAACTAGCCAAAACAGCCAACAAAGCTCATTTAACACTTTATGGCCCAAAGAGCACTTTTCATCATGAGTATATTCTTAATGGGCTAAGTGATTATAACCCAAATTCCTAATTGTTGGCTGTTTTGACTGGTTTTTTGTTGTGCCCCTAACAATGTTCATAAATTGCTCCTTTGAAAGTCTTAAATAACACATTCTTTGAAAGGAGAAAATCAGAGAAACTAGTATGGTATCTTTATGTTAATGGTGATTTGTCAAACATTCATATTGATGGTTATAATTTTACAATAAATATATATTTAATTAATGTTAATACTTAACAATTCATATGAAGAGTATACTAAATGATGAATTGAGAACACTTGAAATTATGATTTTTTAAAAGAAAATTTTATATAATTTATTGTTCATATTTTAAAAGTCATCAATTTTGATAGTTTATTTTTTCTCATACTATTTGAAAAGTTATCAAAATGAAGTATTATATTTAGTTTCACCATTGTATAAAATTCTTTTATAGTATCAAAATTAAAGTCATCTTTTAATATAATAGTTAATATATCGTAATAAATAGCATAAGATAAAATATTTGATCTCATGCTCACAAATCATCTAACCATTTTTCTTGAATACCAACAAAAATATTGGTTTGAGTTAAGTGAGATGAGTTCAAATTATTATGTTTTTTTTTTTATTTTGAATGGAGAAGTGTTATTATCCAAGACTTTGTGTTTTTTAAAATATATTTTAAGAGATTAATCTCTTATTTATTGAATGATAAGATAATAAATTAAGAAAGAAAAGGATCTTTTTTCCTGAAATAATATCGTGCAAATGTTATGTGTACAATGAAAATTATATAATATTTATACAATAATCATATTCATAATTAAATTGTATTAGTTTATAAATTCATATTACAATCTAACCATGAATATGTTATACAATTTTCATTGTAGTGATTAATATCCAATTACTAAAATGAAAAGCTAAATGTCAACTCCATATCCATTTAATCAATGCCTAATCCCAAATTGCTAACATGCGCAGCCTTCTAGTTTTGAAGATTGCTAACATGAGCATGTGCCTATAAAACCCAACCAGACCTCAAAATCTCCCACAAAAACCTTTCTACCTTTCCAAGGAACAAAGAAAAAGAAAAAGAAAACCCACCAAACAACACAAAGATCACACCAAAAAGATGAAACTTCTCCAATGTTCCCCATGTTGCAACTCACACAATCATCATCATCACCACCACCAACAAGAATCATCATCACAACCTCACCACCTCAATTCAGAATCATCATCACATTCTTCATCCCTCTCTTCACAACCAAGCCTTCCCTCTGTTCCTTCCCTCACACCACAACAATCCCACAACAACCACCCTGAACCGCCACAACTTACCGCACACCATGAATTCATAACCGCCATAAAGGGCCACACTTCCCCCATCTTCTCCCTCGCTCTCCATGGAAAATCCCTCTACAGTGGCTCCTCCAACAGCGAGATCAGGACATGTAAAAAAGACCCTTTTGCCCTTCAACCCCCAAACAACAAAAACACCACCACTCTGGTTGCAATCAGCAATGGAGCCGTGAAGTCCATGATCGTTTCCAATGATGGTAATAAGCTTTTCACCGCTCATCAAGATCACAAAATCCGCGTTTGGAGAGTAATCGAAGAAGAACCCAAAAAGAGTGACCAAATCGAAAAACAGAGGAACTGTTACTACAAATGCATAGCGACTCTTCCAACTTTCCAAGACCGATTCACGAAGCTATTCTCATCGAAGAACTACGTTGAGGTTCGGAGGCACAAGAAGTGCACGTGGGTGCATCACGTGGACACAGTTTCTGCTCTCGCTCTATCCTACGATGGTGCTCTGCTTTACTCTGTTTCTTGGGACAGAACATTCAAAATCTGGAGAACCTCTGATTTCAAGTGCTTGGAATCAGTTAACGCTCACGAGGATGCAATTAACGCAATAGCTCTGTCACGTGAGGGGATTGTGTATACTGGGTCAGCGGATAAGAAGATAAAGGTGTGGAAGAAGTTTGAGGGAGAGAAAAAGCATAGATTTTTGGGGACATTGGAGAAGCACAAATCTGCTGTGAATGCTCTGGCGCTTAGTGAAGATGGGTCTGTGTTGTATTCTGGTGCTTGTGACAGGTCAATTTTGGTGTGGGAGAAAAAAGAAAGAGAAGAAGAAGGAAATGATGATGGTGTTATGGTGTTGGTTGGTGCTTTAAGAGGGCACACGAAGGCGATTTTGTGTTTGGTTGTGGTGTCGGATTTGGTGTTTAGTGGTTCTGCGGATAATAGTGTTAGGATTTGGAGGAGATATGATGATGATGAGAGGAAGAGGTGTTATTCGTGTTTGGCTGTGTTGGAAGGACATAGAAGGCCCGTCAAGTGTTTGGCTGTGGCTGTTGACTCCAACGGTGGTGGTGGTGGTGGTGGCGGCGGCGACGGCGGCGGTGGTGGTGGTGATGGTAATAGGAGCAGTTCTTATGTGGTTTACAGTGGTAGTCTTGATTGTGACATTAGAGTTTGGAAAATGGGTAATGCTAAATGAACCATACAAAATCAGCCCAACCAGCCATGGGTCATAATTACTCAGCCCATTACAATTTTAATGATTATTTGGACCAAAGCCAAAATAAGCTCATTGGCTGTATGAGCTGGTTTTTCATTGTCCATTTAGCATTATTGTTGGAAAATACACCTTCCCTTGTTTTGATTCTTTTTTAGTTTTGATCATTATTATTATTTTTTTGTATTATTATATTAAAGAGGTAAATATTATGAGGAGTTTTGTTCATGCATCATGCATGTATATGGATTATGTAAATTAGTGATATATGGTATTATTGTTATATATAAATTTTTGGTACACAATGAAAAATAGTCAATAAATAGTGTATAATATATAACATGTAATATGCACACTTCATATTATATATTATGCACAACATATATTACATGTGATAATATCATTTTTTTACAACATGTGATATATGTTATGCACAATATATTATGCACATTATCATTTTAATTGTTTTGACTATTTTTTCATTGTGCAATATATAACAATACTTTTGTTATATAATTGTATTTTTGGTTGATTATTTGTTATAATCTAAGTATTTACCTTTTGACATAAAGATGATCAGGATATGATGATATTAATGAATTTTTGAAATCAAAGTGAGGGATTTCCTTTTAATATTTCTCTGCAAGTTATAAATACATGTTAAAGTCTTGCATTTTGAGTTTAATTTCAATCCACTTATACATTAATATCCAATCATAATATCTAATCATGGATTGATAAACTCTTTGTGTTTAGTATGTATAATATTTTGAGGAATCAAACTTTGACATTCCACACACTTTAATTTCTTTTACTCAAAAAGATTGAGTGAGACTCGATAATATGGACCACAATTTAATAAAGAATATTGCTAGAGGTAAAAAAAAACTAGTCAAACAGTCAATAATAAGAAATTGTGTCTAAATCACTCAATGCATTAAAAAAATATACATAATAAATAATGTTATTTGAGTCAAAAATATTAAAATGATTGTTTTGACTAGAAAAATGTTGTTCTCCAAACATTTATGTTTAATAATATAAGGTTTTACAATAATTTTGATTTTCTTCGTGTATGTCATTTTATGTCCACCTTGTAAATTTGTAATTGTTTATATATATGGGAAAAGAAAAAAAAAAGGTTGGCCATATACTTTGAATTTACCTGCTAAGTTTGTTTGTTTCTATTCCCTATTTTTCTGAGGTATTTAGAATTTCTACCTAGTATCTCTGTTCTTCATTTGACTATAACTAATAAGTTAAAAAGAGACAAAATTATGACATTGGAAGGTAACAAATGGCGATAGTGAAATGGTAACTTGTCTTATGCTGTTGTGCGTGAGACTTAAAGTGCAAGCAGCTGGCACAAATTAAAGGTAGCATTATCTTCACAAATAATATTATCTTTACATTTAGGAATAGATTTTTAATTAGGACATTTTGGTTTATTTTATTAGATGTGATTATAAGATTAAGTCTATAAAGTTTTTTTTTATCGGAGTGCTTGTGTTCTCAAAAAGTTGAAATTTATATTTTGTATTGACAAATTAAAAAGTCCAAACTCTGATTTTTAAAAGTAAATGATTCTCTTGGAAGTTATCAAGAGTAGTTTTTCAGAATAAGTTTTAACTATTTGAAAATGAAAATGCATAAATAATCTTCATTTACATAATCCATTTTAACATTATGTATAATATGATCATTTTATACTTTGAGAATCAATTCTACGCTATTTTACCATACATTATAATCATGGTTCATGCTCATCGAGAGTCACTTTTGCACTATTTTAACAAATGATATTGTTATGATTCTCAAAAAGCAACTTTTTAAGAGTCCAAGAATCTCAACAGTTTTTTTAGAACCACAACTTTACCAAATTCAATCTATTCAACTTAACTCCATAATAATTAAGTGAATATTCCAATTAGTTACTCAATTTTCAATATTAAAATAATATTATTATTTTCTTTAGGATTCTTGATAGGTATGATAATTAATTAATTAATTATCCAAGAGTTAAATATAAAATCATAGCTTAAAAAGAAAGTTATCCTAAACTTGTAAAATATCTTCTTGGACCACAAATATTGGAATCTAAAAATTTTCTTAGGTTTCATACCTAACCTAAGGGAAAAAAAAAAAAGGAAATACTTGGGGCACAACAAAAAAATCAGTCAAAACAGTCAACAAATTATGCATAACATATATAATATAAAATGCACAATGTATATCACATGCAATGCACAACATATTTCACCTATTGTGCACAACATATATCACATGTTGTAACATCATCTTTCTTTATAACATGTGATATATGTTGTGCATATCATGTAATATATGACGTGCACAATATATAATATTTGTTGTGCAATTTATATTATATATGTTATGCATAATTTGTTGGCTGTGTTGACTGGTTTTTTGTTATGCCCTAGCAATACTTGCGGAAAAATGACTTCTCCTATATGATTTCCTTTGTTGTGTGGATTGCAGTATATCTCTGGCTTTTGATTTTGGTTATCCGTAAGCTGTATCACACTACAATTGCACAAGCTTTCAATTTGCCATTAAATAAAACTATTTATATCTGCAGGATTTTCCCGCAAGATAACTCCAAACATTTAGAATAAAAAAGCTCCTAGCTTGCACAATTATGTTTAACAATTATTCTCTCCATTTTAAAATTATTGTCAATTTTTAATTGTCAATTATTATTATAATAAAATAATTAAAGAAGATAAATAATTAGTGCTAATATATAGTATTATAAAATACATCGATCTTTTTAAAAAAATTCAATTAGTGCCTCAATGTATACTTCCTCTGTACAATTTTAATTGACATTTTAGAATACTGCACATTTATTAATTAAGAAAATGATTAAAACATATAATTTTTTATAAAAATAAGTATATAATAACAAAATTATCCTTATAGTTATATGCACAATAATTATTATAAAAGAGTATATAAATAAGTAAAACTGGAAAAATTATTTTTTTAATTCTAAAATAATAAATAATATTGAATAAAAAATTTCTAAAAAGATAAATAAAATTGGACGGTAGGGAAAAACATATTTGATAACTTATTTAAAAGTGGACAATTAATTAATAACTGATGGAGTAAAATATAATTTCAAATAATCTCCTTCACTCGAGTTTAGAACTTGCTAATTGATAAATTGTGGGACCAATAATTTTACAATCTCCAAAAGCAATAACTAATGTAGATCATCATATATCAATTAGATAATCTAATTAAATTTGTAGCATTTGAAGCTAAATTAATTGAACATCTTGGTGCTCCGACATAATCCACCTATTCATGGCATGCTTTGTTGCAACTTGCAATTGCAAGAAATGAAACTAATTAAAGATGCATGCATGCCTCATTAGTCATATATATACAGTTGGTACCAATTGTTACACAAATTTACAATTATGTCGCTTTCAATCAATCTTCCAATTTTGATTTTATAGAATTAGAATAATTAATACAAAACTGGTCAGCTATATATGTTTTAATTTGATCACTGCAGCAAAAGAGTGTAATCCACACATAGAAATCGATTCTTGAGGACTGATGACCAGGCAGGAATTTCTTAATTATTATTATTTTCTACTCTGTCCTTTAATAAAAACAACTATATATTATATGTATAATATTTTAGTACATATTTTCATGATAATGAGCACAAACTAGCACCGACAAGGAAAAAAAAAATCAAAGTTTCTTATACAATATTTTATTTCTCCTTGCTATGATTTTGGAGGGATATCATTATATTTATGTATATCTTAATGGATAGCAATTTAATTTATTTATTTGCTTTATGGGAGCAATTTATATATATATATATATATATAAGGAGGGATACTTTGACACCGGTGTAAGATTTAGTACGCTTACACCTTCAATAACTTTTGATAGAATATATTTTTTGTCGATCCGACCGTTGAATTACAATTGCATATCAAAGTGATTGTATGTGTAAAATTTTAAATAAATTGAACAACTACAAGATTGTGATCAAAAGTATTCTAAGTTACACACATTTGAGAACTATTTATTACGTCGATTCATAGACATACAAAAATTGTATCAAATGGTTTCTGATTAATGTCAAATTTATTAGAGATGATCTATAGTATATAAGCTTTCAATCCAACGATGAATTTTGAAAAAACCATATTCAATAAAAAGTTATAACCGGTGTAAGATCAACAATATATATATTATTGCAAAGGCGAAATGCACATTATGTAATTTCCAGTAAAGTACTGAATTGAACTGCACAACCTCCAAGTTTATTTCATCCTCTAAAATTGAAACTCAAATCTACTAATTAATTGAACAATAATGTTACATATACAACATAAATACGTTTAATAAATATCCAACGTGTGTTATACATGATATAAGATGTGTGTTATACATAATGTACTATACAAATAGTACACATCTCATATCATGTATAACACACGTTGGATACTTGTTAGACGTATTTCTGTTGTACGACAAACATTATTAATGGGGTTATATTTAATTATTTGATCAAATTAAGGACACTTAAACAGAAAAGGTGTTTATTAATATTAACTTTCTAATCTTAGTTCTCACAAAATTATAAGAACTACATTAATTAAGAATATGTTTTAAAGGAAAATTATTGCATACAAACTTAATATATAGAAGTTTCACACAATTTCATTTGCTTTTGGAATTTCTGTTCTTCATATATAGGAGACAATTCACTGGCTTCACATAACCAAGGGCATATCAACAAATAATTGAAACAAAAATATGACTTCAATATATATCAATCAATCTCAAATTGATGATTTCATCAATATTTTATCATATCCCTATAGTAGTTTGAAATTATTTTAGTCCATCTTGGGTTATAAAGTAAAAGTTTCTATCAAGGTTAAGTAGATTTGAACTACTTAGTTTATTGCAAGTGGTTTTGGAAGTTAGGTTTAAAGTCCAAAGGACCACTATTTTGTTATTCCATCTGTCTCAAACCTTTTAGAAAAAAAAACTCATTCTTATTGAATTATAATTTCATCAAGATGGGACTTCAGCAGACAGGATGTAACACACACAAACTTGTCAAGTAACAAATGTCTAATTAATTAATCATATAACAATCTCTAATTGCATCAATTCTTTAAGTTTGTTTTTTTATAAAAAGTCGTGGCAAGGCGAGTGTGGTTGAAGGTTGAGACTCGTTATTTTTTCTTAATCAAGTGTCGATTATACTATTTTTCTTTACGGTATGAAAATTTTTTAAAACTCGAGACAATTGTTTCATTCTTTAAAATATCTACTAATTCGAAAGTGAATTTCTGATCGTGGAAAAAATAATGCATTGACTTAATTTTGTGTTGAAATTCAACTTTATATTGAATAATTGTGAATAATATAAGTATTAAAGGCTTAACTGCTTGATGGTAGAGTTTCTAGAAACACATATATATCAAGAAACCTCCAGTATAGTAAAGGGTACTAAATTATTTTTTATTATTATATCTCAAATAATACGAAATAATCTTCTTATTATGATAAAAGAGAGCATTGCTAGAGGCACAACAAAAAATCAGCTAAAATAGTCAACAAATAGTAATTTGGGTCATAATCACTCAGTCCAATAAAAATATACTCATAATTAAAAGTGATATTTGGATCATAAAGTGTTAAATATGTTTTGTTGACTATTTTGGCTGGTTTTTTTTGTTATGTCCCACTTACTTGTATAAACATAATTAAAGATCGAAATGATGTTCAACATTATTCTCGACTGGACTGATGCAGTATGCAACTTGTAGCTAGCCACATTTCACATTTAAAAAGTATAACTGTAAAACAAAATAATTTTCTATTATTGTGTCTCTTCGGTGTATGTAACTTGGTAAATAATTAAAGAAAAAAAACTCTGGTGATACATAAAAAAATGCTTTAATCATAATAAACTTTGACCTAGAATCCATTTACTCAATTAAGCTATGAAAACCGATCGAACAACTGAGAAGGTTCTTGACACTCCCAAAAAATTTCACAGAAAGGGACTTGAACCTTCCATTTCCCTTCATCATAGTAAAACTCACATATAAGCACACTATAAATTAAAGATATTGAACAGTGTATTTACATTGCCTTCCCTGTTGATAGCAACGTTGTCTAGCTCTAGCTAGTTGGGTTGAAAAATAGTGAATAGAAAAGTTGTTTGTATGTGTGTCCAATTCTCTTATGTGGCATCAATTGAACTTACAAATAATGTATTCTTGCCCAAGATGAGAGCTTATTTGACCCAATAATGTTTATTATACTACATTAATACGTAATATGTTCTATATGTATGTGTACTATATATATGACACACATTACATATTATATATATATTAGACGTTAAATACTAATTAGACGTATTTATGTTATATAATAAATATGACTGTATTTGATCTAAGTCGCACCCAAATCGCGCTAGTTGCCAACACTTTTTTTACCCTTTTTTGGGTTTAAGTTGCCAACACCTTTAATTCCAAGCTATTTATTAAGACATGGGCAAATTATAGGCCCAGGCCCTATTTTTGTAATAACTCTAAAAGGCCCAAATTATATCATATCCAAAACTTCTACAGGCAATTGAATGTTTTGTTATCTCTTTTTATCAGCTTGTTGAAATCCTGGGCCCTGAGAATGTTACGCTTCAACACCATATTCCTCAACTAAGTTTTTTCTTGGACTTAAATTAGGGACATACATACGTACAATGCCCTAAATGGAGTCACCCCTATGCTGCTATGCTATGTAAAGAACTGTTATACCAAAATTGAATCCAAGAAAGAAGACGTATTTGCTGGATTTAAAAATCAAAATTGAGTCCAGCGGATGGTTGGCACAGCAGTTGGGATCAAAGTCTAAAACACAACCATACATCATGGGTTTTGCTCGAGTAATAGGTTCGATTTCCTCCCATATAATTGCAAAATCATCCGATGGTGGCAATCTTGGGTAGAAAGATCCCCTACAGCTCTCGAGGCATCCAAATGAATCATCAGGAGTTGTTTTGGATTGGCCTAATACGAATGCCAAAGAACATGTTTTTTTACACGAATACCTCTTTTTATACTTGAAGTAAGAATCATGCATGATTAATTAAGGTTTGAAACTCTTTACCATTTGGCCAGAAAATTCTACTAATATGTCAATGACAATTAATGACCGTTAAAAATACTCATAAAATAGTTTTAAGTATTTTCGTCAGACACTAATTATTAATATTATTTTTATTGACAATACTTTTATTAACATATTTATTTAACATTGAAAAATGTTCCCATTTCAGTGTATTATAGTGTAATACTTCGATTTAATTTAAAGACTTTCACTCACCTAGCTAATAGACTAATCTTTTGCTTAGGCTTTGCCTTAAACTTGGGTTCTGTGTGAGAAAATGATTGGCAAACATAGCAAATTATGGATGGTACCTATTATTCCATCCAAAAGTGAAACCCCTTTGCTCACGTGAAATCGACATAGAAAGAAAAAACATATATGTTGCAGAAGTCAACCAAAGTGCATTGACTATCGTTGGCATAATCCTTATCTTACGTTATGGTATTATTATAGTTTCCTAATATTTACCAACATTATATTATATATATATTAACTGCTGGTATATCCATTAATTACTTTGAGGTTTGAATTAATGATGAGTGCTTCCCGATTCACCAGTATACCATCCTTTTCAAACTTGTTGTGGGAAAACACTTTTAGCACTTAGCATCATTCATAGATAGAGAGCCACACATACAATACAACACTGCATTGCATTAGCTCCAAAAGGGGACAAATTGGCAAAAGCCTCCACTCAGCTCAAAAGACGAAGGCTAAGGCTGATCTTTGTGCCGCTTTTCATTTCAAAATGTCAGAAGGCACTCGATCATTATTAGCAATAATAGTCTATAAATACGTCCAACTTATATTCAACGTGTGCTATCAATGTTACATAATGTGTGCTATACGTATATATATTATACGTATATGTGTTATACGTATAGCACACATCTTATAACATAAATAACACACTTTGAATACAAGTTGGACATATTTCTGTTATAAAAAAAGTATTATTACCTTATTAGGGGGCCGGAGCAAAAATATTCCCCTTTTTATTGATTGGCCACTAAACATCAATCTCATTGACCTTTTTTTCTTCATAGAAAGAGGTGAAACCAAAAACCGAATTGGAAAAGGATCGATCATTAACTATTGTACCTTCAGGGTCATATAGAAATAGATATACATATACTAGTTACTATATATTACTATTTTCTATTTTAAGCATTGAGTTTAATTGTATGTATACTAAGTGTGAAAGAGTTTTATACTTGTATCCAATCAGATGGCGTCATATATAACTAAAAGTAATTTAAAATAGTGGATGTGAAGATTAACAACAAAATGTATACAATATTGTTGTTGATTAATTGTATACAGTGTAAAATTTTTTTGAACGTCATAAATATAGAAATTGAACTCTTAAATAGTTATTTTTTATATTTTGTTAATAGAGTAAATAATTAATTTGATCTTCTAAAAAAATAACTCAAGACAATAGTTTTTTGCGATTATCAATAAAAAACAACGACCTAGTCTATTCAAAATATTTTGAAAGACTAGTTTATCTGATTTATATTTTCAAAGAAGGCTATTTTATCTTGTTCTTAAAAATTATTAGGAATCAACTTGTCTTATTTTATTCATACAAGATTTTCCAACTTATAATTTTAGAAGACCAATTTTGGGCATTTAATACTCTTGTTAATTAATGTGTAGTATAAACAAAGGCTATAATAGTACAAGCAAAGTACAGATGGTGAACCATAGAATAGGTTAGCTAAATACAATAACAAAAATATAATGAATAAAGTTATTCACAATTGTTTTTGCATGTGGTTAAATATTTATAGCCAAAATTTTAAAGAGAGATTATTATGTGCATTAAGAGTAAGAGATTTATTTGCTCTGCATAACTCATATTTTGACACATCAATTATTTTATTTCCTTGTTTGAAAATTAACCTCATCTCTCTTTATTATAGTTGACCTTTTAGATTATGTGTCATGCAATGAATGGTGCAGAGCAAATGAATCTCTTGCTCTCGGAGCTGATAATTTTTCAATTTTAAAACAGTTAGTCACCCTTAATAAATGTGGGTAAATGACTAATGAAATATGGCATACTATTTACTTTCGCCTGTTGTACCTAGAACCATTAATCTTATTATTATTAGTTAAGATTAATATCAACAAGAAGTGTATGTTCATATATATGCAAGATTTATGTAAGACAAATTTGAAGCATATTGTGCAAATGACATTTCCCTATCTTTGGAACTCTACAACGTACAGTCGTACAGTAAAAATATGTCCAACATATATTTAACGTGTTATACATGACATGAAATGTGTAATGTACGTACGTGTGCTATACATATATATAGCACACATTCTATATCATGTATAACACACATTGAATACTCGTTGAATGTATTTCTATTGTACGACTAGTATTGTTGATTACACATTTGTTAATCCAAATTCGATCACTAGTACTGCGAAAATTCATTACCTAAAATAAACTTTGAAATTTTTTCCCCCATGATGATAGTTTGATAATATATATGGTAATGTTACTTGTGCTATAAGTGCAGGTTCAGTAAGCATATTATATGGTAATAATTGGACTCACTATTATTTATACATATCGATTTATATATCAATTATATTTTGTCTTTTTCTTTCATTCTCACAACATTGAGAAACATGAGAAAAAAAAAATCCTAATTAATACTTTATTCATTTCAAAATAATAGTCTTTGAAGATTTATGCATGAATATTAAGAAAACATATAAATATAATGATTTTGATTTTTGTAAAAAATATATTAAAATGACTAGTTATTCTTCACACTCCCACTAGTACATTTTCCAATCAAATTATGTCAGAGATAAAATATAATTGATATATCATCATTAAATATAAAATTAAAAAATTAAAAGTAATAATTAATATAAAATAAATTTTTAAATCTTAAACTATAATTATTTTAAAATGGAGGAAATCATTTAGAAGAATATAACTAATATCTGTATGTTTCTCACAGCCACAACCGTAAACGCTAATTGGAGTTAGTTCTGCCATAAACCAAAGACAAACAAGCATACTTTAAAATAAAGCATTTTCAATTTGTATTTCTAATGCATACCACAATTTTTAGTTATAATCATCACGGTAATATACAATTAATTAAAAACAAATTGATCAAAGTAAATTTGCATTAAGAATTCGATGTATCCCAGCCATGTATATAGACGACTGCAATAATTTTTTAAATTTTCTTAACAAGTATCCTTAGAACACTAATAAAAATGTTAACATTAATTAAGACGATCGATGTAGTTTTTATGTTTTTAATAAAAGAGACCTATCATAATATTTAAATTTTATTATTTTGAATATATTTAACAAGTATATATCTTTAGATCACTTATTAGAAAATTCTAATTTTATTAATAATTTATATGGCCAAAATGATTATAAGCTGGAAAAAATAGAAAAAGAAGAAAGAAAGCAATAATAAAAGCATAGACAAAATCAATTTTAAAGATATATTTAGAATCTTTTAATTTTAAATTACATAGAATCTAAAAGTACTTTATCCAAACACAATTTTTTTTAAAGAATGTTACATATATAATGAAAATTGTATAATATTTGTACAATAATTATATTTACTGTTAAATTACATTAGTTTGTAACTTCTTATTACAATCCAATAATGAATATGATTGTTGTATAAATATTGTACAATTTTCATTGTATATATAGTATTAGTGTTTTTTTTTTTTTTTTGTTATTTAAGAGATGATGTCTGGATGGTATAACTACCGGATATTATAAGAGGTCACTTATTATTATTAGTGTGATGAGGATGCGACATTACTACGCACTAACCATAATTCAACCAACTCATCAAAACGACAAGAGCCTTATGAATTTCATCAATGTAATCATGTTTTTAATTGACTCATTCGCTTAATCATTGCATTTGGTTATCTTCACCCTCACAATATTTGTCATTCATGTGTACGCATATATATGTATCACCATTATTCATCAACTTTAATCATAGGATCGGAGCAATATTGAAGTTCAAGCAAGTTGTTGTTTTCTTTTTAAAAAAAATATTTGTGATAAATTCGAAGTTTGTTGACAATTGTTCGAATATATCCATCGTAGATTAAGGTTTTAGGGCTGTATATATCTTCAAAGATGTTACTATTTGTATAATAAAAGAATAATAAAATTCAACTAATATAAAATTTTTGGATCATATTCACTCAGTTAATTAAAATTTTACTTATGAGAAGAAGATTTTTTTTAAGTCAAAAGGTTGTCAAATAAACTTATGAACTGATGATTTGACTGTTTTTTCTATTATTTTTCAAATATTTCACATCAAAACCTACTTTCTATGTGTTATAATATTCGTATTTTTTCCTTCCAAAAATTAGGGCATAAGAACTCAATTTAAAGGAAACTTGATAAATAACACTCCATCAATATAATGTATTGTTTGGCTTTCTGTTTTACTGATATAGCTTTTCTTTCATTTTTATTTTTCTGGATTGTTTGCTATTTGGGATACTGGTTTGACTGTTATGAACTTTAAGGTGTATATATCTTGCTAAAATTGTGTTGATAGCTCACACTATTTCTCGCATTTTTGAGCATATTTTTTCCTCAACAAGGTAACTCATCCTTAGGAGATTTTTTAATTAATAAGAGTCTTGCGATTGGATTGTGTGTGTAGTTTGTCAATATTTTTTCTTTTTCTTCTTCACGAATTTGTCTTTGGACCCTCATAATCATTTATTAAAAATGTATTATTTATCCCGTTTGATTACCGTTCTTGGATGAAAAAGTCAATTAACTTTTGTATCGTATTTGGTTAAAAGGATAAAGATATATAAGCGAATAAATTTTCATTCTCCAAGACCGAAATTTGTCTAGTTTTATATACCTCCAAGTAGTGAGAATAAAAAGACGAAGATGAAGGCATAAACTTTTTACTATAATTTTCCTATATAAATTTTATATTCACATCTATATTCAATATTGTCTTTTTTTAATTTTTTTCTCAGTTCATTATTTATACTATCAAATGAGAAATGAAGACATTATCTTTTTCCTGTCTTTGCCTTTATCTCTTTGTCTAGTATTTTTGTCCAAAGTAATGTATGGTAAAAAAAAAATGTATGTATACAACTATATATGTCTAAATGTATTAATATTTTTAATTTATTATTTTATCATTATCCTTGAGAGACTTATAATATTTGACAGAACCAGCAGTAGTTACAACTTACAACTAGGATAACAAAATGCATGAAATTGAATTAAATTCTTTGGATGAAACCATTCTTTTCTATATATTTTTTAAGAGCATTGATATATTTATAACAAAAAAAATTAGTCAAAATAGTCAACACGTTTTACACAACATATATAATATAAAATACACAACGAATATTATATATCATGTACATCATATGTCACATACATGATGTGCATAACATATATCATATGTTGCAAAGAAATATGATATTACGACATGTGATATATATATTGTGCACATCATGCATGTGATATATGTTGTGCATGATATATGATATATGATATATGTTGTGCATTTTATATTATATATATTGTGCACAACATATTAATTATTTTGACTATTTTTTTTTTCACCAAGTATTTACCATTTTTTAAGAAAAACTTTTTTTATATATGGCAATAGTATTCGCCCAAGTTAAGGATGTTATTAATAACAAAGAAAAAAGCGTATTACCATTAATTAATTAATTGGGATATGTCTTGGACTCTTGGTTCTGGGTGATTAATTTTTTTTAACGGATTAGCTTTGGTGTCAAGGATAGACTTTTTTGCTCTCCTCCACGTGCACTTTTCCATGAGATTCTAGATGCTATATATCATTATCATCACAGTCATTTTTATTTTTATTTTTTGCTATAAAGGAGCTACATGGCAAATTACAATTTCTTTCCTAATTATCTTTTCTAGTTTTCTTGGACAAGAAAAGGCAAACAGCTGACTTCCATTATCTACCTCCATACAAATCTCTCTCTCTCTCTCTCTTATTTTCTTTCGTATATAGTCAAACCTTAGCTTACATGTTTATTCATATTTTCTAAAAGAAAATATATTTTAAAAATTACTTATTTGAACCTTTATTAATATCTTTTTTTTAAAAAGAAAACTACTTTATTTTAACATTCCAATAAAAAATTAATATGAGTAATAATTTTTACAAATAAAAAAACAGAGGCAGGTTAGGAGAAACATGGTAGCTTCAAAATGATAATTAACTCCATGTGGAAGAAGAAGAAAAAAATATTACGTATACTAACGACTTGTCAAATCATATTTTTAATTTTTTTTGTATGTCAATTTATATTTTATATATTTTTTTTAATTTTTTCTAAGAATGATGAGTAGAAAAATAATATAGAAGATAATTATAAAATGGAATAATAATTTTTTGAAATATCATAATCTAGAGATAAAAAGAGAAAATGAAATAGATAATTAAAGTAATTTGTATGGAGAAATTAAGTAGTTATTTATTTAGAGGTAGACCGAGAAAATAAAAGAAATAATTTGAGTAATTTGTGTGGAATAAGTAATTATTATTTTGATTTTTTAGAGACATATATATATATATATATATATATATATATAATTTGGATATTAATTAGGTTAAGCTAGGTAGGTTGGAAAAGTTTTGCAAAAGCCAAAAAAGGGTAGGGAAGGTGCTGCAAACCCCAAGAGTTAGGGATTTTTATTCTCTTCTCTATCTCAATTGCTTGAACCAAGGCATTATTAGGCAGACACAAGTCCAACACATAGTAATCATCATGTCCTCTCCTCTCTTCTTGGCCTCATCATTAGTATTAGGCCCTCCTCCTCCTCCCTTTCATCATCACCTCTCACCAACAACAAATCCATCATCCTCTTCCTCTTCCTCCTTCTCCATCACAACAACAAAAACAAAGAGTACTACAACTAGTAGATCATACAAGACTAAGGAGGATTATAGAGACAAGGGTTAGAAGAGAGTAGAAGCATGGCTTCTCCCAAGAAGAAGAAACCCTACTTCACTCCATTATTATTATATTCATCAATGAGTAGTAGTATGTGAATCTTCTTCTCCTTTTCTTCTCATGTCTTCTTTCTTCTCTCTTCTCGGGGAATTGAAGCATTTTGGTCCGACAATTGTTTGCTAGATCAAGCAATTTAATTAGTATATCTCTATATATCATATTCTTAACTTACACCTCATGATTTTTCTCTCTCCTCTTAAGTGAATTTTCTCATATTAATTTTTCATATGACGTTATCATGTCTAATCTATTATTGATTATCTCATTTTATATTATGAATGAATCTTATTTTTAAAATTAATGGTGATAGATTATACATGATAAGATTATGTCAAATATCAATATGAGAGAATCAAATCTTCTTTATATATATATATATATATATATAGGTCTTATGATCTTTTAGTTTCATCTTTGATGTCTCAGGTTTGGTTTGATTTTATTAGGTGAGAATAGATTATATAAAATGGATTTGATTATACATAAGTACGTGCTTTTTGAGCTTGTGTTGTGGTGTTTTTCTAGATAATATCTCTACTCCCTCCTATTTTTCAGTACTGTTACTTTATGAATTCCCTCAGTTATTGTAAATTTGATATGATTTGGTGACGGACAGGAATGAATTTGTTGCTTCATCAATTGTAATTTCTGATTACACAGTTTGAGGTGTGTGTGTATATATATATATATATGGATCTGGATTTCTGTATCTATGTGTGATAATAAATGTTATTCTCTCTTCATAGAAATAACAAGTGGTTTGTTCCAAATTAATGAAACCATATATGTTATTATATATGTATTAGTATAGACTTTAATTAATGCTTAATTACTTGTGATGACTGATGAGTACTCATGACTCATGCCCCTAAACCATCATCATGTCCTCTATGTTCGATTGTTCCTTTCTAGCGGTAGGTTTTTTATTTGCTTTTAAAATATTATTACTACATAGTTAAATTTACAATTAGTCGTTCACTTTTTGCATGTGTGAATCAAATTATTCATTCACTTTAAATTTTACTCAAAATAGTCCTTTATTTTACATTACGTGAATCAAATTGATCATCCCATTATTTTTCTATTACAACTCTGTCAACTTCTATTGATGTTGATTGTTTATTATTAAATTGACAAGTGACATGTAATCCTAGAAATTCATAACTCCTAAGTCCTCCTATTTACTTGTTTAAAATCAAAATAGTCCTCTCTAGATACGAATACAAGACTATTTTGATTTAAAACACATAAAGTAGAGGAGTAATATGTATTTTTATTAAAGTTATATGTCACTTGTCAAGTTAATAAAAAATCGTCTACATAAGCAAAAATTAATGGAATTATAAAAAAAAATATTGTCAAGAGGACTAACATAATTCACATATTATAAAATGGACGAGTATTTTAAACAAAAATTAAAATGAAGAAGGAATTGAATTTATAAGTGAAGGAGATTTAACTCTATTATTATAATAATTTTCCTTTTTCCGGGTGTTAACATGTCTTTTCTTTCTTTTTTCTTTTTGGAAGAAAAAAGTATCGCAGGGGACATATTTTTCTTCACTTGCGTCTTGATCGTGGAGAATACAGATACATAAGTGTTATAGAACAAACAAATAACCTTCTCCGGTGGATCAAATTTCTTGCATTTAAATTCCGATAACAGAAGAATAATAACACAATAATCTTCCGCTATTTTGTCAAAACTCAACAATTTATATAAGTACTTCAAAATTATATATAGTAATATAGATTTCTTACATGATTAAATTTGAGAATTTTCAACAATAATAAGATCGATGAGTGCTTGTTTCTGACGTGGTTTGTTCAATTCCTCGCTGAATTGCTCTCTTTATTTATTTACTGGCTTCAAATTTATACCAATACGCAATACATTATTATTTGTCCACCACCATAGTCGTCTAGTGAAATTACATATATACCCTCTCTCTGTCTAGCTTTGAAATTCAGCTTGGATTTCATTTCATGTTCCATTCTGTCTAGACACCGAGTCAATTATCCATATCGGTGTCCTTCCTTATCGTGGACTATTATATATGAATATATACAAATTAAATTCTTTGTAAAAAAATTAGTCAAAATAGCTAATAAATAGTATGTAATATGCACAATGTATATTTCATATTATGCACAACGTATATTACATATTATGCACAATACATATCACATGTGATAAAATCATCTTTCTTTATAAGATGTGATATATCTTGTACACAATATATGATATATATTAAGCACGACGTCATATAATATATATTGTGCATGTTATATATTATATATTATGCATTGATCACGTATTAATTATTGTGACTGTTTTTTTTATATAATAATGTTCATATATATATATATATATAAAAGCTACAATTACGTTTCATAGTAAATTAAAATCCCATTAGCTGTTAAGCACCATATATATTTGAGGATTAGAAGTTACAATTTACAAGTAAAGGTTTCATCTTACTTGGTGTTGCGCATTTTATCATCCTGCCTTCAAATTCAACCTTCTCCTATATATAGTTAAATTAAAACAATAATGTTTATCGTCCAATAGAAATACGTCAAACAAGTATTCAACGACGTGTGCTATACATGATATGGAATATGTGTTATTTATATAACACATATGTATAACACACATCTCATATTTGGTACGTATGATCTTGATAATTTCTTTTTGACAGTTTTTTTATCTTACAAACGGAGCTTTCCTATATGTATTCCCATATATATATAATAAACACTAATTTAATAAGTAAACTAGTAAAGTGCCCTAATTACTTGAATTCATTCATTCATAAGGACTATTGTCAGATTTTGCTGTTTATAATGAATCACATTGAAAAACCAAGAAGCAGAACTTGTCTGCTATTTTAGTAAATATATATGGAACCGATCCATGCAGTGACAAAGTATGTAGGGTCGTCTCCGCTACACTGCTCTATGAATAATGAATATTGTGATTAAGACTAAACAATTATTTGTAAGTGTTCATAATAAGCACGGATCTTATTATCATATCATTACATAATAACAATTTTTGGTGATAAAACCATAATAAATTAAATCTCATCAATAAAAAAAAACTTAATCTGTTATATAGACTTGCTGAAAAGTTAACGATGCATATATAATTACATATTTACTTTGTATTGTAATTTATTACTTTAATTTTCTATTTGAGAAATAAACATTTTTAACAATTCAAATATTAAATATGTCAAATTGTCAATAAAAATAATATTAGGAGCAGTAAAAATGTTTAGATATAGTTTATAAGTAATTTTAATGGTCATTAATTAATATTGACATAATATTTTATAGAGTTTAATTTTGACGCAGTGACAATGTGAATATATTTTACACCATTGTTCAATTAAAATAATTCGTTTATATGACTTTTTAGGGAGTGAGAAAGAGAAAATACAATTATATCTGATATGATAGTACATAATTGGATGACTATGTAAAAAATTTATACACTATCTATGAATAAAAATTATTAAATTAAATCCTATTTAACTATGTTTCGATGGACAATAATTCTCATCAATATAACTTTTTAACAATATTTCTATCGATATTTTTCAAAAATTAAGTGCCGAAAATATTTACTATTCTTGTAGTGGGATGCAGCTAGAATCAATTTATAGATATTTATATCATCATATGGGTTCTCTAATTAATAATATTTATCGTATAACATAAATACGTCTAACTAATATCCAACGTGCGCTGCTACGCAACGACTTAACAACTTAAGATTTTAGATAATTTTATGACATGGTATTAGAGAACCCATATATTTTCATTGAGTGTATAAATAACGTACACATATTTAATGGTTAGTAGCTAGATATGTGCAAATCAACAAATTAAATACACAGTCTATAATTATTGTATTGATTATAAATCACCATTAATTAATTAACTATTAATTTGTCCCTAGCTAAGATATATGCATGGATTGCATTATTGGATGTTGAATGACGTGCATAGAAGACTTTCTTGTGAGCAATTATACCATCATTGGATTGGAAATTACGTTATATATTTAGCAATTTTGCTGATCTAGTAAGCTATAGCTAGTTGTATTTAATATTTATGTCACTCAATTCTCATCAATGACAAATCGCTGGCTAGTGGATATTCTTTAGGGGGCTTTTCGTTCGAAATTATTACATATGATGATGACTGATTTTATGGTGTAAATTTAGAATTACTCGTCGCCAATTGTGTTTCTAGTGTGCATTCCTTCTAAGAAGACATACACAAAGTTTGTTATTGTGTGTGAGACAAAATTTCTCATTGTTCAATCTCAAAGTCTTTGCTATCAAATAGCTCGCACCATGTCCCTATTCCAATTTTTTGTCTCTGTGATAATACGCCTTTTTACTCTACAATGAAATGATAATACACCTTGATGTATCAAACAAACTAATAACCAAAGTATAATTTGACTTTCTATTAGGGTTTGACTTTAATTAGTACGATAAATTAAATAATGTCATCATCATTATTGGACAGCAAGGCTCACATACAAGAACAAAGCTGGAGGGCCATATGTATGTTTGTATTATGTTTAGCTAGCATAGCCCACTCCAATATCAAAAAAGAGAAATGGGTCCATTCATTTTTTAATGAGCATCGAGAGCATTAAATTAAAAAGATTAAATAATAATAACAAAAACATAAAGTAGAATCTTTAGGGTTTATTTTTTTATCACGGGATGAAAGGTAATAGTATGGCTGCGATAAGAGGACAATAGCTTCCATTTTTATACGTATAATAAAAAATATTAATACTATCTGTAAAAAAAAAATTGTATAATACTTGTACAAATAATTATTTTTACCGTTGAATTGTAATATGGATTTACAAACTAATGTAATTCAACGATAGAGATATGATTATTGTACAAATATTATATAATTTTCATTGTATACTATATTTAAAGAACTAACTAATTATTCATATTTGTATTCGTGGTTAATAAAACATTAATCTCTTTCATATTATATTTGCTGTTTTGTTGTTAATTGGATATTGAATTTGAGCTTAATTTGGTATGATAATTGATCAAAGGGAATAAAAAGTAAGAAGTTAAAATCACTCATTTTATTCAAAATAGATGCTTAAACATTTTAATAAACAATAAATGCTAAAAATGTCTGTGCATGTCGTATTGACACGTATTGAATTCCACTTACTGAATAATATTTTTCAAAATAAATTAAGATAAAGGATAAAGAATAAAATGACCAAGTAGCTAGCTATTTTCATTTTTCCAACGATTACATAGCATGTTTGGTTAACAATTAAATTTTAGTTGTGGTGAAAATAATCATGTTGGAAAGAAGTAAACTTGTTTATTTTTATAATTATTTCAATTGAAGCTAAAATATATTAGTTTTTACTTTTATTATCTCATAACTATCATTTTAAATTTATTTTTATTTTTTAAGATATTTTACAAACACAAAACAATTTTTTTTATATTAATTATTTTAAAAATAATTCTTTCAATATTAATTATTTAAACCAAATAAACCCTAATTACAAATGCGTTTCTTGTTACCTCTTCCCTTAGTAACAACTCATACCATATAATTGCTCATAAGAAAATCATTCTCACAAACATTAGTTTTTTGCATAGGAGAATAAGGTCGTTAAGCATTGACCACACACCACAACATCACTATATTGTGGGCTTTGGAGCTTCTCACAGCCCAAAACACAAAAACTCGAAAATAATAAGTTTATAATGAAAAAAATAGTTAAATCAAAATTAATTTAACATTTTTTTAAAAAAGTTTTCCTTAAAAAATTAATTTTTAGTGGTCAAAATTTCTATATTAACTGATTTTTTATTGTGTATATAATATCATTTTTTTTGAAAAACAACAACCATTAAAAAAACCTTTTCACAAAGAGCATATTTACAATAAAATCAAGCCAAAATAACAAATATTATGGATAACATATATAATATAATATGCAGAACGTATATTATATAATGTGCATATCATATATCATATTATGTTATATGATAATTGATATGCACCACATATATCACGTATTGTAAAGAAAAATGATGTTATAACATATAATATATATTGTGCATATCAGATGATATATAATGTGCATAATATATAATAAAAATTATGTATATTTATATTATATTATATATATTGTACATAATATATTTACTATTTTTACAAATTTTTTATTTTACATATCGTTTAATTTCAATTCACCTTCAATGTAAAGTAATCTTACACAGACATTCAATCATGAATTGACACATTAGCAAAAGTTTTTAACTCAACTATCTACTAACTAACAGTCACATAAATCAATTGATATAATTGACTGAAAGTGTAAAATCTTTTACGTTGTCGATCCGTCATAATTAAACTCACCTTAGGATTATAATTAAACTCACCTTAGGATTATCTTTCACAAAATGAAAATAAAAAGCATTAAGAAATCTAGGCCTCACCACGACGGTCATCCCATTGAACGGTCCTGATTCGATCACGCAGCCTCCAATAATCCCCTGCACCCATACCCACACCCCATTACAGCACCACCACAACCAGCCACGGAGTTCCACGGCTTCTCCTCCTGCGCAAAAGCACCGCGCAATAACCCTCTCCCTCTATTTCCCTCTTTCGTAATTGGAAGCTTAAATTCTGCACTTGAATTTCCAAAACGCAATTCGGTTCTGAAAATCGAGGGTTTTTCTCTTTCTTGTCTCCGGTTCGAGCTACATGCAATGATATTAGGGTTGGGGTAGCTACTTCGTGATTCTACTAGATTGGTCCTGATTTTTCCTCGCGTTCGAGTTGGTGTGTTTGTGTCGTGGAAGCTGAAATTTTCGCTCGATTCATAGTTTAGGGTTTGGGTTTCTCGACATGTCCGATAGGGGTCGAGTTACCATTACTCTTGGGCGTAGAGGTCAGGTAATTTGAAACCGATTCTAATTCAAATTTGTGTGTGAGGGTCTTTTTTTTGGTGGAATTTTTTTTTCTTTTTACTTTCTGTTCAAGGAACTTCTTTGTGTGCTTTCTGCTACTCTTGTTAAGTTTCTGTTGATTTTTTTTTTTTTTGTGGATTGACTTGTTTCTACTTGGTTGATCGATGATGGATATCGAAAGACACGAAAGATAAACATATCATCATTGAGTATAATACTCTGAGAAATTATCAATGAACATGGCATTTTGCTTTTCCTTCTTTGTTTTTTGTTAGTTTCTGATGTGTTTTCCAAAAACAAATATACATGGAATATGATACTATCTTTTGTTAGTTCTGCGTTCGGAATAATTATGTGCAAGTAATCTTTTGTTAATTTATTGGAAGCATAGGAACGAAGCTTTGTTTTCACTCACTACCTTTAAGTTATGAGCATTGCAGTAGAGTTTTATTTCACTACATGATGAATTGGATATTTGGGTTCATTTCAATGACCTACTACTGTGCATTTGAATTTAGGTCGTCAAGAGGGATATATCAGCTGCAGATGGTTCTTTCTCTTCTCTTCCCTCAGCTGGGACTAAGCGGTCTGTAAGAGATAGGATTGGAAACAATGCAGACAGTTCCATTTGGCATGGAAATGGGCACAACAGCAATAAAAGGTGTGTTTGCACTTTCTTTAGTATCTATGGCTGCTGTGGTGTCAAATCTGCTATTTTCAGCAATATATACATGTGTGTGTTGCATAGTATCCTAGTGTATTTTCTGTTTGTTCAGACAATCCACCATGGAAAAAGTGTTGGACTCTGTAAGGTGGAATAGGCTGTTTGCTCTGTGTACTTTAATTAAAATTTTTCTTTCATTGATTAATTTGTTGATATTGTTTGCAGACAGCGAGGAGATAATAACATGCAAAATGGGCTCAATGGTAGTAAGCTCCCTCAGCAGTGAATTTACTCTTGCATCTTTATGTTGCTACTGGTCTCCGTATTTCTGATATCTTTTGACCAAATTTCTTTAGATGGGCGTATTGGCAAAGATGATCTCCGATTGAAGCTCATGCAAAAAAGTGCATCTAGGCGGGCTGAGAGCAGTGGTGATAAGATGCATACGGACCTTCGTGAAAAACTGTCAAAGGCAGTTCACTCTCCAATGACCAGTTTTAATTCAAAGCAGCGTGAACCTGAACCTAGGGAGGCAAGCATGTTGAGGCGAATTCCCTCAGCTAGAAGTTCTGATGATTTAATGCGTATGGAATCCATGAGAAGCTCATACTCTCCTTGGACATTGGATCATATCAGGCGAAGATCACCAGATGGGTTTCCAAGTACTTCCAGGGGGATTTCACCCCCAAGAAATGTGGAAGACATACAGAGAAGGCAAGTAAGCAGGACATATGATGGTGTCAGACGGCCAGTACCATATGTACCTAGGGATGTTAGTGAGACTTCAAGACCTCCTCCTGGTCCTGGCACTTCACCTGCATCTTTCATGGCACGCTCCACGATGTCCTCATTGCCTCCAGTAACTGCTAAGCCTGCAGCATCTCATCTTGGCCAACTTCCTCCATCAAGCAGTGTTGCACAGAGGCCTTCATACATGGTGAACAATACCTTCTTACCTCCCAATCTTCCTTCTCTATTTCTCTGCTTTTCAATGTTGCTTGGAAATATTTTTCCCATGACCATCTGATGGATATTTTGGTTGATTCTGTTTTGCCTTATCATCTACTCCATATGCTAGGGATTGTTTATGTAAACATTTATTCACGTGAAGTGGGGTCATGTTATTTTGTCCTATCATTCACTCCCTATCACAAGTTTGGCTATTATTTTGTTTTATGTGCTTCTTGTATGCAACATGGAAACTTTGAAAGTAAGTTGATTAAATAGTTAGATTTAGAGTGAACCACTTAATGAGCATTGAACATGTAGTATGGGGCATTTACATGACACGTCAAGGTTAAACAAGTGTAGTGTCTAGGTTGAACCTGTAATAAAACAGTAGTATCAAAGTAATGATAATATCACACAGTTTTTAAATGTATAGTGTGATGTTTAAACAACATGGTATCATGCCCTTACTTCAAATCAACCCCAATTGGACCATTGCCATGATTTAACTTTCTTAATTTATAGTGAAGGCATTGGACATTAATAATGGATAAACCTGTTACCTTTGGAATTTGGAACGGTATACGAGAGAGAGACCTTCATTTAGTGCAAAACATATGCAGGACACATTGCATTGCTTATTCGTAATACGGCTTTACTTGTTTTTAATGATATTTGTACGTGTTATTGATATATGTCGATGCTGTTATTGATATGCTTGATTTATTTGTTCAGTTATTGGCTTCCCGATTAAACCACTGGAAAAGCATTATGAGTTAATATGAACACCAAATTTCTGAACTGCAGGAGGTTTATATAATTTTTTTGTTATAGTTATTATCATTCTCTTTTATCTGATCATGGAAGGTTGTTGTGTGAAGTTGCAGACAAATTTTTTCCCTCATGTTAAGTTACCTGAACAGATTCACTATAAAGCTGTCTTTATATGTTCCTTTGCCGGTTATTATTTAGGTCGATGAACAGCAATCACACCAAACTGTCGATGGCCTATTACATGCTCTAGGGCTGGGAAAGTATGCCATTCTCTTCAAGGCTGAGGAAGTATGTAATTCATTTATTTATGTAAATTATCAATAATTAATAATACTATCTTGGTATTGTTTTTTAAAAAATATACTTCAGGATTCTTGTCATATTTTGTTTAGTTAAAATGCTATAGTCATCGACTCATTAGCTACTCAGAGAACTCTAAGCTGGAAAATGATTGGAGAATACTACAAATATAATCATGTAATAGTTTTAAGTGAGGATTACTTTGCCACTTAATTCCTTAAATGTTATTTCGGTTATTATGGTTTATTTTCATGTTACTAGGTCAATGAATTCTACAAAGCCCTTTCTGCTATGTTTCATGTTTGAGGAAATCAAACAACCAAGTCTTTTAAAAAATCAATGGATTGCACTGTGCTTCCATGACTAATCACCTGAGTTGTTTAATCACTTTTAAGCCCATATATTCTCCTCTTTCTTAGGTAGGCATTCAAAATTTCTAACCTACCTAAAGCAAAAATGTTGCATTGATGTCTTAAATAGCAGTATGGGAAGCTTAATTTTTTCTCTCCGTAAATGATTCTTAAGATTTTTGGTCCAATTTACACTTGGAAAGTTCCATAATCTTATACTGGACACGGTGTAGTCAAATGATTTAATTTTCGTTTTGTGTAGTGGCTCAAGTGATCATATGTTAACATTTACAGAAATATGAATCTACTAATTAAAACACAATTTATTTTTGTTACATTTTCCAGCCATGAATCAGTACCTTTCTAATTTGGTGTATACCTTATGCACTGATATGTCCATGCAGGTCGACATGACTGCATTGAAGCAGATGGGAGAAAATGACCTCAAAGAGCTTGGAATTCCAATGGTAATACCCCCCTCGCCCTTTTTTAATTAATTTACGGTATATGTTCATGTTAAGGCACTGCTGTATTATGTGTATGTCAGATAATGTGGCATTAGTTTAGTTAGTGGAATTGTGTAGGAGGATTTCCTGATGTTAAGTAATGTAACTTAGTTTTTGCACCTGCCACCTCGTTACTAGCTGTTGTCCATTTCCATTGTATCTCTCTCTCTCTCTCTCTCCTCCCCTTAGCTTCTGCTTATTGGATGTATTTGATTGTTGACCTTGCAAAACAGAATCAGTGTCTCAGATGTCTTTTAACCCTTAAAAAGATGCCTTTTCTACTAATACCCATCACCCTCCATGTCATCTATAATTTACAGTTAAGTTGTGTTCAATTTGCTGAATAAATTCTCCTGGACTTGCCACTGAGTTGTAGCCCAAGTTTCACCTTCCCTAATTCCAATAGGAGCTCCTTAAATTTTTTTAAAGTCTCCTTGACTTATTACAAAATGAAAAAAAAAAAAAAACTCTTGTTTATTAGCTTATTGCAATTTCATGGGAAGACAGTAATTGTCCTCTAACACTTTAGCCTGTGAATATGTTTTTTTCATGTCTAAAACAATGTCCAAGAGAATCTTCCAAAAATTGCTTATGAAATTTCATTTGTCAGCCCAGGATAAGTTTGTCCTTTACATTTTGCAATCCAAACCTAATGTAAGTTTGATAATTAAGTACTTTGCTTGTCTTTACTACTTGTATTCAATAAGACCAATATTGATTGTCCCTGTGTATGTATGCTGAATTGCCTACTACTTAGCACTCTTGGGTATATGCTGTTATCTGTCTTCTTATGGAGGCTACTTGGGTTACAGGGTCCAAGGAAAAAAATTCTTCTTGCCCTCTTGCCTCGTCCTAAACGTCAACAATGATATATCCATCCTGCTTGATGCCAAATCTAACACATCGTTCGATTACCAGGTTATTAGTTCTTTTTTGTTCTTTGGGTGATGGTAAAGCACACATCTGAGAATTTGTACAACATGCCCCCTCTTATACGGGGTTTGAAAAGACCCTTGTATTCATTGTTGCATTTTTGCACACAAACAAGTATTTGTCAAAAGTTTTTTTGTCTGTTGGAAATATTGATATGTAATATATCCCTTTTGTACTATTTTGTTTTTCATTTGAAGAAATAGGAAGTGGATCAAATTACCCTGAGCTAAGGTTTATCAATTTGTAACTGTATTGAAATAACTCTATGGAGCTAGGGTTTGGTGTGTCCAAAAATGGTGTTCTTTTACTTTCCTTCATTTATACCAATTTGTGAAAGTTTCACTCTTGTAAAAGCGGCAGGATTTTTTTCTTAAAGATTGGATAATAGTATTTATTGCTTTTTTTAACTTATTGGAAGTCAAAATTCATAATTTTCTTATTTGACAATATAATTTATTATTTCACAAGAAGTTATTTTAGTATTGTTTGAGACGTTAGATATTCTGATTTTTCAATAAGCAATCTTTAAAATACATTTAGTTTTTTTATTTTATATTTGAATATAAAATGAATTATTCATAAGTTGTTTTTCAAAAGTTACTTCTATATAAGATTTATTGCAGATACATCCTAAATATCGTGACCAATTCTCTTGAGGTGAGAGTTTTTTTTAGTGTAAAATCTTAGCTACAAGGCCCTTGTCAAAAATTGAGTTTGTATAAGGATTTCAATTAATATTAATTGTATTAGGTACGATTAAATCAAGATTTTCTTTTTGTTGTATGCAAATCAAGATCTTTAACTAGTGTGACATTAGAAAGAAGTGCATGGCATTTATGCTTCAACCCATTATTGGGCCCGACAACTTTTGGTGCTAAATATGTCGGTGCTTTTTTGGTTCTGATAATGTATATGTTGGTTTTAAAGAATGACGGTTTCAACAGTGGATCTCAATTCTCATGTTCCCAGCAAATATTCATGTGCTTACCTTTTTCATGTTCCCAACAGAAGACAGACTTATCACACGTAGGTAAGCACCGAATTCCTTTGCCCTACATACAGAATAAGATAAGGAACATACATTTATACCTCTTTCGTTGGTGACACGTTATCATGTTCTTAATCATAATCTGCTCTGTTTTTCGGTTTTTCACATCTGGCACTATATTAAATGATAAATAATAATATAGACTTTAATTTATATGTGATAATATATTAATAAAATATTTTATAATGTTAGTATAGTTATAATATTTATTTATATAATAATTTGATATATAATAATAAATCAATTAGTACAGCGAATAAGTCTATTTTAATTTTATCTTTTATTTAAATAATTGTGAGCACAACGTATAGATATTAAAAGTTATATACAACATATAAAATATAAACAAATATTACATGTGGTGCACATTGTATATCATATGATATGCACAACATATATTACATATTGTAAAGAAAGATGATGTTGTAACATAAGATATATGTTGTGCACAACAGATGATATATGTTGTGTACGAAATATGATATACGTTGTACATTTAATATTATATATGTTGTGAATAATATATTGGCTAATTTTTGTTGTGCTGAAATTATAATGAACTGAATAATATAATTGTGATTTAAAATCTTATTTATTATTTGATTTATCATTATATATTTAGCATCACCTTTAATTATATCTTAAATAATTGATATGTTGTTACTTATAGAATTAATTGTAAATTAGATTTATATTAATACTACTCATATTAAATTTGTTCCTCGTCACGGTCCATTGAAGTGATTTTTTTTTTTTAATAATTCAGCTAATTGCGTTAGCTGTCTAGGAGTACTTTAATTTAATTTGTGTTGAGCGGTTCAACTGCGGCTACAGCAAAACGCAAGTTTATTAATTTTATTTTCTGTCCTTTTTTTTTACCTCTCTTCGTACGGTACTTATTTTATAATTCTATTTTGTTCATATCTGATTAAATTAAAAGAAGAAGGATTTAGGTTTTATATAATTCCGCATTAAGTCTCATTGATTCTTTGATCATTATCTAGCCGCCATAGCCATTAACTAGGCAATTATTGGTTCTAATCTATTGGAACCAAATTAAAGCCCTTGAAATATTATATTTCCCACCTTTCTCAATTATTGAAATTCGAGTCCTCAAATATAGTTAAAATTCATATCATCCACTGATAGGTTTTCTTAATCTGTCCATAAGAAGAGAAAAATGTTGTTATTTAAACATATACACGGATGTCTGGAACATCATTGAAATTCAATTTCTATAGAAATTGAATTGAGCTCCAATGTTTGAATTAAAAAAAAATCATTTAAGTTGAAATAAAGTTCAATTTAATTTCATAGTTTTGGTTCAAAAATAAATTAAATTTATTTCACTTTAATTTCAATTGAATTTCATTAGCAATTCACTTAAAATATAAAATATTCAAATTATCATCTTTAAATTACCTTTTTTAAATTATTCTCTTTAAATTCTAAAGTATCTTAGGATAAATTTATTCATTAAAAAACTTATTTTATTTTATAAATATTTAAAAATTGAAATTCAATTTTATCTTGTTAAAAGTTTCCAAACAGTAGTCAGATAAGGAACAAAACATATGTAAGAAGTAGCATTGTATTTTGAGATTTGTAGTCAAATTATTTTGGAGGTATTATTTACTTATCCTTTGGATTTTGCACTTTTTTTTTTTATTAGGTTAACTTTTATTTTAGGTTAGAAGATCTGAGACTCATTCCATTTAAATTATAATTATTACAAATTTAATTTCTTCCATTCATGAATCAGTCTTTAGACTTTTATGATTATTGAAAAAAATTGGAAGAAGTAGCATTCAAGTTGTCTTTTTTTAAATTTTTATTCTACTTATTTCTCACACAAAAGCTAAGGATGCCTAATAAAAGAGAAATTATACAATCTAAACTCATTTAAGTAGAATTATTATAGATCATCTAATAGTTGATTGATGAGATAAATACTGACATGTGTATTAGTGTGTTAGTTCTAATAGTAAGTGCTTCAATAGTGTTATATTGTTAAATAAATATTTAGATGATTTTGAATCATATTTAATTTAATTTATAATCATAAAACATTTATAATCACATATTTTTAATTTTATATAAATTTTAGTATTATAAATTAAAACATATAATTATAAATATTTCTTGACTATACATTAAACGTGGTCCATTAAGAATTTCTTCATACTTTTGTGTGTCTATCTATATATTTTTTCCACATCTACCAAACATGATGATTGCTAATTTCAACCTTAGCAGAGGGTTCAACAGTTTCTGACATTGAAAACACTTTGCCTAGGTAGTGCTTTTCAACACTAGTGTCTGATGAATGAACTTGTAATGGAAAAAGGTTGAAGTGAACAAAATATTGTTGCCAACCATCAAAATTATCCTAGTGTTCCACCTATTTAACAACTAGGGCTAGCTAGATGTCACAATTAGTTCTCACATACTATTAAGTTTAAAAACGGAATTCTAACAACTTTTTTTTTTGGTCGTAAAGTATTTTCCGGATCGAAACATACTATTTCCATTCCCTGTTTTAGCTGACATCAGCTATTGCACAATTTGCCTATAGAAAAATTTAAGTCCAAACACTTTGGACCCTCAAGTACTTGATCAACATACAGCAGCCAAATTTTTAGGGAGTTAATTACAAGAGTATTGCTAAAAAGTGCTTTCATAACACTAATTAAAATAAATAAATATTTGGTAAACAATATAAAAAAATAAGTAAAACTAAGGAGTCTATTTGACGATTTTTTTGTAAAAAAAACTCTTTTTAAGAAGTTAATTTTTAGTAGATTGAGTGATTGTAGCTCAAAATCTCAATATTGGCTAATATTTTACTGTGCAAATAACAACACTTTTAAAATAATAAAGCTAAAAAAGTTTTGATGGGGGTACAAAATTGTATTAGTCAAAACAGTAAAAAATAGGAGTTTGAGTCTAAATTACTCAACTTAGTAAAAAAATACACATGATTATTAATAATGTTATTTGGATCAAAAATGTTAAAATAGACCATTTTTTTTTTACTATTTTGACTAAAAAATGTTATTATCTAAGACTTTATAAAATAAAATAAAAATTAATCTTAAAATATGTATTTTTTTCATATCTTCATGAAAGGGACTCATTATTATATTTAAAATTTTATTAAGATTTATCATTTTAAATATCCCTAACAAATATCCTTACAACTCTTGATAGCCAAATCTTAATTATAATTAGCCTTAAAAATAACAACCCTGCTAGCCAATAACGTGGAGACACCCTTTAATGTTCCAATATGTAACATTATTAACTTTCATAGGCTAATTTGAGTTTTTTTTATGTAAACAGGTACTTTAAAATAGTTAAATATGTATATAGGTAGTTGCAGAATTAGTTACGTGAATAGGTAGTGCATTTTACTGAATAAAAGTCGATTTGAATCGACTTTACTCTGCAAAATTGCAATTTTTATTGAGCTAAAGTCGATTTGAATTGACTTTAGCACAAAAAAAATTACAAGTTTGCATGCAAAGTCGATTTGAATCGACTTATGCATGGTTCAAATATATATATTTATATGCATGTATGTATGTCCATGTACATGTCCATATGAGTTTATATATATATTAATTTTTTAATATATATAATTATTAAATTATATTTAATAGACCGGTTTGACTATCGACCAGTTGAACCATTGACCCACTGGTTGAATCATTGCACTACTAGAAACACGAAGATTTCCAACGGGCATTTCCGACGGCTTTTGAACCGTCGGAATATTCCGAGGGGTTTCCGATGGCATCATCCGCTGACCACAAAGCAACATCAGATTTAAGACAATCCGTCGGAAAAACCTCGCAAAATAGCGCGGGAATGCGCGGCATCTTTCCTGTCATAATATACCGATGAACTTTCGAGCGCAGGCCTAACCGCCGTCGGAAGCCCCCCGGAGGTAGTAATATGTTCCGGCGGTCTTCCGAGGGTCCTCGACAGGGTTAAAGTTAGGGTATGGGGTTTGTAGCAACCGTCGGAAGACCCTCGGAGGTAATAATATTTTCCGGCGGTCTTCCGTGGGTTTTGCACAAGGTTAGGATTAGGGTATGGGTTTCTGGAAACCGTCGGAAGACCCTCGGAAAATCATATAATGTTCCGGCGGTCTTCCGAGGTCCCGACAGGGTTTAGGGTATGGGGTTTGTAGCAACCGTCGGAAGACCCTCGGAGGTAATAATATTTTCCGGCAGTCTTCCGTGGGTTTTGCACAAGGTTAAGATTAGGGTATGGGTTTCTGGAAACCGTCGGAAGACCCTCGGAAAATCATATCATGTTCCGGCGGTCTTCCGAGGGTCCCCGACAGGGTTAGGGTTAGGGTATAGGGTTTGTAGCAACCGTCAGAAGACCCTCGGAGGTAATAATATTTTCCGGCGGTCTTCGAGGGTTTTTGTTAGGGTTAGGGTATGGGGTTTCTGCAAACCGTCGGAAGCCCCCCGGAAAATCGTATAATGTTCCCGCGGCCTTCCGATGGTCCTCGGAGGTAATAGTGATTTCCGGCGAAAACCCTCGGAAGGCCGCGGGAACATTATACGATTTTCCGGGGGCTTCCGACGGTTTGCAGAAACCCATACCCTAACCTAACCCTGTACAAACCCTCGGAAGACCGCCGGAAAATATTATTAACTCCGAGGTCTTCCGACGTATACAAACCCCATACCCTAACCTAACTCTGTCAGGGACCCTCGGAGACCGTCGAACATGATATGATTTTCCGGGGGTCTTTCGACGTTTCTAGAAACCCATACCTAATCCTAACCTTACAAAACCCACGGAAGACCGCCGGAAAATATTATTACCTCTGAGGGTCTTCTACGGTTGCTACAAACCCCATACCCTAACCTAACCCTTTCGGGGACCCTCGGAAGACCGCCGGAACATATATGATTTTCCGGGGGTCTTCCGACGGTTTCCAGAAACCCATACCCTAATCTAACCTTGTGCAAAACCCACGGAAGACCGCCGGAAAATTATTACCTCGAGGGTCTTCCGACGGTTGCTACAAATCCCATACCCTAACCCTAACCCTAACCCTGTCGGGGACCCTCGGAAGACCGCCGGAACATGATATGATTTTCCGGGGGTCTTCCGACGTTTCCAGAAACTCATACCCTAATCCTAACCTTGTGCAAAACCCACGGAAGACCACCGGAAAATATTATTACTTTGAGGGTCTTCCGACGGTTGCTACAACCCCATACCCTAACCCAACCCTTTCGGGACCCTCGGAACACGCCGGAACATTATATGATTTTCCGGGGGTCTTCCGACGGTTTCCAGAAACCATACCCTAATTCTAACCTTGTGCAAAACCCACGGAAGACCGCCGAAAATATTATTACCTCCGAGGTCTTCGACTGTTGCTACAACCCATACCTAACCCTAACCCTGTCGGGACCCCTGGAAGACCGCCGGAACATTATATGATTTTCCGGGGGTCTTCCGACGGTTTCCAGAAACTCATACCCTAATCCTAACCTTGTGCAAAACCCACGGAAGACCGCCGGAAAATATTATTACCTCAGAGGGTCTTCCGACGGTTGCTACAAACCCAATACCCTAACTCTAACCTTGTCGAGGACCCTCGGAAGACTGCCGGAACATATTACTACCTCCGGGGGGCTTCCGACGACGGTTAGGCCTGCGCTCGAAAGTTCATCGGTATATTATGACGGAAAAGATGTCGCGCATTCCCGCGCTATTTTGCGAGGGTTTTCCAACGGATTGTCTTAAATCTGATGTTGCTTTGTGGTCAGCGGATGATGCCATCGGAAACCCCTCGGAATATTCCGACGGTTCAAAAGCCGTCGGAAATGCCCGTTGGAAATCATCCGTGTTTCTAGTAGTGCAATGATTCAACCAGTGGGTCAATGGTTCAACTGGTCGATAGTTGAACCGATCTATTAAATATAATTTAATAATTATATATATTAAAAAATTAATATATATATATATATATATATATATATATATATAAACTCATATGGACATGCATATATATACATGGGCATACATACATGCATTTAAATATATATATTTGAACCATGCATAAGTCGATTCAAATCGACTTTGAATGCAAACTTGGAATTTTTTTTGCTAAAGTCGATTTGAATCGACTTTAGCTCAATAAAAATTGCAATTTTGCAGAGTAAAGTCGATTCAAATCGACTTTTATTCAGTAAAACGCACTACCTATTCACGTAATTAATTCTGCAACTACCTATATACATATTTAACTATTTTAAAGTACCTGTTTACGTAAAAAAAACACAGCTAATTTGTGCGTTTGATATGATGCATCACTACTATTCACTATTATGCATAGACATTTCAAACTAATATAGTAATATTATTGTTTCTCTGAAGTAACATGTTTTTCATTTTTCTGATCTTATTATATTGGACTAAATTATCATATTCCAACATGTATAATTTTTCTTAGTCAGTTTTGGCATCCTACGAGGTCTTATAAAATATATTAGAAACCACTTTGGATTTGTCTAAAAGTGAAAGGCAATACACAAAAATACTAGTTGGTTATTATTTAAACTCATTTTATATAACATATATACAATATAGATTGATAATTATTCATCATTGAAAGATGATCACAACATTAATATTTAAAACAAAAATTAAACTTACATCATTCCTATAATAAAGAATAGATAAGGAGACGCACAGTATTTCATTAGTAAAGCTAAAATAAGTTAGCCAATAAATTTTCATATAAATAACAAATAACAAACTTTTATATATAGAGAGAGAGAGATGGAGAGAGGAAGAGGTTTTGGGTTAACTGATTGGTAGGGACATGGTTTGATATTCTGAAACCAACGTGTTATGAAATGGGAATTAGCTCAAATCAGTCAATCAATCTGCCAACCCACCCACTTAGCCACCACAATACAATTAATCTCATCACTTATGGCCTCATTTTATTATTCCACATGTATCTTATCTTAGCATATATATATATATCTATATATAGTGAGAGATTTAGACGATGCTATATGTGACAGCATTCCTACTTGGAATTCTCCTCTTGAAGCTATTAAAATAATAATAATATTTGATGAATAATGAAAAAATAGTTAAATGAGCTAATAAATTCATTTGATAAATTTTTTATCTAAAAAAAGCTTAATTTAAAAAGTTAATTTTTAGTAGACCGAGGGATTATAGTCTAAAATTTTTATATTGACATATTTTAGGTGATTTCTTATATTATGCAAATAACAACACTCTTTTCAAAAAATATTAAGAAGAATGTTATGTGTATAACAAAAATTGTACCATACTTATACAACACTCATATATATATTGTTAGATTATAATATAGGCCTACTCTTTTATCCAAATTATTACAATTCAAAGAGCATTGTTGTAAAAGAATTGTATAATTTTTATTCTACATATAGCATCAGCCATTTTTTAATAATATATATATAACCTTGAAAAAAATATAGTGAAAAAAATTAAAAGGAGTGGGAAAACAAAATTGATGAGCATGAGAGATCTATTGGGGGGAAGAAGTCAACCAATGGAAGATCTAGTTAGAGACAATGGAATAAAACACAATCTAATCCTTTTTTTCTAAATTGTCCCAAAAGCAAACATAGTGTGGGGCCTCAACCTAGAAACAACTGTCCAAAGCAAATTCTAAGTTTTTTTATTTTGTTGAATAATGGTTTTTTAGTTGATGACTTGATTCACCTGAAAACATAAGTTGGTATTAAAATATAGGCTTTTCCTGCTCTAAGAAGATATGCCCAGATCTTATGGAAGACTCTTATTAGTATATATGCTTACATCATCCCCCACTTCTATAATTAATAATATTCCTTCATTTAGGAACTACTATATATTTCTCTGTCTACTGCAAAGTGCATTCTTAAAACATGGTCAAGAAAAAATTAAATAACAAAATGATGAATGGTCATTTTTTTAATGTGATTATTGTTGTTGTGGGTGGTGGTGGGATAATTACAAGAAGCTTCATTTAGTGCTGAATAATCACATTTCTACGTGGTCTTAAAATTTTTTTATAAATCCATAATATTTGTCGCGTACAACATAAATATGTTCAACTAATAGCCAATATGTACTATGCATAATATAGAATGTGTGTTATATGTACGTGTACTATATATATGACACACATTACGTATTATGTATAGTACATCTTAAATACTAATTAGACATATTTTTGTTGTAAGACAAATATTGTTGTTTTATAAATAAACTACTTCAATTATGGATTAACTGTAGTAAATGGGGACTAGCTATAGCTAGCTAGATAGGCATCCATGAAAGTAATATTCATTTGGCAATGTTTATAATAATATTATATTAATATATGACTGAGCTTAGGTAGAGGACAATACATGAAGCCATTGAGTCATTGGCTGGTCAATAAATTAATACTAGATATGCATATTTAGTACAGTAGTAGATATATGTTATAAAGTTAGTGCCCCCTTCTTTCTTTGACTTTTTGCAGCTACAGTTAGTTTAATAAACTTTAATCATGTCTTAAGCATGGAATATATCTCATTTTTTTATTTATTTAAATGAGAAAAGCCAAGTGGAACTATAAAATATCATTAAGTGCTTGTGAACCATCTAATTCCACCTTAAATTAATAAACCACACTGAATCCTCTCTGATTAACAAGTTTTTGAGGTGTATCTAATACAATATGAAATTGTTTATTTTTTTTCCTTTAAATAATTAAAAAAAAACATTATTGCATGAGAGACGGCTTTTCTCTTATCTGACTTTTCTTTTTTCATTTTTTTGAGTCTCTGTTTTTTAATATTCTATTGACCCATCTTAGGTACCCTTATGCTCTGTTCATGAACAATATTAAAACTAGTAATTATTATTTTAATAGATGCAATGCATGTTTTGAACCTTAAGAGCTTTCTATAAAAGGAAGAGATGCCAAAGAAACTAATCAATCAAACCATTTCTAATCCCTCAACAAAAAAGAAAAATCTCTTTCTTTCTTTTACCTTAAAAAGTTGAAACCAAAGAGAGATATGGGAAAGGATTTGTGTGATCATCACCATCATCATGATAATCTTTCCCCTGCAAGATGGGATTGTTGTGATAATAATGGAAACTCTGTTGAAAAGAGGCTAAGGCTTTTTGGCTTTGAGCTGAATCCATCATCATCATCATCAAACAAGAACAATAATGAAGGAGATGAAAGTGTGAACTCATCAAACTCTGTTTCATCAGGAGGAGACAACAAATCTGCATCACAACAAGAGAAGAACAATCTATCATCAGATGAGATCAGGAAATTTGAGTGCCAATACTGTTTGAAGGAGTTTGCAAATTCACAAGCACTTGGTGGGCATCAAAATGCACACAAGAAAGAAAGGATGAAGAAGAAAAGATTGCAACTTCAAGCAAGAAAAGCAACCATAAATTACTACCTACAACCTTTTCAAAACAGCCATGGATTCTTTTCTTACCATAAATCTAACAATAACAATAATAGTACCAATCATTGGTTCTATGACCCTTCTTCCTATAACTACTCTGACTTCACCTTTTGTGAAGACTCTCAAATTAGCTTCAATTCTAATGATCAAGATACCAATAAATGTAATAATAACTTTATTGGTGTTGATCATAAGAAGAAACCCAATTGGTATTCTCTGCCATCATCACATGATGCTACTTCTCAACAAGATTCTTGCATCTTTACTTTCTCCAATAATAATACTAATAATAGTAATGATAATAAAGGTTTGGATCTTCAATTAGGGCTCAATTTGGAGTCAAATACAAGCTCTGTAAGAAGGGCTTGATAATTATTTAGATTAGGAATACAAGTTGATTAATAGAGTTATTATTTGATATGTTTTTCTCTTCCTTGAATTATTTCAAATGTATCAATTCTCAAACATATTGGAAAGAAAGAAAAAAAAAATCACAATTCATTATTGTTGGCTAGCATGCACCTATTGAAGAGTTTATGTATATATTCAACTTAATATATTAAATTTAGTTATGGCTAGAATTCACAATTTCTTAATTTATATATTATATTTCAGTTCAATTATCTATATTTCTTTATAATTTAATTTTCATTCCAGTACAATTTTTTTACATAGTTATTCAATCATGTGCTAGTTGTTACATTCGTCATGATAGTGTTTTCTCTCTCCTACAACCTAAAAAGTCATACAAATAGAGTATTTTGATTGGATGACAGCGTAAAATATTTTTACACTGTTAGTGCATCAAAATTAAACTCATATCTTTATTGAATAAAACTATATGTGTATCATAAAATTAATAACTATTAGTCATTTTACATAATAATTCAACTTTTCAAAATGTTGAATTAATATATAATATTAAAAATTAAATTAATAATTTTAAAAAATTATATTATTATATATAATAATTAATATGCTAATTTTATGGTATAAAAAAATATTTCTTCTTTGTTAGGTAGAAATTTGATCACCTCATAAAAATATAGTATATATAGATAAAGTGGAAAGTGAGTACAGAAAAGGTGTGAAACACTTTAAGCAGATTAGAAGGCTGAATTAGTTAGTTGCATGTAAAGGGTGTGAAACACTTTCTTTAAGGCCTAGCTAGCTCTGTGTGAAAATAAATTTCTAGTTGCAACATGGTAGAATATTAAGACTATAATGCCTAGAATTATATATTAATATTATAAATATTGGTTTATCCATTATATGAGTGGTTCGAACGTGTAAGAAGATAAGATCTAGTTTATTATCATTATTATTATTTTATATATTCATAAGGTACTTTATTCACTATCTATATCCTATATATCCTATATTCAGGTTTTTTGAAATCTAAAACAAGGGTAAATTTTCATTATTAAGTTCTATATATGTATTAAATTACAACCCTCAAGCATTGCAATTTTGCAAAGAGCACTTCGTTATATCTCTTTTAGTTTGAACATCTATTAATTATTATAGTATAATAAAAAATTAAAAATTTAATTTTATCCAATAATTTTTTTACAGTCATCCTATCATATGTTATCATGTCAGTCATGATTATATTTTCTTTCACTATCTGACAAATGATACAAATATAATGTTTTAATTAAATCATACGGTATAAAATATATTTATACAATCAATATATTAAAATTAAATTCAAAAATTAATATTCACAGTTACTTATTAGTTAATCCCCCAACCGAAATTTTACGCAACCCAATCTTTAACTAGCTACGACATGTGGAGTATAATATAGGATTAGGATTTTATAATCAAGTTAATTGCCTCATATATATTTAGTTTTAATAACTTTAGTATTACAAAAAATGTATGGAATAAAATAATAAAAGTTTAATTATGATACATTGACAGTATAAAAAATTTTACATTATCAGTTAATTATATCTATTAATTTGTGAGACTTTTTAGTTAATTAATAGTTAAATCTAAAACTTTTACTGATATATCAATTTATAATTGAATACCGTATAAAATTACTTTATACTAACATTGAAATTAAATTCATAATATAAATAAAATATATACTCCATTATAATTTTCTTTTGTCATGGTGCTTATCCTCATCTAACCTATCCTATCCTATATGCAATTCTCTTTTTGGCCTTTTAAATATATATCTTCCTTTTTTTGTCCTATTAATGCTTAATTATTTATATTCTCTCCATTCATGATCAAGTAATATTATAATTATCAATTAATTATAACAAGCAAACTCATTATAATAAAGTCCACCACATAATTATCAGTTGCTTATGCGTTAATTAAAAAGTTGTGTGTTTTGTCTCATCCTCTTCGCAATGATATTAAAACACACATTATAGCAATTTCGAAAAGAAAAAATTTCTATGTATAATTAAATGAAGTTAATAATAAGTTAATTCATTAAATTATAAATTGCTAATATAATTTAAAAATATTTAAAAAATAAATATTATCAATAATTTATATATTTTATTGTATCAAATAGATTTAATTAGTTCCTTAACCTATTGATTTCTACCTGTTATACGGGCAATGTTACTCCTTAAAAAAAGTATGATTCTTTGAATTTGGGGCTATCGCTCAAGGTATATAGTTGGAGCAAATCAACTAGATGCATTGTTTTGAGGTTCCATGTGCGAACAAGAAACTTAATTTTTTGTCATCATCTAATTATAATAATCAAGCTATTTTACTACACAATTTTATTTGATTAATTATTTGCTTCGATATGAAATTTTGGCAGCATTCACATATTTCTTTATTTTATTTCCCACGGATATATGTAAACTAGGATATGATATAGAAGACAAAAGAAAAACGGTTAGTGTAGTCAGAAGATAGAGATTAAAAAGAATGAGAAAATGTTCAAAGAAAAAATTCATATTTCACTTTTCACACTATGATTCATACAAAATTTTCAGTTCTTCTATTTATATTAATTTTTCCAATTAAATTATTGGATTCATAATTATACTTGTACAATATTCTTAAATTAAATATAATATTTTCAAATATTTGAAATCTCATACATAATATATTTTCCTGGCATCAACTTTTATTTTTTCATTGATATACAAAACTTGGAACCTGCTGAGATGACTAGTTAATTAATAATTATGATCATATAACATAAATACGTCTCACTAGTATCTAATATGTGCTATATACATAACATGAAATGTGTGTTTTATACATATAACACTCATTTCATATTATGTATATATAATACATGTTTGAATACTAATGGAACGTATTTTTGTTAATTAAGGGGTATTGGCGGCAGCATTCACATGCTATTAATTAGTTATATAAAACAAACCTAACACTAAGAAATTATATTCTTAATTTAATAAAGCAGCATTCTCGTACGCTCTCCTATCTATATTTTAAGGGAAATACTTGTTTAACAATAAAAAATTAGTCAAAACAGTTAACAAGTTGTGTACAATATATATAATATAAAATGTACAACATATAATATATGTAGTGCACAACGTATATTATTTATTGTGCACAACATATATCAAATATTGTAACATCATTTTTCTTTGCAACATGTTATATATGTTGTGCACATCATGTGTTATATGGTGTGCACAACATGTAATATTTGTTATGCAATTTATGTTATATACGTTGTGCATAATTTATTAGTTATATTGACTATTTTTTTGTTGTGCCTCTAGCATTGCTCATATTTTAATCATAAATTTGCATATCACTCTCATCTTTATTTATCGTCAAACGCTATAAGACAAAATCAAGCTCTCCTTTAATTATCTTTTCATCACTAGTAGCCGCCGGACACATGCTTGAATATATGGCCTTATTTTTTAATAGTATTTATTATTACTTACTCATCATGAAATCTAATATAGTTGATAGTTAATTAAATACATTATACTTTGAGTTAGAAATTTAAATTTTAACTATATATATGAAAAGGATCTCAAGATAAGAAATTTATCTCTTGATGATTGTGCTTTTGTTTTGAAAGAAAGAATTAATCATTGTTATCAACTATAATTACTTGATGATGAGTAGTAAAAAAATATTTTTAATTGGTTTATGATTGCTAAAGCAAAGAGAATAGTAATATTTAACTTAATGAAGACCAGGGAGATTGAGGGAGAAAATCAAAGTCAATAACTTCTATTCTTTCTAATAATATTTGAATATGGTGGGTACGTAGTTGATTTATATATATCAGAAAGAAAAACCATATGTTTTGGTAAAAAGGAAAACAATTCCTTGACCGCACAGGTTTTTTGGGGTAATTAAATGGCTGCACAGGTGTTTATCAATAATATTACAAAACAACACTTTCTATTTGGTACTAGTTGCATGCAATATATATATATATATATATATATATATATATATATAATAATGATTATTTTCAACATATAATTGTCGGAAAGTATTGATAAAGATATTATCGAAAAATATATATTAACATTTGTTGGTCGTTGAAAATACTCATAAACTAGTTTTAAGCGGTCATTAATTGTCAATATTATTTTTATTGATACATTTAATATTGAAAATGTTATTTTTTTAATAGTGTATATATATATGCTACTAATTTTTTTTTATTATTATTATGTAGGAAATTAACTTAGCCATAGATGCAAAATGGTTACGTACTTACGTTCATCAAGTGTTTTAAGTTAAAGACAAGAATAGTGTTAAATTTTTTTTTGACGTGTTAAATTCCTTATAAAGTGTTAGGTTTCTTATATACATTTCAACCAATTTTTAAATTAAATGGTGACATATGCACTTTTTATTGAAATAAATAATTTAATATTTATAAGTATACATTCTTTTCGAAGAAAATGTCTCCTTCTTATTTTTTAATTTGAAAATTTATAACTTAAACAAGCATCTATGTATTATATTTTTAAGGATTTTCTAACAAGTTCTCTTAGAATAGAACACTTAAAAAATTGTATATTTTATTTTTTTATGTAAGGAATTTATCATAAATTTTAAATTTTATCAAATTTTTCTATTCTATATATTTTTAACAAGTATAATGTTTCTTTCATTCTATTCAATATATATATCAATATACATTTTTACATTTTCTCTCTCAATCAATCTCTAAATACATGATTTTCTTAATGTCATTTGTCAGCAATACCTTATTTTAAATCCAAAATCAAAGTGTATTTATAATTAACTTTTGCTGATTAAAACTAACAAGTAATGTAAACACTCATTATCTTTTTAGTGTATTAGATTTGGTGTTCTTTCAACCTCGAGCAATTAAATAATTACTTAAATAAATGGAAAATAGTTTGCAACGGTTAAAAAAATTAACATTTATTTGTGGTTATCTTTAGTGCGTGTGTATGTTGTCCATTATGAACATAAGCTTTCAATAATTGTTTAACTTATAATAAGTCTTAAGAAAAACTAACGACAAAATAATTCAAGGAGCTATAGTAATATTAATTAAGAACAATTTCACTTTAAAAATAAGTTAAATTATTATTAATATTTTTTAAAATGAAAATTTTCTTAGTAATATTACTAAGTTTAAGATAAAATACCATCGATCGGTGGCTTTCAAAAAAAAGAGAAAGTCATAGAAAAATCATCTTAAGCACGTACTTCTTCTTTGGGAATTTTTTTATTTTTTAATGATTTTTCTAATGATTTCTTCTTTCTAAAATTTTAGAGTTTGGATATATGAAACGGGTCAAGGTTGTCTTTGTAAATTGAATATTTATGTAAGTACCAAGTTTTTTTTTTGAATATTTATGTTGAATAATGATATGATATCTAAATAAACGATATAATAAGCTTCATCAAATTATAGATATATAGAGCCATGCATAGACTTAAATCTACACGCCGATTGCATATTTTAAAATAATAAGAAAAAAAGCATGTGCATTTCTCACCTTTTTTTTATACAAAAAATAATTTTTATTCGATATTCTGGAAAAATATAAGGTATTAATATCCAACTAATATATGTATTAAATAGTGGTTGATTTATAGATAAAATTAATTTAATTTTTTTAAATTTAGATAAATGGTAACCTGCTAGGCAGATAATCTTTAAAAGTTAATTTAATTTATATTTATACTTTCCAACTTTATCAATTTATGAAAAAAAACTCAATCAAAACTTGCCGCTATAGAGAGAGCATTGCGGGAGGGAGAGGGGAAGAGGAAGTGTGATCGAGAATGAGGCGCGTTCGGTTAGGCTAGCTGCGACTGTGATCACCATGCTCCATCGGTACTAAATTACGTGCATTTATCTTAACATGTACTAGTATGTTAAGCACATAATTTGGTACTGATACCCAGCAAAAATATTGGGTACATAATAAATTACCATAAAAAAATACTAACAGTCTCTTTAAAAAATTTTAATTAGTATGATAGAATTGAATTGAATTATATCAGAAATTAAATTTCTGTCTGAATTGAATTGCAGTATTTAGAATAAATTAATAGAATTACATAATTGAATTTGAATTCTATTATTTAAAATATTTATAAAATGATTTGAATTTTTTTAATGAATAAATTTATTCTTTATTAATATAACATTCTATTTAAAAAATAATTATTCAATAAATTATATAAATAAATCATCCGGCAACCTTATGCTTATCGTCGATCCCATCACCACTTAGGATCAATTAGCAAAAACACCCAATAGAAAATTTATTTTCTCTACAACAAGAAAATTTATATAGACCCAATAGAAAATTTATTTTCTCTACAACAACTTAATAAATCCTGGACAAGCAACAATTAGCATCAAACACCCAATAGAAAATTTTATTTTCTTTACAACAAGAAACAACAGTTGGAACATACATTGTAAATAATTATATAGACCAAAAATTGACATAAACCTAAAATATATAGAATTGAAAGAGGATCAATCATTATTTATAGAGGAGAAATGGAGAAGACTGAAGTTTCTTAGAGACGAGGGCAGCATGTTGGGTATAGATATTTTGTTGGATCGAAAGAGAAGAGGATGAGTGTCATTATTCTAGGTTAAAATGGATAGGGTAAAATGGATAATTTATATTTTAAGTGAAATTTTAATGAAATTAAATTGCAAATCAGGCTGAAATGAGTGTGATAAATTTAAAAGTATTACAGTATGTGGCAGATAAATTTAATTTTGTTCTCGGGGTTTGATTAATTCTCCTAGCTAAAGTTAGAATGGGTGGTTTTTAATTTCAAAAGATAATTAAATCCACTAAGTTGCTTTCCATTTTTAGTCACATTTTATATGGATTATATTTTATATCCCACGTTATCATTCTGGACCCTTTTCATAATGTAACAAAATACTATACAATAGAATAAAGACCAACTTGATTAATTAGAAGCATTAATCATCCACTAAAGTATGCTTTAAATATAATATAAATATATAGTTAGTCGGTCCAATATTGAAGGACCCTTTATTTGATTGGTCTTAATTGGACTTGTATTCTAATCAATATATTAATTTCTTGATGATGGCTTTAATTTACTAATCTTCGTGTATTATATATATATATATATATATATATATATATATATATGCTTAGGGCACAACAAAAAATCAGTTGAAACGATCAACAAAGCTCATTTAACACTTTATGGGCCAAATAACACTTTTAATCATGAGTATATTTTTAATGGGCTGGGTGATTATGGCCAAAATTCCTATTTGTTGGCTGTTTTGGCTGATTTTTTTGTTGTGCCTCTAACAATACTCATATATATATATATATAAGTTTAATTTTGATACACTGACAGTGTAAAGGTATTTTACATTGTCATCTAATCAAAACACTCCGTTTATATGACTTTTCAGGTAATGAGAGAGAGAAAATACAATCATGACTGACGTGACAATACATGATTAGATAACTGTGTAAGAAAATGATAAACTGTCACTAGAATGAAAATTAAATTTTATATATATATATATACCAACCAAAACTTAATTAATTAGAGTAAGATCACTTGTCTCAGTTTAAGATTAGTTCATGTATCCAACTCCATGGACTATCAAGAAAATACTTCTGCATACCTTACTAAATAGAGAATTAAAATATTTAATTCAAATTATTATTATTATGATATATTATCCGACCGATCAAATAGACCAATCCCGTTAACTATATTCATAATTGAATCGTCTAACTTCTAACAAAAAAAATATTATTTCCAATAATGTATTCTAATGCAGGCACCAGCACTGAGAAAATTACTATTTTAATGATTATTATATGTTAAGCTTTTTTATTTTTTAGTCTTTGTTACAGATACTAATCTAATAATAACACATGTCATACGTACCCTTAAAGAATTGAAAAGAAAATAAAGTTTGGAAATAAAAATTAAATTAAAATTGATTGGTGAATATATAGAGATCAGAGTACAGAATATCATAGGATAATTGCAAGAATCTTTATCTAGAAAGTGAAAGAGAAATTATATTCAAGCTATATTAAGCAAGACAAAACTAAGTGGCGTGGTTAAGAATCATTTGATAATTTATTCTAATAATCAATCAATATTATTAAAGAATGATGCAAATTATATATTTTATTATATATATTGCAAAAGAAGTATATTACGTGTGCCATGCACTGAGATGACACTTGTCATTTTTTTAAATGATAATATAATTCCTAATACACAATATAATTTAAACTTTTAAAGTGTTATCACCAATGAAGATTGACACAAGTGATAAGCGATTTGTTGTCTCTTAAGTAAGGTCTCGGATTTGAGCTTTGTGGATGGAAAAAATTCTCATTAGGAGCCTCACATGTCATTCCCATGTACGCGATCCGAGGCGACGAATTAGTCGGGATAAAACTCCGGACACCGTGGACAAAAAAAAAATTTAAAGTGCTATCTTTCGAGATTTTAGCAAAGTTCTTAAATTCAAGAGTGTATTTAAATATGTGTAGATTTTAAGAGTTTTAATAAATTTGAATGATAAAATTAAATTCATAAATTTGTAAGAATTTATTTGTAAACTTGCGACTCAATTAAGATTATAAATTTATAAATTCATAAGAGTTTATGAGTTAACTCGAGAGTTTCATAACCTTATTTACGATTTTTTTTCCTGCAAGGTATTATTGTATTAGTGTCAACTGATTGCAAATAAATGAATAATTGGAATGCTTGTAGTTCACCGTACGTTACTTACTTATATATCCCTAAGTTAACTTATTAGAATTTATAAATAATGTTTCGTATGATTACTATATTAGTATATGCACGTATTGAATATTCACATATTGAATTGACAAATTCAGTCTAAGCTTTGATTATTCTACCCTACATGATGATTAATGTTGTGTATGCATGTATGACTTCATGAAAGCTAGAGTGGATTTTCCTTTTATTTATAGATTAAATAACTTCCTTGTTAGATCACAATTTTAATCCATTTGTATGTAGTAATATGCTATAAGCTAATTCTCGAAAAACTCAATGGCTTGTTAAGGATATTGCACTTAGTTCCAAAATTGCATCAAAATCGTACTATTTCACTCTAACTAACTATTAATTATGAGTGTTGTTATTTGCATAATAAGAAATCAGTTTAAATTAGTCAATAGAAAGATTTTGGGTTATAATCACTTAGCACATTAAAAATTAACTCTTTAAGGTGAGCTTTATTTTGTCAAAAAGTTTTCAAATAGATTCATTAACTAATTTAACTGTTTTTTCATTATTTTCAATGAAACAATTTTGTCATGCATACAACGTACCATACTTAGCTTGTAACATACTTATCACCATATGCACATACAGAACAATACAATATAATAAATTTTGTGTATTTTATTTTGTGTTTATTTTAGTGTGTTCAGACCAATTTGTACCTATAATTTATGTATTGTTTATGTTTGTTTTAGAGAACAAAACATATAATTTATAATAAAAGTCTAAATCACCCTTGAATTAAACATTATCAAAAAATTGAAGGGTAAACTTGAATAAATTTTTATTTTGAAGTTTTTGTATGTGTATGTGTATTTTATGTACCTACTTTGATATGGACACAAAATACACAAAAAATCTGTACAAATCTCTTGTAAGTGTACATTCTAAACAAATACCATACGAATAACTTTGTATTGTATATTTTGTGTCTTGTACTGTCCAAACAAACACTATCTAACAATATATCTACGTATTTATTTTGTATTGTATTATGTGTTCAATTATATGTATGAGTTCAATTTAATTTGCATTATATATTATATGTTCAGTTACAATATATTATATGTATGTGATCACTTTACATTATATATGTGTTCATTTATATTATAGAGTAAATACCTAAATCAATTATTGAGCTTTTTTTCCAGTGTACATTGATCAGTCCCTAAACAAATTTTATTCATCTTGTAGTCCTCAAACTTACATTCCATTAGATACATCAGTTTCTCTAATAACTCCAATCGGTAGTGACTAATGGTATAGTCCTATATGGACCATTAACTATGACACCATGCTGTTAAGGCTGCGTTTGTTTTCTCTGACTCTGGAGTCAGAGTCAGGGAGTCACTGAATTTGTGATTACGTCACACGTTTGTTTTTGAAGTCATTTAACATTGAGTACAGAGTCACTCTGACCCTGTGAACAAAATTTCCAACTTTTTGTTCACTCAAAAAAAGGGGTCACTGGTGACTAGGTGGAGTCACGGAACTTTTCCTTCATTTAATAAACGTTCTTTCCCTTTTTACCCCTTCCTCTTCCCCCTTCCACGCGTCTTCTGCTTCCTTTTTGCTTCATCATCAACCATGGAGAGAGAGACAGAGAGTGAGTTAGAGAGAGAGAGCGCGAGAACTAGAGCAGCACCTGGCCGCCGCGATTTTGCTTCTGCTTCCTTTTTGTCACAGGTTCTGCTTCTGCTACTGCCGATTCTGCTTCCATGGCCGCCGCCGGCTCTGCTTCTGATACCACGAGTTGCTGCGACTTGTTCCTCCATCGCTGATGTAGCACCCTAATCTGGCTTTGGCGGTCGCCGCTCTTCCTTAGTCGCACGGCTGGGAAGAACAGTGGGAGAGCGAGAACTAGAGAAGCACCGTGGCCGCCACTCTTCCCTATTTCGATGGCTCCCTGGTTCTGCTTCTGCTGCTGTCGACTCTGCTTCCTCGGCCGCCGTCGACTCTACTTCTGATGCCACCAGTTGCTGCCACTTGTTCCTCCATTGCTAATGCAGCACCCTGATCTCTTGATTCAATGCTTTTTTTATATTTTTTAACAGTAATTTTAATGAGATCTTGATCTTTTTCTTCTCTATTTTTATGGTTCTGATGTTGAAGATTATGATGATGGTGATGAAATTGGCTGGTGGTGAGATGGTAGAGATGGAGAGAGAAACCCTAAGGGTATTTTGAGTAATTTTAGTAGTGCCCTCACTTTTGTGACTCCGACTCTAGGTATTTTACCAAACACAAAACTGACTACAATGACTCTATTGACTCTGCCTCCGGAGTCAATGACTCTAGTGACTCCCTGACTCTGACTCTAGAGTCAGAGAAAACAAACGCAGCCTAAGTGTCATGTCACATTTCAATCTATAAATGAGATGAACAAATAAGACCCAAAATTTTTACAAGAAAAATTATTCCCTAAACTACTTCTTCATGCGACAGAATCAACTTACGGCATATGAATTACTCTTATATAACCAATTTAGACCATTTTTATTGTCGGAAGTTTTTAATTGGCACGAATTTATCAGGATATTTATTTTTAGATGAATTAATTTGTTTGACATAAACTTTAAGTAGTGCCGGTTTTATCGGTGAAATAATCGTAAACTATACCCATCGAATGCCCACACCAAAAACAAATAAACGATCCATGGATGTGAATGGGTATAGTTTTGTAATTATTGGTAGCTGAGGCCCATTTAGCCAAAAACAAATCAAAGGTGAGGCTCAGAGAAGCCAATCAGTAGTTTGATTATATCCGGTGAGGAATAATATTTGAATACTTAAACTAGTCAATAGACTCATTTGATAATTTTTTGATTTAAAAAAATACTCTTTAAAAAGTTAATTTTTAATGGTTTGAATGATTATGACTCAAAATTCATATATTGACTGATTTTAGCTGGTTTCTCATTGTGTAAATAACAACACTCTACCAACAAGGGTTGACACAAGTGGTAAGCGGCTTGTTGTCCCTTAAGCAAAGTCTCGGGTTCGAGCCTTATGGAAAGAAAAATCTTCGCTAAAAGTCTTCTCAATCATTTTCAGGTACATGATCCGAAACGACGGATTAATCGGAGTAAAAACAAATAGCAACACTCTTGAGTGAGCTACATGAACGAAAAAACACACAAATATGTGATTTGATACGCAGAATGTGATTGACACTCATCACAATAAAAATAGATGTAATAGTGCTTGCTTGCTTGGTGAGGTGGTCATCTGTTTTTATTTACTCACTTTACTTCTTCTACTCTCTCTTTGATTTTCTCTGTAAAAAGCAACGATTCTTGCTTCCTAGGCTCCTTATTCCATTTGTTTATTCTTCTTTTTCCCTATCATACACAGTAAGAAATAAATGAATTTAAATATATTTAAAAAATTACTATTAATATATTTAAATATAATTAAATTTAAATATATTAATTTTTTAATGTATTAAACAAATTAAAACGATTATTAATATACATTGGAGAGTTTATTTATTAGTAATTGATATTAAATATTCCTTTCATTATTCAACATTTGTTACTTTTCATTTTTTATTAATATATGTCTATTAAAAAATTCTAGATAATATTAATTAATTTTTTCTTTAATACCTAGCTTATAAGAGAGAGTAAGTTAAGATATAAAATTAAATATAAGAGATAATATTAAAAAGGATAATAATATAAAATAGATAAAACATTCTCCATTTTCTAGTTTATTTAAATATCAACTAAATATGTATAAAAAATGAAAATGGACACTCATTAAAAAAATGGATTACGTCTATATTATTCACTAATTAAGGTGTTGCATCCGATCCTTGTCTCATTTTTAAGGGGAGTAATTATAGAGGATATATTAGTGCTTTATTTAGGTAGTAAGTAGCCTTCTATTTAATTTCTCTATTCTTCATAGGCAAAACATTTTATCATTTCAAAATTAAAGCACACCTGCCTCCAACTTTCATTCTAAAACACTTGTATGTTTGAACATGAGCCTATTGGTATATATAATAATATTATTTATCTCTTTTTTAAAAAATAGTTAGAGTATAATAAAAATTCAGCCAAAATAATTAATATTTGTGCACAACATACATATATTACATGTTGTAATATTATTCTTTTTACAACAAGTGATATATATGTTGTGCACAACTTGTTGACTGATTTTTTATAGTACTTAGCTATAGCAATAATGTTCCTTTTTTCACCCTATAAAAAATTAGAAACTTTGATAAATATATTAACAATTTACTAATGCAATTGTCAAAATTATCTATATTTGATGAGGTGAAAAAATTGAGAGGATAATACTATTGTATGTAGCTACTAATAGCATTTTTTATGTTTGAACCCCAATTTCTCATAATTTAAAGGGAAACATTTGATGTTGATACTTGAAATTGAGTCAATAATGCACGGCGGTACCGTTCACTCCGAAAGTTAGCTTCTACTTAGAAATTCAATCTTTTCAATTTTCTAAACCCATATCAACCGACCATCCATTCACTTTTATCTTCTTTTGTGCATTTTATTTATGCCTCATCGTTATATTTTACTTACAAGATAGTAGTTTCTCCAAAAAAAGAAAATGCTTTAATTACATAAACTTCATAGGTATCTCAACTCAAAATAACCACAAGAAATAACACATTTAAAGTTTATTGGATTATTTAAATATAATATTTAGTAGGAATTCAATTTATTATGATAAATTAAACAGTCTGACTAAAAAGGCTAATTTTTTTAGTTAAGTCTTAGTAATGGTTTCAATTCTATTATTTTCCTTCACACAAATTTTTTATTTGGGTTTGAAGTATAGATAATACATATAAGTCTGTCTAACCTCATAAATTTATTGTGTTTCTTTATTTTATTTAAAAATTTGGAGCAACAATGGTTGAATTCTAAACTTTTAAGCCGTGTCATGAAATTATCCCATTAAAGAATTTAGGTTATTGAGTTAAAGCTAATATCTTCTTAATTATTATGAAATTATTTTGCTTAAAATTTTTAATTCTTAAATTTAAGGCTCATTAATAATTTTACACTCTAATAAAATCTTTGATTATAAATGAGCACTCTTATAGAAGTTTCTGCCTCAAATGAATTAATTAGTAACTAGTGATGATATTGATGATGGATATTAAGATCATTAAAAACACCACAAAGTGAAATATATTAAGACCTGAATTTCAAGAATAGTTGTCTCAATAAAGTCAATAATAAAGTAAATATTGAAAAAGGGATCGTATGTTTGTCCTACATATTGAGAAATATATATTTGTTGTTGTGAGTGAAGTAATAAAAAAAATTAAAAGAAAAAATAAAATGGTAAATCTCATATGTTTTGCTAGTGAAGTATATATATATATATAGATGTATGAAATTTTAGTATGTATAAATATTATTCCAATAGATAAAAGAGAAATGCTCGTTGTACACCACAAAATCAGTCACCATATGTATTAATAATTCAACTTATTAAAAACTATTAATTCAATTTTTAATATTATATATTAATCCAATATTTTAAAAAGTGTAATTAACAATTTTAAAAAGTTAGATTATTACATATAATGGCTGATGATGACTGATTTTGTAGTGTACATTTAACATTACTCTAGATAAAATTATCATTACAATATTAAAAAAAATATATTTCAATTAGATATCAAACTCTTCTATTAATTTTAAAGATTAAAAAATAATATCCAGATATTATTTTTTATTTTTTTCTATATAAATTGGAGAAGACTATTATCAAGATGTGCTCTTTAAGTTTAAGAATGTCATTTATTATTTATTAGGTGAAATCCTCATGAATTCTCGATTTTAACAAATAAATTCAAAATGAGCTGAAAATTATCACCATTCATGATCATATTGAGAGGATCGTGATTTTGTACTCACTTTGAATTTATTTATGAAAATTGAGGCTCATTCACAATTTCACATAATAAATAAAAAATCATAACATTATCTAACTTAAATTGTATATAAGCACAGTGTTGATAACAAAATCCCCGGTTATTCTATATATAATAATAATTCTTGTAATACAATATAAATACGTCCAATTAGTATTCAATGTATGTGTGCTATATAATAAAACGTAATGCGTGTTATATGTATAACGCATATATGTATAGCACATTATATCTTATTATAAAGCACACATTGAATACTAATTTAACGTATTTCTATTATACGACAAATATATTAATTCTATATATAATATATGGGAAAAGGATTCTTAATTTTTAGATGATAAAGTGAAGCGAAGGTTGCTTCCAAAGGTGCATGTTTTTTATTTTCTTCCAATTGATATGATCGGTGAATAGGACTACCTGTTTAATTTGCTTTGCAGAAAGGGGTTCTTATCAAGTGGCAGATAACTAGCTAGTAACTTGCCAAACAATCAATAATATTTTTCGTATAACTGAAATACGTATGTTCAACTAATATTAAATGTGTGCTATACATAATATATAATGTGTATTATATATATAGTATATGTATGCATGACACATATGACGTATTATGTATAACACACATTGAATACTAGTTGAATTATTTTTATTGTAGAACAAATATTATAACTTCAAAACAACCATACAAGTCAGGCAAAAACAAATGTGGTGTAAATATTTTACCGTGAACGTAAAACTCAGAAGATCTGCTTGTTTGATTTGAATGTTACTTTTTCATTCTATTTTAGATTTTAGGTGCACTGGGAGAACAAGAGAATTTTTTGTTCTGTATAATTTATTGTATGACATAGACATCCAACTTATTAATGATATCAATTTATTAAAAAAATTAATATTATAATTTTATGAACTTAATAACTATTTGAGTAAATTTTATAAATGAAGTGCAAGTAATAAAGTGAATTTTATAAAATTTCAAATGAAATATTAAATTTTCCCTCCTTAAACGCAATAAATGTCAAATGAATATCTATTGAATATCTAAAATGATTTTACTAACAAATATTTTAAGAGCACTTATTAAAATTAAAATATTCATCCTAAAAAGAAATATATATTTCTATATTTTTTATACAAAGAGTTAAGTATAAAAATTTAAATCTTCTTAGACCATTCCAGGAATATTTGTTGACAAAACCTTATCTAAAATTAGGGAGGCCATGAAGTTCTTGTTTTTTGGTCTGTCTTTGGCTTTCTGCTACATCACTTTGGAAAAATGTGTCACAAGAAATATTGTTAGTAGAACCTTGCCTGCTAATTATAATAATATCCTTGGTTAAGGTAAGGACAAAGTTATTTTTGGGACCAGTTAAGTTATGATGCTTTATTTTGTCATTCTAGAAAGTGACAGAAATTAATGCAACAAGTTTATGTTTGTGTTCTATGAAAGCTCACTGCTCTCTTCATATATTTAAACATCTTAAATTGAAATTGAAATCAGACATTTACTTCATTTTCAACATTTTGTCATTTTCAACTACAGATATATCATATTCACTTAGTGAACATTTTCAACATTAAACATATTATTTTCTTTGATATTTTTTAAATTTCTTTTGAGTTATACACGTTTAATAGATAATTATTAGATTCAATTGAAGATCTAAATGTTAGAATTAAAAATAAAATGACAAAAATATCTTATTATCAATAATTATTGTAGTTTATTTCTCCTCCAAATAGATAAAGATATAAAATGATATAATAGGAAAAAATAAATGGTTTTTGAAATTGTAAAAGAGACAAATAAAAGGGACCGAATGAAAAAGTGAAAAAGACATTTAAAAGGACCTGAAGTAATAAAAGTATTGTCAATAAAAGTAATATTGATAATTAGTGACCGTCGAAGATACTTAAAACTAATTTATGAGTATTTTTAATGGTCATTAATTGTCAAAGAAAATAAATATCAATATATCTTTTTTGACAATATTTTTATTAACATTTTTTTACAATTACATGTATGTTAAAAATAATTATTATTATAGTGATCTAATGACGAAGAAATAGTGTCTCATTGGAATATTTATTTTAGGACGCTCATTTTTAATTAATTACTATTCACTTTAAAATATCCATATAAATTAACAAAAATAAATGAGAAAATTAAATAAAAAATAAATAAGATTATTTTATAAAATTATTCTCAACATTAATAAAGGAAAAAAGTTTTTAAAGTATGAAAAGGAAATGATGAGCATTACTGTTTAAGATCAAATTTGAAAAAGGAATAACGCAAATAATATATTTTAGAGTAATGTTATGTGTACACTATAAAATCAGCCACCATGTGTAATAATTCGACATTTTAAAATTAGTAATCTAATTTTTATTATTATATATTAATCTAATATTTTTAAAAGTTGAATTACTAATTTCAAAATATTAAATTATTACACATATGATGACTAATTTTGTGATATACGCACAACATTTCTTTTACATTTTAATATGTCCGGTGTTTGCAAAGCATATTTGAAGGACAGAAAAAAAAAAAAATACAAAGTTTGTTTGATGGAACAGGGACAAGGGAACAACTATAAATGGTTTAGAAATTAGTCAATTCCATTTGCCCCATTCAATCAATTCCAATGCGTGAAGGTGTGTTTGAAATTATTTTGCCACTAGTGATTGACATAGTGAGACATACAAATTGCATAATTTCCACCCTATTTTTCAGTTGTTTAATTTATTGAACAATGCTTAGACAAAATGTCTGAAAACTCCAAAATTGATATCTTATATATATATAATGAACATGATAAATCAGGCTATATCAATAATCAATTTTATCCATGAACCTTTTCTTTAGAAACTCATGTTATTTAGTAGTGAATATATATGGTATGAAACGTGGGGCATATGTCCCTATAAGAATTTTAGAATATGCTTAGTAATTACTTAGATAGATGTATTTTTTTCTCATTTTATTATTAAGTTTGACCATATATTAATTTTAGTGTAATGCTACATATGAATAAAATAGTCACCATATATAATAATTAAGCATTTTAAAATTATATATTAATCAAATTTTTAATATTATACATTAATTTAATATTTTAATTGTTGAATCAATAGTTTTAAAAAATTAAATTACTACATATGATAATTAATAATGACTAATTTTATGACGTCCTAAAAAGCATATTTCTTTACTTCTATATGAGTTAAAAATTAAAATCAACCCAAGAAAGGGAGTGCTGATAAAGTGATGATGGATGGATGAAAGTGGAGCCAGTGATATTGTTAAGCTAATCTCAACTACTTATATAGTTATTGAAGATTCCATTCATGCTTCCATTACAACTCATTAGCTCCTTTATATTTGCTAGCTAGCTAAAGCCCACTATCTAAAGTCTAAAATTAAGGACAGATTTTTGTCCTCCTTCCTTTTTAGCGATTGATACGAATGATGTTATATGTACAATAAAATCTCAGTCAATAAATAAGATTTTGAACTACAATTATTCAGACTATTACAATTTTCATTATGATTATTTTAGTCAAAAATGAAGTTAAAATGAACTTCTTAACTGTATTGATCTCAAATATATATATATGGACATAATTTTAAGCATGAGTAGTTGGTTCATTCACTTCCAACAACACAAAAAAGTGTTGATTACTGTCATACTACACCTGTGATGATTGTGATCTTTTTTTTTATGTATGAGTTAAAATAAAGCATACAAACTTAAAAATAGTCATATATATATTATGTAACATTGTCCTTATTTTTTCAATAATTACTGTACAAAATGTGAGAGAGAATATATATAAGGATCAAATTGAAAAAAGCATAATGTACATTTTAAAAATTTTAAGCAATAAATAATATTGGGTGAGTTTTTTTTATAAATTTAAGATAGATTAAGGGACATGACAGCAAATAAATTGTTTAGAAAGGTTGATATCAAAGTATTCATAAAGAGAGTATAATAAGTGGATGAGTAATAACGGTTCCTCGCTCTTTTCATTTCTTTGTAATAATTATATATTTTTTAATTGTTTTTCATAGTATAATTCCACTCTATAAATGATATATAGATGATTCATCATAACATAAGACCCTATACCTACTTAACCATCAAATAACTAGACAGAATTTTCTTTCAACAATTTTTTTCATACATATGAATTTTGAACTACTAGTGATGTTATATATATATATGAATTAATTTTAAGTAATAATTAATTGGTCTACTTAATTATATACACATTACTAGCATGTTGCGTATGCAAGTTGAAATTCAGAATGCGACATAAGCTCGTCGCGCCTTGATTGGTGGTCACCAAACTATTATCTAATTATATATTATTGTTTATATTAACAAGATTTTATTTATTTAGCAAATAATAATGTTATTTCAAGACTCAACACAGTTTTTAAAGAAATTAAATGTTTAGTGTGCAAGTAAAAATTAGTCAACATTTATCTAATATTTATCTTTATAATTAAATTTTAAAAGTTTAGATATAAAAATAAGGTCTATGTTAAAATTCAATTATATTATGAGAATAAATATTAGCTAAGTGCTGATTAAATTTTGATTATACACTAAACATATTTGATCTCTTGACATGCATCTAGACTACTTGTAATATTAGAGCATTGCTATATATCTGCAATAAAAAAATAGCAAAAATAGTCAATATGTTATAAATAACATATATTATATAATATGTACAACATATATTATTACACGTTATACATAATATATATTACATATCATGCACACTATATATTACATGTTGTAAAAAAATATGATGCTACAACATGTGGCATATATTATGTACAATATGTCATATATCTTATGTATAATATGTAATGTACATTATGCATATTATATATTATGTACAATTTATTAATTATTTTGGCTGATTTTTTATTATGGATCAAGAATTTTCCTAATATTAACTATCTCACTCACAAAATATCTTGTGATCTATTAGTACTGTCTATACCTTCAATAGATATTAGAATATCATTTGTTCTTTATTTAGCCACAATTGCATAATTTTTTTTTCAATATTTTGTTGTAGACAAAAACATTTATGAAAAATGTGATATAATAGAGAAAAAGTTGGAAAAATAAGTAGGTGGAAGACCATATAGTTTGTAAGTGTGTGGTGATGGATATTGGAGAATAAGTGGTAATATATAGCACTATAGCTACTCAATGCATAAATTTACATAAATATAAAATGATTGATATATATACAATAAAAAAATATGATACTTATATAAATTAAGTTATTGAATTTTAAAAATTTGAATATAAAAAATAAGTATTTAAAATTCAACTATACGAATGAATATTATATAAGGATTATATACTTTTTTATTATATATACATAACCTAATTAATAAATCTTCTAGTTTGCAAATATGATATACTCTCTCCGTTCACAGATAATTGTCTATTTAGAAAAAAATTTTGTCCAATCTTATTTGTCATTTTAGAATTTTAAGAAACCATTTATTATTTTTTTCTAATTTTATCCTCACCTGCATTCTCTCATATCTCTTATAATAATTATTACACAAAAAACTAAAAGGACAATTTAGTTATTATATATCATTTTTACATATAAAGTTGTGTGCTTTAATTGCATTCTTAATATCCGTAAAAAGTCGAAAACGTCATTTATTAATGGACGGAACATAAAAAGTCAAAAACGTCATTTATTAATGCACGGGGACTAATATCTTTAAGAGTTCAGTTATAGAACCCCACAAAAGTACACTTTTTAATTTCAAGAGCGATTTGCATTGAGACCCTTCAATTCCCACCTTGTACTCATAACAATAATAATTTGTCCTCTTTAGCTAAACCATTCCAATCATATTTATGCAGATTACCTTTGCAAGTGGGGACTCTAATAATTTATTCATCTCTCGTGTCCACCACAAATATAGGGTATAATAAGTTAAAGTTGGAGGCCTTTTAAATAGAGTCAAATCATCAAAATTCTCCTCCAACTATACACTATACCCTAAAAAAAAGCAAGAATAAATACCTTTAACTTTCAAATAATTAAGAATCGTATGTAGTGAAATGGTGAATATTGTTGAAGTTAATATAGAAATACATCTAATTAATATTTAACGTATATTATACAATTATATGTAATGTATGTGTATTATATATATGAAATATATTACATATGATACACATTATATATAATACACATTGAATACTAATTTAATGTATTTATGTTGTACGACAAATATTGTATATAGAAATTCATTATGAGTCCCGCTCCATTCATTAGCTTTCTAGCATTGATTGTGGCCAATGGCTAATCATATTCATCCACCTCATGCCAGTTGTGTATGTTCACCTTTAATTTCCTCACTGATCTAAAATTTGAAAATTAGTTTGATGTTCGAGCTAATTGTTTCACTGTTGAATTTGATGAGACTGATATACATATGGTCAAAATCACTATGCCTCTTTTTCTCTTTTAATTTTAATTTTCCGATGATAAATGGGTTAGTTCAACCGTAAACAAAATCATACAACTCTAAGTCCCCAACTACACAAATACACATGAAAAATTATTTTTATATCATAAAATTAACTATCAGATATCATATATAATAATTTAATTTTAAAAATTTTTAATCTAATTTTTAATACTATATAAATTTAATATTTTAAAAATTAAAATAATAAATTTTAAAAAGTTGAATTATTACCTATAATAATTAATAGTGATAAATTATATAATATACGCATAACATTACCCAATACACACAAATAACGGTCATGAAAGTAGGTTTCTAAATGAAATACTCAACAACTAATTTAATCCATAATTCGACAACATGCGTGCTTAACAATAGCAGCTGCATTTTTTTTTAGTAATATTGTCTTAATATTTAATGTTAGATGTTTATAAAGATATTTATTAATATTAATGGTAGATACGAAAAATCTAAATATGGAAGTGAAGATTACATCAATATTTAAAAGAGTGCTAGATTAAATATGTTTGAATCCTTCAATTCATTAATGTACGTAAATTAATCTTATGACATCATAAATTACATCATAATAATATTTCTTCATAATCACTCGGGTATTAAGACTTGACTTACAATATATTATAGATTCAAGTAATGCTATATATAAATTATAAAATCAGTCACAATCAATAATAATTTAACTTTTTAAAAATTATTAACAAAACTTTTAAAATGTTGGATTAATATATAATATAATATTAAAAGTTTTATTTAAAACCAATCTAATTATCTATACCATGTATTGATTGGTTTCTCCCAAATAAAATAAATTTAAAAGAGATTAGAAATTTAAAACAAGAGAGATTAGTTAGTATAGATAATTAGATATCATATCATTAGTAATTCATTTAATCATCATTAATGAATTGGATGCAGACTATTTAGTTGGCAGTACACATCTGCAGTTCAAATGGAATTGTCAGCCAGTGCGCACTACGCACTCAGCGTACTCTACCACCAACAACACCGAATTTCGTTTTCAAATTTCAATTTTTTTTAATTTAATTTAATTTATTCCTGCAAAATAACAACAACAATATAATCCTTTTTATAGTCCCATATTTAATTTAAGAGTTTTGCTAGAGGTATAATATTATACCAGCAAAATCAGTCTAAAATAGAATTTTAGATTTAAATCACTAAACCAATTAAGAAAAACACACATAATTATGAATGCTATTTGGACTAAAAGTGTTAAAATAAATTTTATTAGCTGTTTTAGCTGAAAAATTTTGTTACCAAAAAAATTTATGTTAATTTAATACACAACAGTACTTCCTTTTATTTTTTAAAATGTTTTTTCTACTTTTTTATTTATCTCTTTTGTTTGTCTCATTTATAATTTTAAAAAATATTTATTTTCTTTCTTTTATTATATCATTTTTTATCTTTATCTATTTGAAAAATAGAGAACTTATATTAATTGATAATGATAACATATTGTTATTATTTTAAATTTAATATTTAAATTTTCAATAGAATTCAATAATTATCTTAATTAACATGATCTTTAAAAAATATTTAGAAGAGACCAAGCAGAGTACGATATACATAAATTTATAAAACAATAATAGTTGTGGTATAACAGAAATACATTTAGTTAGTATCCACTATATGCTATATGTCATATATATATATATATATATATATATATTACTTATGATATATAGTATATTGGATACTAGTTTAAATATATTTATGTTATAACCAATATTATTATTTATGAAATTGCAAATTGCGATTGGCTAAACATTGCGTGCAAGAACCAAGAAGCTTTTAGATATTCGAATATTTCATATTTAAATCATCATCATAATGACATTTAATTATTATTCAGAAAAGAACATAACAAAAAACAAAACAAAAAAAAAGACCTAGAAATTTTCCCCTCCATTTTTGTCGACCTCTTGTTTGATTTCGTTGTCATCTCTTCTCTTTTTTTTCTCTCTCATCAGAAGCTCCAGGTTGGAGGGGTCCATGGAGTTTCTGGATCTAATCGCCACAATTTCCAAACGCTTCTTCTTCAACCTTCAATGACTCCCTCACTAAAACAATACTGCGTCAAAATCTGACACACCTTCTTCTTCTTCTTCCTCTTTCTGCCATACAGAACAAGGGGAAGCTCACTCCTAGGGTTTTTTTCTTCTAAAAATAACAACAGAGAAAAGAAAGAAGGAAACGACGCCGTTTTAGTAAGTGGTAGAATGCCGGGGCATCGGTCGAAGTCGGAGAAGCACGCCGATGACGGCGGCGGCGGCGGCGCGAAGCCGCTCCGGAGGGATCCTTACGAGGTGTTGGGTGTGTCACGCAGCTCCAACGATCAGGAAATCAAGACCGCTTATCGTAAAATGGCACTCAAGTAATGTCTCTACTTGCTTCTCCAGCTGAGATTCTTTGTGTTGTATTTCTTTTTCTATTCAAATATATATATTTTGAATTGTTAATATCAGTTGGTTTGGTGAAGTTAGCTCTGCAAAATCTCGAATCTTTTGTCTTCGACCTGGTGGCTATGGAATTTGGGGATTTTGCGTTGGAAATTTGAGTGATTAATCAATTTTGGTGATTAAATGGAATAGTAGTCGACTAGTAGTGGAGCTTAATGGGGGAAAAACTTCTATAGGGTTAATTGGGCTATATATATATTAATTTGACAATTGACATTAATTTCAGCATATAGTAATAGTGTATAGTTTCAGCTGTGTTGTATATTGGGTTAGGTTTGAATGTTGTTAAGTCTGGGATTGGTGTGTTCGAAGATGTTTTCTTCCCTTGCTAAAATGATGCATGGCATTTAATTGAAGAGTGTTTTTATTGTAATTCTCAGAGTCTTAGAGAGACTTGAGAGGAAAATAGAACTGTGTGTGAAGACATTGCTGCACCACTGGCACTCGATCAAGGCTAGTACTCACACAAGGAATTGCTTGCCAAGTCTTCTACTTTGCTTTTTCTAAAAGCCTAGGTGAAGTCATGACAGTAGTTTTGTTTTTCTTTTTATCCCCTCCGTGGCACTTAGAGTTAGTGGGTTGGTGTTGATGAGATTCTTGAAGAATTGAAAAAAATAAATCAATTTGAATCTTCAATTTTGATCAACTATTTGTATTACAAAATTATGCACTATTTAGTTACCCCTTCAGGGCACTTGGCTCCTTGAATTTACTGTTCTTCCTCTATTTTCATTTGAACAGGGTTGGTTATCAATTAATTGGCAAAATTTGTTTCATTTCAGGTATCATCCTGATAAGAATGCTAATGATCCTAAAGCAGCTGATATGTTTAAAGAGGTTACATTTTCTTACAATATTTTGTCAGATCCTGACAAACGGCGTCAATATGACTCAGCTGGTTTTGAGGTGACATTCAACCTGTTAAATTATTAACAATTGAAGATTTAGGAGGGTCATCATTTTTCTGGATTTACATTTTGTTTTGTTTTATATAAAGATTCCAATCTTGCTCCTATCCCCCACCCATGCTTCCCCAACTTAATAGATTTTCATTTCGTTTTGACTTTGACTTGAATATCTTCCCACAGATCATTTCTTATGAAATATTTCATGTTTGTGTGCAGGCTGTTGAATCAGATAGCCAAGAATTGGAGTTGGATCTTTCAAGTTTGGGTGCTGTGAATACAATGTTTGCTGCACTCTTTAGGTAAGAAGGATGAATATGCTTCTCTTTCTACTCACTTTTTAGTCATTTTCTCTTATTGAGCGTATAAAGCATAAATAAAGGTTTCCATATGTTTTGTATTCTTCTCTTCCCTTCTTTAGCTTTCCCTCCTTTTCATTATTAATGTTCTCCATACCATACATGACAGTAAACTTGGTGTGCCAATTAAGACAACTGTATCAGCAACTGTTTTGGAAGAGGCACTCAATGGTGTTGTGACCATTCGTCCACTTCCATTGGGACAATGTGTATCTAGAAGGGTGAGCTCCTTGGTTCTTTATAATTCATTGATCCCTCTATGATCACAATTTTTTTTTTCTTTTTAACTTTTGTTTTGGTGTCTTCACCTGACAGGTTGAGAAGCAATGTGCACACTTCTATTCAGTTACAATAACAGAAGAGGAAGCACGAGCTGGATTTGTTTGTCGAGTGCAATCATCGGACAAAAGCAAGTTCAAGGTTAAAACTTAAATTCTCTGCTATATATATATGTAAGGATTGCATGCATGTTATCTTCAACCTTGTGGTCTTGAGGTTTCTGTTCTTGTCTTTATTTAGACTGATTTCTTCACAGCACTCTAGAAAAATCTATGATCTCCCTCTCCCAAAGGATTGCTTTTTGTTGGAGTGAGGATGGGAGTCAAAAAACCAAAGGTTCTTCCTGCTGATAAATCTTTTATGTGGGATGTTTTGGTGAAAGTCACTCTCACTCCCCAAGTTTTAGCAGTCTCACTTGCATTGAATTTGTTTGAATAATTTGGAAGCTTATTATTCTTCTTTCTGCCCCTTCTGGATCTGCTGCTTCCTACTGCTTTTTGAGTTGAAGGCCTGATCTCTTAATGGTCTTGCAAATTTTGTTCTTTAGACTTGGTTCAAAGCAAAATTCAGTCTATAGACACAGGGATTTCTTACTACTATGAACCTTGAAACTGTTGTTTGAATTTTCATTTTCTTAATCGCATTGCTATACTGATAAAGTGCTGTCCTCTACATATGCACTCTAGTAACTCACTTTACTTGTACTTTAATGGTGTTTGTCATATGAAGTTGAACCATAATGTTATCTTAGCCCTAGATTTAGGTTTTTTTCCCCTTTTATTCAATGATATTAGTTTTTAGCTCAACACAATTTATCCTATAGGGCTGTACCATAACACACAACTAGATGTAGGAGACTAATTTTGTTTCTAATTTGGATCCACTGGATTGGCTAAGTGTACTTGTTTCTATTTGAGGCTAATTATTTGTTTTTAGGGAACCTTGGTCATGGAATTTTGTCAAAACTATTCTGTTATATTGGCCTTGTTATTTATAATTTATTTCTATACATTGTTTTTATAGTTTCAAAGATATACTTTTTCCTTGCATATTTTAAAACATTGATGTGCTGATTTAAACTATTGTTCTACTTGATCTATATAGTTTTAAACTCTTTCGAAAATATTGATATATTAGGTTTGTGAATCATCCTTTTCTAAAATGATATTGTTTGATTGTTCTTCTACAGTTACTGTATTTTGATCAAGAAGACAATGGTGGATTAAGTCTTGCTCTCCAGGTATTGTATTTAATGTTTTGTCTCTTTTTTGTGTATGTGTGTGTCTGTGTGACAGAGACAGAGAGCATAAGATAATGTAATTTTCTTGTAGGATAAATATATCTGATATTCTAATGCATTGTTTGGTTATTGGATGTTAATGTCCTTACTCTCCCCTTAATTTTTCATATGTATTTTTGCTTTTTCTGGCTTCTGAACATTTTATGACATTGCTCATTATTGTTGTAGGAAGACAGTGCAAAAACAGGGAAGGTTACCTCTGCTGGAATGTATTTTCTTGGGTTTCCTGTTTATCGGTTGGATCAGACAATGAATTCAGTGAGTTGCTACTGCAAACATATATTGTTCACTTGAATTCTAACCTTATTTTATTTAAATTTGGTGCTTAAATGTTGAATCCTTACCCAAAAAATGGTTCTTGTATTATTTCCCTACAGATAGCTGCTGCAAAGGATCCAGATACATCATTCTTCAGAAAGCTGGATGGGTTCCAGCCCTGCGAATTAACAGAATTGAAGGCTGGTACCCATGTGTTCGCCATTTATGGTAAATGCTTACTTTTAAGTTCGGTGCTTCATGTTATGCTTGTTGGTTGTAATTTTGCTCTATTGGAATTGACTGTTACATGCTCTTGCCTTTCTTCTAGGTGACAACTTTTTCAAAAGTGCAAACTATACAATAGAAGTTCTGTGTGCCGCACCCTTTAGTGAAGAAAAAGAAAATTTAAGAAATATAGAAGCTGAAATTTTGTCTAAAAGGGCAGAAATATCGAAGTTTGAATCAGAATATCGAGAGGTGTGCACTTTGAAATGAGCATTCCTTATGCATCTAATTATATATCTTTTTATCATATCTCACTCTGAGTCTTCATAGGTACTGGCGCAATTCACAGAGATGACGAGCAGATATGCACATGAAATGCAAGCAGTGAGTTTTTCTATCTGAAGGTTTTCTATCCACCCCACCCCCTCCCCCCTCTTTTCCCCGAAGAAAAAAAAAATTATGGAAGCAACTGAATTGATGCTGTTTATGTACTGTGCAGATTGACGAGCTATTGAAACAGCGAAATGAAATACATGCATCATACAGTATTGCTCCTTTGAAACGGAGTTCAAGTAAGAGCAGGAGTAAAAGTTCCTCCAAGGAGGCAAAAGAAGATGGCCAAACAAGAGAGAAGAGGAGCACAAGAGATCGGCCAAAGAAGAAGCGATGGTATAACATCCACTTAAGAGTTGATAAGCGAAAGGCTTGCTAAGGTGAGAATTGGATATCTTAACAAGTTCCTCTATCACCCGGCAAAAATTCTTGGTGCACAATGAAAAATCAGTCAAAACAGCCAATAAGTAGTACAAAACATATAATATGTAACATGCAGATCATATATTACATATTATGCACAACATATATGACATGTTGTGCACAATATATATCATATGTGGTAACATCATATTTCTTTACAACACGTGATATATATTGTGTACCACATGTAATATATGTTGTGTATATATGAGCTGTTTTGACTGTTTTTTCATTGTGCATATAGCAATGATCATCACTCAGATATTGTTATAAGGCAACGTTTGGTAGCAAGGACAAAGATAGAAATATTTAAATAGGGAGACAATAGGGACAAAGATACAAACATAGAGATAAAGAAACAATATTGGAAGAAATTTTGGTCTCAATTTCCTGTCTTTACTGTTCCCACATTTTGGAAGTTTAGGAAATTTGTGTTTTTGGACAAAAAGAGTTTGTCTCTATACCTATCTCAGAAACCAAATAATTTTACATCCCTTCTGTTATTATATTTGTGTCTATCCCTGCTACCAAACATTACCATAGTAACGATATATTTTTCTAATTCCCATGCCAACTCTGAATGCCTCGGTCATACTATAATCAGGGCTTGTGAAAGCTAAGAGGAAGGCTTTCCTTAAGCACCATCCACCCACCAAGGTTCCATTTATGTTAGTCACTGAAGCATGTCAAGGATGACAACAACTCATTGTTTTTGTATAATCCCCCTTTGCCCTTTTCTCTTTAAATTTGTCTTAGTAGCTCAATCTTATGAACTCAACTTGTAAATTCGTTTGATTTATTGATGAAGCACGATCAACTCTCTGCACGGGTTGTAATTTTGGTTAGAAGTAGTAGTTGGCAAAGATTTGGTTCATAAAAGCCAGGTAATTTCAAGTAGCTGGAATTATGTAAAATCTAATTTTTCTTTTTGCAGTCTATATTCCTTACTTTGCTAAACCCAATATCTTCCATGTATTACTATTTTCTGCTGTTTTGTTGTATTTTGCCGTCTGCAACCTGCACTATATTTCATCTCCTCTATTTATATATTTAAAAATAGTAGTATTCAATTCTTTCTGAGAATCCCGACTCTATGGGTGAAATTTTTACCAGAATCTGGACTGTATGATCTTAATGGCACTTTTTAAGAATACTTAAATGATAAGTTTTAGATAAATTTAAAGTAGGATACAATTTCATCCGTATTATTTTTTTACACATTCATCTAATAATGTGCTGTCACGTCAGTCATGAATCATGATTATGTCTTTTCTCTCTCTCTCACTATTTTAAAAGTCATACAAACAGAGCATTTTGATTGGACGACAGTATAAAATATCTTCATATTGTTAGGGAATCAAAATTAAACTTTTTAAAATATTATGGTGTGTCTCTTATGAAGAAAATATATATTATGAATATATTATGAATATTATTTTTTATTATTAAGTATTTTAAGGGTACTTGTTAATGAAACTTTTTATTAATTAATTTATTCAAGTTATTGTTGGTGGAGGGATGCTGATTGCTAAGCTAGAGCATGTTTGGTTGTTAAGTATAATTAATAATCATATAATAGTGAAAGATGAATTGAATTAAATATGGACCTGTGTTTTGCAACTTGCAAGGGTCTAATCATGTGTCATGACCAATTACAGCTAACAAAAATCAAAATCAATGGTGCTGTCGAAAACTAGTTTGGAAGAATTGTTTAATGTAATTGCAAGGTAAAGCTAAGTTAGAACTTATGAAAATGTTGTGTACGCTAAGGTATTATTGTAATGATTGTTTAAGAACTTAACGAGACAAGCAATAAATTTCGGAAACAGTTACAAAGAAGAGATAAGATGATAGGTGAAAGAGCCAAGCCAGACCTGAAAATTAAGATCAGGATTAGGGTTATACTAAGTCAATTCGATCTTTATAAGACATATGAAAATTAGGTAAAATAGATCATGTATTTATAAAATATTATAACTAAGAAATAAAATTTAAGAGTTATTTTGCAATATATATTTAAAAATAAAGCATATCAATATAAAATATATAAAATAAAAAATTACTTTGAAATGAGTTTGGATCAACCCAAAGTGGCTGTGTGTTCCTTCAAGAGAGGTGACTCTTCCCGATTCCCATAGGCCAAAAACACCAACAGAGGAAGATGCTTATTTCTCTCTTATTATCTTTCAATTTTAAAAAGAGGACCTTGTTTTTATTCTAGTAGCCATTTTTTATTTGTAGGTACTTAAATTTGATATACTCATCTATTTCCACTTACAAAATATATGAGACTTATTACTTTTTTCTTTTTTCAAGTTATTTTTTCTCTATCACTCCTCTCACAACATAAATATTTACACATACTTATTATATATGCATAACAAACAATTCCCTTATTATTCTTATCATCTTTAAAATGTTCTATATTATTATATATAAAATGATGCCAAAATGAAAAGTTCTTTGTTATTTTAAAGAATTTAATTTTAATATACTAAAAATATAAAAATATTTTATATACGACTTTGACTTTTTAACTAGTAAGAGGTTGAACAACCCACTTGCAACTTGTGCATTATGATGAGAAAGAATAAGATCCTTTTAGAGACACAACATTTTTTCATTCCACGTCTTTGAACATTAGCTATGCATGGGGAGGGACTTTATCTTTTTATCATCACGGTTAAAAATAGAGCATTTTTAATATTAAATATGTCAATTAAAGTATTGTTAATAAAAATAATATTGATAATTATAGACCGTTGAAAATACTTAAAACTAGTTTATGAGTATTTTTAACGGTCATTAATTGTCAAAAAATTGTTTATGACTATTTTCAACGGCTAACAAATGTCAATATATCTTTTTTTGACAATATTTTTATTAACACTTAATTTTTGACAATTACTTATTGAAAATAATCATTATTATTATTATAGTGCATGTTCTTCAATTCTTAAAAATTGAGTTTATAGGTTAAATTATATAAAATTCCATTCATCATATTTGATATTTTTAACACTACTAAAGATTCTTTTTCAAGCTTAAAACCTGATTTTTTTTTTTTTTGGTGAATTGAAAATTACATTAGTTGCAATTAGATTTAAACTTAGGATCTTATGAATACTACTCAATCACTCCACTACTAAATTAATCTTGATAAACTAATTATAGGCCAATTGATATATGTTATATGTATTACCCTACATACAAATATACAATTGTTGATTTTTATTGGTAATTAGTTTAGTTTCCCTTTAATTACTAAGCAGCACTCTTAGGTTGCGTTTGGATTCAAGAGTGGACGGAGACGGAGAGACAGAGACATAGAGACAGAGATAATACAGAAAAAATAATCGTCTCAGTATCGTGTTTGTTTGTAAGGATGGAGACAATGGACATAAAAATAAAATGACATTATTGACCCTCACCAAACCACCAATGACCACCGCCGGACCACCACCGGACCGCCGCGGGACCGCTGCCAGCCACCACCGGCAGCCGCCGGACCACCATTCAACCTCCACCAAACAAGGTTATTATTGTAAAAATTATTTCTGTCTCCGTCTCCGTTTTTGCGTCCCAGATATATGGAGGTACATAAAATACGGATGGAGACAGAGACAATTTTAAAAAATTGTCTCCGTCTCTGCAAAACAAACATGATACAAATAAATTTGTACTCCATCCCCCGTCCCCGTCTCCGTAACCAAACGCAGCCTTAAGGAGGAAGTTTTATTTGAAGCACACGGTTGACATTTTGAACTTGTAGGGTGTCATTACAAGTTACAAATACTTTTTTACACATGACAAAAGTCAAAAGGTGTGTATAATTACTAATTAGAATAAGAACATTACCAATAAACTAAATGGATATTTTTGTAATTATAAGGACCAATAAGTGAAACACTTTCAAGGACCAAAATCAACCTTTACTCCAAAAGTAATTTTCTAGAATAAGCTTCTTATTGGATTATAAACATAACAATAACTATCATAAAACATAGATTTGTATTATTACATGAGAATCCAAAAAGAGTATAGAGCTAAAATATCAAAGCACATACACAACATTTTTTATTGACAACCTGACTAATCCTTTTAAGGTGGGAGCTTTTTTCTAAAGGATAAACCTCTAGTCACGAGACCTTCTCCATACACACAATATTAGGAATCGAACTCCTGATTGGATATCTAAGGAGTCTAATTAGTAGCTTATGTTAGGCCTCGTGGTTTAATTTGAAAGCACACAACTTTATTCAAAGTTAAATATTTCAAACAACCAAGAACCTAATTAAGCAACACTCGAAGTAGAGTACTTAATTAAATCCTTTCTTTGGCCACAAGAAAGGTAAGAACTAAAGGAAGAACAATGATAATTGCAGGGTAAGTAAGGGTTCTTGGAGAATAAGAAGGTGGTGGTGCTGTTGGAGCCCCCATTCCAGGCATGTTAGGCATGTCATTGTTAGAAGAGCCAACATCTCCATATTGAGCAGCAACAGTAGCAACAAAAACAACAACACATGCTGCAACCATTGTCAATTTGATTGGTGAAGAAGCCATAAATAATACAATAACCTTAATTTGCTTATTGTAGTTTTAATTAGCTATTTCAGAATTTGTTTTGATGTTTTGAATCTCAGATTAAGTGTGCTATGTATAAATAGCTGAGAATAATGCACTGCCATTATAACTAATGGAAACCTTGTTCTTAGCTCCAACTATGTTTCTTGTTCCATTAAAAATAAAATAATGGTACATCCACTTTCATATATATATAATATGTGCCCACAGCAATTCTATCATCATTGTATTTTTATAAGAGTTACAAACACTCCAAATTTTCTTATTCATAATTTGATCTTATAGGTGTCGAATACTGTCTGTATATCCACAATTTTATACATTATGTCGACATTCAGTCTCTGACTTTTAATTTATAATCTAGTCCTGATCTAAACTTTTTAACTTTTCTTATTTATATCCTTGATCTTGACAAATATCTTATAAATATTTAATTTTAGATGTCAGTATAACATTACCTTCCTATAAAATAGTGCATAAACGAGTAAATCAACACTATATTTATACAACTTATATATAAATAACAACTTTTTTTATTATAAATCTGAACCACCATGTATCATTAGTAAAATAAGATGTGTTGAACAAAGAAATGTTTTGCATTGATCGTTAACTTCACTCTGAATTGCTTGTCATTTTTTTTAATGCTAAATGCACAGTAAAAAATTAGTCAAACCAGTTAATAAATAAAATTTTGGACCATGATTACTCAGTCCAATACAATCTCAATGATTATTTTGGCCAAAACCAAAGTCAAAATAGACTCATTGACTATATTGACTGATTTTTTATTATACACTTAGCATTATTGTTTTTTTTTTTTTTAATGATAATAGATTCTTGTGAAGGAAAGGGTAGTACACATCACAAGATTCATGACCATGTTGTGCCAAAAGCTTAATTGCAAGTTGGATACAGTTATACAAACCTTAAATGGTCCAATATTAAATAATTTAACTAGGCAACAATAATGTACCATCAACAAGTGTTTGAGAACCAAATGTACGTGCTTTGTACTATACATATTTTTCAATTTAATCGATGCACTTCTCTTGGATGAAAATTTTCTGAGTATAATTGTGAGGGGAAAAGATAATTAACTTTCAAGAGAGAGAAAGAAAATTATTAAGAAAGGGAATTGCCTTTAACCAACTTAATGTTGAACTAAATTATTCAACTTATGATATCTCATTGACTTTACACCAAATTGACCTAAACCTAGTGGCATTTTAGAGTTGAGACCATAGTATAATTGCCCATTTGTACTCTTATGACGTTTGATGGATTATTTTTGTGTCAAAATAAAAAGGGTGATACTAAATGTATGTACAATAAAAAACTAATCAAATCAGTCAATAAATGAGATTTTTGGCCATAATTACTCAGCCCATTACAATCTCAACGATTATTTGGGCCAAAATCAAAGCCAAAATAGACCCATTGACTGTATTGACTGATTTTTCATTGTACACTTATCATTATTGAAATAAAAAATATCTCCTTCCGAGTTGGCCTTAGGGTGAAATCAAAATCAATAATGTCCTTTTTTTGGGTCGATAAAAACCCAAAAGATAATGAATATCCTGACAATTTTACAGTGTTGAAGTTGGAATTGGGCTCCAACCCAAACAAATTGGGCTATTCAAATGAAGCCTACTGAAGAACATTTTACCTAAAAATATGAGACTACGTCAAGACTTAGTATTGTTGTGAGTTGGATTCTCAAAGAAAGAGTACAAAGATTTTAAGAGATGTGATTGTGTGTGAGAGTTATATTAGTAGTGAGAAAATATGTATAAAAAATTTTCAAAATCTTTCAAAGTTCATATTTTCCTTTTCAAATTAGAGTATTTTTAAACTCTCAATAATAAAACATCATCTTCTTCAAATTTTTTTATCCCCTTCTCTTTCTTCTCCCTCTTGTCCCTTCTAAACTCTCAAACAAAGTTTTAGGGTGTGTTTGGAAATTTAAAGGGGAGGAGACGATGAAATTTTGGAGGAAAATGAATGGGAGAATTGGAGGAGATACTCCCTCCGTTTTTTTTAATTGTCCAGTTTTAAATGCGCGCGGATATTTAGGAAATGATTGGTGTTGTATAAAAATTAACAAAATGTACACCTACTTTACTAAATTATCCTTTATTACTTTACTTGGTAAAAGAATAAAAGAGATTAGTGAGTAGTATTAAATAGGGGTAAAATGGAGAGAAAATAATAAATTTTGTCTCAAAATTTGAAATGGACAATTAAAAAAAAAACACATGCATCTCTAAATTGGACAATTAAAAAAAACAGAGGGAGTAATATGTTATTATTGTTTGGAAGTTTGAAATTTCTTCGAATTGATAGAACTAAAAATTTGGAATATTTAGAAAATTTTGAAAGAATTTCAAGTCTTTCATTCTTGTACAAAATAGAAATATAGATATAATATAATAGAATGAATTTTATGTATTTTATTTTATATTTATTTTAGTATGTACAGAACAAATTTATACCTATATATATTTATACAAAATTTTATTTTGAAATTTTGATAAAAAATGAGAATAATAAATGGTAAAATTATGAAAATAATATGAATAACCTTGGAATAAATGCTCCTCAGCAAAAATGATCATTACATCTTTTTTAATTAGTTGGAGTTAGGCATGGAAATAGGTCAGGTCAAACCAGGTTTTATCCTTACCAGACCAAGCTTGTATCATCAAAATTAGGCCTGAGCCGGAACTATGACTTGTTTTAGGCTACTTTCTAAGCCTAAGTATGATCTTTTCGTAAACCTGGCCTAGCCTAAAGCTTTGTCCAAAAGCCTTTTAATTATGAAAAATGTGAAACAAATTACAGACTAATTAGTCTACATACAGTTCAGGCTAATAGGCCGAACAGACCTACACCTATAAACAAAATAAATCAAGACAATCACTAATATATAGACTCATAAATTAACAGGTCCAGGCCGGCCTGACAAGCTTTTTAAAAAACTTAAGTCTGACATATTAAAGATAATTTTCTTTTAAATAGGGGTTTGAGCCTGACATTTTTTAAAATCATGCTAGACCAGACCGATCACATGTCAGGTTGAAGGCCCCTGACAGACCGCCTGACCTATTTCCATTCCTAGTTGGAGTGCATTGAATTTCAATATTATTATTAGCGATAACATTAGACGATATTTTTTTTATTATTAAGTATATATATAAAGATCAGATCCATAATCATGAGTAGAAGTAGGACATGTGATTTAGAGCCATACTATTTGAGCATCTATAATTTTCAAATATTCACCAATCATACTCATAAATAATATGAGTTACACTACTTCTATTATTTACTTTGTTTTTTTTTAACACATTCTCTCTCCCTCCATGAGCAGATTTAGGGGAAGGGCGCACAAGGGCTCTGGTCTCTACATGTATGATTTACATATATCATTACTCTAGAATGATAGATGCTTATATGATAATGAATAATTAAATAATATTTCCAATGCATTAATTACATAGATAATATAATCAATGAAAGTATTGCATAATTGTTATTATTATTATTCAGATAGCATCCAATACAATAAGATTATTAATTCAAATCCAATAAAGGCCAAATCAAATCATAGATGACATATATCAAGACATAATTCAAACAATCAATAAAGCACTAAGGAAATGAATCCATATAAGTTTTTAAAACAAATCAAGTCAAAGAAATAAAGAGAGGCCCTAAAACCCATCTTAGGCAGTGAGAAAAAAAGTGAGCAGAAAAGTAGAGACTCCACCAATCATGACTGCATGATAATAATTATAGGTGCTTGCATCAGACTTGGGTGGTGTGGCTGGCTTTGCTGGTGATGCAGTTGGAGAATGAGCACCATGATCATGCCCTTCATGACCAACAACAACCATTGCAACAAAAGCAATCAGAAAAGCCACCAAAATGGTGAATTTGACACTTTTTGATGATGAAGCCATATATATTTGAAGTTATTTTGCCCTTAATTTTGGATGATTATTGAATAGAGAGTACAAAATTCTTCAGTTATGTATGCTTCAATTTTGAGTAATGAAAAATTAATTGAGTTGGTTATGTATATATATAGTAGCATTTGCTCGTTTACTTTTGCAATTGCCAGTGATGTTGTTAGTATATAATAATATTCGGATTTATATAGTAGACCTTATAAAATATAATTAAATATTATAATTTATAGATATTATAAAAGCTAGTGGTAAATATAACACATAAATTTGGATTTATATTGTCACCATGGAAGCTTTCTTACAAATTAAGTTATAAAGGCCTTACACGTAACCATGTTTTATTATGGTAAATATTTGGTGTATAATAAAAAATTAGTGAAAACAGTCAACATGTTATACACAACATATATCATATTTTTTTGCAATATGTAATATATATTGTGCACATCATGTGATATATAATGTGCACAATATATAATATATGTTGTGCACAACATGTTAGTTATTTTGATTAATTTTTGTATTATATATATATATATAGCAATGTTGTTTTATTATTGTTAGTAAGTTATAAATTACACAGATGACATTAAGGAGGGAAATTAATTTCGAGTTCAAATCTTAAAAAATTCTCTTTGTCAGCTATATGTAAATTTTAAAATAAATTTTTATTGAGAATGGTGATTTGGCCTATTTAAGATGTCTCTCCTAAACAAATTTTTTTGTTCTTTTTAACATATATTTGAACAAATAAATTCATTCTTTACATTATTTTTGTTTCCATCCACTTCTAAGTTCTCAGCAATGTAGCTGGCATGCTTGTAAGGACACTTACCAATTTGCATGTGTACAAAAATACCTTTGACTAGTTCTGATAGTTATCGAAAAATGTTATTCTTTTTTTCCTAATATGATTAATTAAATGAATGTGATATATTAATTAACTTTTTTTGGTGGTTATATTAATTAATTTCAAAGGGTGTGTTTAGTCCTTTACATATGTTTCCAGCCTAGAGAAAATATTTGGTCAATGATAATCATGGTTAGACATGTATGTTATAATTATTGAATGAAATTTACCTACCTTTATTTTTAATATACCTATTGTACTTACGAGCTATAATTGTTGTGCTAACTATACCGAGAAAGGGACTTTTATGTTATTTTATTTTATTGTTTTTGTTTGAAAACAAGCTACATTATTACTTCAAAAGTTGAAGTACATGAAAAAGAAAAAAAATAAGGAACTAATAATGTACTACAAATTAAGAACTAAGTACAGAAGTACAACTGGAAGAACCAAGACAGATTCCTATTATTGGGTCAACATCTTTTTTTTCTATGGAAGTAATCATCTACATACATGATCTCACTTTAATTCTATAATTAATGTTATAAATTATTTATTTCACAAACAAATTTTATTTAACAGTTCAAAAATAAAATAAAAAAGACTTATTATATATTTTGATAGAATTTGTAAATGATCTATATCAAATAAAATGACAAAAAACATGAACATATGTCTAGTGTACTGAGTACTCAAATAAAAAATATTTAATTTGAATTATTTTATATTATAAAATAATATATAGCACCTACCTAACAAAATTTCTTATTTATCATGCAATTACCGCAGCAATAAATTTTATTTTTCACATAATAAAATATTCTTTTGGTTCAATTTGAGTATTATATAGAGGTCCATTATGAGAACAATCCTCCTAATCAATATAATACAATATTTTCAAATGGGAGGATAATAGAAAAGGAAATGTAGATGTTTTTTTTTTTTTAATTCTAATATTTTTTTATTTTTTAAATTTTTGATGTGGCAGTAGCCCAGTAGTCTATGACTGAGGAACCCACAAGAACCAAGTCTTTATCTATGGGCCGAATGAAACAACCCAAGATATCTAAGCCTACAATTTTTTTTAACTTTTTCTTTTTTGCCCCATGTATCCTAGGAATACCTTGTCGGACAGTGCAAATCACCAACCCTATCGAGACTTTAGGGTGAAATTTACGTATCGTTCATCAAAGAGGGGTTCCCCAATAATCTAATCCAAGTCATGTTTAGTATTGATGAAAGACCGGACCAGTTGTGTCAATCCTTATTGACTTCTTTTTCTGTATTTTTTTTTGTTGCCCACGGTATTTAGAATTTTGCCCGACTATTTTGTCGTCCTGAATCGCGTACCTAGGAATGACAGGTGAGACTCTCAAAAAAGATTTTTTTCATCCACAAAACTCGAACCCAATACATTAGTTAAGGGTAAAAAAATCACTTACGAGATGTACTATCCCTCTTGAGTTCTTTTCCTGCATTGAGTAGCCTAGTTTTTGACGGACTCTTTTAATTGGGCCAAATGGGCCCATTAACTCTCTCAGGCCCAAAAAGCCCAAACAACCTAACCAGTCTTGGTTACTGTACTGATTACTGGTAGCCGTAGTTGATAATAGAACGAGCGAGACACCGCTTAATAGCTAACCTTCTTCCCTTTTCTTCTCTCTGCAACTCGTCAACACACACTCACACTCAGTTCCACCAAACAGAAACCTCTCTCCGGCCAAATCAATACAATTACTATCCCTTTTCGGTTACTCCATCCATCCATATATATATATATGCTCCTTCGTTTCTCATAAGCTCTTATGGCCTTCACTTCTACACTATCCCTCTATTCTCATCCACACCAAGTAACTAACTCCGTAACTACCTTAACTAACTACTAACTACTCCTCTTTCCCTTTCTTCTTCCTCTTCTAACTAACCCTAACTCTCTCTCTCTTTGTAGTTTCGCCGCCGCCACAAGAGGATCCAATCTCCGGCGGTGGCTGTCGCCGGTTTGGGCCAATTCTCGTGGCTTCCGATTCGGAGAACGTGCACCGCCGCAGGAGTGCGGTTGCGAAGCACTGTGGTCAGGGCGTCTTCTAGCGTGGAAGGAACTCCGGCTCGTTCCGCAGGTTCCCGCAGAGTGTATCGGCGGTCTCAGGCCAGCGCGCCTCCTCTTTCCATTAGTCCGGTGAAGCGAGTTGCTGACTTCGTTGCGCCCTTGGGATTGATCTTCGCCGTCTCTTTCGGTATCACTTTGCATTGTTTCCGTTTTTTTCTGCTGTGAATTTTTTGGTACAGGCCTTGTTTTGTTTCTATTTGGTGATTATTTGTGAGTTCAAGTTGTTGCTTGCACAAAATGAGAATTGGATACGATGTCGTTGTGAGACTTGGAATTGACATTTGTTTGAAAAAACGTAGGATAGGGGTGAGACTGGATAAGCAAAAAAACGTAGCTCATTTCGTGGCACATCCAAAAATGTATAGAACTACCCAATCACTTTGTAAGTGAAAAAATTATAATAATAGCCTGCACATTTCATGATTGAGAGGAAAAGTTGGAAAATATCATTTTCATTTTCGGTGCTGGTCATTGAAGATACAATAGAAGAGTAGCATTCATCGACTTCTTATAGTATTCTATTTACTCATATAGCAACCACGTAGGTTAGCACAAGTGATAGATACTTGGGCTGCTTAAGCATCATGTCCCGGGTTCGACCATTGGGGCGGTGTGTATGCAGAAAACCTTGTGGTCAGCTCCCTACCAACCGAAAGGCGATCTCCGCAAGAGCTAGGGATTAGTCGTCAGCTGCCGGCCAACGGATACCCGAGGGGAAACCCATAAAAATTTTTTTACACATATAGCGAAAAAAGAATTAACTTTGAAGGTAAACCTGGCACAATATTTATTTTTATTTTTTCCCTTGAGGGTAAACCTTGGCAAAATGGTAAGGACATGAGGTTGCCGCCGTGCGACTTCAAGGTCACGGGTTCAAATTTCAGAAACTCAGCTCCGCTTTCCGGATTTAACTTCCATACATCTATTCTCCTTGGGTCCCACTAGATGGTGCCTCATATCGCTTTAACTAGGCTTCCTATTTTATGTTTTGCCCTCACAACCATGGTCCCCCTAAACACTAAAAAAAATTCATGTCAAGCTTTGCTACAAGGAATCCTGTGGGGAACACATCAGCCAACTTCATCGTATACATTTTGGAGTAAATTTGCTTCCTAGTAATGAGCTATGTTTTGTTGAAGTTAATATGGCTCTTCTCTTTTTGTTTATTGCTTTTGCTATAGCAAGTATGCTTTATTTGTTAAATTTTATAATGGTAGTACTAATTTATTTTCAGTGTACAGTTGTTTGGAAAATATTGGAGAAGGCTATCTATCCAACTCAGAAGCAGCCAGAGTCTTCATCCGTAGAAAGCCAATCTGCATCTAAAGGAGTGAAATGGTCTTTTGCTGCTGGTACAAATTTGTTATCACAACTTGGCGCGAAGATTGAGAGGCAATCTAAGCAGAAGCTCAATGAGTTTGCTCGAGAACTGAGGTCATTTCCAAGTATTGATATGTCAGGTATGCTGGCTGTATTGATGTAATAGAGACGTTGCTATCCGATAATCTTTTAATTAAGTGAAGCTTCTTCATTGATAATCTGTCAAAAATGAAAATAGCATCTTCATTAAAGTGTTCATGGACTAAATCTGGTCTAGGCTTTTGTGAATATGTAAATTGTCATACCCTAATCTTATTGATTTTGGACTTCCCTAATCTATCACACCCTTCCAATTGAATCTTCTTTTCAATTTGTTTGTGAAATCCTTTTGATTTAAGTTGAGTATATTTAGAAATCCACTCTAATTTGGTTGGACTTAATTTGATTTTGGTTTCCATTAATTGGTTGATAATCTTGATCTTAGTAGTTTTTCCATTTTGCATATTTTAAATAAGATAAAAGAGTAAATTAACTAAGGAAAATGAGTTCCAATAATTTTCAGTTAAACATGTAATTCGATTTATAAATCATCGTGAATCCTATGTTTTATCATGAGTAACATGTGAATAATTAAATCAATTCAATATTCTAAGAATTCCAAACACTATTGCAGAGATTCCATGCTCTATTGCAGTTTACTGTATCAGAATTGAGATTAGACTGGAGCCTAACTCATCCCTAAAAGCTTAGCTTATGGGACATTGGCTTCTGTCCTTGCAGATGTCAGTTCTGGTCAAAGTACCCTTTATAAGCTTAGCTTTTGAAGTTAAGTCTTTGTATGATCTCTATTTGAGATGACCATTTGGAAGTGTCGTACTGTTGACAGGAGTAGGTTATTAAAAGCAAAAAATTATTTATCACACATTTATTTTGACAGGACGAAACTTTGGAGATGAAGGATTATTCTTTCTTGCTGAGAGCTTGGGATATAACCAGGTAACAAATAACAATTATCCTTCTTCTGTCATTGCTTTCATATTTTTGTGCAATTATATTAATAGATGTATTTTGAGTATTGAACTTTACCTCTCCACTAACATACACCTTAATTGTCTAGAGTATTCATTACTTTATTGAAAGAGAAAGTAATGTAAGGAGAGGTGCATTTTGATGCTATCTCTATTTGTGCTCCTCTTAATACTCTGTTATGTATATAGACTGCAGAGGAAGTGAGTTTTGCTGCAAACGGAATAACCGCAGCTGGATTGAAAGCTTTTGATGGAATTCTGCAATCAAACATCACATTGAAGATTCTTGATCTTTCGGGAAACCCTGTAGGAGATGAAGGAGCCAAGGTGAGTATTAAGAGTTTAGATTTATTACATCTCTTGACAATGGATGTGAGGTAATTAATGTGACAGCTTCTATATTCTATATTTTTAAAATGATTGCAAACACCCTTATCATATTCTTTTGGTGATTTTTATTAAAGTTCATTGCACTTGTACAAACTTATGTTCCTTTTGATGATTTATTATTATCATTAATATTACTTCTTCTATTTGTTGCATACTTATGTGGCATGAAGCAATTATGAAGCATGCAGCTCCTTGTTTAATGAATGCCATCTTAGTTTATTATTTTGAACTCTTAATATTTGAAAAATTGAAATTAACCATTCAACATACAACCTTATTTCTAGACCCAGATTATTTGGAAGAAAATAGGCATATAGGGGTAACAGCTAACAATGCCTTTGCTTTACTAGTTCTAGACAGTGAAGTACCTTTTCCTGAAACAAGAAGAAGCACTTAAAACAATGGTGATTATTTACTGTAGCCTCAATTATATTCAATGATAACTGGCCCTGTACCTGAAATATCCTGCTTCTTTCTTGCATAAGCCTTTACTATTGACTGATCCATGGTTGTTTGCATTTCATTGTCGGGAACAACCTTATTACCTCCTAATGTTTCAAGGCATTGCAGAATAAATTGATTTTGACACATATAAGTAGGCTGTAGCATAGCATCCCTGTATCTGGTACTTTATGCTGTTTGCAATAAAATATGATAGATGGATATTAGCCTCAAGAACTAGCTGAATATGTTATTGGAGCTGGATCCTTTAATTGTTCCGCTCACTTTGTAAGATAGTATTCCGATATGTACCTTTCTTAAGTTAATGATCTATTGAAGTGCACTGAGGAGCACAATGGATGTTCTAAACTTGATGCAAGCATAGATTATGACACCATTTGCTTTCAGTTGATGATGTATTTGCTAGAATATTTTCATTTCTCTTTATGCTTTTGCTTTTTAAGCATTTTGGACTGAAGATCAAGAATCTTACAGCTTGCTTATTAACTAACTGTGGTGTTGATATCATATACTATACTTATTATTAGAGCCATGTTAATGGTGATTGACAAAATAAAATCGTTAACAAGTTTTGCTGATTGTTGTCATACAATAAGATTTAAATATTGTATCGTTATTCACAGTGCTTATGTGACATACTGGTGGATAACTCCAGCATTGAGAAGCTCCAACTAAACAGTACTGATTTGGGTGATGAGGTTAGATATTTGATAATTATAAGTAACTGAACACGCCTGCCACATTGCACTGAGAAATGCCTTCTTTTTCTGCGCAGGGTGCAAAAGCTATTGCAGAAATGTTGAAGAAAAATTCTAGTTTGCGGGTTCTTGAACTTAACAACAACATGATTGAATATTCTGTATGCATTTTACCTAATATTGTTCTAAGATGTGGAGCCTATGTCCCAATCTTATTGTGATTTGTTTCATGAAAATGGAGGTAGGGATTTACAAGTCTGGCTGGAGCACTTCTTGAAAACAACAGCATTAGAAATATACATCTCAAGTAAGTCAAAATTGTCACGTTATGCCTTCTCCCAGAACCCTTCCTTTCCCAATCCTCTCTGCTGAAATTGAGGAAATGGAAGTTCAAGTTTCTGATCTTTAATGCATCTGATATTGTATTTTTCCTTTGAAATGCTTTTTGAATAAGAACTTTAACTGCCCTGGCAGCCTATTATACATTCTATTCCTCTTCTGTCATTTTTTCTGACATTATTACTATTCAAGTGGCAATTATGGTGGAGCTTTGGGAGCTAATGCATTGGCTAAAGCACTTGAGAGCAACAAGTCTTTAAGGGTACTGTTATTTTCTTTTGGATGGAATGTCCAAGCTTAGACTCACGTACTTTTCAAGTTCTAGATATAACTTCTGTTATTCAATTCCCAAACATAATGGCTTCTAGCACATAATGCTATTTTGAAGTTCCTAACAAAGCATCGCAAACGGAAAATCACAGCTATTAATGTTTGAGTGTTAATCCTTTAATATATATTTTCCAACCACAACCACAAAATATTGCTGCATCCTCTGGTAGTGTATCTGACTATCTGATGCATTAGACAAACATGATTTACTCTGAATTATTGGACAGGAACTTCATTTGCATGGAAATTCTATTGGTGATGAAGGAGTCCGTTCTTTGATGACAGGATTATCTTCACATAAAGGTAAGAAGATTGTTGCACTAGTTTCTGCATGTTGACTATCTGTCGTTTATGCTGCAATAATTACATGTCATACTTTACAAGCAACTGGCAAACTATTTGTTCTTCAGGGAAACTTACACTTCTAGACATTGGAAACAACTCATTAACGGCTAAAGGCGCTTTCCATGTTGCTGAGTATATCAAGAAGAGCAAGAGCCTTCTATGGGTGAACCTTTACATGAATGACATTGGTGATGAGGTATCTTGTCTCTCAGTTGTCTGCTTACTCACGTACTCAGGGTTGGATTATAATAAATCTTGTCAAAATGGTATTATGTAGTCTGATCTCATGCAACAAATAGAATCTTGAGAGTGTATGAGTATTATACTGATATGTGATAATGTGATATCATAGATTTAGAAGATCCTATTTGCTTTGTGAATGGCCAAGATAAATTGTGTTATAAACTTGGTAAACAAAAAGGTCTGATCCCTCTCCTCAAAGCCCAAGAAGCCCCCAATGTCTTCCTTTTTTATGGGTTCTCCCTCTCCAAATGTTCTTTGTTGTTTGTATTAAACAGTGATATCTACTTCAGCAAAATTAATAGCTCTGCTAAATTTATATTCTTATGTGTCCTGATTGTATTGATTGGGTAAAATTGTCAGGGAGCAGAAAAAATTGCTGATGCTTTAAAGGAAAATCGTTCCATAACGACAATAGATCTGGTAAAAAGACCTTAACTACTAGCTTGTGTATTTGTGTGCTGACTCATCAATACCCCTGCCATGGTCCTTAGAAATTAGAACCACAAAAAAAGGGGGAAGGGGGGGATACCACTTCTTGGAGACTTGACTTGGCATTTAATTTTACAGGGGGGAAATAACATTCATGCAGCTGGAGTTAGTGCCATTGCTCGAGTTTTGAAAGATAATTCAATCATTACCACTGTAAGCCTCAACAGTTTCTTGTCTTTGTTTGTTTCTTGTCTTCAATTTTGGTATCCTCTGAAATATGATATCTCTCTTTCTTAGTTAGAGCTTAGTTACAATCCCATTGGAGCAGATGGAGCCCAGGCCTTGGCTGAGGTTATCAAATTTCATGGAAACATAAAAACGCTTAAGCTTGGTTGGTGCCAGGTAACCTTTTCTCCTTGAACTAGTGTAAATTGTTTGTAATAACCTTTATTTGTAACATGAAACTGCCTTTCCAGATAGGAGCAAAGGGAGCAGAGTTCATTGCAGATGCTTTAAAATATAATACTACAATAGAAACACTGGACTTGCGAGCAAATGGACTAAGAGATGAAGTTTGTTTACACCTTGACTCATTTTTTCTATTTAATCTTCCATGATTAATTTTTCATTAGTCATCGTAGGCTATTGTTTTATGAATCAACTATCGCAGGGTGCACTCTGCCTGGCACGCAGCTTGAAAGTGGTTAATGAAGCTTTAACCTCTGTAGATTTAGGATTTAACGAAATAAGGGTATGGACTATGGATTTGTTGTTTTGTATATTTGGTTCCTTTTGACACAATATCATGAAGCTTTTTTCACTCTTGTTATCTGATTGCAGGATGATGGAGCTTTCGCTATTGCTCAAGCACTCAAGTCAAATGAAGATGTAGCTGTCTCATCCCTCAACTTTGCCAATAACTTTCTTACAAAATTTGGCCAGGTAACACACCTTCTGGTTTTGCTTTTGCTTTTTCGATGTGCACCTTTCATTTGTTCATGAAAACTGAATATATTTCACGTCACGCAGAGTGCTTTATCTGATGCAAAAGACCATGTCCTTGAGATGACGGAAAAGGAAATCAACATTTTTTACTAGAAGATATAATACTATGCAATAAGTTGTTATATAGAAAAAGTTTTGTACTGGGGTTATTTCACATACTTTCTGCCGGCACTGGTAAGAGCTCCTTAACACCAATTTTTTGAGTTCTAACCATTCATTGAGGATAAATATAGAAATTTGTATCATTGTAGCCTTAAATTTTTAGATCTTGAAACGGGTTACGACATTTGCATATTATTATGTTGATATCTTTGATTATATGGTTAACCCACAAAAGTTAATGCAGTGATTATTTTTGTTTCTCATTAAATATCCTTTCCCCCTCTCCTCCCCTCGATATATTGGTGGATTGTGACTTATTTTATGGTGTACATATAGCATTACTCTCTTTCTTTGCTTGTCAGTAGTTGTTATTTTTGGTATAGTAAGTATCTGTTATTGTATAATTTAAAAGCCTCAGCCAATGATAGGTTGCCATCGTAAAGGCATTGCATGCAGTTTGCCTTTTTTTTCCCGTTTGGATGTTTACCATTTGTTTAGGGTACAAAGGAAGTTGATATAAAGTCAAAACACTGATTCTCGTAGGATCCGGTTAAGCATTGAAAGTTTTGCTTTGAACTTTATCTGTGATTTGCTGTCAAAACTCAAAACTCAAAAGGAAGTTTTGAGACGAAAAGCTCTTTGTTAATCATCATCTTCTTAATATTTGCTACTTTCATCATACATTATGCGAATTACTTACGTACAAGAGTCAACCATTCTTCCTCCCACAACTCTCATTTCAGATATTACAAAGCCCATTTATGTGATGAGAAGTTATTTTGGAATCAACTTCTTTAGTCTCTTTTTTTTTATCAAAGCAAAAACACATAGGATCTTGAGGAGGATGAAATAATGGATGATTTGACATCTCTATTCTTGAATATTTTTGTGTGGTGAATTGGTTTAAACCTGTATTCGAGAGGAGAAATATTGCTATATCATATAAATAATAATAATAGTTGTATAATATTTATCTCCATATTTGGATAAAATTGTGAAATCAATTAAAATCATATGGTTTTACTCTGGTGAAAGCAAATTGGTGGTGAGCTTTCTCCGATCTAAGAGCCAGGGCACTATTTACAATTGCTTTACATCAATGGTGGGATTGAAGATAACTGTAAAATTAGGCGAGACGAGACAGAATATAAAGTGATCATATATTTTATCGATCCTGATTCTAAATTACACTCGCAATCATGTCAAGAAAGTAAAATACTTAGAATGGTATAATTTGTAATTTATACAATGTTCGGTAACTATTAAAAATATTAAGTACAAGCATTCTACATCTCTTCTTTACCCGCTACTGATCTCTAACGACAAGTTGTAAGTTTTCACAATTGAAATTCTACTGACCGATAATGTAAAACAATTTTGTATGGAAATTAATCTCAAATTTTATTATTAGGACTGTATTGTTTCTCAATTGAAATTGACAGCACCAAAAAAATTCTTTACTCATAATTATGTCTGCTAACATTTACTTACAGTGATAAATTAAGTCAGAGAAAGAAGTACTTTTACAGTATCTCAGCAACAAAGACTCCATGGCCCAATGGATAAGGCGCTGGTCTACGGAACCAGAGATTCTGGGTTCGATCCCCAGTGGAGTCGCTTTTTAATGAATCTTGTCATTTTTTTTAATTATTTTTCTTTTAATCTTTCCTTGTGTTATTATGTCATTTGTCAAATGGTTTTGCTTCTTTATGAAAGTGGACGGTGATGTGACGAAACTACAGTGAGGTTTATATCAACCATATAACTTTTTTATAAAATGAAATTTAACATAATTATCTTATTGAGACCAACTCTATTATCATTAGACGTAATAGTAGTACTAGTCCAAACTTATTTCATTTATTTATTATATCCAATAATAATAAAACGGATATATCAATTAAACATCCACCTTTTTTATATGTTAAAATAACAATTCTCTATTTTTTCGCTGTATTGACCATATTAGGTATGTGTAAGTGCAGTTTTTTTTTATTTAGTCCGAACACAAAATATTGAGCAAACTACCAATTTAGTCTGCCATAAAAATTAGCAATTAATCTTTATGAATAAAATAAGATGAATTAACTCATAATAATTTATAGATAACCTCTACTAAAAATATAAATAGGATAAATAAATTAATTAAATATTAAAAAAGTTGTCTTACATTTTTAATCATAAGGGCTTATATAATATGTATTTTTTTAAAGAGACTAGTTTATCTGATTTATTTTGATGAGATGCAAAATTTAAGGCTTACTCCAAAATACTTTTAAGTTAGTCCTTGGACATGCTCTATAGAAACTAGAAAATATTATTTTGGGCCTCAGATTTAATTTACTCCAAAATAATTAAAGCACAGAACTATCTCGTGGCAGTGGTGTGTGATGGTGGGTGTGCGGTGGCCAAATGGTAGTGTGATAGTCGGGTGGTGGGTGATAGACAATGACGGCGGCGGTTGTTTGGTGGATGGTAGTCGGAGGTGGTGGTGTCCTGTTAGTGGTTGGGATGGTCAAGATGGTAACAATATGATTGAATGGCGGATAATGTTGAAGGATGAATTTGTATTTTTAAAATTATCATATTATATATATATTATTTTTACTTTGACACCGATGAGTAATAATATTTATAGGATAATTAATTATTGTGATTTAATAATTGATTTGATGAATTGTAAAAAGAACATGTGATTTTTTTATAATGATACGGTAGCTACTAGGTTATGTAATGGGTACCATGAGTTTTATTGCATACCGAAAAAATCTTCTATAATTATATTTATCAAAATGTTTGATGTACAACAAAAATACATCAAACTTGTATTCAACGTGTGAATGTTACAGGATGTATGCTATACGTATACATATAGTACGCATCCTTACATATAACACACATCTTGTAACATAGATAACATATGTTAGATACAAGTTGGACGTGTTTCTGTTGTACGTCAAACATTATTGCTATATTTATTAGTGGGAAATGTTTATCGTACAACTAAAATTGATCTAACCAGCATCCAACTTATTAAACACAATTGTAGGATTTGTTTGTTAATAAATCTCATCAACATATAATTACAAGTTGGATGGAAGTTGGATGATTTTATGTTGTACTTATACTATTACCGTTTATTAGTAGACTAAATACTCAATTTAGTCCTTAAGAAAAATCATCCTGGACAAATTGGTCCTTTGGAAAATCTAATATTGATTCTTCACATTTTAAAAAAAGATGACAAATTTGTCCTTCCGTACATGTCCGTACAACTAAAAAATCATTGTACGAATATATAAGAAAAGACAATTTTATCCCCTTTTTAAAATGTGAAAGATCAATATTGAACTTTCAAATTTTAAGAGACTAATTTGTCTCACATTATATTTTTGGAGGACGATTTTGAATATTTACTATTATAATAAGAAGAAAAACTGAGGGCGGTCCAAGCAACCCATGACCTTCATTTAGGCACAATTTTAACATGTCCTATTGCATAATAGTACATAGGTCCCAACTTTCCCCAACCTAGACTTTTTGGTTTCCTTCACTTTTACAATAATAAATGCAATTAAAAGAAATACATAAAAATATTGCGAGTTTAGTACGTAGTGACGATGGATTGAGCTAGTTTGATGACAAAGAAACAAAAAGAGAAATTGTAAACTCAAAATAAAAATAGTTTAAGAGTAGTCAACGTAAAACCCCATGCACCAAACAAATCTTAATTAATTCACAATAGAAAAAGTCAAAAGCAGGACCAATACGTACGTACAAGACCTTGGCTCGATCGAAGAGTCGAAGATGTAGGCTTTAGGGTAAAATAGTCCTCCACAAATCTCGTACTTTGCCTCTAGGATTTATAATTGATCATTAGTCAATTTATTAAATATTATATTTTTTAAAAAGTGAAAGATTTTAATGATTATGTATTTTATTGTATTAATTATATTAACTATTACATTAAGCAATATTAATTGTATATGTAATACTATATTCTCTATTAATTAATATATGAAGGACTCATGTGACTGTGGAATTAATTAGTGTTATTGATGATATAGGCACTCTAGTTAATTAACACAAAAAAAGTTAAATTGTCTTGATCTTTTGAAAAATATTATTTCAAATATAAATTCTCTATTTACATAAAACTTTTATATTGGTTGGAAACTATGCGGAAACAAAGAAAAAGCGATTCTATTGAATGTAAATTGGTTTAAATAATTGGTTTTATTAAAATTTTAAAATGACAATTAGTTTTTGAAATAAAAAATACAAATATATAGTGATGTTTAATTTAAAATAGCGAGAGTGAACTTTTAAAATCATATCTAGAAGTAATTACTGAATTGATGGAAAAAATGATAAATTTATTGTCTTTTTCTATAAAAACTTTATATTTAATTTTTAAAATATTAACTAATGGTTTCAGAGCATGAATTAAATTGTAACAAAAAAAAAAAGAGCATTAATTATATAAATAGGTTGTGTTTAAAAGAAGAGGCTAATTATGATGTATTTACTGTATAAATTTTTTTATACTTATTACAACCAATCACACCATCAATACAATTGAATATTAGAATAAAATTTTTCATAATTACAATGTATTTTTAATTAAGAGTTTAATTTTGATTCATTTACAGTATAAAAGTATTTTACACTGTCGTCTAATCAAAATGCTCTATTTGTATGACTTCTCAAAGAGTGGGAGAAAAAAAACACAATCATAACTAACATAGCAACATATAATTTAATAGCTGTAAAAAAATTATACATTATCATTGTCAATTAAATCTTTTAATTAAAGTCTTAAAAAATGAGTTGTCTCTATCTATGTTTAATATACACATCGATCACTCCTATGATGTCACCTGGTACCATGGTTTCAACACACGTCAGCAAGTCACTCTGTGGCTACGTCACCCTAATATATGTCACTGCTTGCGTTTCATTTCCAAGAGACCATATACACTCAATTCAAACGCTAATTATTAATCACTACTAACTATGTTTGAATTTAATTTATTTAGTATTTACAATTCATTTTTCTAATTGATTATTGTTTTCTCAACGTTGGCTAAAAAAATAAACATAAACTGATATAAGCTGCCATTTTATTAGTAATAGACAAGAGTTCCTCAACAAGATTTAGGATGAGTTTGGACAATAAATTCTTATGTAGAAATAATTAACTTCTAAAAATTAATTTATAAAAAATTATTTTATATTTAAATATAAATAATATATTTTTTAAAAATATTTTGTAAAATATTTATTGAGAAGTCAAACTATTTAATTTTACACAAAACATTAAAACATTTTTATGAAAGATAATAAATTATAATGATAAACAAAAAAATTATTTTTCACTTCTAAAAAATTAAAATAAGTCATGAGCACTACTATTCAAACTAACACTTACTTCCTCAATTCCAAAATATTAGTTATTTAAGGTTTTTATGCGCAGATTAAGAAATTCAATAAATATTCTTAATTTTATAAAAAGATATATATATTAAAATGACTAAATTACCTAAAACATTAATGAGAAAAAAAAATGGCTAGTGGTCCTTGGAATAATATTCAAGAAAGAAAGAGAAATGATACTAGGGATATAATAGGTATGAAAAGTTAAATTAACATTGAAAGTTGAAAATGATTATTATTATAAAAATTTTTTCCCCTAAAACATCCATTATTTTAGAATGGGGGAGTAATATATATTGAGCAATAGTACAATTTAAGAAATTAAGTTCAACTTTAATTTTATATACCCACAATTTCTTTAGATAGCCAATTTTGAATATATATTACTCAAACTTATAAAAAACCACAACTCCCCCCTCAATGTGATGTTGTTGATACTGATTTGGCTACGTAAACCAACCAGACACCACTATCAAGATTTTTGTGTATGTTTAATAAAAAAGAGTTGTGATAGGGACACAATAATTTTATAATTAAAATCAGTCAAAATAAAAGTACGAGTCAAATCTATTATATTTTACAAAACTCATTAAAATATTATTGAATTATTAAATGTTAAATTAAACTTTTTTTAATATTTTGACTTTAAAATTGTTATTTTTCGAGAGTTTTCCAATAAAAAATGAGTTCGTCACAATTACGTACGTGTTATTTTTTCCATTATGATAAGGCTGGTAACAGTTAGAACTTATACGTATTTAAACAGGATATATAGTAGAAAGATTTTTAATAGATTGAGTATATCAAAATTATTTTGATTTAGCAATGCTAAGACAATATATTGGTATTAAACGTAATTCAATAAAATTGATTTATGTATAAAAATTATCTCTATTATATTAACTTTTTTAAAATTTAATTTAATTAGTGTTATTTTTTTACACTCTCGTCTAATCAAATTCAATCATGTATATGTCTTTTGGAGTAGTGCTGCAATAAAAATCAAATTCATTCTCTTAATATGATATATTGATATAAGATGTGATTATAGAACATTGCATAATTTTTTTGTTTACATTATATAACTATATATCAAAATTTAATTTTGAGTAAATGATCATTTTAGACCTAAAATTTTAGGATTAATATCAATTTAGTCTTGACAAACAAAAGTTTTAACATCAATTTGGTTCTAGTTAAGATCTTATAATCAACCTTAATCTAGTTTTAAACAAATTTTGAGATCAATTTAATAATAAATTAAAATTTTATAATTTAACATCAATTAGGTCATATTATTAAACTTGATTAAAAATAAATTATTTTCTAATTAAAAAATATTAAAATAAAAAATATCTATATAAATTATATTTAAATAGTAGTTTAAAGTGTATATATTATTGAACTCTAGAACTCAATGAGATAATTGAAATAATCAAAAGTACCTATAAAGTCACTGTCAGTAGAACGCGGCTATCCTATGGGGGCGTTTGGCGTATAGCTGGGGGAATCCTTGAAGATTTTTGGGAATATTTTATAGGAAAGTTACATTCTCACGTTTGATTTAATTTTAATCAAATATATTTTCAGGAAAGTTGTATTCTTGGGAATCAAACTTTCCTTCATTTTTAATCCCACTTCCTCCATGGGATTCCCATCCTATGAGAATGTTTTGAAGAGTATAAAAAGACTATATTACCCCTACTATAATTTGTTATTTCCAAAATTATACTTATTCAATATCCATAATATTAATAATAAATATAATAATAAAAATTATAATAATAATAATAACAATAATAATTTAATTTTAATTTAATTTAATTTAATTTTCATTTTAATTTATTTTATTAATTTTATTTTTAATTTATTTTATTAATTTTATTTTTAATTTGGTGCATACTTTTGATTTATTTATTTGTTAATTTTTGCTTTCATTGTTAGGGGTATTTAAGGAAAAATAAAAAATATTCCCAGGAATGTTATTGTGAACCAAACACAAGAATGATTCATTCCTGGGAATGTTATACAAGATTCCCGGGAATTTAATTTACGAACCAAACACCATAACACTTCTTTCCTGGGAAAGTGATTTCCGGGAATAGGATTCCCATGAATGTGCACATTCCCGGAAAAAAAGTCATCCGCAAACCAAACGCCCCCTATAAGTCCGTGTCAGTAGTTGCACGTGCTATATATGTACAATCAGAAAATAAATCAATCAATAATAATATTTATATATATATACATTTTTTTTATAAATCTTTCTCACATATTTATTATTTTAAATTTAATATGATATTATTATAATAATTAAATTTTTTATTTTTCACTATTAAATATAGACTTAGGTTAGAAATTGTTGATATAATTTTATTTTCAAGAGACGTGTAATAATAAACTATATATATATATATATTGATCATCATATTAACAAATTATTTTTTAATAATTTAATTATTCAATATTTTAAAAAACAACAAATAGAAGGGTATATATATATATATATAAATTAGATGATATAAAAAAGGTAGATGATATTTATTCAAACAATACTTTATATCTTTTTAAATTTTAATCATTGTTTTCATTAGTAGAAGAAAAAGAGTAAATACAACAAAATGGACGAAAAAGATAGATAATTATTACTAATATATAATAACAATAATAATATAAAATATCCTAAAGTTTTTAAAATTGATTTATTTACTTACTTTATTTATCAGATTCATTTGTACATTTAAAATTGTATAATTATTTTAATATGGATGAAATATTATTATCTTTGACTAGCTATTAAGATTATAATGACTATCGTAATAATAATTTAACTAACTACTATGACTATTATTAATTATTCCTTGAATATTACAGTTTGACTATAATAATAACTATGATGACTATTATTAATTTTATTAAGAGTGAAGTACCAAATTAACCCCTGAAAGATTTTGTCGCCGACAAAATCACCCCAAAATATTTTAACGACAAAATAGCCCCCAATGATGTTTAACGTTTGACAAAAGACACCCACCGTGAACTTTCTTCAACGGACGTTAACTACAGTGATGAGGTGGAATATAACAGTGCCACATTGGATATTTCTATACAATCAAAATCTCTAATTAGTGTCTCTTTTCCCAAATTTATGAATTGAAACCCTAAATCATCTTCTACTCTCTCCCTCATTCTCCCTAAAAAAGACACTAATTAGGGTTTCAATTCATAAATTTGGGGAAAGAGACATTAATTAGGGATTTTGATTGTATAGAAATATCGATAGTGGCACTGTATGTTCCATCTAATCACTCTAGTTAATGTCCGTTGAAGAAAGTTCACCATGTGTGTCTTTTGTCAAACGTTAAACATCATTGGGGGCTGTTTTGTTGTTAAAATGTTTTGGGGGTGATTTTGTCAACGACAAAATCTTTCGGGGGTTAATTTGGTACTTCACTCTTTTATTAATTATCCCTTGACTACTATGACTGTAATATAACTATGCATGACTAATATTGATTACAGTACTATATTCCTGTTATTACTATCTATCTCATTATGATAAGTAATAATCTCTTTCATAAAACATGGTAACGAGAGTTACTCACCAAAAATATATTGAAATATGCTGAAAGTGGTCATAAATTATTATTTGACAATTAATAATCATTAAAAATATTTATAAATTAGTTTTAAATATTCTTGGCGGTTACTAATAATTGTCAATATTACTTTTATTGACATATTTAATGTTAAAAATGCTCATTTTTTTAGTAATAATTTCATGAATTTTTAGATAATAATTGAGATAATTTTAAAATTAATAAAAAAGAATTAGTATATTTTATTATAACATATTTTCTCTTATATCTTCTATTATTTCTTTCTTGATTATTCTAATTATTAAAATTCAATTAAGAGTAAAATATGAAAAAAATTGATATTATTTAAAATTTTTAAGTGGACAAATAAAAAATATAAGGTCAACAAATAAAAAATTAAAAGAGTAGAATTTATTAATTAATAATTTAAAAGATGATACCTTTTCTTACTTTAGATTATGGATAATCTTAAACAGGCAATCAATCTGCCACGTTATAGGATTGTACCCCACCATCTCATCGTTTTAGGAACAGGAACCAAAAAACCAAGCAAGTTCACAAATTTTGATTCAGCTACTAAATTGATTAAAGTAAGTCTTAAATCATCTTCTATCTTATGTCGGCCTTCCCTATATATTTCTACACTATTCCTTAATTAGTGAGTGATAGGATTACAAACTTTTATCAATATATATACGTATGGTTGAATATATGTATAAAATTATTTTTATGGATAATATTTTATGAGTAATGCTATATATATATCACAAATAAATTATTATCAGCTACTATATAATAATTTAAATTTTTTAAATTATTAATCTAACGTTTAAAATATTAAATTAATGTATAATATTAAAAATTATATTAATAATTTTAAAATAATTAGATTAATGAATATGATAACTAACAATATATGTACAGAAAATATTTCTAATATTTTATTAATAAGAAAAAATGAGTATGAAGAGAATGATGGTATAAAAATTCAATAATATTTATTGTATAACATAAATACATTCAATTAGTATTCAACATGTGTTATGCATAATATATAATGTGTATTATATATAGGATTTAATTCATGCATTTTACATTGTACATTTTTTTTACACAGTTATCCAATCATGTGTTGTCACGTCAGCTATAATTATTATATTTTCTTTTTCTTCCACGACCTGAAAAATCATACAAATGGAGCATTTTGATTGAATGACATTGTAAAATATTTTTATGCATTAAAACTGAACTCATATATATATATATATATATATATATATATACTATACATATGACACACATTAGATATTAATATATTAGAAATTAGTTGAACGTACTTTTATTTTCTACCAAACAAAACATTACAATGTCGGTGTAAAATTGGTGTGAAATATATACGCGCTATAGTGGCTTATAAATAAGGGTGTGATGGAGTAAGCATCATCACAAGTCACAACTCATTAGAAAAGAAAAGAAGAAAACATGGGTTTGCAAAAGCAGAACAACGTCCATGTCGTGGTTCTTCCATACCCAAGCCAAGGTCACATCAACCCACTCCTCCAATTCGCCAAAAGATTGGCCTCAAAAGGCGTCAAAGCCACAATTGCCACTACCCATTACACACTTAACACCATCAACGCTCCAAATGTCGCCGTTGAACCCATCTCCGATGGCTTCGACCATGGCGGTTTTGCCCAAGCAAGGAGCGTCGAACTCTTCCTAACCTCATTCAGAACCAATGGCTCAAGAACACTTTCCCAACTCATCGAGAAATTTCAGAGCACTACAACCCCTGTTACTTGCATTGTGTATGACTCTTTTTTGCCCTGGGCACTCGATGTTGCGAAAAATCATGGGTTGTATTCTGCATCGTTTTTCACGAATTCTGCTGCTGTTTGTAACATTTTCTGTCGGATTCACCATGGTTTGCTTGAACTTCCGGTCAAAAATGAGGACTTGCCCCTTTTTGTTCCTGGGTTGCCCCCATTGAATTCGCAGGATTTGCCAAGTTTCATTAGGTTCCCTGAGAGTTACCCTGATTACTTGGTAATGAAATTGAGCCAGTTCTCTAATTTGAATAAAGCTGATTGGATGTTCATAAACACCTTTGAAGAATTAGAAACCGAGGTATATACCAATTCTATTCATATAAACATTTGTGTCACTTTTTTGTTTGTTTGTGTGTGTAAACAGAGTCCTCTGTTTTTTTTAGTGTGTAAACAGAGTCCTCTGTTTGATTAATTAACTATATGGGTGATTAAAAAGACAACACTAGATGATTAATAGATAAATAAGATCCAGAAAGCTGAATCTAATCAAAATTGTCTAGATGCTTTTGATTGGGGGTAAAAATGGAACAAAAAATTTTTATGCATAAGTTATACTTCTATGGATGTGTTTGGTCAAAGAATAAAAATGATGATAAATTTTTTTTGGACAAGATTCGCATGTAAATTTATATATGAAATTCAGCCATTAAAATTTCCTCTCCATTTTTTACTTTTTTGCTTTTCCTTCATCAATTGTTGTAAAAAGTAACATCCTTTTTGACAATTCCTTCATCTAAAGTTATTGATTCCCTCAGGGGGAAAAAGGGTATTTTGTCTTTCTGCTTTTTCTAATTTTTCATTATGAATCTATATGACATGTCTGATGATTAATTATATATATTCTTGTTGTGTCTAAAAGGTGGTGAAAGCTATAACCGAGTTGTGTCCTGCCAAATTCATAGGACCAATGGTCCCTTCTGCATACTTAGATGGAAGAATCAAAGGTGACAAAGGCTATGGAGCAAGTCTATGGAAGCCACTAAGTGAAGAATGCACAAAATGGCTTGAATCAAAGCCACCAAAATCAGTTGTCTACATCTCATTCGGAAGCATGGTTTCTCTGACTCAAGAACAGATTGAGGAAATTGCTTTGGGATTGGAACAAAGTGGCATGAACTTCTTGTGGGTTCTGAGACAATCTGAGCACACCAAATTGCCAGAAGGGTACAAGGAAAGAGTGAAAGAAAAGGGCCTAATTGTAACTTGGTGCAACCAGCTTGAATTGCTTGCACACCAAGCAATTGGTGCATTTGTGACTCATTGTGGATGGAACTCAACACTTGAGACACTGTCTCTTGGTGTGCCTGTGGTGTGTTTGCCTCAGTGGACTGATCAATTGCCTGATGCAAAGTACTTGGTGGATGTTTGGGGTGTTGGTGTTAGGCCTAAAGAGGATGAGAATGGTGTTGTGAGGAAGCATGAGTTTGTGAAGAGCTTGAAGGTTGTGATGGTTGAGGGTAAGGGTAGTGATGAGATTAGAGAGAATTCTGGGAAATGGATGAAGTTGGCTAGGGAATCTGTTAGTGATGGTGGGTGTTCTGATAAGAACATTAATGAGTTTGTTGATTGTTTGATGAGTGCTGATTTGAGTGGAAAATTTAGTGGATACTAGGATTTTTTACTCATCATGGTTGATGATAATGATTTTGTTAGACTTGTTACTGGTTTCATTAGTTGTTAAGAAATAAATAAAAAAGTATGAGAATTATTTAGGTGCATTCACTATTTACCATTTCAAAATTATTATTTCAATATTCAAATTTTTTTTATTTTACGATTAGCCTTCATTTCATCTCATATTCAAATTTTAATGATATTCTCACTTATTACGCTTATATTCAAACTCTACTTCTAATAATTGATATCGATAAATGTGTTATTAATATTTTTTTTTTTTTTGGGTTTATATCCGTCGACCGATAGCTGACTAATCTCTAACTCCTGCGAAGACTACCTTTCTGTGGATAGAGAGCTGGCCATAAGATTTTCTGCATATACACCGCCCCAAGGATAGAACCCGGGACATGATGCTTAAACAACCCAAATATCAACAACTTGTGCTAAAGCATGTGGTTATTAATATCCTATTTTGAAGGTTCATGTGGCATTATTCTCACCATTTTTCCATCATATTAAATTTAATAATACTTAATTTACAATAAAAATACATTTAACTAATATCTAATATGTGTTATATATCATACATAATGTGTACCATATATACAACACGTTAGTATGACATACATTATATATAGTATGTAACCACATTAAATACTAGTTAAATATACTTCTGTTGTACAATAAATATTACTGATATTAAATGCAACGTACCAATAGATAACATATAATTTAATAAATACAATAATAATAAATATCACATTTTTTTTATTTTCTCCTCAAACTTAAATAATGTACAAATTGTTTTCCTGAACATTCAGGAATGTGCATTTTAATCTAATATAAGTTTACCCTCCCTCCAGAGCAACTATATGCAAATTGATCTCATGAATTTTCTCAAAATTTTAAAATAACACCCTAAATTTTTTTTTTAATACCCATGATGAAAAAAAAAATCAAAAGGTTAAATTGCATAATTTTAACAATTAGGATCTAAAGTGGATATCACCTTTAGTTTAGGTTGGTAAACATTTTTTTTCTGTAAATAGAACAAAGTAGATTTATCAAAAAAAAAAAAAAAAAACAAAGTAGATGTTGTGCCTGTTTGGTTGACCCCTAAAATGAAGTTGAGTGGAATAAAATTGCGTTGAAGAAAAGGAAATTATTTGTTTTGTAATTTCACTTCCATAAATAAATAATTAACTTTAAAAATAATTAATTTTAATAAATGTTCAAAATATTAATTAATTTTTATTATCTCATAATAATTCTTTTAAATTCATTTTTAAGCATCTTGTTTAAACATAATCAATTTTTCTATATTAATTATTTTAAAATAATTCTTTCAACTTTAATTATTTTTAAAAAAAATTTATCAAAATATAAACTCAACGGACCCATTTTATTTTGCTTTTTCTAGCACACGACAATCTTTCTTAAATTAGCATCCAGAGTAGCAAGAAGAGTTGCTTGTGACTTTTGTTTATTTCTTAGTGTTTGTATTCTGTGCTCATCATTTTGCGTCCAATCATTTCAAGAAAAAAAAAATCTTGGTGTATAATTATTCAAAACACTCAATAAATTGTGCATAATATAAAATACGTAATATATGCAATATATATTATATATTATGTATATTATATATGATATATTATACACATTATATATCAAATATTTCAACATTACATTTCTTTACTTTACAACATCTGATATATTATATGCACTATATGTGATACACATTGTGCATATTATATAATACATATTATGTATAATATGTTGTCTATTTGGGCTATTTTTCATCAAAAATGTTTGACGTACAACAGAAATACGTCCAACTTGTATTCAACGTTTGTTATCCATGTTCATGAATAGCACATGTTGGATACAAGTTGGACGTATTTCTACGGTACGTTAAACATTATTAATTTTTCATTGTACATGAAAGAATGCTATTTCAAATTTTGTTAATGAAAAATGATGAATATTCCCATTAATTTGATTGGATATTCCCGGTGCCTTATTCCCATATTTCTCTAGAGCTAAAATTCTTGAGAAGCTACGACGGAAATCCCCACAAAAAAGCTCAACATTATTACAGCAAGCCACATGGTCTTTTGATTTGCAAATTGTTTGACACCTAAGAATGCATCATGAAATTACTTGTAAGTGTATGGTACCTTTTCTCAGTTTCAATCTTATTCACCAACAAAATGGTACAATAGTACTGCTACCTAGCTGCATAAAGAAGAAGAAGAAGAACCACAGAATTTGAATCTTACTTGTAAGTTGCAAGCGCCAAGCAGAGGAATGTTAGAGAGATACATGTTCCTTGCTGTCATGACCATCATTATTCATTATGTCTTCAACTTTTCATTACACCAAGGGCTGTTTGCTTCCCACAATCTTTTTTATGAAAAAAATATTATTTCTAAAATTAAAAAAATAAACATATTTGAGAAAATTATGTTTGTGAAAATAAAAAATAAACCATATTCTTTCAAATGTTAAATTCTTAGGGAAAATGCAAGTTAAATTTCATTGAACAACTATAAGAGCTACCGTTATCGAGACCCACAAACTATTTGAGAATATCTATTAGTTTATTGTAATGAAATTTCATATTTTTAAGTATATAGTTTTCAATTTTTATTATAAGTGAAAAATTTATGACATTTAATATTTTAAAACTTATAGTCTTTAATTTATAATACAATAAAAAATTATGAAATCTTAAAGTTTAAAGTATATAGTTATCAATTTATATTATATATGTGAAAAATTCATTGGTTCAATACTTTAATAAACCTATAGTCTTTATTTTGTAATACAACCAAAAAAATTATGAATCTTATATTTTAAAGTATATAACCTTCAATTTCTACTATATGTGAAAATTTCATGTGATTCTATATTTTAAATGCTATACTTTTTATTTTATAGTGTATCCAAAAAATAAAGAATTCACATATTTTAAAGTATATAGTCATCAATTTCTACTATATGTCACTACTAGGAAAGTGAGCATTTTCAACATTAAATGTGTCAATAAAAGTAATATTGACAATTAGTGGCTGTCGAAAATAGTTAAAACTAGTTTATGATTATTTTCAACTGTCATTAATTGTCAAAGAATAATTTGTGACTTATTTCAACGACCAACAAATGTCAATATATATTTTTTGACAATACATTTATCAACACTTTTAGACAATTACAAGTTGAAAATAATCATTATTGTTGCGGTGTGAAAAATTCACGTAATTCAACATTTTAAAGTCTATAGTCTTTATTTTGTAATACAATAAAAAAAATTAAAAAAATCTCACATTTTAAAGTATATAGCCTTCAATTTCTACTATATGTGAAAAATTCATGTGATTCTATATTTTAAAGGCTACAGTCTTTATTTTATAGTGTATCCAAAAAAATAGTTAATTCTCATATTTTAAAGTATAAAGCCTTCAATTTCTACTGTAAGTGAAAAATGAATGTCATTCAATATATTTTAAAACCTAAAATCTTTATTTTGTAATAAAACAAAAAAAAAATTCTGAAATCTCTCATTTTAAAGTATATAGCCATCGATTTCTACTTTATGTGAAAAATTCATGTGGATCAAAATTTTAAAGTCTATAGTCTTTATTTAGTAATATAATAAAAAAATTATAAAATCTCACATTTTAAAGTATATAGCCTTCAATTTCTGCTATACGTGAAAAAATCATGTGATTCTATATTTTAAAGGCTATATCTTTATTTTATAGTGTATCTAAAAAAATAGTGAATTCTCATACTTTAAAGTATATAGTCTTCAATTTCTACTATATGGGAAAAATTGATACGATTCAATATTTTAAAGCCTATTGTTTTTATTTTATAATACAATAAAAAATTGTGAAATCTCACATTTTTAAGTATATAGCATTCAATTTCTAGTTTTCTACTGTAAGTGAAAAATTCATATCATTCAATATTTTAAAACCTAAAGTCTTTATCTTATAATACAACAAAAAAAATAGTGAATTCTCACATTTTAAATTATACAGCCTTAAATTTCTACCATATGTGAAAAATTCATGTGGCTCAATATTTCAAAGCCTGTAGTCTTTATTTTATAATACAGCCAGAAAAATTGTGAAATCTCACATTTTAAAGTATATAGCCATCAATTTCTACTATATGTGAAAAATTCATGTGGTTCAATATTTTAAAGCCTATAGTCTTTATTTTGTAATACAACCAAAAAAATTATTAAATCTCACATTTTAAAGAATATAGCTTTCAAGTTCTACTGTATGTGAAAAATTCGTGTAATTCAATATTTTAAAGGATATACTCTTTATTTTATAGTGTATCCAAACAAATAGTGAATTATCATATTTTAAAGTATATAGTCTTCAATTTCTACTATATAGGAAAACTTGATGTGGTTCAATATTTTAAAGTCTGTTGTCTTTATTTTATAATACAATAAAAAAATTGTGAAATCTCACATTTTTAAGTATATAGTAGCCTACAATTTCTACTGTAAGTGAAAAATTCACGTCGTTCAATATTAAAAAGCCTAAAGTCTTTATTTTATAATACAACAAAAAAATAGTGAAATCTCACATTTTATAGTATATATAGCCTTCAATTTCTACCATAGGAGAAAAATTCATGTGGTTCAAGATTTTAAATTCTATAGTATTTATTTTATAATACAAACAAAAAAATTCAGAAATCTCTCATTTTAAAGTATATAGCCATCAATTTCTAATATATATGAAAAATTCATGTGGTTCAATATATTAAAGTCTATAGTCTTTATTTTGTAATACAACAAAAAAAATTATAAAATCTCACATTTAAAAGTATATAGCCTTCAATTTCTACTATATGTGAAAAATTCATGTGATTCTACATTTTAAAGGCTATAGTCTTTATTTTATGGTGTATCGAGAAAAATATTAGTGAATTCTCATATTTTAAAATATATATCCTTCAATTTATACTATATGAGAAAAATTCATGTGGTTCAATATTTTAAAGCCTACTATCTTATTTTTTCAATAGAATAAAAAAAATTATGAAATATCAAATTTTTAAGTTAATATAGCCTTCAATTTATACTGTAAGTGAAAAATTCATGTCATTCAATATCTTAAAGCCTAAAGTCATAATACAACTAAAAAAATAGTGAAATATCATATTTTAAAGTATATAGCCTTTAATTTCTACCATATGTGAAAAATTCATGTGGTTCAATATTTTAAAGCCTATAGTCTTTATTTTATAATACAAACAAAAAAGTTTTGAAATCTCACATTTTAAAGTATATAGCTATCAATTTCTACTATATATGAAAAAATCATGTAGTTCAATATATTAAAGTCTATAGTCTTTTTTTTATAATACAACAAAAAAAATTATAAAATCTCACATTTTAAAGTATATAGCCTTCAATTTCTATTATATGTGAAAAATTCATGTGATTCTATATTTTAAAGGCTATAGTCTTTATTTTTTAATATATCCAAAAAAATAGTGAATTATATTTTAAAGTAAAAAACCTTCAATTTCTACTGTAAGTGAAAAATTATGTAATTCAATATTTTAAAGTCTAAAGTCTTTATTTCATAATACAACCATAAAAAATAGTGAAATCTCACATTTTAAAGTATATAACCTTCAGTTTCTACCATATATGAAAAATTCATTTAGCCAAATATTTTAAAACTTATAGTCTTTATCTTATAATACAACAAAAAAATTGTAAAATCTCACATTTTAAAGTATATAGCCTTCAATTTCAACTATATGTGAAAAATTCATGTGATTCTATATTTTAAAGGCTATAGTCTTTATTTTTTAGTATATCCAAAAAAATAGTGAAATCTGACATTTTAAAGTATATAGCCTTCAATTTCTACTATATGTGAAAAACTCATGTGATTCTATATTTTAAAGGCAATATACTTTATTTTTTAGTATATCCAAAAAAATAGTGAATTCTCATATTTTAAAGTATAAAATCTTCAATTTCTACTGTAAGTGAAAAATGAATGTCATTCAATATTTTAAAACCTAAAATATTTGTTTTGTAATAAAACAAAAAAAAAATCTGAAATCTCTCATTTTAAAGTATATAGCCATCAATTTCTACTATATATAAAAAATTCATTTGGTTCAATATATTAAAGACTATAGTCTTTATTTTATAATACAACCAAAAAAATTATAAAATCTTACATTTTAAAGTATATAGCTATCAATTTCTACTATATGTGAAAAATTCATATGATTCTATCTTTTAAAAGCTATAGTCTTTATTTTATAGTGTATAAAAAAAATAGTGAATTTTAATATTTTAAAGTATATAGTCTTCAATTTATACTATATGGGAAAAATTAATATGGTTCAATATTTTAAAGCCTACTATCTTTATTTTTTAATACAATAAAAAAATTGTGAAATCTCAAATTTTTAAGTATATAGCCTTCAATTTCTACTGTAAGTGAAAAATTCGTGTCAATCAATAATTTAAAGCCTAAAGTCTTTATTTTCTAATAGAATAAAAAAATTTGAAATCTCACATTTTTAAGTATACATCCTTCAATTTCTATTATATCTTAAAAATTCATGTGTGTTAATATTTTAAAGTCTATAGTCTTTATTTTATAATATAACCAAACAAATTGTGAAATCTAACATTTTAAAATATATAGCCTTCAATTTTACTATATGTGAAAAATTCGTGTGATTTTATATTTTAAAGGTTATAGTATTTATTTTTTCATATATCCATAAAAATAGTGAATTCTCATATTTTTAAAGTATATATCCTTCAATTTCTACTGTAATTGAAAAAAGCAATCCATTCAATATTTTAAAGCCTAAATATGTATTTTATAATACAACCAAAAAAATTGTGAAATATCATATTTTAAAGTATATAGCTATCAATTTCTACTATATATGAAAAATTCATGTGGTTCAATATTTTATAGCCTATAGTCCTTATTTTGTAATACAACCAAAAAAATATAAACTCTCACATTTTAAAGTATGTAGTCTTCAATTTCTACTATATATGAAAAATTCATGTGATTCTATATTTTAAAGGTTATCGTCTTTATTTTATAGTGTATCGAAAAAATAGTGGATTCTCATATTTTAAAGTATATAACCTTCAATTTATATTTAATGGGAAAAAATCATGTGGCTCAATATTTTAAAGCCTATTGTCTTTAATTTTTAATACAATAAAAAAATTTGTGAAATCTCAAAATTTTAAATATATAGACTTCAATTTCTATTCTGAGTGAAAAATTCATGTCATTCAATATTTTAAAGCCTAAAGTCTTTATTTTATAATACAACAAAAAAATTGTGAAATCTCACATTTTAAAGTATTTAGCCTTCAATTTTTACTATATATGAAAAAATGATGTGACACAATATTTTAAAGCATATAGTCTTTATTTTATAATATAAAAAAAAATATTGAAAAATCTCGCACTTTAAAAGTAGCCTTCAACATTGGTAGTTTCCTCAAGAGTCTATGCTTCATTCTACTAAGTTCCAGCTCCTACACAATGAATCATATATTATTAGAATTAAATATTAATAAGTACAAAATAGTAGAACTATGCTATCATGTGTATCATAATAGCTGAACAACAAAATAGCTTAAAGTAACAAAATAAATCAAGAAAATCCTTCCTCACCTAATGAAGCAAAGCAAATATTTTTGCTACAGAAGAACAAAACAGATCCAACAAAGAATAGAAGTGGAAGAGAATAAAGATGGAAGAAGAGTTAGAAACCTCACATTCTACATCATCATCTCACCATCACATACTTTTCACTTTCATCATCATCCTCATTATCCACCATCACCATCATCTAAAAAAGAAATAAATAAATAATAAATAAAAAAGGCAAAAGAACAGAGAACATAATCAATGGAAGAACGGTTCAAGGAAGCAAAACAAAGAAGGTAGAGGAAGATGAATGAGAATGAATAGGAGGTTAGGGTGCGAGAGAAAGAAGTAGAGTAAAAAACCTATTAGAAGCAAATGGTTCACAATGGAAAATGGAGGAGAATAAACGAAGAAGCTATTTATATAAATAGATCAATTAATACTCAACCAAATAAACAAATAATATAAAAAATTAAAAAAGAGCAATAGAGAAGGGTTGAACTACCACTACCATCTCTTCAATTATTTCATTTTCTTCTCTCATGCATTTTCACAAACACATGGTGAGAAAAAAAAAAACTGAGAAAAGAGACCATGCAATAACAGAGGAATCAAAAACAGAAAATGAAAAAAGACAGATAATAGAAAATGAAACTTCGCAAAAATAAAAAGCAACACAGAGGAATCGAAAGCAAAAAAGGAAACCTTCTTTAGAATCTTCGCACTGAAGTTGCTCTCGCAAGGTTAGCCATGAATGAATCAAAAGAAAGAACAAGGTAATACATAGAGACAATTTGAAGATCAAAATTAACAAAACCCTAGCAGAAAGAAAAGATTGAGAAACAAAAACGATAGACAACGAAAATGTAAACTTGTCCATCAACAAAGATGATATTTATATATAACAAAAATTGTACAAAAAATAATTTATACTTGGTCCGATGGTGATGGCGGTGAGGGTGGAGTCCTGCGCGAGCCCCATCAGTGAGTGAAAAGTTAACTCAGTGAAATGTTGAAAAAATTAGAGAATAAAAGGAACAAAAGGACCTACCAAGCATCATAGGAGATATGGTACACTGCAATGGTTGTGAGGAAAGAGAGATGGTGATGAAGTGTTGGTTTTCTATAATTGAAATGGTTCAAAAATCGTGTTTTAGTGGAGTTAAGAGAATTAACGTGAGTGGGTAGTTTTTGATTAAGATAGATGTGTGTTCGAGATTAATCCACGTATATCAAAAAAAGATAAATGAGTGTGAATGTTAAAATAATATTTTTATTTTGATATCACATTATATATTAGTATAGATTAAATTTTCTTACCAAAAAATTATATTATATTTTTATATATTTATTAATTAATTAAATTTAGTTAACCTTGTTTATGCAGTGAATAATGATACTCTCTTGAAATCTCTGTCTACGTGTCTAACAGATACGAAGACACGTGTAGAGGTTGCACCGAACACTGGCGCAGATGCATTGCACCGGAGTACACCCCAGTCGCTCCCACCCATGGAGTCTTGTAGAAGAACAAAACAACACAACGAAGCCACCACCAATGAAGAAGAAACCATCAAAACCTCAGCTCAAAAATGGCGCCAAAAGCAAAACCTACGAAGAAACAAAGCTCTTCCGATGATCATGGAATGTTCTCCGGAATGGTCGTCTACTTGGTCCCCAATGGAGTCCAAGCTCGTCGGTTGCAGGTACAGTACTCACTCCATTCTAACCGCAGAAAAAAGTTGCTACTAATTTTCAGAAACCCACATTTCATCTTCCACTATTAACCGTTTTCAATTCCAAAGTTTGTTACTTTTTGCCTCAATTTTTTTTATCTTAAATTTTTTGTTCTGTTTTGTAAGATTTGGAAGCAGAGGTTGGTGCAAATGGGGGGAGTCATAGAGGAACGCATGTCTAAAAGGGTCACTCATGTTTTTGCAATGGACAGAGATACCCTTCTCCGGGAACTGGATAGGGAGCGTTTATCACGTTTCAAAGGGGTTAGTTTTCAACTTTTGTTTTTCAAATTTCTGTAATTTATGAGTGATTGAATTTACTATAGTTTCAAAGGAGGATGAAAACTTAAATGATTGTGTGGCATCACATTGGCATTTCTTTTTATTGGCATCATCAAAGTAGTCCTTCAATAGTAAACAATTTTCAAGAGCTATGTCGAATCACAAATGCTTGAACAGGATAGTCTCCAGTGGGAGGAGGATATATGTGAGAAACCGTAATAAACAAATATCAATTTTCCGTCCTTGTAGGACCAATTCAATGTTTATAATGAATAGTTTTATTGTGAATTTTCGACACATTAAATGAAAGTGAAGACCAATGTGTAATTTGAAGGACCAAAAATTTGCATTTGATTATTTGAATTTTGAAGGGCTAACTCAAGTTTTCAGCTGCGTCTTTAACAATTTTATATGATGTCAAAAAGTGGTACTGGATGATTTTTCTTTGCATTACAATCATGTTTGAAGCACATAATCCAGCTTTATATGTTTATGTTTTGAATGTGCTATTAGTCTTTATTTTTTCGGCTAAGGATGCTTCTTGCAGAGAGTTCTCCTTTACCAATGGCTTGAGGACAGCTTGAAATCAGGGGAGAAACTATCTGAGGATATGTATGAAATGAAGTTGGATCCTCAAGGCGAAGATATACCTGATAAGTTTTTGGACTCTGATCAGCAACTAGAGAGTAAAAAGATCAAGTTATCTTCTGAGGATACACCAGCAGTAAACCTTCAAAGTGGTGAAGATAAAAAAGAAAATACTCCATTGTCATCAACAAGCATGGCAAGCAGTCATGGTGAAGCTGAAAGTTTAAGTTATGCAAACACAAGGCCACAAAAGCTTGATTCTGAAAATGAGGCAGTAAGATCTCTAGCCTACAGTTGAAGATTATTTCATTTCATGAAAATAAAACCAGAAATTTCCTCTGATTACTCTAAGTAGATTGAGTTTCTTACAAAATACTTTTTTTGCTAAATAGCTAGAGCCAAGTAAGTGTGTATGAATGCATGCGCATATGTGCATATGTTAACCATCTCTATAACCTATGTATTACATGCATAAGCATGCATGCTCAAACACAAACATGAGACTAATGGCAATGGAAATGGTGATGAAAACATTCATATATGCCATACAATATATGCTAACTCATACTGAGTTTTATGCCTTCTTGTTGAAACTATTCTAACAAAGGGAGGACATTGCAGTCATCCTTGCCATATTGTCCGCCTGACCTAAACAAGAACATAACGGACATATTTGGGAAACTTGTGAACATATATAGAGGTGAGCTCATATAACTTGTACAGAGTATTTCTTATTCATTTTCTGTTGTTCTGAAGCTCTTGTTTATTGTTCTAATGCTGTTTGAAAGCATTGGGTGAGGATAGGAGGTCCTTCAGTTATTACAAGGCTATTGCAGTGATTGAGAAGTTGCCATTTAAAATTGAAAGTGCGGACCAGATAAAAAACTTGCCATCGATTGGAAAATCAATGAAAGATCATGTAAGTGCTCTGTCAGTAGACAATTTATCTTGACCAGACCAAGCTAATAGCTTTATTGTTCTTATGTTCTGTTAGATTTTCCTTGTTTAAAATGCTAATTGTCTTCAGCGTATAATTTTTATTTTCATTTCTGATCTCCCCCTAGCTGCTATTTATTATTTTAGGAGTAAATGTTTATATGTTGTCCGGTTATTTTGTGGATCCATCTAAGAGGACAAATTAGGTATTAGTGTGGTAATCATTGTGAACTATAATTCATTGCTTTTCTGATTTTTTTTTTTATTTTTCGGGTCATTAAATGATGATTGCTTTATTATCGATTTAATTGGTGCTGCTATTCAGTTATGCTGCTTTCTTACTATGTTTTCTTTTTTAGCTAGTGAAAATTGATTTTAATCATTCTAAAGACATGGTATCTCCATTGTTAATACAAGACATATGTTCTTATTCCTGTCTAATTGTCTAGATTTCTCTTTATGTTTTGGTCAGAAATAACACAAGCAATTGTTTTCACTATGTGCAGATTCAGGAGATAATAACTACTGGGAAGTTATCTAAACTGGAACACTTTGAAACTGATGAGAAGGTAGTGTAACTGCAAACCCTGGTTATTTTGAGATCCATGAAGAATTGTAATATTGTATGCATAATCTTTTTTATTTGTGCATCCTTATGTAGTAAAAATGTGAGGGGCTATCTACCCTTATGTAACTTTTTAATGGATAGCCCCTTACTTCATAACTTTTTAAAACTTTCTCACTTTAGATGATCAAAATCTTTTAGTTATATCCATGATCAGTGTGTCATTTTATAATTTAATACATAATATTTTTTGCTTGATCAAAACCCTTGTGACATCTACGTTGTTGACATTTTATTGCAATCATGCTACCTTCTCTTCCCCCCCCCCCCCCCCGCCCCCCTTAATTGTAGGTGCGTACGATATCCTTATTTGGAGAAGTATGGGGTATAGGTCCAGCCACGGCACTGAAATTGTATGAGAAAGGACATCGCACATTAGATGATCTGAGGAATGATAATTCACTTTCAAATGCACAAAAGTTAGGGTTGAAATATTTTAATGATATCAGGCAACGAATTCCACGCCATGAGGTCTGGTGATTCTATTTGTAATATTGTTACCAAGTGAAAAGAAAAAAGAAAGATCTTTTATTTTACTGTAAAGGCATTTGATACACTTTTGAATTTGATAGGTTCAAGAGATGGAACAAATTTTGCAGAAAGTAGGGGAGGAACTTTTGCCTGGGGTGAGCTTTAAATATTTTTAGCTGGACTGAGATTGACACATGCTTTCTATCTAGTCATGATTCATCAACGTTGTGTCTACATTGCATGTGTCTTCCTGTTCATGTTGTGTCGAGTGTCTATGAAAATGTTTGTACTACGTAGATTTAGGCTTTCTTTAGAAATCTACAACTTCTGATATCTATCATGTTATAATCATATTTTATATGGATATACCAATGTACCTCTTGTATCTCTTAGGGATCCCCTGTTTTTAGAACCTCCTACTTCCTGAATTTTAGTTCATGTAATCATTTACATGCAGATAATTCCTATAAAGTATAAACTCACCTGCACCAATGTATGATTCTTTTTATGCTCCCTCAGTTTGAATTGAAGCATGATATTTAAAATTTGATGGAGGATGTGCTCATGTCATTTAGGTTGTTATCGTTTGTGGGGGGTCGTATAGGCGTGGAAAAGCTACCTGTGGAGACATTGATGTCATTATAACACATCCTGATGGAACAAGGTATGTCTAGCTAACTTTAATGTAAGTTTGATTCCAACCATGAATTCAATTTTTGCTTTGATTGGTTGAATTATTATGTGTTCTGAATTGTTGAATAAACTACTTAAGTCATAATGTTTTGGATTCTGTGTTTCCTTTATGCTTTTTTCATTTCATTGTCGGAGAAAGATAAACATCTCTTTACATTGTTCAATCTTCAGTACCCTTTTTTCTTTTGCTTGTGGACGCTGCTTTATTCATGTTCAGAAGCTCAGTAGATTTGTTTATGGCCTGCAGTCACAAAGGATTTTTGCCAAAGTTTGTAAAGTGTTTAAAGTATATTAATTTCCTGAGAGAGGATTTAATATTCAGTACACACAGCGAAGAGGTAAACCATCATCCTATTCTGTGAAGTACTCATAATCTCATCCTCTATTGTAGATATCCTTATCTTTCTATAATCTTTAAAATGGTTATAGCTAGATATAAATATTAAATAAGCAATCTCAGAATGATGATTTTCTTTCTGTCTTCATCTTTCTGTTAAATGTTTCTGTTATGTTTCTTTTTATCCTTAACTTTTCCCTACATGCACAGGGTACTGATTCTGGTGTTGACACTTACTTTGGATTTTGCACTTATCCTGGACGGGAGTTGCGACACCGTATTGATTTGAAGGTAACCAACGGTATCTTTTCATATATTGTCTGATGAAGGCCCATTGGAGTTTCAAAATTTGCAGTGTTTCCAGAACAGTTTTTTTCTCTTTATTCTTAAATGCATTATTGCATATGTGAAACTGCAGTTCTATTTTTTTTTTCCTGGATGATGCTACAAGGACTATTCAAAATTTAGTATTGTCTTCAATTACCATTTTTTGGTCAAATTCTTGGCAGTTAAAATTTAACATAGGATACTGTGGTAGAAATGTAAATGCTACTGGTTGTACTTTATTACTTGTGCAAATCACACAAGTTCACATGATTGATTTTCTTTGTTTTGGCAGGTCTACCCAAGAGACATATATGCTTTTGGACTTATTGCTTGGACAGGAAACGATGTATTAAATAGGAGGTATGCTTGCATCTCGTTGCACGGCAATTTCCATTTCCATTTGACCTTTCACGAAGTTTTGATGGCATCTCCGAGATTGTTTTTCTTGATAGTGTACCGGATCACTTGCTGAAACATATAAACTCAGTCATGTAGTGAATGCTTGTAGAACTGAAATGAATATTCAATTATATTTACAACTGTGAAGTGTGAAAGGAGATAAAAATGCGCATAACACGAGTATTCCAAACATGAAGCAAGCTGTATTTAGCTATAAATTATCAAAAAATGCTGAGCAATGTTGCATCTTAATTTATGTCAGCAACATTGTGTTCTAATGCAGGGGTATTTTTCTTCAACTATGCTAATCTTGTATTCGACCTTCTTGTGTAACACACGGATCCATTCATTTCCATACGTCAATCATTGCCAATTTGATGGGGGCATGGTTGATGTCTGATTTATCTATTTCATCATTTACTTGATGGAGGCAGTTGGAGATACATGTCATGTTTTTTCCCTGGTGCTTGTCTGCTTGATTGCAGGTTGAGACTGCTAGCTGAATCTAAAGGATTTCGGCTTGATGATACAGGGTTGTTTCCGGCTACGCAGGGCTCTGGCGGCAAACGGGTACGGCTTCATTTTGTTTTTGTTTTTGGTTTTCCTAATGTTCAAATGATTGTGTGCTCAGTTGTCAAGTTGAATTGTCATGCAAATTCATATTGCAGGGTGCAAAAGGTAGTGCAAGTTTGAAATTCAACACAGAAAAGGAGGTGTTTGATTTCCTTGGCTTTCCTTGGCTTGAACCACATGAAAGAAATCTTTAAATGTGCAAACGGTTTTCGGTTTTTGGTTAGCTTGCCTTATGTACGTATTAGGTACAGCACCATCTTGTGCTTGGTGTTGTTGCACTCTGCATTCTACAAAAGGCTCTTCTTTTTTTTTTAGGTCTAGAAAGATCTGTTGGTAGGGTTTTCTGCTTTGTATATATTTATTTTTAGCATAGCTTTTAAAATTTTGGTGTTGATTATATTTGGAGTGTACAAAAGTAGCTAAATGTGATCACTGCAGTTTTGGAACTTTTGATGAAATGCTCAAAATGCCATTACAAGTTCTCAATTAAAACTAGGTGATCTCATAAGAATGAAGATACTTCTCAGAATAAGGATTACAGCTAACAAATATACAAATATACAGAAAACATAGATAGTTTTTATATTTGAACTGAATTTTGTCTTTATATTTGTCTCTTAGTCTTTGTTTGGGAGTTTGGAGGGAAGGAGAGGAGAAGGTCTTGGAGGGAAAGAAAGGGGGAGGGAAGGGAGGAGTTTGGAGGAGATAACATCTCCTTGTGTATGAGTTTTAAAATCCTCCACATTGGGGGAACTTGAAAATGAGGAGTTTAGAGGGTTCTTGAGAGTTTTAAAAATCTCTCAACCACCTCTCCTCTCATCAATGCAACTCACAAATACAATCAAATCTCTAAAAGTCTTTCACTCCCCTCCCCTTTCCTTCAAAACCCAATTCATAAACACATCCTTAATGAAATAATTTTATGTCTATTTTATTTATATTTGTGTAACTATATTTTTCTGATTATACACTGGTTAAAAACTTTAAAGTGAGTGATTATGACTTAGAAGTGTGATTAAATTTCTCAACTGTAACATATTACCAAGTGTAGATGGATAATAGAGCAGTTAGTTAGATAATTTTTTTTATTTTAAAATCTAACTATTTTAAATGGAAAATATAAACTAGTTTACACTCTAGTCACACTCAGAATATTCCTTTGTCCCTATATGACTATATGTAGACAAACGTAGGGTAATCCTAATATTTAAAATTGGATGTTAAACAGACATCTATTAAGATCAATTGTAAATAAAAAAATTAAGTGAGGACTATATCATAAATCAAAGATGATAGATTAGATATTGATACGATAAAATGGATGTTCCAACTACCATATAGTATTTTTGTGTATCTTACACTAACTACTAGTTATTGCTTGCTGGCTATTTTCCACCCTTACATTAACTAACCTTCTCTTCTTTTTAGGAGGCTCTTCTTTTTAGGAGGAAAAGCTGGAGCATATATTGATAATGGTTGCTGTTTCCCTCCACCTAAATTCAAGAGTTGTATCATGATGAAAAAATATAAACTATTATTAGATCAAGGATAATAAAATGGCGACTACTACAGTGCATTTGCAAATTTCTTGCAGTAGTTTGCATTCACTTTTGAATGCTTTACTTGGTGACACGTGTTAAATAAAAGTCAAACATTGATATATGGTCAGAGGTGGTGAGAGTTATTAAGTTGTTAATGTGCTTTTGATAAAATTAATTAAAGGAGTTAATATTTGGGAAGTTGGTGGTTCCGACCAAAAGGTCTGTGGCGGTGCCTCATCTCCGAGAAGCTATTGTTCGATTAAGGCTCTTCTCCGATCTGAACTTGCACAGGCAAAGTATACCACACCTTCACCACTATTCATTCTTATCCATCTCATCATCACCACCATTTCACCACCGCCATCACTTTCATCAACATCATCACCGCAGGACCTCTGACCACCGCCCTCCACAGCCAAGCGCCTTGAGCCGCTCCCTCGCTTCCCCGCTCCAGCCGCATCGTTCCCGATCGCGCTGCCCTCCTCGAAGTCGTGCTGGTCCTCGCCTGCAGCAGCGGCGAGGTCGTCGTGCTCCTTTCTGCGCCGCACTCCCCCTTCCTCTCTCTTTCCCTTCACGGTGGCCATGGCAGTCGCGGCTCCCCTGTCTCTGTCCATGTCACTCTCCATATGCGCTCTCTCCTCTCGCAGCCGAAAGCTCAGCAAAAACCCTCTCTTGGAGAAAGAGTGTTTAACCCCTGAAGTTGCTTTACCAAATTTTAATTTACCTAGCTTTTTTTCAAAAAAAAATTTAGATATATGAAATAAAGAGTAAATACGAAAAGTTACAATTAGGTGTGGCCATCAGTGAAAAAACCCAAAAAGTCTAATCCCCAAGTGACCTTCTCCGGCCAAAGATCTTCTCACTTGCCCCCTTCTCCGACGAGCTTTTTTTTGTCAAATATCTTTCATTTTTTTCAATGAAAGACTGCGCATAGCTCTGAGATCATGAATTAGTTCAACTGTTCGTGGGTTGCTCACATCATGGATCCCTCATCTGTGCAAGAAGGCTTTAAAATCGGCGCCACCATTAATACATAATAGATTTGTCACAAAAATCAAACAGAAACCAACAGTAGCATTAGTCGACGACATACTCATCGGAGGCCATGGATAGTTTTTAATTTGATAAAATGATTTTTCTTTTTTATTTCTTTTGTTTTATGGGCTGTAAAAAATTATTTTTTTAAAATAAGCCTAATCTAATCTCTTGTTCATCTCTAACGAGTTATTATATACGCTAAACAATATTATTAGTCTTTGTACTGGGGCCCACTAAATAGAAATTTGTCAGGTGCTCAACCAGTTGAAAATCGACTGCAATCGAATGTTACAATTTTCGAATGCACCATAGTCACAGCCTAATAAAATAGATATTTGATGTATGAATAATATTTTTTAGAGTAAATATCCTATTTAGTCTCGAGAGTAATTTTGAAGACAATTAAGTCCCTCAAGATTAGTTTATATAACACATTAAATGAGAATTTAGTCCCTCCGTTAAGTTTATGTTAATTGAGTTGCAGTGATGTGTATAACACATTGTATGACATATCACTTAAGTTACGTCATATATGCAACTCAGTTAACATAAATTTAACAGAATAATTAAAGTATCCGATAAAATTAATCTTGAATAACTATTTTGTCACTTTCAAATGAGAGACTAAATTATCCTCAAAATATGAGGAGAGGACTAAAAAGGTATTCACCTCTTTTTTTTTTAATCTAGAAAGGTAATACCTTCAATTCAAGCAACTAAAGTCAAACAGACCAAGAAGAAAAAGGTAGAAAAATTTCTCCAAACAACACCTTTCTCTTCTAAGTTCTAACCTACCTTTCCAAAAAGCTCCACCAATGTCACTTTCTCCAACAGCACCATTCATCACCATTTTCCTCTTCCTGCTTCAAAATGCCTATGCTGCTTTGCCTATTATCCCTCTCAACACTACAACATGTCAAAGCTCATGTGGCACAATACCAGTGAAATACCCTTTTGGAACTGGTTTTGGTTGTGGTCACCCTGCATTTTCCAGCTACATAAGATGCAACAATGACACCCTTCAATTCACAACAGGAACAGGTACCTACATTATCTCCTCAATAGATTATCCAAGTAGCACCATCATTATCAGTGACCCCTTCATGTCAAACTGTTCCTCAATGCAAAACTCTGGTAGCTTCATCTTGGATGGCACAAGCCCTTTCAAACTAGGGAAAGATAACATTCTTGTGCTTTTGGGTTGTTCCACAACATCACCATTGTTTGACCCAAGTGAAGATTTCTGTGATTCTGGGTCAGGTACTCGTGTTTGTAGAGGGTTGTATTCTTGTAAAGGTGTTATGGGTATTGGGTTGCCACAGAATGGACCAATTTCTACTTGTTGTGTTTATGATTCTGAGTCCCCTGCAGAACTTGGATTAGGGTACAGTTTGGATCTTCCTAAGATGCAATGCTCATCATATGCTTCTATTTATGAGTTTGGTGGTGATGAAGGTGACCCTATGAAATGGAAATTTGGGGTAACATTGTTCTATAATGATTCTTATTATAGTGATAGTTGTAGGAACTGTGAAGATAGTGGAGGGTTGTGTGGGTTTGGGGATTTGGATGAGTCTTTTGCTTGTATTTGCAGGAATGGTGTTAATACCACCACCAATTGTTTTGGAAGAGGTTAGAGAGGTTCATTTTGGTGTTAAACTTTCTTTATACCCTTTTTGAAAAGTAAAAACTTGCTTAAGCTGGCATTTTTTATGTGATTAGGATATGCTTGGAGTGGGACAATGGGACTGAAAATTCAAAGCTTGTTGACTATTGGAGGTACGTAGATTGTTAATATTTGACTCATTATACTATGCTTTCTCTCTTTTTTATTGTATTAAGTGTTTTAAGTACTTTATTTTATAGTACACTAATTTATTGTGTAGATATCATAATTCATGGCTTTTGATATAGCTCTTAGGCAAGACATTGAATCTCTCATGATACTATTTTTTCCCACATTTGTTGAATGAGGAATGATGATGACAATCCACTTTCACACCCACACCAATTTTAATGGTGGAAAAATAAATCTCCCATGAATTTAATTGAGGTTTATCCACATGTGTATGATTAAAGGTTAAAATTAGTGTGTTATTTTACACATAGAGTCCATTTAAGTAAATCGTAATCATTTTTACAGGTTGAAATGAACATATTCAGAGTTGGATGGATGCCAATATTTGCATAAGATTGTTAATCAACTGAACATTAGAATTACATTCTTCGAATTTTATGTTTCAGTTTTACTTGTGATATACTTCCTACGTAACTATGGTTGTGTTAGTCATACCATAAAATGCAATTCAGAACATCATTTTTTGTCTTTGCTTATCTTTAACATTGATGGGGATGGGGTGATTTTGCAGGACTCTTGCTGTCATGGATGTTATCTCCAATCTAGTGCAGATAATGTGTCTCACAATAGAAGCCAAGTACCAATTAAACGGCTTCAAAAGTTGTTAGGAAGAACTCTCTTGAGTCTGAGTAATTATCTGTTGAAACAGTTAGATGCTTAGATTGATTTTGGAACTTCAATATTATTTATTGGACATTGAGACTTTGATCCATTGATATGTATCAGGATTACTTGTATCAGATTATTCAGATGTAAATCATATGTATTAGATATCTAATTTATATAGAATTATCAAAATGTGAACCAAAATACTAGACTACATATAAAAACTACTCTTTACAATTAAATGGAGCACAACAATAAGAAACCTGGAACAATGAGATAAAGATTAACTTGGAAAATTTTGTGATCCAACCAGAATAATCAATAACCACTCAATCTCAAGGCTTTCAAAAACCCAAAAATAAAAAACTTATATAATGAAGTATATTGTGTCCATGCTCATGATAGTTACACCAAATACAGATACTAATACAACTTTTACTATACTTGAGTTCTTGTATTGTCTTGTATCAAGACCGAAACAAACAGTCATAGGAATCTTAGGTTTGGAAGGAAGACTATCAAACTGGTCTCTACTCCCTCGTAGAGGCGTCCTGGCAAAGCTTCAACAATGCCTCGTATGGGTGCTGTAGGAGGTTTCAGCGGGTGTTGTAGGAGGTCCAGCTGAAACCGCCTCAAAACGGCGCGTCACAGAAATTCGGCCATTGCTGGACAGATGTCATGTTCTGTAAAGCCTCAGGAAAACCATCCACTTCAGAAACCTGCCTGCCGCTACTTTGTCTTGATAGAATGAATTCATTCATCATCCAAGTACTTCAATTGATTCATGTTAGATATCTCAAGTCTCTTCAAAGATGGAAGTCCACCCAACTAAATAGTTTTTGCAATCCACAAGCAGCACATGAGATATGTCTGTGAGAGAGAGAATCACTTGCCATCTCACCAATATAATTCACTCCATATCTCATCACCAACACCCTCTGGTTTCCATCAACTCATTGGATAAAGTTCAATTAGAAATCGCTTTACCATTCTTTCACCCTTTGGAAATAAATCACAAAAGGCAAAGCATTGCCTCAAAATTTCACAAGTAAATTCAAGTAACTTGAAAATCTCAGTGTTAGACTACCCTCTCATGGTTGAAGATATAAGCTGAGCAAGTGTTGTTTTTTCAAGTCCACCTACACCTAGTATCAGATAGACCTATAAATCCTCAAGTTGAGAAGCATCACCAACCAAAAAGTCTTCAATAATGTTATTTCTTTTCTTCTTCTCTTCCATAGATTTGAGGCTGAGCAATGATTGAGGTGGTTTGTGAGTTCATATATTCCAATTTAACCGGGGGTATGTTTGTGAGTTTGATTTTAGAAGAAAAAGAATTAATCTACAAACTATTTAGTATCAAGCTACCATGGTCCATCATTTAGTACTTCATTATATCATATGATAACAATATAATACGTTCAGAAACATGGTGATTACATAATTCTTGGCATGTGAATAACTAGATTCAGGACATAGATTATATAGATAGCATTTGATAACATATCTACACTCACTGCCAATAATCTATATCTTAAAGATGCAGAGAAGAAATGCTATCTGCATTAGGGAAAGGATACTATCTGCATGTGTCTTGATCTTGATCCATCATTTCATCTCTATCTATGAAACGCTCAAGCAGCTCTTTTTCTTGCAAAACCAAACAATCTTCAGCCTTCCCGAGCCAATCATACCGCGTTTTAGCGACATAATCATAGATGGCATCCCTGACTGGAGTTGGAACCATTCAATGTGCGCTTAAAGCAGAGTAAGGTAGAGGCAAGTATGACAGCACTCGCAATGCAGCTGCAAAGTCGTTTGTCAGAATGAGATTGATGAAATCAAAGACGAATTCACATTTGTGATGAACACTAATCCAAATGTTTGTCTGGTAATAATTTAAAGACAGAATGGATAATGTTGAAGTAAATTAAATGAGTGAGAGAATTCTAACCAGTAGATTCCTGAGCGTATACATTCAGGCCTTCAACAAATAAAAAGCGACAAAGGACATCCTCTCGTTCAAGACCACATGTCTCATATAGGGCTCGGCGGCATTAGACTGAACAAACCAGAATTTGATCTTTCTGTCCTTGTCTGCTATGATTACTCATATCACTCTTGTTAATACTGAATTCTCAAAATGTTGACTAAAGGTTAAAACTGCACCTGCAATCAAATGGAGCACAACAATTCATAAGAAACCTGAAACAAATGTGAAGATAACAGAATTGGTAAATTATGAGAGCTAACTAGAACAAACTATAATCCAGAAATAAACAAAAAGAATAAGCTTGAAAAAAAAAGGGAAAATCTGCTATTATGAAGTGAAAGGTAGTTTGGTATTTACTTTTCAGCCCTTAATTTATTGAAGGAGGTGAGGGTATAGTTATGAGAAGGGATTGACGACAAGAAATGTCGGATTTCAAAAGCTTTAAGCATTGGTTCATGATCTTGTAAAACGCCATTTCAAAATTCATAGCAATTAGAAACTGTATACTACAATAATAATCCCTACTCCCTAGTACACCAAGTTTAACTTATTTTGCATTATTTGTCCTGAACTATTACACTGAGGACTGAGCACGGATGGAAGTTCGCATGGCAAACAAATAGTGATCCCTCAGTATGCACTTTTCCAAGACATTCATAAGATGACAGAAGAGATAAAAAAAACATAAGGGCGGTTAAGGAATCATTCAAGATTCAGAAAAACACAAATCTCATAAGATACATGGACATGATCTTTGCCAAATTTAGGCTAAACTTGATCATTACCATAGCTAGAAGGAAAACCACTAGAATCTTCAGGCACTACCTGTATGAAGCACCAGATTTTCCTTCTCCAGAGAATTTTGGGTTCTTTAGACTCCTGTACACCAAGCATAACATAAATTTCAGTTATAGACTAAATACCTGTGTTGGAAAAAGGTTATGATGTAATCTACATAGAATGTTAGACTTATGACTATAAAAATAGAAATGATCATTTTCATATATAAGTTATAATCATTTTAGATTCTATTAGTAACTTTATAGTATATTTTATCAAATACTACTATGGGGGCTTTTTATTAAGTGCAACTTTTATATCAATTTACCAAACAGCACTACTATAGCCTTTTGAGAACATCTTTTGGAAAAGTTTGCACTTTGCAGTGACCTCTAAAAAAGTGGAATGCATGAGCTTCATTTCCGGCAGAAATTAATTATATTCAATTCTTCAGTGGAACAAACAAAAGTGATAAATGGGGACTTCACTAGAGAAATTTAGGGAATAGATAATCGGGGTAAGAAAAGACAGAAAAAGAGGGGGGAAATTGAAAAGAATGACATGGGATAAATGAGAAAGTGATTCTTTCAGCTATGTTCATATGTTCAAATTCTCAAACATTGGAAAATTGTTAAAATGGTAATAAAAATAGAGTTTTGGAGTACCTTATGAAAATCACAAATTTTCTACTTTCATTTCATAAGACTCCATCATATGAGCTAATTATGAATGTTTATTGTTTTTGAGAAACAAAAATCAAGACTACAGTCATCACTGAAAGAGAGAATTATTCAAAGAGGATGAAGGTTATATCACCTTTATCATTGACAAAAGATGATGGAAGGACACGGATGAATTTCTTTGCTGCTAAGAGTACTAGTGAGTCAACAACACTCTTCCGTATTCGTATATCCTGAACATGAGCAATTAATGGCCAATCCTGCCCTGACTCCTTCACACACCGCTCTTCTAACTTTGGGCATTTGAAAAGTTGCAAACTTTTCAAATTGTGAAGTGATTGAATGCTTGTGGGAAGATGCGTCAACATGGGGCAATTCATAATGGATAATGACTCAAGCAAGACCAGATTTCCCAACCACTCAGGCAGGGATCTTAGGTTTGGAAGACAATCAAAAAATAAGCGCTGCAAGCTGGTCATATGTTGTAAAGCCTTAGGGAGACCCTCCACCTGTGGGCATTCGGAAATGTCTAACTCTGAAAGACAAGTAAGGTACTGAAAACCTGCAGAAAAATTGAACTTGAGATTCTCCCATATTCTTAATGTCTTGAGAGAGCGCAGCTGCTGCAGCACTTGATCAGGCAGTGATTCCAGGCTATGACAACCCCAAATCTGAAGCTCCTGAACAGCACTGAGGTTGATCATTTCAGTTGGGAGTTCCTCAAGTTTTGGGAGGCCATGAATTACTAGTTCCTTCAAGGAAGCCGCGTCTTGCAGCATCCCATTGGGGAAGCGAGTTAGCTCATCATTATTACTGAAGGACAGGGACTCCAGACTACAAGAACTATGATGAATTGAACATAATAAGCCTTGGTTGCATTTCCCTTTCACACACAGTCTTTTGAGGGATGAAAGGCAAGGCAAGGTTAATTCAGGACATTCACTGATTCGTAGCTCTGAAAGTCGCAGGAACATGTTTTCTCCTTCCTCACTTGATAATCTTGTCAGGTTTGGCAACTTGTCGAGGACCAAGAATTCCAAAGCCGTGAAATCTCCCACAAATCCGCCATCTAGGTATTTCACCTTGTTCATGTTAGATATCTGAAGTTTCTTCAAAGAAGGTAGTTTCCCGAGTGGTGGAAGGTTCAAACATTCTTGGCAATCAACCAACAATACATAACGTAAGTCCAGGAGAGAAGGACTAGCCATCCATCGCGGGAAGTGGACACCTTTATATCCTCCAACACCTAGAGTTTGAAGGTGATAGGTATGTGGTTGAAGTGCTTCAAGAATCTGCTCAGAATTTTCTGATGGCAATGATGATTCTTCAATTCTGTCCCATGACAAGAGCAGTTCACTAAGGTGCTTACCACCCATATTGGCTACTTCGGCATCTGCCACGCTTATTACTCTCTCTAGGTGCTTGATATGGAGTTCTCCTTTAAGCTTTAGGCTTCCCAATTCTGCCAAATGGAATCCTCTTCCCTTAACAACAATATACACACTTAATGATTGTAGGGAAGTTAACTCTCCGATTGAGGGAGCCAAGCTTGATAGTGAGTTGCAACTCCTCAAATGAAGATGCTGCAGAGTTTTCAAGTATTTGATGTTGTTTGGCAAGTTTTGTAGATTTTTACAACGTGATACGTTCAATATCTGCAAATTTGGAAGCCTGCACAGGGACTCCGGAAGAGCTTTGAAGGAACCAGAGGAAACATTCAAGTATCTTAAATATTTTAAACCACCAATTAAAGTAGGAATATTTTCTAATCCCTCAAAATGAAGCGCCCGCAAAGAATAATATTTCAAAACATGATCTGGAAACTGTTGATCTTCATCGGTTAAGTTTATATAGGTCTTCAATGATTTTACTCGTTGCAGTGGGATTAATTCAACCTCTTTCAACTCTTGTCTATGAATTGAGAGATGGCGAATCCCTTCAGGTACAGTAGTTGCATCACTATCATGTGTAAAGCAACAAACTTCCTGTGTCACAGATTGAGCAAGATCATGAATAAGATCATGCATCTTGAACCTTGTGATTTTGCCAAATTCATCCATCTCGATATCTTGAAAAAATGACCTCCAATATAGTTCATTCCATACTGCATCACAAATATCCTGAGCTGCCATCGCCTCGTTGGACGAAATGAATCCATTGGCCATCCAAAGTTCAACCAGTAATTGCTTGCTTATCATTTCGTCTTTGGGGAATAATGCACAGAATGCAAAACATTGTTTCAATTTTACTGGCAAGTCCAAGTAACTTAATCTCAAAGAAACCATGACAAAGTTCTCACCTTGTAAACTCCATAGATTGCTTTCCTTGACAGAGAGCCATTCTCTTTTGTCTCTCTTAAAACGCAAAAGGCTTCCTAGTGCTATTGCTGCAAGAGGCACTCCTGCACACTTATTTACAATCTCCTCCCCTATGACCATAAGTTGCGCCTGTTCAGCCTCATTCTGCCCAAAAGCTCGCTCTTTAAACAATTCAAAACAATCCTTGTGAGATAGCATTGATAATTCATAAGGAAGCACGGTTCCCATGATTGCGGAAACCTCTCGGAGACGAGTAGTGACCAAAATTGAAGTACCCTTTGCTCCACAGGCCAATACATCTCTCAACCTCTGCCAATTTTCTTGGTCACGATCCCATACATCATCCAAAACGAGCAAATATCTTTTCGCTTGAAGGATCTTTTGCAGTTTTCTTTGTAGTGGATCAAGATCCATATCCTCACACGTGTCGTTTGATGCTGATTCTATAATAGCTTTTGTCATCCTCTTCAGACTAAAATCTTCTGAAACACATACCCAAATCCTTTTCTCAAAGTGATCTACCACCCTCTCATCATTGAAGATAAGTTGGGCAAGTGTTGTTTTACCAAGTCCACCAACACCTAGTATCGGATAGACAGATAAATCATCAAAACCAGAAGCATCACCAACCAAAAAGTCTACTATGGTATTCTTCTCTCCTTCTCTTCCATAGACATGAGATTGAGGAGTGATCGAGGTGGTTTGGGGCCGAACTATGACTACAGATCTTCTATCTGTAACCGCATCATTCAAATGATAGTCACGCCTCTCTTCAGCAACCTCATCTAACCTCTCCTTTATCATCTTCATTCTCTTAGAAATCCTGCTTCGAAAAATAACATGCTTCGGATGAAAAGAGGATAAGCAAAAGCATTGTACCTTGCTCGGTAGTCCACAGTTCAGCCTTCCATCCTCTAACTCCAAGGCTTCAGTGGCACACTCATCCAAGATGTCATCTAGCATGTTAGCTGCATCTTTCAGCTTTTGCAGCCAATCCTTAATAGCCTTGTTTGTGAATTGCTTCTCCTCAGCATCTTCCAGTGTAGCCTTGATTGCAGTGAATTTGCTAGAAAGCTTTCTCAGATCATCTTCAAAATTGAAATAGGACTCTAGTTTGTTCTGAATCAGTGAGCTCAAATTGTCAATCACAATTTGAACAACAGCCTCAGCCATCTTTAGACACTGAAGCCAAATAAAAGACAAGAAAGTAAAGATTCTATGCTTGCAATTTGCAAATGCAGTGCACAAATGAAGCACCAAGATTACACCAGAGATCTAACCTAGACTTAAGACCCAACAAATAATGGTTTTTCTTTTGGTGGAGCATGAAATACTAATTGAACTATTTTTTTATGTTGATAACATCTTATCAATGAGTTGTTTATTTGCTAAAGTAAAAAATAGTTCACTAACTCATTCTAATTTCTATGCTACTACTCATGTGAAAGTGATACCCTCACTAGAAAGTTACATTTTTTCTTTATCACTTTTAAACTTTTAATATAAAAATGAACTAATCACATGGAGCAACATTGAAATACCCTGAATAATATTATTTTTAAACCTGCAACTTACGAGTGTGAACAAAGATTAGTGGGTAGTTCAAAAAAGTGGGAAATAAAAGACAAGGTGAAGGGCCTACCCAGCAATATATAAAAATTGAAAGGTGTCTGGGTCTCTGGGACTTTGGGTTGAGCTGCCACCATTGACCGAACTCAAATACGAGGATCTCTCGAGTGATACTTTCAACTAGTATAAATTTTTTAATGGAAAAAATGGAAGACACTGACAGCAAAGCAATAATAATATGGGGACTACTTCGGTGTGGTTGTTTTCTTACTTTTTGATGTGGTTGTTTCAGGAGTGTATATAAAAGTAACACGTGTCCTTGGAGTAAGTTAGTGAATCTTCTTTAATGAAGGGTAAATTTATTATTTCGATCTGTTTATTTAATTTGTTTCATTAGTTACAAACCCTTCTTCTCTGTTAGTGTGTTAACGCACAGGGGAGTAGGAGCGGCGGCGACCGCCGCTGCGGCTACCCGGTCGAGGATGTGGAAGGGACGCGACTGTGGCTGCTGCTGCAGTTTCTGCTGCTGTTACAGTGGTTGTTGATAGCGGCTCGGACGGAGGTTCGACTGTGGGGATGAACGGCAAGACTGCGTGGTGAATCGGCGACTGAAGGCTCGCGGCGTGAGGAGATGGAGGCGGCCGAGAAGAAGGGCGGGGAAGAGAGACAGGGGGATCGCGGCTACGCCGCCGCTGTTATGAAGCGTCCGAAGAGCCGAAGGTTCGCCGACGGTGGTGGTGAGCGCGAGCCCAAGGGAAGGCGTTCTGCCGCCGCTGCTGCGGGGAGTTTTGTTGCCGCTCTCCGTCTTGTTTCCTTTCTTCTTTACTTTTGTTTCTTTTTTTTTTATTCTTTTTTGTTGAATAACTCTGAGTTTTATTTTTATTTATTTTGTTTTTGTTTTTGAATGGGGGAGATGATGTGATGGTGGTGATGATTGGAGAGGAACCTTGAACACCGGCCGCTTGGCGCAGTTGTTGCGCTTCGACGGTGTGGCGGTGGTGGATGTGGGGTTAGGCGGCGTAGGTTGGGTCTTGAATTGTTGAATGAGTCGGGTCGAGTAAGTGTTGCAGTGGTGTGTTGGATCTGAAGGTTGTGTTGTTCATGGCGGTGAAGAGGGTTTTGTGAAAGGAAGGGGATGATGTGGGGTTTGGTCAGAGCTGTGAGAGAGAAAATTAATTTTATGTTTTAGTTCTCTCTTTGATCTTATTGGTTGATGTAAACAAATTAAAATAACAGGTTAAAATACTCAATTTATCCTTCATTAAAAAAAACTCCACTATTTATCTCAAGGACACGTGTTGTTGTTACATACACACTCTAAAACCACCACATCTCAAGCAAGGAAATGACCACACCGTAGTATTGGCCTAATAATATTTATCCATATTTTAGTTCTTGCATATCATATAGATATAGAAATATACACATTATATTTTCTGTATCTGTCCCACTAATTGAACATTATAAATTCGTGTATGTGTCTTCAATTTATGTCCTGTATAGGCGAAAACATCACAGCATTAGAAGTTCCACCATCAGGCAGCCTTCTGATCTGTTTAAGCCTATCGCTTCAAAGTTTAATGAGCTCAAACAGAGATTTATTTTTATTTGTAGTATAAGACCAACCAAACTTTTTTCTCTAGTGACATGCAAACTTACAAAGTACAATAGTTTGAACTTAAAAGAAATACAAAAACACAAATTGGGTACCATTTAAGTAATTAAACAAGAGGATTTAACCAGAAGATCCCTGAGAATATTCAGACACTTATTGAAAGTAAGAATAGGACAACCTCTTGCTCAACAACATATGAACTCAAATAGGGATCAACAACACACCGGTATTCTCTATCTCCACTGTATCACTAATTCATTTATAACAAAAAGCTTTGGTAGTGATTGATTACCATTTTTTTTTTTTTTTGTATTTTCTATTTTCAAAATTTTGTAAATAAAATTCTCAATACAGTGAAAACAATAAAATCATATTTTCACTTTTTATATATTTCCTTCACAAAATTCTGAAAAAAAATATAAAAAATAAAAATGAAAGCCAAACAGCAACTTATTAACTTGAATCACTTTAGTTTTTTAAACTACCTCACTAATCCCGGCATTTTAGTATAAAGCTAACTTGGTCAATCATTTAATATCTCATTATATGATGATAATTATATAATACATTCAGAAACATGGTGATTACATAATTCTTGGCATATGTATGACTAGATTGAAGACATTGATTATCTAGATAGCATTTAATATGAGGATTGATATATCTACCACACTCACTTCCAATAATCTAAGTCTAAAGAATGTAGAGAAGAAATGCTATCTGGATGAGGGAAAGGATACTATACTTCATGCAGATAATTCAAATTTACAATGTGGCGCTGTTGAAGACTGCAAGATAATAGAAAGAAGAAGCTGGATCGTAAGAGCAAAAGTAAAACGTAGTTGATACCTTTTGGCAGCAACTATAACTACAAATCTTGACCTTTATCCATCATTTCATCTCTATCTATAAAACGCTCAAGCAGCTCTTTCTCTTGCAAAACCAAAAAATCTTCAGCCTTCCCAAACCAATCATACCGCTTTTTAGCGACATAATCATAGACGGCATCCCTGACTGGAGTTGGAACCACCCAGAGTGTGCTTAAAGCGGAGTAAGGTAAAGGCAGGTATGACAGTACTCTCAGTGCAGCTGCAAAGTCATTTGTCACAGTGAGATCGGTGCAATCAAACTGGAACCAAGAGAGAATGGTGAAGATATAAATGACGAACGCTCATTTATGATGAATACTAATCAAAATGTTTGTCTGCGAATAATTTAAAGACAGAGTGAATATCATCGAAGTAAATTAAATGAGTGGGAGAATTCTAACCAGTAGATCCCTGAGAGTATTCATTCAGGCCTTCAACAAATAAAAAGCGACGGAGGACATCCTCTCGTTCAAGACCACATGCTCTCAAATAGGGCTCGGCAGCATTAGACTGAACACAACAGAATTTGATCTTTTTGTCCTTGTCTGCTCTGATTACCCATTTCACCCCTGTCAATACAGAATTGTTATGATGTAAACACTAGACTGCATATCAAGACTGCACTCTGCAATTAAATGGAGCACAGCAGTTTAAGTGAAACAAGGAGCAATGAGATAAACACAAAAAGCTATCACCGCTTAAATAAAGGCTATCAAAATTGACTCTATTTTGAATTTTTGATAAATAACCAAGTAAAATTTATTTTTGACTTTATTTCATCGACAAGCCAGCAAAGCCAGATCTTAGAAACATTAATCATAGACCAATCCAGGTTAAATTATTAATGTTATAGTGTTCATACTCTATCTATAACAACTTAGTTTCTCCATGCTTGACTTGAAATCCATGAAACATGATAAAGGCAATTTCCAGCCCCATAACTAAACCTATTCTCAAATAAACTACATAAATAAGACTCTAATGTCTAAAACTGCATTTGCACAAACTGAAAATAACATTGGAAAACTCACTACTCAACCGAAATGACCCAGCCAGTTTATGATGATTATTGGACTGATAACAGTTCATGATACAAATGATCATGGAATCAACCAACAGTAGAAAGCAACTGCTCCAACATCCATATTACACTCAACAACCATGAAAACCAAAATTAAAAATGCATTACATTCATCAACTCCTAAGCTGAGAAGTAAGACCAATCCCTGCCTTTTTTTTCCTCCTCTTTAAACACAAGACTCTGTATAGAACAAAAAGCTAAAGGGTCCATGGTCCACCACAGTCCATGCCAATAACCATAACATAGTAAAATCACAACATTATTTAAAAGAGTAAAGACAAAAACCCTTTTCTAAAAGGACAAAAACCCTAGTAAAATCACAACATTATTCTAAAGACTCAGCAAAATTATTTCAAGCTATTAACATCTTTCCCTAATTACCCTTATTCTTCCGGCAGCTTAGGTTCATATCTACCCATAAAATTGTAACTTCTCCTATTCCAAGCCATATAAGAGAATAAACAAACGCTTTAATCTTTTTTTTAACAAAAAAAAAAAAGGATGTGATGAGTAGGATCACAGAAGAGGAAGGGGAATACCTCGGTGGCAGAGATGGCAAACGCCATCGTAAACCACGACTCTCGGCTGAAGCAGAGTCGGAATAATCGGCGGCTTCACGACCGAGGAAGAAACACGTGAAACAGGGATGGAGCGGTTTTCGTTGTCGATGGCATCATCATCATCGTCATCGACGACCTCAGCAGCAGTGGTGGGTACGACGGTGTGCGGCGAGGGAGTGGTGGAAGAGAGCGAACGAATCGACGAATAGGAGAAGGACGATGGTGTAGTAGTTTTTGTCAATTTCGCAATCCCTCTCTTCACCACAATGTTCATATTTTTGTTGCTCTTCGCCTAGTTTTTTTCTTTTGGACAAGTGTGATGTATGTGTCACTAGCGACGATCTATTCTGAAGGAAGAAGCGCAGAAATTGTTCTTTTTTTCTTGCGTCCCAAGTCTGTTTCAGGATCCAATGGGTCATACGCAGGGCAAAACCAAAGTGTGAAAAAAAGTAGCTTTTATTTTGGGCGACAATAAAATGAATTTAATTTTAAAGTAAAGTAAGCTCACTTGACCCCTTAAGCTCACTTCACCCCTTAAGAAAGGCTCAGGATTTCGATTCTCGCCTTGTGTATGCAGCAACCCGTTAGCCAGCAGTTTCGGGCTGGGGGATATCGTTGGTTCAATACCAAAAAAAAAAGTAATTTTACACATACATTCAATTATGGATTGATACATCTTTTTAACTCAATTACCCACTAACTAAAAAGTCTCACAAATTAGTGAATGTGTTTCAGGCACGGATTCATAGGGGGTGTGGGTGCCGAGGCCCCCACCTCTCAATCCTATATACATAATTGTTTGTTTATACATAAATATATTTATATTATATTATGCTAAAGTTTGATAGATTAATTATAATGTATTGAAATATTAGTATAATAACATTGCAAGTGAAAAAAGTAGTGGAAATTGATTTATTATTAATCATATAAACAATATATATTATTTTAGAGAAATATAAATTGTTTTTTACATGATATGTGTTATAAACCTACTTATGATGTTAATTATATTCTAATAAGTTAGAACTTTATTTTATTTTGTATTTCAGCTAGGATTGTTCTTATATTAGTGAATTATTATTTTAATTTTACTTAAATAAAATGATACTTTAATAGATGTTGGAGATAAAAAAACATTATCTTGCTTAATATATTTATTGCAAACAAAACATAAAAATTATAAATAACACTCCCTCCATTCCAAAATATTAGTCGTTTTAGGGAAAAAAAAAATTTCACAATGATTGTCATTTTCAACTTCCAATGTCAATTTAATTTTTTATATCTATTATAACCCTAGTACCATTTCTCTTTCTTTCTTAAATATTACTCCAAGGGACCACTAATCATCTTTCTTTTTCATTAATGTTTTAGGTAGTTTAGTCATTTTAATATATCATTTTATAAAATTAAGAATATTTATTGAATTTCTTAATCTACGTGTAAAAACCTTAAAAGACTAATATTTTAGAATGGAGGGAGTATATAGTAGTAATAAATCAACAATTATATATATATAAAATTTTGGCCCCTTCATTAATTTGATCTAGATCCGTCCCTGATGTGATTGGACACTGTAAAAGTTTTTAGACTTTTAATGTATTATAATTAAAACTCAATACACATGACATAAATACACGTACACAAATATTATGTATTATATATTTTATTTAATAACATGTGCACGACACACTTATATTGTGCATTATGTATCTATATCTATTCTTGAAGATAACACACAAAATATACTAAATTTGCAAATAAATACATTTAATTTTATATATTTATACTTGTACTTCTGTTCCTGTATCAAAAACAAATGCTGCCAGAAGGTAAAAAAAATTGTGCAAATGTACAATGGAAAAACACTAGAAGAAGGGCTTAAACCTTCAACCTTATGGTTAACAGTCACACGCTCTAACAAACTGAGCTACTTCAGCATCTGATATTTATAGTTACCAAATTCATGCATTAATTTTTTATTTCTTTATTTTGAATATTCTGCAGTTGAAACCAGCTCAGGTTTAATTTTCAAAGATGTTTTATTGATGAATTAATTCTATATGAAATTAGTAGACTCTTCTTTTTTCATTATTTTGGTTAAACACATTAGTAGTCTTTCTGATAGCATTTTGACATGTGAAACCGTCCAGTGAACAAACAATTCTAACTCATATGCGTAGACAGAAACTGAGAAAGAATGGTTTAAAATATTCATAGAATATAATATTCCCCTTATGCTAATGCTACTATGTGATTTTACACTGAACCAAAAACTGGCATCCATGGCCAGCTAAAAACTCACTCTGCATGTAATGTGGCTTTATAGCTTGGAGACTACAGATACAGGATAATGGTTTATACTTGGCAATCTCTGATTATTGGCAATTTTCTAACTACCCTTTGAAGCTAGAGCAGCTTTTGATCCATACTTGGAGAAAACATCACTTAATACAGCCTTCTCCTTGATCTTTAACCTGCAATAAAGTCAACAGAATAAACTTGAGAAAGACCAGAAAAACATGAAAATCAGGTTTTATATATATATACAGGTGATGTATCTAGTAAGAATACTAAATTTATATGAGAGTGAGAGGAGTAAATCTGAATCGTATAATCACATATGGATGGTCAAAATTAAAAGGTTTTAAAAAGTCACAAGACATTATGTCTTAGTCTTAACCATTCAAGTAAGATCTAATGATACAAATTTATTTCTCACTCTTATCCCTCTAACTTGATATGTCTCCTCTATATATATATATATATAATTCAAATAGAAATCATCACCTCTTTGCAGATCCAGGAACATCCAACTTTGGAACCTTTTTGGCTTTCACTTTGGAAGTTTGTTTCTTCTTACGTGCATTCTCTTGTTTAGCTTTAGCAGATGAGTTCTGCTCGATTGTAGAGTTTTCGTTTGCTTGTTCTAATGAGAGCGAATTAAATTCAGATTCAATCCTCATTTCCGCACTATCATCATCATCATCCACCGTCAGAGCAGTGGCAGAATCCTGATCCTCTGCAATATTGTCCTCCTCATCTTCTTCTTCTTCATATATTTGATTCTCAGTGTCATCAGAATCATCCGAAGTTGCTTCATCCCAAGAACCGAAAGCAGAACCATCCATATTAGACTCCTCATTTGAATCTTCCTCAGCAGCAGAGACCATTAGAGGTGGAGCAGCATTAAGATTTTCTTTTGATTTTGGAGAAGCAGAAGAGGACGAATTTGTATTTACAAGCTCACAACTTATCTGCTTCTGAATCTTGCCAAAAGTAATACTTTGTCCAGAATACAACTCCACAAATCTGAGAGAGAGAACAACTATCTGAATTAATAACACATAATAGCACAGAGAAAACAACTAAAATCTTTGTGAACCAATGGCGAACTCCGACAATAATAATGGAACAATAACAACGTGAAGAGGCTTAAATCGATTATCCAAGAAAAGCAAACAATCAATTTAAAACCCTAACATTCATAAAGAAATAAATCATCATCCTAAATCATGATATACCTCTCATTACAAGAGTCTCAAGTTTGGTGGTAAGCAAGTTCAAGACAGAGGCCAGAACATTACCTAACTGCATCTGCTTCATTCTTAAAATCAACAAAAGCAAAACCCTTGCAAACAGGGTCGCGTGTTTTCTTGTTTCCAGTAACTGCTGGAGCTATGTTCACTATGCCCGGGATCCCTTCGAAAGCAACTTTCAGATCCCTATGGATGTTCTTCTTCTTCGGCAGGTTCACCAAGCGCACCCGACCTCCAATAGGAACAACCTGAGAATCTACAGAGCTCCATGGCAACAGAAAGAGTCAGATATCAAATTGTCGGCTCCGCAGAAACAAGAAGCAAACACATTACACATCCTAAAACAAAGTCTTTTGGACATTGCTTTCAACTTTCATCACAAAAACCAGCCATAAATACAAAATACTAGAAAACCCTATACTTAGTCTTTCGGTTCTCATCAAGCTCCATAACACAAATTAGAAAGCATACTCCTCAATCGACAAAGAATTTAGAAAATAAAAAAAATCTCTTAAAATGCATGTCATAATTCATGAGCAAAGCTTCATTTTGGTCATTAAAGTTGTATGTGTGTTTCACTTAGTCCCTACAATTAAGAAACTAACAAATTAGTCCTTAAGATTGAAAAGTTAATCAAGTTAGTCCTAGCACAAACCAATTTCTTCACCATATGGATGAATTTAAATAATTTGCAACTTCAAGAACTAAATTGTTAATTCTTTACAAATTAAAGAAACAAAACAAACTTTTACTCGTTGATTCATAAATAACCAAAGTGTGCACACCATGAACAAAAGAAAAACTCAATTACGCAAAATTACAACACATCACTTCAATAATTTTAGCATGAAACACAAACAGAACCACACACAAACCATCGAATCACAGAACAATAGCACCAAATGAATTAAAATTTTCGAACAAATTCGAACACAATTATAAAAATGTTAAACCTTTCTTATTCTGATCGGTGTTGTTGGACTTGACAGGAACGCTCTTTAGCTTCAACAAGTTAGCAGCCTGAGCTTCTCTACTCTGCCGAATTTCATCAAGCAGCTTCTCCTCAACGGAAGTGTCGTACACTTTCCCTTCCCCAAACCCTCTCGGTTTCTTCTTGAACCATTTCCTCATCTGATCCAACGGAAGCATTCCCTCGTCCTCAACGTCAACATCATCTCCGCCGTATTCATCGCCGCTATTAACGACATCGTTGTCTTCGTCTTCGTAGTCGTCGTCGTCGTCGTCGGAGAATTCGAATTCATCGTTTATTCTCTTTCCGCCGCGCCTTCTCCGTTTCGGGACATTGGTGGCGCCACGCGAAGCGCGCAAACTCACGCGCGGTCGCCGGAACCGTTGGAAGTGGAACTCGAAGCGCGGAACGAGGGAAGTGGCGGCGTGGAGGGCACGTGCAGGTTGAAGGGAATGGCACGTGATGGATTGGGCGGCGACGCCGCGAGTGAGAATCGGAAATGAGTTGTAGGGTGCCGGAAACAGAGTCGCACGGAGCATCGTTTCTTTGGTGCTTTTGAATTTCAGCTTCTTCTGCTGCTGTTGCTTCTACTTCTACTTCTGCCTCATCCAGAGAACAGTTCAGTGTGTAATTTGTAATATACATTAAATTAAGTAAGAAGTGCATAAGATGGTTTCGTGGTGTAGTTGGTTATCACGTCAGTCTAACACACTGAAGGTCTCCGGTTCGAGTCCGGGCGAAGCCATTTTTGAACTTATTTTTTGAGACAAATCACAAAACTTCACATTCGGGTGTGTGTTTGTTTATGGGCTAAACATAGAGAGACTTATTTTGAGCATATTCATGTGCTTTTATTAGGGCTAAAAAAGATAAGGATTCATATAAATTGAAGCAAAGATATATATATTTAAAAATGTATAATAAAAAAACATTCAAACTGGTCAATATATTATGCACGACAAATATTATATAATGTGGACAATATATATCACATGTTGCAAACAATATATATTACATATTATGCATAACAGTATCACATATTATAAAGAAAGATGATGTACAACATCTCATATATGATATGCATAATATGTAATATATATTATGTATATTACGTATTATATATTCTGCACAATCTATTAATTGTTTTATCAGGGATATTCTTAACAACAGTATCTGGTTTCTTAACAAAAGACATTTCTCACCTTAAATTGCTATGTACAAAGTTTATGGTTCTCGTTGGGCTCTTAATATCATTCTATCGTTTTTTTAATACTAGTAATGTAATCCATTAATTTTTGTACTTAGAGCTTGAGTATTGCCAAATAGCCCATTAAGCATTTTCAAAGGTATGAAGCTTTGTTATGAGAAAAGCTAATAACCACCAAGGATTGATTTTGATTCAATGTATGAGCAAAAACACAAAAGGATTTGATTCAATGTCAATGATGGCATCACAATTATTCCACAAACACACTCCAACAGCACAATCATCATCAACTTGGAAACTGAGGATGCATATTATTCATTTCACTGCATCTATGTCTTTCTCAATATTGCTGCAAATAACCGCCATATATATATATATAATATCTAATATATAACAGTAAACCAGTTAATACAGTCAATAAGTTCATTTTAGTTTTATTTTGTATCCAAATAATCATTGAAATTTTAATAAGTTGAGTAATTGTAACTCAAAATCTCATTTATTGTCTGATTTGACTGATTTTCTATTATACATATAGTATCATTATATGCCAATCATCATAGCTTTTTCTTTACACTAGCAATTTAATCCTCTTGGACATGCACTTCTCAATGTCTTCATACTTGCCTACAATTTACTACTTCCTTGTACCCACTTGTAACAATTAATTCATCACTTAACAATCATGCTTCTACTTCTATATATATGTAGGTTAATTGATAGCATATACTAATAATACAAATACCTCATGCATTCACTTTTATCTATTTAATTTCTAGACTCTGATTGAATTCCTAAGATAAACTGATTTCTTAATGCATACTTTTGTTTATATTTTTCTAGGACACGAATAAATAGACGAGAAATACAATTTTAATTCCATATCAAAACAAGATCTTGATCTACGTTTAATCTATATCTTTGTTTCACTTCATGAGCTCGTCTTTAAACTCTCATAATTATTTATTGAAAAAAATAATCCATTATTATTTTGATTTGATGTATCAAACTTTAGATCAAAACTAAAATGTTCTTTTTTTTTCATTTGTGTAGTCACTATTTGGATGTGTCATCAACTAAGGAAATATGAATAAAATTCATAAAAAAAACTCATAAAACTTTGAGCACTTTAACTTTTTGCACACAGTAAGCAGCAACAAGTATGCATGACAAGCCATTTTGGTTTGTGGGGGCCTATTAATTTTACAATAAATCTTGAAGTATAATGAGTTTTTGGCCAATACTGCTAAACGAGTTTTTTGCTATTATGAGTTTTCAGTCTTTCTTTAGACTTCGTAGAAGGCCCAAATAATTGTCATTGACTAGATTAACAATTTAACATATATTCTATTATACATATATTCACTCCATTCCAAAATATTAGTCTTTTAAGGTTTTTACACGTAGATTAAGAAATTCAATAATATTCTTAATTTTATAAAATGATATATTAAAATGACTAAACTACCTAAAGCATTAATGAGAAAGAAAGATGATTAGCGGTCTCTTGGTGTAATATTCAAGAAAAAAAGAGAAATGATACTAGGGGTATAATAGGTATGAAAAAATTAAATTGGCATTGGAAGTTGAAAACGACAATTATTATGAAATTTTTTTTTCTCTCTAAAACGACTAATATTTTGAAATGGAGGGAGTAGTAAAATTGTTAATATTATTCATGTGTAATATATTGTTAATTATATTATATTATTACACATGCTATCAATATACATACTTTTTTTTTAAAAAAATTAATTATATTGTTAATTACAAAATATAAGTCAATGGTAGAGAAAAAAAAAAGTTAGGCCACTTGGATTTTGTTTGGTATAGTAATAGAAGACAATTCATGCACCTTCCTTCAAAAGCTTCTCAATCTTTAATTTTACTCAAAATTCAGATAATGAAATCATCTTTGAATTTCTTATAAATTTGAGGTTTCCCTTATCCATCGTTGCTGTATATAAGTGTATAGTCGATGTTTTCCACAGGATATTAAAAAATGAAAAAAATTAATAATTTATCCACTTTAATGTGATATTAAGGGAAAGTACCGTTCTTACCTTGGACAAATCTATTTAGTCATTTTCCGCCCACAATGAGTGGATTTAATTTTTAAAAAAGGTGTTTTATTTTTTTCTTAGATTTCTTGGGGAAAAATTTATTTTCTTAAGCACTTTTTTATATATGTTTCAATAAATTTACGAAAATAATCAAAATTTTATAAGAGTTAGATCTCAATTTAGTTCCTTGCAATACCCATATATGTAAATCATTTTAGTCTCTCATTTTAAAATTTAATTAAATTGATCCATTGTATTGTAAATTTATGTTGGTCCCTCAATCTACTTTTATTTAATACTTTGTCATTTAAATGAGCAGGTATAATGTTAAATATCATCGTTAAGATGTCAAAATATTAAATAAAAGTAGACTAAAAGATTAATCTGGCTCAACTTCTAAATATGAAGGATCAATTTGAGTAATTTTTAAAAAATAAAAGAATAAAATGACTTACGTGTACTATAAGCTAGGCTAAATTAAAATTTTAACTCTTTAAAAATATATTTAAAACTTTATTTAATAATCTAGAAAAAAAAAGCACCCTTTCACATATATGGAGATCCAAAGGCAAGTGTATTCCAGTTGGACTTTTTAAGTAATGCAATGGTGTAAAGTTAATTGAAAAGGCAAGATTTTAAATTTAGTGATGGATATCATATTTTTTAAAAAAAAAAAAACTCATATTTTCAGTTGGAATTTTCCCTTTTTAAGAGCATTTATTAGAAAAAAAATCGCTGTCATGTGACAAGGTTAGTTAGGAGGTGTTAGGAGGGACTTATAAATTCATCACTTGAAAAACTATAACAATGTAAAATGTATAAGAATAATGTTAATATAGATTCAAAATCATAATAAAATTTACAAGTATAAATATATCAATTACAGAAAATATAATTAAAAATTATAACTATATTAATATTATAAGATATTTAATTAATATATTATCATGTATAAAATTTATTATAAATTTAAATATATATTATTATTTTTCAATGTAATAAGGTGGATCATACTATCTATGAAATCTAAAAATAAAAATAAAAATTGGATATCTATTTTTAATATTTAAAAAAGTAGTGGTATTTTAAGAAAAAAATATCTAGTAGTGCAGACTCAAAAGGAAACATCCATGTGAGAGATGGAACATATTCCCATGTCTCATCTCATGAATAGGGCACAACTTCATCACTTCTGGCTCCATTTCTGTTAGCCTACACTCACGACAGGTAGTGACCATTAATTTTAATTTGTAACCAAAATTTAATCATCAGTATTTTAGAGAGTACTGAAATTTAAATTAATTTAGTTCAATTTTAAAAGATTTAATTTTTATTTATTGATAATATATAAAATTTTCATACAGTTATTCAATTATGTATTATCACATCAGTCATAATTATATTTTCTCTCATCCATTATCTAAAAAGTTATACAAATAAAACAATTTGATTGAAATATTTTTACATTGTTAGTATATTAAAATGAAACTCTAATTTTGATTCACATTGAATCGAGTTTATTGTAGAAAGAATTTGAATAAATTTTAAACTAACTAAATAACCGTAGGATTAATTAAATAAAGTGAATATTAGCATTGTAACTTATTACATCACCTTGATGCCATTATTACAAAATATAAGTGGGGGTTTTATTTTTTTTAATTTTAATTTTTTGTGCTTCACCAAAATCAAATTCACCTAATATCTAATGATGAGAATTCAGAAATTTGCATCGAGGATAAATTATGACAACGTTTCTAAAGAATGAGGCAGGGGTTTACGCCATGTGCTGTATATACACCAAGTTGCCACACATTATATTGAAAAACCTTATAAAAATAAAATTTAAAAAATAGTTTTATTTATTATTATTATTATTATTATTATTATTATTATTATTATTATTATTATTATTATTATTATTATTATTATTATTATTATTATTATTATTATTACTACTTTAGCTTGGACCTGATAATGTATAACATAATGTTAGGGGTATAATAGTGTTACGAGATAAACCTCTAGACCTCTAACTCCGTCAGGATTGAAAGCTCCCGCGATGACCAAACTCATCGTCGGGACGCCCCGACTTCGACAGTAACACCTCCGAGGTCGGATCCTGCTCCATCTCGGAGCTAGTAAGGACCTGGGGGCAAGCTCCTGACTTGACCAAAGGCATCCCCTCGAAGTTAGAACATCCGCTCCCCTCGGAGCCTAACTCGCCCACGAACTAGGACCTCTAGCACTTCCACGAGGTCGGAGTCACTTAGGGACTTTCGGATTAGGCACAACCATGAGCACTCCCTGGCCCCACTTCACCCTGGATGGCCCACCTTCTAGAATCATCCAGGAACTAGGGCTGAGTCAGCAAGGGAGTTCATCATAGTGGCCCACCAATCACCCTTCTAGAATCACCCAAGAACTAGGACTGAGTCAGCAAGGAAAATTCTGGATGGGCCAAACACTCCTGAATTGGGGCAGCCCTGGCCCATAATAAATTACTATAAATAGGGGTGGATGGCATTGTTCCCAAAGTAATCTACAATCCCTCACTCACTCTCTCTATCTTGAGTCATTACTGACTTAAGCATTGGAGGCCCTTGCAGGTCACCACCGCCCGTCCCTCGGAGTCGGAGTAGGCGAAGTCGGAGCTGACGGGGTCGGAGTAGACAGAGTCGGAGGAGGCGCCTCCCTTGCTCACCAACTCGGAACACCACCAATCCATATCGGAGAAGACCCCCTAAGTAACGCTCGTTACAAATAGTTATTTTGAATAGATGTGTATGTAGGGCTTATATAAAGACTTAATACTTGTAATCGTTCATTGATTATATATATTTCATATTTCTCATCACTCTCTTAATTATCTTTTGATCATTTGAGTCTGATACCATGAATTCTAACACATGATATGATTATTTTCTTTCTTATTTATTCTAAAATAATTTCTTATTGTTGGTGCCCACTATTACATATTGACAAAAATTGTTATTAATTGGATTTCTTTTATATTGACAAACATTTATTCTGATGTGTGAGTCTTATTCATAAGAATTCACACTTTATTCAATAATAAATTAAGTATTAATCGGTATTCTATATTTTCCTTTCCTGAATACTAAATTAAAATGTTATATATAATAAGTTTGTTATTGATGATGGTTAACGTTCTAAAGTGCGTTACAAAGTAATTAAATGAAGAATAAATTAAACTTGAGTAGAGGTTGCCAATAAGCTAGGCAGGGCTACTACAAATCAATAGTATAATTTATATAAGATTTGTTAACAAGTGCTGAACACTTGTTAAAATAAAAAAATAAAAATAAAAATATTTGTTTTGAAAATATATATTTTTTATACAAAAAAATTTATTATTATATTTTAATTATTTTAAAAGTTATTATTTTAAATATCTTTAAAAAGTGGAGACTTATCAGCAAAATTCAATTTATATGTCGAGTGTGATTGTGGCAGTTGGCACAGTGTGGGATCCGAAGTAAACTGATTGTAAATATATAATGCAAACTCAATTTTGAATTCTCATAGCTCAAGTTAATTAATTATGTTTTTGAGTGATGAATTGAAAATATTTAATTTATTTGCCCCAAATTAAATTGTTAAAAATCATCACCAAAACGAGCAGAGAGTTTCTTACTTACTATTGAACATAATGCTGTGAACAAGATTTTTATTGAATAAATACTAAATTTAGCCCACAAGAAATACATGGGATAAATTGCTCACACGGAATTTAAAAATTTTCAATTGGTTCATAATATTTAAAAAAGAAAGATAAATTAATCTTTTAAAATTTAGAATCTCAAATTGATTCTTCAAAATTTATAAATATTAGACAAATTAAATTTTTACAATTAAAAAAGTAAACAATTTTTCGTCTTAATGATAAGGAACCAATTTATCTCCTTTCTGAAATTGAGAGAGATCAAATTATGATATTTGAATTCTAAGGGACTAACTTGTTTCTCAATATATTTCTTAAGGACCAAAAATTGGGTATTTATCCATTTTTTTAACATACTTTTAAAAGTAATAACATATATACAACAGAAATATTATTCAACAAATGTGTTATATATGTTTAAAATTGGTTAAATAAAAATATGAAATAGTACAAAAAAAGTACATCATATGTGTGTTATTATTAAAATATATAATATTTATATTTTTTTATTTATCATACGTGTTATATGTTGAATACTAATTGAATATATTAATATTGTACAACATGCATTTCTCCTTTTAAATTGTATAGGTGAATGCTTTTATTAGAAAGGAATGCAATACGACATTCTATATGCGCCTTAAACTGATGAGTTTTGTTAGGGGTACAAAATTGTACCAGTCAGCAAAAAATATGAATATGGATCTAAATTATTTAATTCATTAAAATAATACATATGATTAAAAATGTTATTTAGATCAAAATATTAAAATGAATTTTTTTTACTATTTTAACTGAAAAAGTTTTGTTACTCAAAATTTTGGGTAAAACTAATTGAGAAGAAAGTAAGAGGGTAGATGTGAAATGAAAAACTTCACTAGAAGAAATTTCTTACAAAGATCTTGCATACTTTGCCAACCACATTCTCCACGCAGCCAAGGAAATTTGACTTAGATCAATTTAAACGGATCCATACTCTTTGTGTATATCTATAAATTGTATACTCCCACTTGTCAATAATTATTCATAAAAATTGAATTCAATTTGATCCTCTCTAGATCGGACAAAAATCTAAATCCCCGCCTAACCAATTGTTTCGATCTGGATATCCTATAGATAAAGAAAAATACTAAAGGTATATAATATAATATTTTTTGTGTATTTTTTCACTTCATTTAAATGTTGATAATTTTGATAAATATATATGTTGGTAACTTGTCAATATATTCATTAACATTGTCAACATTTAAATAGGTGGAAGAATACTGTGCTACGTATCGATAACACTCCACGTAAATAAAATACTAGTAGGAATTAATTTTCAAACACATGGCTGAAATTCAATAAAGTGATAAATTTCCATTCAAAATTATTGGTTATAACAACTATTATCATGATTTATTATCTTTCTCATCTTGAATTATATAAATATAAAATACTTTTTATATTAGTATATGAAAAATATGATAAATATTTTGTGTACAACGAGAAATCAGCTAAAAAGAACAATAAATTATACACGACATATATAATATAAAATGTAGAACATATATTACATGTTATAAAAAAATAATATTTTAATATGTAATATATATTATGTACCACATATAATATATATTATGCATTTTATATTATACACAACTTATTAATTATTTTAACTGATTTTTTATTTTAAATATTGCAATGCTCAAAAACCATCTTATAAAATCACGTTTACTCTTTAGGGTGGATGACCTGGTCAGTTGTTTGTTATATGTGATTTTTTTTATTTTGTATTGTTTTGTATTTCAATTAATATGATACTTTCTTTTCAATCTAGATTTATGAAATTTTCTAACAAGATCCTCATTAAGTATATAGGTGTATTTAAATTTGTTTTTATTTGTTTTTAGCCACATGCTATCTATCTAAAAACAAAAATGTTATTTACACATATAATACAACATTCACATTTATTCCACCTCATAAATTTTATTGGTAACTTTAATGAATATGTTGAAAACATTTTAACATATTCATCAAAAGAATTTAATTTTCATCCACTGATAGTGTAAAATTTTTTTACACAGTCATCCAATCATGTACGGTCACATCAGCCATGATTGTGTTTTCTCTCTCCCACTACCTGAAAAGTCAAACAAACAGTGTTTTGATTGAATGACAGTGTAAAATATCTTTATACTGTCAGTGCATCAAAATTAAACTCTTCATCAAAATTACCAACATTTTATTAAATAAAAAAGAGATAAACAATACTATTATATGTACTAATAACACCTCTTGTTAAAAAAAGGTTAGCATTATGCCGAACTATTTATTTGAAAAAATTCATACCTACCCATTCCGATGCTCTTATTTATTTATTTAATCTGAACTAGCCACTTCCCTTAAACATCAAAATTAAACTTATTCATTGTGTAAATAAATTTTACATAGATATTTAATCATGGATTGACACATCGACAAAAATTTTAAATTCAACCACCAACTAACTAAAAAGTCACACAAATTAATGAATATGATTGACTGATAGTGTAAAATTTTTTACACTGTCCAGTGCATCATAATTAAACTCAAATATAAAACAATAATTAAACTCAAATATAAAACCAAATATTTGTATGCCCTTGAGCATTAACATTTCATCCCAAAGATGGAGATAATTGCTTTTATTCACGAAACCAAAACCTGTCTCGGTCCCATCAACCCTATTCGAAATAAACTAAAAGAAAAAAGTAAAAAAAAAAAAAAAAAACCCAAGAAGCGCATATTTATATTCAAACAAACAGATGAAGACTCTGCATTCTTCAAGTACCTTTCATTCAACACCCACACTTCCCTCATTCCACACACACACTCTTTCTCTCACTGTAACTTATCGTTCCGGCGACTTCTCCGGCGAAATTCCGGCAACCTCTCCCCTCTCCCAAGCCATGGCAACAGAATGACGGAAAACCTCCGATCGCCATGTCGATCTCCTGCTCCAACTTCTTCACCGACGACGACGACTCTGATCTCCTCTGCGCCGAGGACACCTCTGGACTCCTCTCCGGAGATTCGCCGGAATTCTCCTCCTCCGACATCGATTCCTTATCGCCGCCGCAACTTTCGGCTGCGGAGGAGGAGGAGTCTATAGCCGGATTCATCGAAGACGAGCGCAACTTCGTCACCGGATTCGAGTACCTCTCGAGGTTCAAATCGCGCTCGCTAGATGCCTCCGCCAGAGAAGAATCCGTTGCGTGGATTCTCAAGGTATTTTCACTCGTCATCCTCGATCTCCTTCCTCAATGTGTAACCGTTTTTTTTTCTCTTTCTATAATTGGACACTAAGTTGCTTTCATATTACGATACTGCCACGCGCGCAGTAATAACGAACTGGACGATGCTAAAATGCGCCGATGTCGGTGGTAACCATATCACAGTGAACCGATTCAGATTTTTGCTATTATTATAGATCTAGCGAATTTAATATTTTTAACATCATATAATAAAAAATCATTCATCTCCATATTCAATTTTTTAAAATTATTAATCTAATTTTAATTAATAATTCTGAAAAGTTAGACAGATGATAATTAATTTTGCGGTAACATTAACATATTTATTTATTTGTTTATGATTGAGCTGGTATGGAATCTGGTGGATGCAGGTGCAGGCTTACTACGGTTTTCAGCCGCTGACGGCGTATCTTTCCGTCAATTATATGGATCGGTTCTTGAACTCTCGGCAGTTGCCGGTGAGTTCTCCGTGAAGTTCGAAAAGGAAAATTTTATGAAAATAAAACCTAAAAAAATTTAAAAAGAAAAAAAGCTAAACTTGTGTGCTTGAGTGATTGTTACTGGTTATTATGATCCTGTCATGTCATGTGCGCGGGGAAAAAAATCTATGCGGTAATTATGAATGATTTTTCTAATGTGAAAATGTCGAAGGTGGATTAATTATATAAGGATCGACATATAATGATTTAAAAACTAATATAAGGACTGAAAGAGCAATTTTGTATAAAAAAATCTAATGATATAGATCGTGTATTTATTTTTATTGACTTTATCTCAAAGTTAATGGAGTTATAAAATCAATGTTATAAGAGTCACATATATAATAATTTTAAATCAAATATATTTTTATATAATCATGATTCTTCTTTTCAATATAAAGTTATTTTTTTACTGACTCATTGACTCTACTAACAAAGTCAATAAAATAAATATCATCGTATAAATATTTTATTCATCATATTTAATAAAAAAAAGTCAAGCTGAGAAATACATCTTTAGATGTCTAAACAACATTATTCAATGTTCACTTGCTTTAATGTCAAGAGAAATTAAAAGTTTTGTCATGCGCAGCTAAATATTTACTATCACAAAAGTCTTATTTAAGTCATAATTATTTCATTATTATATCTTAACTTTTAATGAAAACTTTAATACAACAGCTCATTTGAATAGTACACAGTTGTAAAATTTTTCTTTTTTTTTTGAGATTAACAAAGAGTTTCTCTCAACTTTGATGTCCTAACAAGGTATATTTTGAGATTAATTATATTATCATATTATGAATTTGGTTAACTTTAGCATCTTGAAAAAGTTGTACAATAAAACAATTTGGTTAGACCAAACATTAAATTTAAGTTCTTGATATAATTAAATAAAAATTTAGGTTACAAACATTTTTAGGCTTTTGAGGCATAAGATTAAATTATTTAATTTTCTCCCTATTTAATTTAATACCACTACCATATAATACGTCCAAAGTGGCATTTAAATCACATATTTATTATAGAACTGTCGTCTACATCAGTACATACATATTGCTAATTTTTTGTTGCATTATTGGTTTACCTTACGTATGAATACTATACGTACCTTTTTATTATGTCCAATATATTCTGATTCGTTTTGGATTTTTACGTTAAATATGAAGGAAGCACTGTTCCATTATCTATCATTTATTGAAATTCTCATATACGCTTTTTATGCTATCCTTTCGCGGTTAGGATAAAGTAATATTTATTGTAAAATATAAATATATGATTAATATTTAACGTATGTTATATATATTGTGTATTATGTAATGTGCGTTATATGTAACGTGTGTTATATATGTGGTGCATATTATATATAATATATATTGAATAATTATTAAATGATATTTATGTTGTACCATAAATATTATTGTTCAGTAAAAGTAACCCACATAGTGATTCTCTTTGATAAAGTTTAACATTCAATAAATTTCACTCAATATATAATCTAATCAATGTCCATTATTATTTTTGTTGCGTAAAGCTAGCCGAAGCTTCTTGTACTCTCATCTAGGCATGTGCATTGCACGTGGGGATATATGCCGGAGAGTTTGATTATAGTAGTAGAGTATTTGTATTATCGCATTATAAAATGATAATGATATTCATAATTACCTTTTTTAATTAATTAATTAACTGTTTGATGTACATACATAATCATAATGTTTACAGCAAGCAAATGGGTGGCCACTGCAACTACTATCTGTTGCATGCTTGTCTTTAGCGGCAAAGATGGAGGAACCTCTTGTCCCTTCTCTCTTGGACCTTCAGGTATATATATGTTCTACATCTATATATATATATATATATATATATATATATATATATGTCCACATTCTCAATTGAGTGTAATATAAAAGCACAATGTGATAGAGGCACATTATTCTTGATAAAGTTTTCTTTTTGTTTTATAAATAAATTATAATAATGAATATATTAATAATAAAACTCTATGCTTAATTATTAATTTATAATAGAATGATGATATTTGTACAATAAATAATCGGGTAAAACCAGTTAATATAAAGATTTTGGATCATAATTATTCATTTTACTAAAAATTAATTTTTGGGAGGAAGTTTTTATTTAATTAAAAAGTTATCAAATTGATGTCTGATTTGAGTATTTTTTTATTGTTTATCAATTATTATTGATTATAATTAGTTTGTCTTTAGTGATGTACTTAGTACATACATATATCAACATAATTTAATTAACCTATACAGGTAGAAGGTTCCAAATACATATTTGAGGCCAGAACAATTCAAAGGATGGAGCTACTAGTTCTTGGCGTCTTGGATTGGAGGCTAAGATCAGTTACCCCATTTAGCTTCCTCGATTTCTTTGCGTGCAAGTTGGATTTGACTGGAACTTTTACTCGATTCCTCATCTCACGTGCCACACAAATCATCCTATCACATATCCAAGGTAGTGAAGACTTAATAGGCACACATATATTTCTTGCTAGCTGTAATTGAAATAATAATAATGAGTTTATTAATATAATTATATTATATGGTATTCGATCAATTTGTATATTTTATCTTCCAGAGGCTAGCTTTCTTGCATACTGGCCATCATGTATTGCTGCCGCGGCCATACTATGTGCAGCTAACCAAATTCCTAATTGGTCTTTCGTTAAGCCTGAGCATGCCGAATCATGGTGCGAAGGGCTTCGAAAAGTAAGCATGCATGTCTCTTATGGCAAATTTTATATATATTTGATGAGAGAAAAAAAAGTATATTTAGAGTAATGAAACATTTCTACTACAAAATTAACAATTATTAGTCATCACTAATAATTCAACTTTTAAAATGTTAAATTAATATATAATATTAAAAGTTTGATTAATAATTTTAAACAACTAAATTATTATACATAATAATCGATGATAGTAATTGATTTTATGGTTTAAAAAACATTTCTCCTTATATTATATGTTTAAAATTATTATTTTAACACTTTAGAATAGAATGAGTGTTTTACAGAGAGACACACTCTATTACTGTTGAATTTGATAGTATTTGTCTCTCATTTCTATTATTTCATCACATCCGACAATGTTTGTTATTGGAATAAATAACACTACTCTTGTACGTTTAGGATTTATAGTTTAGGACTTATATTTATATATTTAATTTTATTGTTACTACTATTGCAGGAGAAAATTACAGGGTGCTACCAATTGATGCAAGAATTTGTGATTGATAATAACGAGAGGAAGCCCCCTAAAGTGTTACCACAGCTGCGAGTGATGACAACTCGGCCCTTGATAAGGTCAAGTGTCTCGTCATTCTCCTCATCATCTTCTTCCTCTTCCTCTTCATTCTCATTGTCTTATAAAAGGAGGAAATTAAATAATAGTTTGTGGGTAGATGATCACAAAGGAAATTAAACACCCGGTGAAGAGAAAAGCTAAGGCAAAGGAATAATAATAATAATAAAGGAGAGAAAAAAAAAAAAAAAGAAGAAAGAAATAAGGTGGTGGTCCAAAGTTGTGAAGAAACCTCAACTTTTTTCAAGAGGGTTTTGAGTTAAAAATTGACCTGAGTGATGGTGTACATTATAGCATAATACTATATATTTATATTACTGTGTGAGAGTCGTGAGCCGTGAGGTTCCATTATTGTAATTATTGTTTTTGTGGGTAGTGGGTATTGCCATCTTCATCATCAATGGCATTGCAGATTCCCAAGGGAGAAGAATTTGGCAACATAATAAACACATTGATGTGGAAAAGTGATGATAAGAGATAAGTATTTTGGGAGAGTTAGGTGAAATAATAGTGGCAAAGAGGAATTTTGATAAATTTGGTCCTTTTAAGTGAGTGAAGAAAAGAAAGTGGACACTGTTGAATTAAAAAATGTGCTGGTTATTGGTGAAAGAGAAGATAGATGGTGGACACTGTTCATCGATCGAGAGCTTAATTGGGAAGAAAAAACAGAGTCATATCAAAATTTTGCTGCTTCAACAACACACGTTACTTTGATTATTATTGGGATATTTACCAGAACAGTAGTACAAAAAATAAGAGCCATTGAGCCAATAGTAATTAAGTTGAAGCTTATTGCTTCATTTTGTGGAACTTTTTCTTTACATGCTACTACGCGTGAAGACGCTTCTAGTGCGCGCCACCACGTACGTGCGTGTATGTGTGTGAGTTTTTATATTTTATTTTATTTTATTTTTCTGTTTTATTTTTGGCGGGAATTGTTCTTTTTTTTTTTTGTTCCTTTTTGAGGCCTCGAGCTTCGGCCTAACTCTATACACTACAGGACCCATATTTGCCTGTGGTGTCCACACGCGCGTGTGATGGAGACTTGCCTCTATAGTTTTTATTTTTGGAATTTTTTTTATTAAATGGGAGAAAAAGTCTTTGGGGGCCGTTTCTTCCGGTGATGTTGTGTGTTGAGATTTTATCAGTGATAATAATAACACTATTAATTAATTAATTAATTTATAGATTTCTTTCTTGAGTCACATATCTCTTTTATTTTCTGTCATTCATTATCTTTTCATCATTCCATAGAATCATGCGCGGTGTTGATGGGCATTGTGTGACGCAGATGTTTATTCAGATTTATAATCTTATTTATTTAGAAAAGTTAGATTTAAATCTTTTCTAACCTATCATTAAATTACCAATAATATTTGTTGTATAACAGAAATAAATACTTAATTAATATCCAATATATACTACTATATATTATATATAATGTGTGTTATACTTAACTTAATATGTTATACATATGACACATATTACATATGATATATATCACACGTAAGATACTAATTAAATATATTTTTTATCGGAGAGAAAAAAACTAGTGATTGCTGTGAGAGGTAACGGAAAATAGTACAAATAAAATTGTTTGGATCAGTTATTATGACATGAAGTCATGAACTTAAAACCCACCCAATAAGAACATGACAGAGGATCCAGAATTAGATAGTTGATGGATTTATTACCATTTGTACTTGTTGAAGAAAGTCGGATGATGAAGTATACTATGGTCGGTCCCGCTAGCAATAAAGGAGGTTCAATCACTCACTGCCTGCAATTAGCCAGTGCTTGCTCGTGACCAACTCCAGCCTGTATGTATGAAATTTCAGACACTAGTCCTTGCCTTATTCACTCATTGGCTAGACATATATCTTCATATCAGGATCATTTAATATGGGCACCTAAAACTCTCAGAATCTTATTACTCACATACCTCCATATGTCATGAAACTTGAGAAAGTGAAACCAGCAATTAAGTTTAGAGTATAAATCTATTAATGAGCAGCATCAATTTTTAGGTAAGATGGTTTATTATTGATATGTCATCTGAATCTTTTAACCAAATAGGCTTCATATTTGAGGTGGTTCCTTGATATTTATAAAAGCACATGGATGGTTTTATATCTAAATTGTCCCCTAGTCTAATTAAGTATTCTTTAAGCATGTACGATGCACATCAAAATGCAATAATATTTGTCGTACAACATAAATATATCTAATTAATATCAAACGTGTATTATACATAATATGTAATGTGCTATATGTATAACATATGTACATATAGCACATATTTTGTGTTATGTATAACACATATTGGATACCAGTTTAATGTATTTCTGTTGTACGATAAATATCAGTGACATGCACATTTAATTTGTTCTAATATTTATTCATTTTTCATCTAGAAATGAGTAATAATAAGGATCGAATTCTAGACTCTATTTGGCCATGCATATAGAAAACTATTGAGTATTGAGTTAAAGACGTGAATGATTTTACATCTGGTAGTGCTGCATGCGGGGTAGAAACTAGAACTTTGGAGATGAGATTAAGTGGTTAATTACCACTAGTACATACATATTGAAGTTATTAATTAAAGGGTTGAAATTAAATTAAAGCAGGAAGCTAATTAAGAAAAAGTAGAGATGAAAAAAGCAACTTTATATATAACTTGTTCTCTACAAACAAACACTTACACTAGTACTTGCCTTGGTCACAGATATATATAACTAGCCTTGTCATTTAGCCCCATATCCCCGACACAAGGTATATATTAACACTAACACAAAAACACCACCATTATTATATATGGGCTTTATTCCCATGTCTTGGCAGAGAAATTAAAATAAATAAATAAATAAATAAATAAAAAAGGAAGTAACCATGCATGTTAGGCAATTGTGATGCAATCTTATCACTTGCCCTTTAATTTCGATGGATCTTGCATGACATACATATATACATACATATTATCCATATGGCATGGCCACTCATTGCATTCAAAACCCAATCCATGGCTCTCTTTTCCATCACATCCATACACTTGTGTCTAAAACCCCATGTTCCCACTGTACATATGGACCATAGTCAAGAAAAATGTGGCAAACTAGTGACACAAATCTATGCTTTAATTTTACTTAGCTATTTAATTCTCTCATTTCTCTCGGATGCTTGCTTGTTGCTCTGTATTATAACTGATTATTCCATTCATCAAGGACCAGTGACATTGGACCACCCTTAGCTTATTATATATTGATGATGAAATAAATACCTCATTATTTCTGAAAATAACGATCAATTCAAATAAACTTGATATTATCCTAACAAATTTAACTCTATCTATATTATTATATTCACAAATGCTTGGGGCATAACAAAAAATCAGCCAAAACAGCCAACAAAGCTCATTTAACACTTTATGGTCCAAATAACATTTTTAGTCATAAGTTTATTTTTAATGGGTTAGGTGATTTAGGCCCAAATCCTTATTTGTTGGCTGTTTTGGCTGATTTTTTTTATTGTGTCTCTAGCAATGCTCTATTATATTTTATATTCTCTAATAGAATGAGTGAGACTATTTGCACAATAAGAAACTAGTTAAAATCAAGTAATATAAAAATTTTGGGTTACAATCACTCCGTCTACTAAAAATTAACTTTTTAAAAAGAGTAGCTAAAAAAACTAACAATTAAATTCATTGATTAATTTGATAGATTTTGTATTATTCACCAAATATTATTATTGAATAGAATTTCATCTTTCGTTCGACTTTCATCCTTAAAGTATATATAAAATCTGAGTCCCCCATATTGTTGAGAATATAGATATCCAATTATTGCTTATTAGATATAAATTTATTCATGTAATTTAGTTCAACACTCTCATATCCTATAAACTTTTGGAAAATAGATTTTCATGATATAATATCACAATCTTCATGACCTAATGGTTTAAAACTAATTATTCATTGAAATAAAATAATTAAATTTCAATACAATGTTACATGAATCATAAATGTTTGGGGAATAACATTTTTCCAGCCAAAACAGCCAACAAAGCTCATTTTAACACTTTTGGCCCAAACAACATTATTAACCATGTGTATATTTTTAATGTACTGAGTGATTTAGGCCCAATTTTCCATTATTGACTGTTTTGACTAATTTTTTATTGTACCTCTAACATACGTGAATTTATGTATTATTCATATTTCTTAAGTAAAAAAGAGACATTCGGATATCTAATTAGAATCATAAATTTGCCTCAATTCAACATTTCCTTAATATGGCATATATAATCACGTTTGAAAAGAAACGTGAGATTATCTTATAACCCAAGCATAAATATTTTATAACTCAGATACTTAAAATAAAGTGTTTCACAGTATTCCACTTGGCAATTATTTGTTAAGACGTGCCGATTAATTAAAGTTAAACAGTTCTTTCAATAAATGCGATATTGCAAATAGGTCAACTTGGTGGGAGCCATGGAAATTTAATTTAGATTAAGTGCTAATTAATTCATTAATTAACTAACATATCAAACGATCACAGGGTCATCAGCTTGTAATTAATAATATAATGTTGATCTAATTATTCAAGAGGGATCCACTAATTCAGGTCATGAGCGACAAAATCCGGAACATTAATCAAAAGATTTGTTTGTAATTATGGGGTTAATGGGACATATACTAGGACAATCCCTGTCAAAGAAAGACAATATTAACACTATTTTATCACAAACACTTACCTTAATGGCCCTCTTCCTAATAATACTATATTTTTAATAAAAAAAGGTAATAATAATGCACGTGTAGAAGGGTACGTACTTATTTCTTTAATTTAACCCATGTTGGTAAATATAAATAACAAACATCTACGAATTATAATCAAGTAACGGGAGAAAATATATGTTTAGCTTATGTTAATAAGAGATTAAAAGCTTTGGTAGATTATTATAATGTACAAAAGCTATAAGAACACTATGAGGACACTTTTAATATGGTGATACTAAATTAACAATACAAAATCAGTCCAACCAGTCAATAAATGAGATTTTAGGTCATAATTACTCAACCCATTACAATCTCAATGATTATTTGGGCCAAAACTAAAGGTAAAATAGGCTCATTGGCTGTATCGGCTGGTTTTTCATTGTCCACTTAGCATTATTGCTTTTAATAATAAAGATTTCTATATAATTAGTAGATTAGTTTCGCACCCTAGCTTATAAATGAGATGTTTTTAATTTTCAAAAATATTAAGTATACATCTTCTTTTTATATTTTAATTTGTATCCTCATCTACCTTTGAATTTTGAAGTGATAGTGATGTTTACTCTAATACCAAAATTTTTGTAATATACTTCATCTATTTTAGAATAATAGTATTTTAGAGTTTTTCACACTTATTAAGAAATTCAATATTTTTTATTTAATTTTTTAAACAAATATATTAAAATGACTAAATTATCTTCATTAAATCATTTCCTACTAACACACCGTCTAAAAATAAGAGGGTATAATAGGTAAAAAGATATTAAATTTATACTGGAATTAAAAAATGACACTCACTAGTTATGATTTTTTTTTTCTTCCTAAAATGATCATTATTTTAAAATAGAGAGCATTTCAATCGGTAAATATGTATACATTATTTTTTTAAACAATAATACTATATGCACAATGAAAAACCAACCAATATAGACAATTGGTCCATTTTGGCTTTGATTTGGACCCAAATAATCATTGAAATTGTAATTGACTAAGTAAATATGACTCATAATCTCATTTATTAGCTGGTTGAGCTGATTTTTCATTGTGTATTAAACATTACCCTTTTTATATTTTCCCCGTAATATGAGAGACATGAGTTTCCAATGAAATATATTATATATATATATATATATATATGGCCCCACCAATACCCTCTCCATCATCATGAGTGCCAAAAATCGAAAAATAATAGTATGTATGGAAGTTTGGGTTATTGATGATGATGACTTGAGTGTGGAGCTTATAATAATTTACCTATTATTATGGCATATATGGAAAGGAATGACCATAGTAATTATATGGTCACCAAATCTTCATGTTAAATTGTAATTCACACTTTGTATTTTGTAAGCTTTATGAAAGGATGACATGTGCACCAACATATCAAGGGGACCAACTTTGCAGCGGCCACACATATAACTAAGCTTCTTTATTTTTTGTCTCAATTGTACTGTGTATACCAAAATATATCTAGGAACTTTACCTCTCTGGCTCCCCTTATCTCACACTAAAGAAAATTGGGCTTTTCCCTTTACATGTGAACAAAATGACCTTTAAAGTCAGGGGGAATTAAGAATCCTAAGTATAAAATCCCATAAAGCCAAAAATTCTTTTCCCCTTTCAATAAATTGTATGGCTTTTGGAGGGGATTTTATGCTAGGTGTATGTAGAATCTTTCTACACGAATCAAATATATTGTTTATAATAATGATTAATCTCTTTATCGTGAGAGCTTCTTAAAGAGGAAATCAACTGACCAAGAAATGTGTTTCATTTTCATTAATAAAATTTGAACCTCGACTATATATATAATTAATCAACAATATTTATCGTACAACAGAAATAAGTCAACTAGTATCCAACATGTGTTATACATAAGACGTAATGTGTCCTATATGTATAACACACATATGTATAACATACATTACGTTTTATATATAACTCACATTAAATACTAGTTAAACGTATTTTTATTGTACGACAAACATTATTGATAATTAAGAGATAAGATAAATTATCATGCCACACTACATCTCATGATCATAGGGTGTAAAATCTAACTCTTTACCATCTCTTTTGTTAAGGAATTTTTCAGCTTTTGGTGGCCATATGACAAGGATATTAAAGGACACCCCAATTGAGAAAAAAGTTCTTTACTTTTCTTTTTTTTGTTATTTTGGATTGTAATTAAAATTGGTGATGTGCTCGTGGGGTACTTGCAAAAAGTTCTATATTACTGGTCCCCTTGAGGGGATAAAAGGTTTCAAAAGCTAGAATGATTCTTAGTTCTGAGATATGGTTTTTATGAGATCTTGATGCTGAATACAAGACACACCACTAAGCTTCAAAGTCCTTCAGGCACTCATTGTCCCCATTCTACAGCAGATTTTTTATTTTTATTGTTTTTTTGATAGAATAAATTAAAGAATAAAAGGACAGATAATAAAATTAAAGAAAAGTGAGCAAAAGAAAGAAAAGCAAGAAACAGGGGAAGCCCAAGATCAGAGCACAAAATGATGGCACCAAAGCTTAGCTTGACACATACATTTATTTGTAACCTTCTTAAAAAATTTTAAGTGATATTCGACCACATTTAATACGTGATCTAAAAACATTCAAAATCATATATTTTAATTTATAATTTCTAAAAATTTATATAAACAATAAAAAAATATGGTTAAAAATGTTTTTGAACTTCGAATTAAATATGATTTAAGAACACTTTTCAGAAATTTCTCACAAAACTCATGAGACATATAATGTCTCTTCTCAATAATGATTTAATGTCATGCTCACAAGTTCCAACCATATAAATGATCATTTTGATTCTCCCTGGCTAGCTACTACCTAACAATGACTAATGTAATTATTAAATCAGTAATGCTTGTTGTACAATAAAAATACATCCAATCAATATTTAACATGTGCTATATTTATACATAATGTATGTTATATAGAATAATTTTACGTATGATATATACATAGCACACATTGAATATTAATTGAATATATTTCTATCATAAAATAAGCATTAGAGTTATTAAACAAGGCTAACATGCACACATATAGATAATTACTATAATACCCTTTTCAGTCCTTTAAATCATTTTCAATACTACATGACATAACAGAATGAGTTTAGTTAACAAGAGTCAAATATAAATATTTATCTTGGAAAGAGATGTTTTGATATTTTTTATGTAATTAAGAAATTTACTATAAAAATTTAATTTTTATATTTTTTATTTAAAATAATTTTAATAAGTATCTTAAAAACACTTGTTAGTAAAACTCTAATAGAATTTGCTGGTACGTGTATATTTTGTGTCACATGGACAATGTTGAACAATATGAATTGAATTAATTAAGATGGGTACAAACTTCGAAGGTTCACACACATTTTTTTAAAATTAATGTCATCATTATTATTTTTTTGGATTATATGAATATTTGAACTTTGGATGCCATAAAGAAAGATAGAGAAAGTGATGAGGGTAGATTAGTTTGGAGGGCCTGAAGGAGCGTCTAAGCGTGGAAGAAATGGCTTTCATTGTTTCATTGATGTTGTTGCTTTTGCTTTTATTTTTATCTAGATAGATTAATGTTATTTGTATAAGAATTTTTTAGTTTTATGTATCAATGAAGATTGTATCTATCATTTGATAGAGTATAAATATAAAATGTGTATGTTATTTAAATAAAATTTATATTCTTTCCAACAATAAATATAGTGTAATTTAATAAGAATGTCGAGGAAATAACAATATAAAAATTATTTTTATTTTATCTATTTACATTATATTGTGGTAGTCTTTTATGTCTATCATATGTACTATGAAAAATACTATTGAGACAAACAAATAATGTATATATTTCACTTTTTCCACCTATTTATCACCCTTTAGATAAAAGTTTAAGGGTCCTTTCGAGAAAAACTTATTTAAGTATTTATATAAAAGTAATTTCTGATAAGTAATTTATGAATAAGTTATTTTGTATGTGAATATAAAATAATAAAAAAATTAAGTTTAATTGTTTTGAAAAGTGTTTATAGAGAAGTCAAATATTCTTACTTTTTCAAAAGCACTAAAATAGTTTATGGAGAAGTCATAAGTTATATAGTCAAACATGACAGATATAATTTATGATAAATCAGAAGTTAGAAAAAGTCAAAAATACTGTAATCCAAACGGACCCTAAATGTTTATATGATTGTCGTATCAAAATTTAAAGGTAATAAAGTAGCTGAAAAAATATGTGTTTGCATTATTGTATGGACCAATGACATTATTCATATACAATAGTGACATATGTAGAGTGGAGACAAAAGAGTCTTGTGCTTTAATCATCAAGCCATCTCTAGAGCCACCATCTAATTATCACTCCCCACCACAATGTCGACTTCAAAACCAAATTTCATTTGATCTCTAGATTAGTTACTTATTAGTGGGGAGGAAAAGAATTTAGCCCCTAAACTAATTATTAAACTACATAGGTAGTGAGGATATTTTAGATGTAATCGGTTAAGATTTAACTTATATTTATAAGAATATATGAATTCAAATTCTACTAATATGAGAATTTTGTTAATAGAGTGATATGTAATTTAATTTCAAAAATTCCTAAAGAGATTATTGGGGTCTTCTCTAATCTTTGTAGAAGAAACTTTTTGATATTAATGAATAAAATTATCTAAACTATAGGTACATATACATGCACTTCACTCTATTGTTTTGAAAATAATGTAGACAAGTCCAATATTTATTAATCATACAAATTGACATTTTACAATATAATAAAAATAATATAGAATATTGTTGTTCATGGATCTTCAATAAACTTATTTCACAACCTTTTTGATAAAAAAGAAATTCTTTAATAAGTTAATTAGTTTTTAACGAGGAAGCAATTGTAAGCCAAAATTTCTATATTAGTTGATTTTTATTGTATAAATAACAACATTCATATAAGTGACATGTTAAAAAATCCCTATTGTCTTGTCTTACTCAATGAATAAAGAAGTACACAACATATTTACATAAAAGTAAACTTTATGTGAAAATTACTCCCTCCGTTTTTTTAATTGTCCAATTTAGAGATGCGTGTGTTTTTTTTTTTAATTATCCATTTCAAAATTTATTATTTTCTCCCCTTTTACCCCTATTTAATACTACTCACTAATCTCTTTTACTCTTTTACCAAGTAAAGTAATAAAGGGTAATTTAGTAAAATAGGTGTACATTTTGTTAATTTTTATACAACACCAATCATTTTCTAAATACCCGCACAGATTTAAAACTGGACAATTAAAAAAAAAAACGGAAGGTGTAATAAAGTAGCATGATCGACATATATACATGTCTAAAATTCATTAGCTCATTTATTATAATGAATGATGAAAACAAGGGAAGGGTACGTGTTTCATGGCAGCACAATGTGATGACTAAGTTCGAAGCATCAAGTTAAAAAATAATAATGACACCAAAATATTGAGGGCATAATATGAAAAAGGAGAGTTAAGTAGTAAAAGTCTTACCAAATAAAAGATGGAATCGACATCAGGAAGGAAGCAGTTATGATTAACAAAAATACGCCAAACTTGTATCTAACGTGTGCTATCAATGTTACAGTATGTGTGTTATACGTATATCACATACACGTATAACACACATCTTGTAACATGAATAGCGCACAATAAATACAAGTTGAACGTATTTTTGTTGTACGTCTAGCATTATTGCTTCAGAAAGCGAGAGAGGGTGATGCGTTAAGCCGCTAATGAACTTGCATCATTATGAATGAAGGAAGGAATAAATATTAAAGATGATGAAGTAAAAGACCATAATTGAGAAAGTACAACAAACATTAACTAATAAACTAATGTTTATTGTTGTATCATAGAAATATACTCAACTACTATATATATATATATATAATTTAATGTGCGTCATACATAAGAAACACTACGTATAATATAAATTACAAATGACACATAGTACCGATTTGATATTAGTTAGATGTATTTTTGTTGTACAACAAAAATTACTCACTAACAATAATGCTTGGGCGTACAACACAAATATGTCCAACAAGTATCCAACGTATGCTATTATATAATACACAATGTGTGCTACATGTCTAGCACACGTTGGATGTTAGTTTGATATATTTACGTTGTACGATAAATATATATATATATATAGTTATTGGAAATTAAAGGTATAAATGCGTGCATAGATATATTTATCACCCACCAATTGGTTATTCCGAGATCCTTCCTTTACTCAATAATCAGTGTTTTTGTTTGTGATTTTATGCCATTTGCTTTTACTTTCTTAAAAGCTTAAATAATGTAAACTCTGTGCACTTTTTCTCTTCTCCCTCCAACTGACTCTTCTTCATCACTATACATAGCTATGATAAGGTAAAAAACTTAGATTAAAATGGGAAGAAAACTAAATAAATATACATAGCTATAATATTTAAAGCCCTATAACCTTCCCACCAACCAAAAAGAAAAAAAAAAAAAGAAATTAGAAAATAAAAACATGCTATTTGTGCATAATAGAAAATATTATATATTATATTGACTCACATTATATCTGGATGAGACACTTATGTTATGTATAAATAACAAAACTCAAAAAATTGAAAAATCACTTACCTCAAACATTGTAAACATGTTAGAAATAGAATGCCGTAAGAATTTTAATTTGTAATGTGTACATTGTACATGCATTATATATTGAGCTATGAGTATGTGATGCTATATAAAAGCTTGAGAATCAAATTAGGCACATTATTACACTAGTAGCTCTTCATACTTTAGGTGTTCATATATACTTTTGGTAAACCTTTGTGATTTAAAGACAAAAAAGGTTAGGTTGTGTTTGAGTTTGAGTCACGCGGCATTAGTGTTTTGAGTTAGAACCCTAATTGGATTATTAATTGATTGATTATACAATATATATATATATATATATATATATATATAAAGCTCGATTCAAATGACTTCGGGTAACTTTATGTAATATCATAATTAAAAATATATAGTCCTTAATTTCTATTAAGTGTAAAAAAAATTATGTAAATTTCATATTTTAAAGTATAATCTTTTTCTATTTTAGTATATTAGCATAGAAAATATCGCAATTTAAAGTATATAACTTTCAATCTCTACACTATATGTGAAAAAAATAAATCATGTAATTCCATATGTAGTTCGTCCATATTTTTATTTTATAGCTAGTGTATCTAAAAAAACAGTGAAATCTCACATTTTAAAGTATATATAACCTTCATTTTGATTATATGTAAAAAAAAATTATAATTCCATATTTCAAAATCTATAGTCTTTAGTTTATACTCATGAAAAAATTATGTAATATAAAAATTAAAAGTATGTGGCCTTTAATTTCTATTATGTGTAAAAAAATCATATAATTTCATATTTTGAATAGTCCATTTCTTTTATAGTGTACTTAAAAATTAATGAAATCTCACATTTTAAATTATATATCATTCAATTTATACTATATGTAAAATATCATGTAATTCAATATTTTAAAAACTATAATCTTTAATTTTATACTCCATGAAAAAATTATATAATAATATCATAATTAAAAGTTTATATAGCCTTCAATTTTTACTTTGTAAAAAAAAGCCTTATAATTCCACATTTAAAAGTCTCTAGTTTTTTCTTTTATATAATGTATCTATAAAAATAGTGAATTTCACATTTCAAAGTATATAATCTTCAAATTCTACTATATATAAAATAAATAATTTAATTTCATATTTCAAAGTTTATAGTCTTTAGTTTTATACTTTAAAAAAAAATTATATAATATCATAAATAAAAGTATATCTATAGCTTTCAATTTCTACGAAGTGTAAAAAACATTCAATTCTATATTTTAAAGTCTATTATATTTTTCTTTTATAGTGTATCGAAAAAAATATTTAAAACTTATTACACTTTAAAAATATATATATATATATATATATATATAGCTTTCATTTTCTACTGGGTGTAAAAAAATTATGTATTTCATATTTTAAAATCTATAGCATTTTTCTTTTATAGTGTATGTAAAAAAAAAAAATCATATTTTAAAATATATAACTATCACATTTTACTATGTGTAAAAAAATGATGTAGTTTTATATTTTAAATTCTATAATATTTTTTTTTATAGTGTATCTTAAAATACTTATTAGCAAAACTTTATATATATATATATATATATATATATATATATATATATAGTAAATTGTAACAAGGCTCATGAAATCCCCTAATTGATAATGATACCTGGATTATTAAAACCTATTTTTCTTAAATATTCTTAAGTCCATTTATAAGGCAAAGTTTAATTTATATAATATATAAGCCCATTTTGATGGGAACGATATGTTGTTGAAGCTTCATGTTATTATGATGCTTTCAACAAAGAATTTAAAGATGTTATCATATTATATATCCAACCTAAATTCATTATAAATAGAGCCAATTATATATATGTTAGTATTTAATCCAAGCCCAAATATCAGTTTCAACTATTACAAATAACAATTATCCAAACTCATCTTCAGGTTGACAAAAGAAAAAGAAAAAACTCTCCAGAAAAAATTGAAATAGTCCAAAGTTGTCAACCAAAAAAACAAAGTATAATCCAAAATCTTTATTAAAAATATTGATTCTAAGTAGTGTGAGAACAGGTGACCAAAAAGAAATAAAAAAATAGTGTAAGAACATTTACAAAAAGTATAATTCCCAATACTTTGTTGATTTGTTTTTTGTGTTTGGGTGTTAGCCCTTTTCATCCAACAAAAAAGAAAAAAGAATCGTAGCATTGAGTTACATATAGATATAGAAAAAAAGAACATTATTATTATTTTTTCAATTTCTCCATTTTCATTCTCCCTCCCCATAAGAATGTTTGGATTCTTTTGTAAAGATGAAGGAGTAGAACAACTGGCCCACTACTATTTGCTATTGGTATTTTTGGAAAATTATATCTTATTTCCAAGAATATCATTTACTACCAAAAACATATATATTATAATTCTGAAAATATTATTTCTATGAATTTTTCTAGGAACAGAATTCTTTTCTGCTAATCTAACAAGAAGTTGCTTGATCGGATATTAGAGTTTAATTTTGATGCACTCTTGATATAAAAGAAATTTTTATTTGGTTATCGAATCGCAACACTCCATTTTAATAATTTTTCAAGTAGTGTAAGAAAGAATAAATTATCATGGTTGATGTTGCAGTTTATGATTAGTTGATATTCTATAATTTTTTTCACTATTAGTGCATCAAAATTTAATCCTTAATATAAATTATAAAAATTGCATAACATTTGTTTTATTTTCATGGTCTTTTTAGAACTTCAGGAAGAAAATATAATATTCTTTAAAATAAAAATACTCTCAAAACATAAATAACTCCAAATTTAGAGCAAAATAACTTGTCACAAAATATGACCCCACACCCTCTCAAATATGCATATGGTTTAAGGACAATGTGAACTATTATTATGTAACACTTTTTTGTTAGCCAAACTTAAAATTACAGTATAACAGTAATATTAATTGTACACCTATTTCACTAGGTTTAGATCCCCTTACTCTTAATGTGAAGGTATTACCACTTAAGTGACATTTTTATAGGAAAATAATAATATATATAGATTCGAGTTTATGGTAAACTCTACACGTGATGACAATATATCATTTAAAGATTTCACAATATTAGTATTGTTATAATTTTTAATCATATTTTAAATGATTAATATGTTGCCATTTGTAAGATTCACTGTATGAGTTTAAATCTAGAGTGAAGTACCAAATTAACCCCCGAAAGATTTTGTCGCTGACAAAATCACCCCCAAAACATTTTAACGACAAAATAGCCCCCAATGATGTTTAACGTTTGACAAAAGACACCCACCGTGAACTTTCTTTAACAGACGTTAACTACAGTGATGAGGTGGAATACACAGTGTCACCTTGGATATTTCTATACAATCAAAATCTCTAATTAGTGTCTCTTTCCTCAAATTTTTGAATTGAAACCCTAAATCATCTTCTAATCTCTCCCTCATTCTCCCTAAAAAAGACACTAATTAGGGTTTCAATTCATAAATTTGGGGAAAGAGACACTAATTATGGATTTTGATTGTATAGAAATATCCACAGTGGCACGGTGTGTTCCATCTCATCACTGTAGTTAACGTCCGTTGAAGAAAGTTCACGGTGGGTGTCTTTTGTCAAACGTTAAACATCATTGGGGGGCTATTTTGTCATTAAAATATTTTGGGGCTGATTTTATCAGCGACAAAATCTTTCGGGGGTTAATTTGGTACTTCACTCTTAAATCTATATTAAACTACTTTTTTTATAAGGTTCAACATGTCAACGGTTCTATTTAAATTTGTGTGTTGTAATGTGAAATGGTTGTTGTACGACAGAAATACATCCAACTAGTATTCGATATGTGCGATGTGTCATACGTAATGTGTGTCATATATAATAAACATTGCAACACTCATTATGTATGATATATAGTACACGTTAAATATTAGTTGAATTTATAATTATTATACATATACTATTATCAACCGGTTGTACTGGTCTCACCCGCCAAAAAAATTAAAAAAGAAATTACCTCGAAGACTCTTTCTTATCCTACGCCTATATTGGCTATTGTCTTCGTTACATAATAGCACTATATTCACATCTAAAATTGGATGTTATAAAATATCTATCAAGATCAAGATAAATAGAAAGAGATAGTAAATTTAGATTAAAATTTTATAATAAATTAAAAATAAGAGATTGAATATCAATACACTCATAGAAATCTTACCAAAAAAAAAATACACTCATAGAAATACAAAACTATGGATGAATAAATAGTGTACGAGAAATGCTATTTGTACATACAACAGTGTCATCCACCTATTTTCCACTCATTTAAAAGTTGACAATCTTTATGAAAATGTTGGCAAGTTGCCAACATACTAATACAAGTTGCTAACCTTTTAAATAAGTGGAAAATAGATGAATGTGTATTATTATATGTACAAGTAGCATTTTCGACGTGTACTTTTGTTCATTATTGAGTGACACAGACTGACTTTTTCCACAAACAACTTCACTCACTCAACTTCCACTACTCTGGCTCTGACCCATCACATGCACATGCACTCGTACACCTTTGTGTTCACCTTAATGCGGTTTTCCTCTTATAAACAACCATACTTTATATGACTACAAGCCTTTTTTAATGTTCTCCTTTCCTTTTTGTATGTTCTCTTTGAGCTTTAACTTGTGTTAGTTAACCACACTAGGTTTGATTTTTACACGACTGATCATAGTTTTAAATTGCGGTTGCAGATACGACTGTAATTATTTTTGATCATTGGGGTTTTGTCTTTGCATTTGAGCACCAGCTGTTTGTGAAAATGCTTGAACTAGGATGTTCACTTCTTCTAGTAGTTTTGTAATATGTGACACTTTACCCTGTGATCTTGTATTCCTCCTAAGAAGGAGGAATTCTTATATGGTCTTGGATCACACTTAATGCACAATTTAAGAATATTTACAATCATATATTTTTTGTTTTTTATATAAGTTTTGAATATTGCAAATCAAAATATGTGGTTGTAAACTATATAAGAATTTCTAGCTGATTATTCAATAATTTGTACTGTTTCAGTATGTTTTGGAAGTTGTGAGTTTCTTGTACACAGTGTCCTTTTCTCCATTGTTGTTAAACGTGTTATATTTAACTTCAAGAACTTGGTTTGTTTGTTTGTTTTAACTTTTTCTTTTTGGGTTGAAAACAACAAAGTGGATGCTTTTCTAAACACTTTTTACAAACAGATTGAAGTGAGATTATACTTTGATCAAACATAAGTTTTACTGCTCTCACCATCAAACCAAACAGAATTTTCATTTTAGTTTCATTTAAAAGCAGTATGAGACTATGAGTTATATAAAAGAAAACTCATATATGTTTGAATGCTTTTAGGCATTTACATTTATATTTAGTCTTCCTGATTATTGTTATTATCATTAAAGCATAGCTGTTATGTCCATTTGAAAATTGATGTATGTATTGTAGTTATCATGTCCTCATTGCTCCACAATTTTGTAAATCAAAATTTGTGCACATTCAATTTATTGTTAGGATCTGAAGGAACCCTTTAAGTTTCTAATAATCTCTTTTGCGTTCCTTTTTATCCATCAACAGAGAAGAGGAGTGTGACTATTTCTAGATTTTCTTAGGAAATCACTTATTAGAAATGGTGCCTAATGTTCACTACATCTTTCTCTGCTTGTGTTTTGGTACTGATATTAATTATTTACAAAAGAAAATAACTTTTAACATCCTCAAGTTTTAAGTATTAGACCAAGGGTTTTAATTTGCTTGTAGGAAGTTCTGCTTTGATGAATATAGTAAAAACAGAGTCAATTATCTTACTCTGAATTTTGCCATAACATCAATTACTTTAGCTTCACTATAGTGCTGCACAGAGAATTTTATTATCTCTTTAGATATCACAAGCAAACCTTAAAGAAGTTGAAAGGGAAGTATTTAATACCCTCATTGATTGCCATACCTACACTAAGAACATTCTCATATCATAAATTTTGTGGCCAATAGTATTTGTACATATAAAGGAGCCTGTTCATTATTGTTTATGGCCAACATTCTTTTCCTAGATGAAATCTTGTAACATTAATAAGGATATCACAAATGTTTAATGATAAGTCACAAGATGGTCCCAACTGCACATGCCTTTATTTCATATGGCCCTTTTCTTTTCCCTTTCAGAGTCATTGAGAATTTATTGCAGAATTGATTTGTGGTCCTAAGTTGGCAGAATGCTATTATTACTTAATTTTTCCTCAATGATTGCAAAAAAAAAAAAAAAAAGAAATCCTTGTTAGGTTTACCTGTTTGATTATTGTGGACCTCAGTCAGTTTTTCTTGTGTTTATACAGTTCTTTCTAGTTATTTTGATCATTGGAAATGCTGAGGTCTGGAAAAGTTTTGAAATAAGTTACATGATCTCATTTCTTTTTATATCCAGTTTGAAATGGGGATCACAAAAACAGTAAGTCCCAATATGAAAATTGATGATGACAAAGGCGTGTTCGTCGTTCCATTTGGAGGGAAATGGAGAAAAATTTTAAGCTACAAAGCATCTCTTTTTTCTCATTTTCCCTCCAAAGTTGAACTAACGAACACACCCTATAGTCCAGTTTCCATGCTGGTTCACATTAGCATGTGCTTCCTAGTTGGTTATTGATATTTGCAAGGCCATATGGAGTCATGGTCCCTGCATAGCCTGATGGATATTGCTGGAGATTTCTGGCTTATTCCCCTATTATTTGCATGTAAATCCTGGTTCAATTATCAGGACTTGGTAGTTAGAAACTTAGAATATCCACTTATAATTAAATTGAATGGACATCAGTTTTGGAACCTGATCATGAGTTGGATAAAAGAAACATTTTTGAAGTCCCCCCATTGCTTATAATTGATTAAAGGTTGGTTTTGTGTCATCATATTGTTGTTTTACTTTTACAGACACAGTGAAAGGATTATTCTGATGTATCTGTGATAGATCTAATAACTAATGGAGAATCTTGGCTAATCCATTATGAGCATTTTGTGGCTCATAGCACTTATATTAACAGCAAACTTTTCCTAATTTCAGCTTTCTATAATCTGATTTATCTGATAAGTATTTGATTCTGCAATGAGGAAGATTCTTTTACTTTCTTTTCAATCAGGATGGCAGAACCTGATATCCAATGGTACAATAATTAACACACTACAAAGTCAGCACAAATTTTTAGACAACTTGCATATAAAACCATTTCTAAATTTTCTGACATGTTTGGCTCAAAGCTGACAGTGTTTTGACATGCTACTGTTGTTTGATTCTTGCTTGAACCCCAAAGTGGAATATTTTAATTCCATTTTTGACCATAGTGTTATAATTTTATTTTAGCTAGTCTCTGTTGAAAAACAGGATTTTTTTAGTGAAATAATGTGCAAGAAGGTGTGTTGGTTGCTCCAAGGAAGAAAAAATTATCAAGAACTAAAAAGTTAGGAACTAAAAACTAAGGTGGTTTCCACATCATAGTTTTTTCTTTGCTTTTCTTTTTACAAGGTTGCTTCAAGTTATATGTATGAATTTCTGAGTAAGTAGCTCATAATAACTAAAAAGGAAGATGCAGATTCTGTAACTATATATCAATAACAAAACTCACTTCTAAATTCTAATAGATTTTTTACATTCATTACTCTTTTTCTTTTTCTTTTTTTTTCTTCTTTCTTCTCTTCTTGGTGCTATACGAATATGTTATCACTGGAACAAGGATTTGCAACTGAGGGTATGATTGTTGAGTGAAGAGAAATTCTGGTTCAAAGTTCAAACCCTCCTTTTGAGTTTCCATGCCCATTTTCTTTTTATCATGAATCATCCAGAAGGAACTTCCAACATGAAAGATGAAGTTAAAATTTTTTCATGTCACAAAATAGCACCAATCAACTTGTTGATTCTGAGATGCTTTGTAAACTGGGGCGCCATGATTTTGACCTCAGTGTTGCTGGATTTACTGATGCAGCCCTTGGCCTGTGTCTCTCTGCTCTCATTGCCTGCAATTCATTATGATGAAGATACAAACTTTATATATAGGATACAATAAAAGAAGATAAATTGTGTTTGAAATTTATTTTTCTGCTAAAGTTTGGCTATCATGACCCATTTTTCTCTGATACAATAAAAGAAGATAAATCTATTTCATTATGAATATTGTTCATGAAATAGTAGAGGTAGTTAACCAAAAAGGGAAAAGAGGAAAAGGACTTCTGATCTATAAGATCATATATATATATATACCTGATGAGTATTATTATTTCCTGGCTCAGATTCTGTCTCAGTAGCTGAAATCTTCTTTTCCTGATGCACTGTGTTCTGCTTCTTCTCAAGTGCTTCTGCTTGTGGCTTCCTTGTCTTTGTATGCTTCTTTGCTTTCAAAACCTTCATAACCTCTGAAACCACAAAAAAACAGAACAAGAATAATGTTTCAGATGACAGCAGAAAGATCTAACACCATATAACACTAAGATATGCATATATAATACACACCTTGAGTTGTGATGAGCCTATAGGCATGTCCAAGATTGAGAGTCTCATTAGGCCTGAGCAGCTTGACTCGCGTAAACCGCACAGTCTTCTGCTCTTGATTCTGTAATTGCGGTTGCAGTTGTGGTTGCGGTTGAATAGGCAATGGTATTATCAAAGAAACATAGTGTCCTGGATTGGTCCTCATGACCTCACTTGCAGTAATTGGCCAATACAACCTATCTATCTTCCCACATGGATGCTGGATCACAAGAACCGCAGCATCCACAGCTTGACAATTTCCCATGATCGTTTGATCTATGGATCTATCTTCTTCGTTCTGGCGACAGGACGAGGAGAAAGATGAAGAAAATGTAGGGAGGGAGAGATAAGGGAGAAATGAATGAAGGAATTAAGGAGGTGAAGTAAGCAAAGGTCTCTATCTATACAGCTCTAAGTAGCACCCCACAATTATAGTAAAACTCTCTTCTTTCCCCTCAACTAACTCATGTTATGCCTTATGCTAGCCAAAAGAATTGACCTTAGAATTTTGGGCATGACAAAAATATTGTGTTGTGTACCGTTGTTGTTGGTGGTGTTAATAATTGTCAATCTAGTAAAGATAATGTTTCCAACTTCAATGTTTTTTTTTTAATTTTTTATTCGGTAAATCTTTTTTACAAATTTATTTAAGTATGTGTTGTCACATCAGTTATAATTATATTTTCTCTCTCTTAGTACCTGAAAATTCATATCAACAGAATATTTTGATTGAGTTTTACTAGAAATGCCAAATTGTACCCGTCAAAACAATAAAAAATAAGGGTTTGAGCTTAAATTTCTCAATTCATTAAAAAAATACATAATTAAGAATATTATTGAGGCCAAAAAGTGTTAAAATGAGTTTTTTTAGCTATTTTGACTGGAAAAATGTTATTACTCTAGACTTTGTGGTTTTGATTGACAGTATAAAATACATTTAATCGGTATGTACATCAAAATTATTATTTTTAAGTTATTTTATTTTATTAAATTAAATTAAATGGATTTTAATATTGGGCAAGGAGTGATTGGCACCGGCAATGGCCTCTAAGTGCCACGTGGAGAGAGATGAGAAAGGTGATGAAAAATTGGACGGATATGTTCGGCGATGTCGACGGGGTCAAGCATTAGATTTTAGGTAAGACAAATTGGACTTACCATATTATTATTATGCTACTACTAAGTAGTATACTTACTAACCAAAATTAAAAATTAAAAATTGATGAATTAAATAAGAGAAATAAAATAGAAGAAAATTAAATAGTAATAAAGAATTAGGGTAACCAAAAGCGTGCGTTTGAACAAGATTCTTTCTTTTGAGTGGACATTAGACAAGGACACAACACCATCTTATCCGCCTTACACAAACTTGCATGCCCTGTTTCTTTTCTTCCTTTGGTTGCTTATAAACTAATGTGAGAGAATTTTATATATATAATGGAAAAAGAGTTAGCAAACAAAGAAAGAAAAGAAGAATTTGGATGTTGTCCATTTTTCATTCATTCCCTACTTTTATATATCTTAGTGTTAAGTATTCCTTCATACATGTTTTGAAATATTAGTGCTCAGTAACTAGTGCCATGGAAAGGAGAGGAAAGAAAGCTTCATTATCTTTGGTGGAAATATAAATATAAACGTTTAGTGAATAATAAAAAATCAGTCAAAATAGTCAATAAATTATGTTCAATATATATCATATATTTTAATATTATTTTTTATAACATATAATATATATTATGTACAATATATGATATATGTTATATACAATATATAATATATGATGAGTACATTATATAATATATATTGTGCATAATACTTATTTTATTATCTTTGAATTTGATAATAATTTTCTCTCAATTCTACTCTTTTATATTATATTTAATATTAATAGAGAAGCAAATGTTTTAATCAAATATTTATTTTTAGGTGTTAAAAATAATATTAATAAATATATTAAACAGGGCAATGCATTATGTGAGGGTGCACAACTTTTCTTGAACGATTCAAAGTGTAGTTTCAAAGTGAACTATTCCGTGGCAAATAATTGAAAGCTTTCCTTTTTGTTTTTGAATGCTATGCCTCTTGCCTTTATGGTTACAGTGGTGTTGAAAGTGGGTTGGACCAAATCATTATTCATAATCATGAATTAATTTTATATTAACATAGTTTTAAATCAATAATATTAGTCGTACATCGTAAATATATTCAACTAATATCCAACGTATGCAATACATAATATGGAATATGTGTTATGTGTATAGCACACGTACGTATAACACATATTTCATGTCATACGTAGCACATATTGAATATTAGTTGGACTTATTTATGTTATAAAATCAACATTATTGATATTAAATAAATGAATCTTTTGAGACATTGTGGAGAAAAAAAGGTTTGCAATTAATTTAGTTTGGAGGTATTGACAAGTGAGTAAGTGATGATACATCACTCACACTCAATTTGTTTTATGAACAATAAATGGGTAGATATCAGATATTTGAGAATCGTCATTGGTTTATGGACCAAAGTTTTGAGCATATCTTTGCATACTTTGACTATAAGGAAACCCACGATTTTGCATGCTGTGTTCTGTTCTGTCATATACAATTTCTTCACTATCCTACCTACCCTTGTGATCATGAAAACACCACAATTTTGGGATCAAACTTGAATTTATTTCATCCTTTATTTATCTATGCATCCACTTTTTGGATTTAGCTTATCTTAATAAAACGGCTAGTAGATTATGCGTAAGATATTATATGTAATATCCATAACGTATATAATATATTATACATACTCTATATATGGCATGTTGTGAAGATATGAACAACATACATCAAATATTATAATGTTATATTTTTTTATAATATGTAATACATGATGTGCATAATATGTGATATATATTTCGTAGAATCTGCAATATATGTTGTGTATATTATGTAATACTTATTATGCATTATATAAAATATTGCTAGAGGTACAACAAAAAATCAGTCAAAACAGCCAGCAAATAGGAATTTGGACCACAATCACTCGGTCCATTAAAAATATACTCATAATTAAAATGTTATTTGAGCCATAAAATGTTAAATGAGCTTTGTTGACTGTTTTGGCTGAAAAAATGTTATTTTCCAAGCATTTGTGCATTATATATTGATTATTTTAACTATTTTTCATTATACATGTGATCTTAAAAATCCTAATCCGTTCGATCTATACAGGAATTTGTTAACCATTGAACTTGTATTTATCCACTAGCTAGAAAAAAACTAATTTAAATATAAATTTTTAATATATTCAATTTATTATTATTAATCTAAACTCTTCAATCGTAATATTCTAACCAACAAAACTCTTAGCATTATTATTTTATTAAACAAACTATTAAATATTAATGAAGTTCGCTTCCAAAATGGCCTATATGCTCAAACGGGTCTTGCTTAAGAAAGACCCCATATATAATCTATAGCTAAAAATGGAAAATGTGGACATAACATAATCATTTTTTCATGTTTGGCTCAATAAGTTGTCTATATCTTGGGATGAGCAATGAATGCCTCGTGATTTTTGGACAAGAGAGTTAATCTTGCAGGTGGAGATCATTGACTCTGGTAAATAAATCTTATATAAGAATGAGAAAAGTAAAGTTTGGTCATAAAATCATTGATGAATGATCAAAATTAAAAAAAAAATTGAAATGTCAGGTGATTATTCAAAAAAATCACATAACTCTATATTCTTATCTTGATTATTCAAATAAGACCCAATAATTAAAATTTATTTCTTGTACTCTCATAATCTCAATATATATATATATATATATATATATATATATATATATATATATATATATATATATATATATATATTTGCCTAAATTATGAGAGCTCAGCCCGGGAAGTGTGGTTGAGCGGTAAGGGTTCATTCTCCTTTAACCAAGTGTCGAGGGTTTGACCTCGTCTTGAGTATGGAAAAACTTTAAAACTTCGGACTAGTTGTGCCACACTTCGAGGTGCCTACAAGTCAACGAGAGATTAGTCAATGTGATCGATAGTGAATACCCCGGTAGTGAAAAAAAAAAAGCTATGAGAGCCCCAAGGTTTTGAAAAAAAAAAATCTCGCTTTGATTTATTTCACATATGTAAACATCTCTGCATACAATGTCAGTGTATGTAAGCCATGTGAGGTGTTGGTGTAACTCTGCCTCAAATATTAAATGTTGAAAGGACTATTTCTTGTTCAAACATGACCCTTGTAGGGGACTACACCCTCCAATTTTATATTGTCAAGAGTTTTTAGCCTTATGTGGCCATCAATATCATTCTTACCAATTGATTCTCATCATCAAGAAATGATGTTGAACTTTATTTTTGGGTATGAAGTTTTTATTATTATGGGACCTCTAAATTTACATAGTAACATAACTATTTATTGGGTTGCTATAATCATATTACATCACTCTCTCAATTTAATTTTTATTTATTTGTCTCCGAAGAAATATATAAAATGACACATTAAAAAATAAATATATCAGAGTACAAAATTGATTTGACATATTGATTGCGTTTGTCTTAACTTTGGTAGCAGAAATAGTGACTTCATGACTATTTTTGAAGGATAAAAATTGGAAAAATTTATTCTTTAGAGTCTCTCTCATTGTGACCCTAAAATCAAGTAGTCTACGGAATCATTTTTTCTCTTACATTGTGACTCTGACCCATAGTAAGAGAAAACATAGCCAACCATTGAGTTTTCAATAGATTATTCTATCTAATATTTTCTAAAGAGCATTGCTACATGTGCAATAAAAAATCAGTCAAAATAGTAACAAGTTGTGCACAACATATATAATAGAAATTGCACAACGAATATTACATATTGTGCACGTCATATATATCACATGATGTGCACAACATATATCATATATTGCAAAGAAATATGATGTTGTAACATGCAGGGACGGATCCATATATACATGTACGGGGGCTTATGCCCCGACTGAACTTTTACTTTTTAAGTTTGAATATATATATAAATGTATATATTTTACTCCTATTGTATTATTAAACTTGCCCCTATACTTAAAAAATTGAAAAATATCATCTTATATTTATATATATTAGCGATGTAATATTTTTGCTCTCACTTTTAAAATTTTCTGGATCCGTCATTGCACTCATTGGTAACATGTGATATATGTTGTACACAATAGATGATATATGTTATGAACAGCATGTGATATACATATTGTACATTTTATATTATATATGCTGTGCATAATATATTAACTGTTTTGACTATTTAGTATTTTTTTTTCCTAAAAGACCGATAAAATTGAATGAATGAAAAGAAAATAATGGGATCACATGTGATAAATATTGTAGTTGATTGGAATTCAATCTCAATAATGATATATATTCGATATTTTGCACCTTGTGGGAGGTACCAAATTCAGGTCTGGTATGGCTTTTGTACCTTGGCTTTTAAACATTCTCCCCTTTTATTTATTTATTTATTTAAAACTTCGATTTATACCAAACATTTGGACTGCGAAAGGCTCTTTATTGGTGGGGGCTGCTAGTTCTTTTGTTGTTGTGAATTATTTAGGACATACGAAACTAAATTAAGAGTTGCTTTCTCCACATTCTTTCCCCAATTCATATTCATATATATATATATACAAAACAAAATCTTCCATCCAAAAAGTAGCTCCCATATGAATTTATATATATTATCATATTGAACAGTGCTTTGAATCTAAGATCTTGCTGATGAAAATTTAATAGCAAGAATGGATGGAATTGAAGGGGGGAAAGCAGAGATGCTAAGATCTTTTGGGACATTCAATGTGCATGATTTTTACAGAGTCCTCTGTATCTCTGATATATATATATATAAAAAATATGTTATGTGGATGGTCTCTCCAAATTTATCATGTTTGGCTTAATGATCTCTCCAAATATGCAGTAAAAAAGGTAATAGTACATGTAGCCAGTAATACAATTCAACAATTATTAACTATTTAACTTGCGCTATACAATTATTGAACCCACAAGCACATAAAAAATGTAGAACCGCATATACAATTGGGAAATGTTTATCATACAATTCCTTATTCTCCATTTTCTCGCATGACACACACATCCAAAACGACTCTTTAAAAACTCTTTCTCCTCCAACAAATTGTAAAATTGGTTAAGCAAAAACAACAAATAACATATAAAAAATACATCATATATATATATATATATATATATGTCATTGTTAAAATACGTAATATGTCACTTATTTATTTATAATGTATGTTATAAACAAATTTTATACATTGAATACTAGTTTGATATATTTTTGTTGCACAACAAACATTTATCGTAACAAAAAGCTTAAATATTACTTAGTTCTTGAAAAATAAGTAAAGTCCCTGTCCCTATAATTTGTTTAAATATTTGTAAATTTATTTGATTTTAGTCTCTACAAACTGCAATTAATTTATCATCATTAAATTTTGAGTTGATTGATGAAAAATTATCTAATATGTTGCTATAACTAGATATCATATTAATTTTATGTGTCAACAATATTGTATAATAATTCGTTAATTAAACTCAACCTTATTAATTAATCATAACAGATCTAATAATTCATTTTACAGCGGTTAAAATGATAAAAAAAATTAGACCAATAATTATTAATTATAAAATTAGGGCAAGTGGCTTGCCGTCAGGGTTTTGCCCAATACCAATAATGTACAGCTATATAGTTCCAAAAGGCCAATGGAACACTTTAGATAAGATTGGATTAATTAAGAAATTTAATTTGAAAAATAAAGAGAGAGAAAAGAAAAGGAAGAAAATTTTTATTTTAAATAAAATTCATCTTTATATATAACTTTTTAATCATTACCAAAAAATATATAATTTTTAATCACTTGTTACATATTTTTATAAATATTTTACAATTCTCTATACATGTTGAAGGGAAAAAATAATTAATTATCCGTCTTTATTTCCACTCAAATTTTATTTTAATCAATCAAAATCATAATTTTATTTTAATGGTCAAATTCAACAAATTGATACTGTTAGTGGTCCTAAACTACGACATATGCATATGTAGTGTTAACATAAAGAAGGAAAAAGGGGTCAAACGTGTATAGGTTATCAGCTCGAGAAAAATTTCCAAACAAACCTTAATTAGCTTCTAATCATCATGATTAATAAGTGCTTTAATTAGTTTAAACTCATTAACATATATACATATCGTGGTCTTGTGGAAAATAATTAAGGAAGATTTGAAAATTAGTATAAAATTATATTTTGTAATTGGACTATATTCTGGAGTATATTGAGAGGAACCAATAACATGGGGAATATTAAGAGAACATCCTTGATGAACGCTGTAATGAAAATGAATTTTATTTGAACTTCTAAAGTGTAGATAGAATAATTTCATATCTGGATTAATAATAAATAAATGAAAATAAATATCAATTTTATTTTTATTAATTTAATAGTAAAACCTTCTTTCTTTATTTTCTAAAGTGAGATACTAGTTTTTAACAATTATATATTTTCCCTTCAATTAAGGGAAGGCATGCATGTCTAGAGTAATAATGTAAATAAAATAAAGATGATGGTTGATTAATAAATAGAATTTAATTATGATGCACACTCAATTATATTTATGAGACTTTTTAATTAATAAATAATTAAATTAAAAACTTTTATTAATTTATTTATTTATAATTAAATATTTATATAAAATTACTTTATATTAAAATAAACTCTAATAAATATGCCTCAATTATTGTTCTCTTCTTGTCTTGTTTTATTCTTGTGAAAACTCTAGAGTGAATGAGTAATGTCAATTAAACCCAAAAACAGGAAGTAACTCGATGTGACGCTCGAGTTTACCATGCAAAGAAAAGATTTCTCCTTTTTATTCTTGAAAGGAAAATAATATTACAACATATAATATATATTATGTACAATATATTATATATAATATGCTATATTGTGCATATTATATATATATTAATTATTTTGACTAATATTTTTATTATATATCAAGATTTTCTATATATATATATATATATATATATATATTAACTCCCTAGCTTGTTGGCTAAGATCATAGGTCAAGAATTGCAACAACTACTACAAATAATATTGTTATTAATATAAAAAAAATATTTAATAATAGCAACATAATTATTTTTTATATTGCCAATTGATAATAATTTGACATGTCATTTATAATAAATGATTTTTAAAATTTCAAAATACAGTTTATTTTAAAATGAAAAACGTTGATTGAAAGTGTAAATAATTAATCCCATATTTAATAGTAAATATCCTTTTATATAAGACATATATATTCATCGTTAGAATTTTTTGTTATTGTCTTTAAATGTGATAATAAAGTGCATTGATTTTACTTATCAATTAGAATTATTAGTGATAAGATGAATGCTTTAATTAATCATATAAATAGCATATGTATATATAGTTGCAATAAATAATGTTGTAAATAATATAGGGTTGAGCATGAAAAGAATAAGAGAAATGATTTGTGTACACTCATTTTCAGCCACTAATCAGTCACTCACGTATTTTATACGAAATACGTATAAATTAACGTATGAATTTATATGTTGAATTATTTTAACTCACTCGCTTCTCGTTATAGATACGTTACTTCTTTCTCTTTTTCTTTTCTTCTTCTTCGTTCTTCTGTTTGTCACAGACCCCATGGCTTGTGATGACTTGTAATTGATGTATTTTTTTTCTCAAATACTTCTTAATCACAACAAGGTCACCAAGGACATGGCAAGGATCATGGTGCAAGCAACTTGGCTCTGGACAAACAAACACCTTCTTCTTCATGCCTTGTGTTTCTCTCTGCAGAAGTTTCCATGGCACTATATCCCAATGTAGTCACCCTCTTGGATGTTGGATTGTGATCTTTATTTATGTTGGACTGTGGTCTTTATTTATGTTGGATTGTGGTCTTTATTTATGTTGGATTGTGGTCTTTATTTATGTTTGATTGTGGTCTTTATTTATGTTGGATTGTGGTCTTTATTATGTTAGATTGTGGTTTTTATTTATGTTGGATTGTAGTCTTTATTTATGTTGGATTGTGGTTTTTATTATGTTAGATTGTGGTCTTTATTTATGTTGGATTGTGGTCTTTATTATGTTAGATTGTGGTCTTTATTTATATTGGATTGTGATCTTTATTTATGTTGGATTGTGGTCTTTATTATGTTAGATTGTGGTCTTTATTTATGTTGGATTGTGGTCTTTATTTATGTTCGATTGTGGTCTTTATTATGTTAGATTGTAGTCTTTATTTATGTTGGATTGTAGTCTTTAATTATGTTGGATTGTGGTCTTTATTATGTTAGATTGTGATCTTTATTTATGTTGGATTGTGGTCTTTATTATGTTAGATTGTGGTCTTTATTTATATTGGATTGTGATCTTTATTTATGTTGGATTGTGGTCTTTATTATGTTAGATTGTGATCTTTATTTATGTTGGATTGTGGTCTTTATTATGTTAGATTGTGGTCTTTATTTATGTTGGATTGTGGTCTTTATTTATGTTGGATTGTGGTCTTTATTATGTTAGATTGTGGTCTTTATTTATGTTGGATTGTGGTCTTTATTATGTTAGATTGTAGCCTTTATTATGTTAGATTGTGGTCTTTATTTATGTTGGATTGTGATATTTATTATGTTAGATTATGGTATTTATTTATGTTGGATTGTGGTCGTTATTATGTTAGATTGTGGTATTTATTTATGTTGGATTGTGATCTTTATTTATGTTGGATTGTGGTCTTTATTATGTTAGATTGTGGTCTTTATTATGTTGGATTGTGGTCTTTATTTATGTTGGATTGTGATCTTTATTATGTTAGATTGTGGTCTTTATTTATGTTGGATTGTGGTCTTTATTTATGTTGAATTGTGATCTTTATTATGTTGGATTGTGATCTTTATTATGTTGAATTAAATCTGATTTTTATTTTTTTTTCGATGAGTTTCATGAGCTACAAGTTACACAGAACTGTGAAACATTATAAACCACACCATGCTAGCTACGTATGGCTATATTACTTCAAAGTACACTGCATGTTCTCGACTATCAAATTCCCCAATAAGCTATTACCCAGGATAGTCAAGAAAGCTCGCCTCTTCAAGAGCCAAGAAATCTGATTTTTAGTTAGATTCCATATTCATCCACTTGGATGTTGGATTGTGATCTTTATTATGCTGGATTGTGATCTTTATTATGTTGGATTAAATTTGATTTTTATTTAGAGTCCATATTCATCCTCTTGGATGTTGGAATATGGTCTTTATTATGTTGGATTGTGATTTTTATTATGTTGGATTAAATCTGATTTTTATTATGTTGGATTAAATCTGATTTTTATTTAGAGTCCATATTCACCCTCTTGGGTGTTGGATTGTGGTCTTTATTATGTTGAATTAAATCTGATTTTTGTTTAGAGTCCATATTCCGTAATATGGGGTACCAGTTTTTTATTCAGGCGCATGAGTTTCACTTTTTTTAAATGTGAGAGTAGATATTTAAAAATTGAGTTACACAAAATACGTATTTTAATAATAGTGGCTGATTTTTAATATACACGTAGCATAATAATAATAATATAGGGTTGTCATAAATTTTGTCACCTATGAGAGCTGTGGTGATAGTGACTCACATGACCGACTTGACGAGGCTAAGGGTGTTTTGTCGATGGCTGTGCCTCTATAACCAAATGGACATCACTAGTCAAATGTGGTTTTCTTACTTTTTAAAGTAAAAGTAAGGGATGATAAATATTTTGATTATATTCAAGGAATGAGTAAATTAAATTAGATTGTCATTTTCTTTATTAATTAGTTCTCTTTTTAAATCTAAACCACTGGTATTTAGATCAGGTTTTAGACTTTTAACTAACCTAATTTTAGACTACTCAACCCATTACACTTACCGTTACTAATACAAGGATGTATGAGAATAAGAGAAATAAAATTGGACTATTAGGTCTTACTTGAATGATCAAATAGAAACATAGAATCATATGACTTTTTTAATTTTAACTATTTAAATAAGATTCAATGATCATATATATTTGACTTTAAATATCTAGTAATATTTATTCAATTTTATTTGTTACTAAAAAATTCATGGAAGCTATAATTAAATCAATCACTCCATAAGCAATTAATGTTGTCAACTGCTTTCTTTTATTTCATAACAATAATCATTTTAATATATTAAAAAATAATATGTAAACAAAATAAATGACCCTTCCGTTCATGTACTGTTATAATAATTTGAATTCAATTTTTAGATTTACTTTTTGTTTTGATTGGATGTCCTTCTAAAAAATAATTTTTTAATTAATTTTTTTTGAAGAAGATAGAAATAATTTTACGTTTGGATATAAAATTAGTTTATGTTTGTATGTAATAAAAAAGATCATCGTAACCATATTTGTTATATTACAGAAAATAATGTATTTTTTCAAAAAGTGGAAATTATAGCTTCTAAAATAAGATATTTTTTACTTTTTATAGTAATTATACTTTAATAAAAAATATTTATATAGTGATTATAATTTAATAAAAAAAATTATTTTAACTAAATAATGTCCAAATAAACAATTTGTCTATAAAATACGTGTTCAATGAATTTGAAGAAGAAAAAAAGAAGCTATACTAAAAATGATTAATTGTAAGTTGAATATAGCCTTATCGTATTAATATATATTTGGTGTATTAGTTTGTAAGGATGACAACATGGCAAGGACGAGTATAGTCCCATCTCCATTCGTATCCTATAAAAGAAATTTTTATCCCTATCCTCATTCCCTGCTTTGAAAGAATTTTTTTTCCATTCCTGCTCTCCACAGGAATTTCCGTGGAGCTCAAATGGGGAATGAAAAATAAAATATTTTATATATAAAAAATATAATTTTGAGAAAATTAATACAATAATTATCAATTATAAATATATTGTTAAATATGTCCTTACAATATTAAAAATAATAAAACAAATCATAATTAAAAGTAAAAAAAAGTAAAATAAATCTTAGACAGTAAAATATAAGTCACAAAAATAGCAAAATATATATTTCATAGTAACTTGGTATCAAGGTATATATATGTTATGGTTTCAGAAATGTGAATAGAGATAATGAGAGAGATGCTAAAGAAATTATATGTGGCGTTAAGTTATTTGATAATTTTTCAATTCTATAAAAGTGGATTTATATATATATATATATATATATATATATATGAAATTATAAATTTATTTTTGGAACGGAAATCTCTACAAAGCAAAGAGCATAGTCTTCATCCCCGTTCCTGTACTATCTTTAAGCGAGATTTTCCTCTCATTTCCATTCCTGCAGGCTAAAAATTCCCAACTGCGAACCCGTTCTGGGATGGCGATTGAAGGATAATCCAAAGGGAAAAGAACAAAAGGGGAAAAAGTACATACCCCACTCAATTCCAACAAAAGTACTTTCGAGGTGGCAATATTCATGTTATTTGCGGAGGGTGTATTAATTCGTAGTTTTAATAAAGGTGTTTTTTTAAGTGTTTGTACGGAAGGTGTATTAATTCATCATTTTAATAAAATAAATTTCCATAAATATCCATTAAAATCTACTCATATTGAATAAGAAAAAATATGGATATATATAAAAAGTTCATAAAATTTAAGGATAATAAATATGATTAATTATAAATATTTATATAAATTATAAAAAATAGATTTTCTCTTATGTTTTGGTTCAATCTAAGGCTAGATGATGGTGGGGGCAATGTGATTATTATTTCTTTCTATCGCATACTCCAAAAGTAATAATCACATATTTTAAACGTGGGAATATTAACGTAAAAAATGTTTACTCTCTCCGTTTTACATTTTTTTTATAATTGTGAAATATTTATCTATTTACAATATTTAGGTATATTTTTTATTCTATCTATACCCTAAATAAATAGAAAGAGAATGGAATATAGAGTAATAATGATTATACAAAAAATATATAACCTTGATAACGATTTATTTTGTATTCAACAATAATTTTGTCAACTTATACAATTTGATGTTTCTATCGAAAAATATATATTTTTCACCTTAATATGCTTATTATTGTTTGATTTTACATATATTTTAAAATGGAAGGAGCAATTATAAGCTCTCTTACATACCAATGTTAATTTAAATAGAGTCTGAAAGGGATAATATAATTTTTCATCAATAATAGTGAATAATATAATTCAGTTATTAAGAGACTCAAATGTTATAAAATTTAAATAAAATGTTCAATTTTACTAGTACATAAAATTATTTATATAATCATTTGATAAAATTAAAGCTTTCTATGCTAGTTGTGTAATTTTTTTTCATATCATGGGTTTAAAAAATCAATTAAATGTGTTTATATTATATATAGTAATACATAAATGAATTACAATAATAATGTGTTTAATTGATTTCACATCACTTTTGTTTGTATATATCAAAATGAAACACTTATTCTTATATATATATATATGAATACAAATCTTGTAGAATCATCACTTCATATAACCTTATATGACATTGAATAATAACTTTAACTTTTGCAACTTGAAAAATAATATATCCTATATATATATTCTCTCAATTAAGAGAAAAACCATTGTTGATGGGTTGCATGATATTATTATTATTATTATTATTATTATTATTATTATTATTATTATTATTATTATTATTATTATTATTATTATTATTTAAAATCTGCACAGTTATGTGTCCATGTGCAAAGAACCAGTGTTTGGTGTCATGAACAAACATACATACATTAGAGATTCCATTAACCCACCACAACACTATTGATGTGATGTACTTGATTGGTTGGTGAGCATGGCCTCAAAATATAATGTTTTATTGAAATAATCAAATTTTAAATTTTTATGTACAATAATAATATTTATCTACAAATGGAACCACTAGTATATGTTTGTAACTTGTAACAAATTAAATATATATAATATAATATAAGAGTTTAATTATATATAATGCACTGACACGACACTGATAGTAAATCACCTCTATTGATTTGTGTGATTTTTTTATTATTGAATGGTTGACTTAAAGACTATGATTGATATGTCAATTTATTATATGTCTGTGTAAAATTACTTTATACTAACAACGGATTAAAATTAAACTCATAATATAATATAATATAATAATGGATGAGATCGAACATTTCTAACCATCAAGAAGACAAAAACTTATTATAGCACTTTAGCATAAAGTTGTGTTTCCCCTTTGATGTTTCTTCGACAAATTCATGCACGAATGGCAAAAGATTCATCAATTTTCTTTTTCTTTTCACTTTTTGATCAAGTGATGGTGATCATCATTATTATTTTCACTTAGATTTTAGAATTATTGGTTAGGCAGAGAAAAAATGTGTCATGCAAAGAACAGTTTGAAGAGGGGTGATTAAGAAATGGACACGACAATTTTGTGGTGGTCACCCTTGTCGCCCACATCATTTTGTATTAATCAAATCAAAAATGGGTTTGTCTTAATTTTTGGGAACATTTATAAGCTCATAATGGGATAATTATATGCATTAACAAAAACATTTCTAGTTTGGCTGTCAATTTTATGTCATAACCGGGTGGCAACTTTTGTCTTTTCCTTTTCATCTTTTTTATTTGAGAGAATTATTGATTTCAGGAATTATAAATGTTTTTTCTTATGTATATATAGTTATTAGAAAAGTCTGTATATACAATCAAATAAAATTAATAAGGAGTCAATTAATTAAATTATATATTGTATAAATAACTTACGAATATTAAAAAATTAAATACGGTTAATAATTTATATATTTTATTACATTAATTAAATTTGATTAACTTTTTACTGGCTCCTATACATGTCATATGTATATCATTATCCATAGTTATTGCACATTATTATAAAGAGTCGTGTTGTATCTTTTTAACAATTAACTAGTCTTGTACCCGTGCGATGCAAGAAGGTTATATCAAATTTTACGTTTAAGATATTAAATAATTAATGGAAAAAATATTTGTATAAAATGAAGTTAAATGAAAATATGTTATTTATAAATTTATTTTGTAAATATAACAATAAAAATATATAATGAAATTATTATTATATTAGTGGAGGTAAATAAAATTATTCAATCACATAATTAGTTTTCATCTTTTCAATATCAAATTTGTATTCATAAAATATTTATAATTATTTTCTTTCAACAATCAACCAAAAATAATCATAATTTACAAATTATCAATCACTAAAAACTACCGAAATCCTAGAAAATGTTTCAAAACTAATAATTATCAATAATTAATAATTACTAATTATTCATATCTATTCCCGTCCAACAATCAATAAAAATATTAAAAATTACTAATTCATGTTCATAATTATTCCTAATTAACAAAAAATATTAAAAATATGTAATATCAATCACTAAAATTCTCTAAAATATTCACTAATTATCAATCACTAAAAATCATTAAATTACAGGTAAAATATTCAAATATCACTAATTATCAAACATTAATAATTACTAATAATTCGTAATTATTCTCTTTTAAAAAAATATGTTCATTATTTATGTTTTACATTTCCTGTGAGGCAGTAAATCAATCATGTCAAATATTAAATTATGAAGAATAGAAAATGAGGAGAAGAACGAAACAATAAAAAAATTATAGAAGAAAGATGAAGAATAGAAAATGAAAGAAGAAGAATTAAAAATAAATTAAAAAATAGAAAAAAAATGAAGGATGACTAAGGCTGAGTTTGGTAAAGCGCTTTTCGTTGGGGTGCTCCTGCTCTCAAAAAGCTGGAGCTCCTATTTTTCGTTTGATAAAGCAAAAAGTTGGACTGCTTTTGCTCATGGCTTTTGAGAGCAAGGGGTGCTCTTGAGAGCCATCAAGAGTAGCTTTTCAGAGCCAACTTTGGCTCTGTGAAAATGATAATACATAAATGACCCTTATTTACACAATATCTTTTAATATTATGTCTATTATGGTCATTTTATATCTTGGGAGCCACTTTACACTATTTTACCAAACATTATAATGATGACTTCTGCTTATTGAGAGCAATTTTTGTATAATTTTACCAAACGGTACTATTATGATTCTCTAAGAGCAGCTTTTTGAGAGTTCAAGAAGATCAGCAGTTTTTCAAGAGCCACACAACTTTACCAAACTCAGCTTAAGAAGGTAGATGAAAAAAATAAAATAAGAAAGAGGAAAAAGAAAAGAAGAGCAAGAAATAGATATGACAAAATAAGAGAGAAAGAGACAAAAATGAAGTTGAAAGGGTTGAGAAGGTGGAAAGATATATAGATATATATATAGATATAGATGATTTGACCATAATTTAACATCAAATGCTATAAACAAAGAAAAGAATCCGAAAGAAGATTTTTTTATAATGTGAATGTAAATAGAAAATTTATATAAAGATGATTTTATTATATATATTTCGAAATAAGATTTTCCAAATTTATATTATGAAATGTGAATAGACATTTTCAAATCAAATATTATCATTTCCAAATATTTTATGCATAAAATCAATTATTCTAAATAAAATAAAAGATACATATTGGATATTAATATTTAAAAGATACATTAAAGATTTGTAAATATCTTGAAAGAATAAAAATAAAGGATAACTAAAATTGCATACGTGTCACATTTATAGAGACTCAATTAATGGGCAAATTGGTAATCAACCATAACCTGTCTTTTACAATATTATATAGATTAATGGATTTTGCTAACAAGTGCCCTAAGAAATTAAAAATGGAAATATTTATCTCGAAAACATGCATTTTTATGTTTTTTATGCAAGGGCCCCACCATTATATTTTAATTTTTTTCTAAAGTTACTATTTTAAGTATCCTTAACAAGTGCCTTAAGGACACTTGTTAGCAAAATCCTTAATTATATTGTATAGAAAATTAATTGAAAGTTTTCTTCCGGTATCAAACATAATTTAATTTTAGCACATCAATTAGGAGAATGATACGAATTAGTATTAAGAGATAGAGAAAATAGAGAGAATTCAAAGAGAATAGAGAGATATCAGAAAAATAGACTTCATAATACTCATCATGTATGCTTAATACAATACAATCTATACCTATTTATACTATTTTCTAATTGGACTCCTATTATACTGTATCACAAGTGTTCATCTATACAAAAATCGAAATATTTTCGCTCAAAAATCATTTCCCTATGAAAAAATATTGATAAGGTATGGGAGAGCCTGCAAGTTCTTCTAGATCCAATGACATGAGCATATATATATATATAGAATTAGTCCTTTAATTTGTTATGAAAAAATAAACATTAGGTGCCATATATATATATATATATATAACTCAAACAACTATTAATTATGCATACATATAAATTAAAATACTCTTAGAAGGATCTCCCATATCTCATTATATTGATGGGATCAAAGCAGGCACAAATGTATTTTAGCCACAACGGTTTTAATTAAAACTCATATAACCTATATATTACATAAAGACATATCAAGTAGTGACATACAAATAAAACATAGTGGGATTAATATAATCGATATAACTATCTTAACTTGAGGATATTCAATTTTACAATTAATCTAACCACACCATTGTATACAATTTTACTCTATCTACGACACTAAAGCTTATAATCTTTATTTTATTAAATCATTTAAAATTATCAATATTCGTAACATTGAACATATTTTTTAAAAAATATTTATCACATACAAAATTTTAAAAAAAAGCACCAAACCCAACACTTTTTCTCAAAAAAGATGACCAATTAAAAAAAAAGCAATTAAAATAATAATTTATTTTATTTTTAAGACTAACAATATATCTAATTAAACTTTCTTTCTTTTTTGGTGAATATTTTCTTTTTTATCTTTTATTTTTAACACATGAATAAGAAAAAAAAAGTTGGGCCCAAAGAAGATTTTCATAGCCCAAAGTTGTAATGAAAACACAATATCATGGAAGGCCCTTGCAGTAGCAGCAGCAGCATAGGAACAGGGTTCAGAGAACCAGCGAGAGAGCTAAAGTGCCGCCGTCGCCGCCGCCGCCACCACCACCACCACCACCATCGGAAGAAAAAGAATCAGCCATGGGTTCGAAAGGCCAAAGATGGAGCGAGCTTGAAGAAGACGACGAGAATCTCGATTTTCTCCTTCCGCAGAAGCAGGTGATAGGACCTGACCAGAACGGGATTAAGAAGGTGATTGAGTACAAGTTCAGCGACGATGGCAGCAAGGTCAAGATCACAACCACCACACGCACACGAAAGCTCGCAAACGCACGACTCAGCAAGCGCGCCGTTGAGCGCCGATCCTGGCCCAAGTTCGGCGACGCCGTACACGAGGATGTTGGTAGCAGGCTCACCATGGTCTCCACCGAAGAGATCCTCCTCGAGCGCCCTAAGCCTCTCGGTTTGTCTTATATCTCTATCTCTTCTTTTTCGAATCTAGGTTTTTCTCTAATATTTTTTTGGTGGAGAACCGTTCCCTTAAAATTTTTCGGATTTGATGTTTTCGTTACATTCTGATATGTCTCGTGTTATGAGAGAGAGAAGAGAAGAGACTCTGAAACAAAATGAAATTTTTAGGTTTATTTGAACGAGGAAGAAAAATACACAAACACATGAGAGTACTTTGGTCCTGAAATTGCATGTCTGTGTCACTTCGCCTTCGGTATTTGTTGTTGGTGCCTTGCTTTGTAATCATGAATTGTAAAATCATAAATGCTTTGTATAAGTCATTGAATCAAATTAGTCATTGAAGATAATAATTTTAGCTCTGATTAGTTCAGTGATTGTTTAGGATCTGTTCATTGTACCATCATGATTCATGATTATAAAGTTATGGCCTAAATTGTAAGATGTAAAGCTTCAGGGATCAAAGTGAATTGCTTGTGAAATTTCAGGGACCTAAATGAGTACTATTGCCTCAATGTTAAATCTGTAGACCAGATGCCTAATTCAAAATTGTAAGACGAGACAATCCTAATTTTAAGGTTGTATGATGATTAACGACTGTCTAGCTCAACCATTCTTGATCTTGAGACAGGTAATGCAATGATTCAAAATGGAGCAAAACATAGGGCGGGTTTAGTTTGTGGATAATTGAGTGCAGGATTATTTGGAAATTTGATTTCTTCATTTTTAGGGTTTTAGTTCACTTAGGAATGTGTTAGTGACAATGGGGGTTTTAGTTTTTTGCACTCTAACTAGGAACATCCTAGTATATAGTATAGGTCACTCCCGGTGCTCTCAGTTGTGTTGTTATGTTTAGAAAGGTTGTGTAATGAGGCGATCAAAATGGTTTCTGTGTGGAGTTTAATTGAAAGTACCTGCAAATCTGCAATGAGTATATCTATAGATATTTTCTTAACTTCTCTGATATTACTATATTTTCTCTACTTTAGCGGATAATTTTTACTTGTTAACTGCCTTGACCATGGCCATTTGTATCTAACTTTCTATGACATTCATGTCCTAGTTCATATGATATTGTATAAGTTTGTGTGAATCATGTGAGTGTGTCTGTTAGCATAATACGGCATTGCTTTGCGATTTTCAACAGGTGCCAAAACTGAGGAACCAAAGGCTTCTGGTGACCCATTAGCAATGCAGAAAGGTGCTGTTCTTATGGTCTGTAGGACTTGTGGGAAGAAGGGTGACCACTGGACTTCAAGGTGTCCATACAAGGATCTTGCCCAGCCATCTGAGGGATTCGTTGACAAGCCTCCGGTGTCTGACTCTGCAACCGCTGCTCCTGGTTCAACAAAGGGAGCATACGTGCCACCTGGAATGAGAGCCGGTGCAGAGAGGACTGGATCGGACATGCGGCGCAGGAACGATGAGAATTCTGTCAGGGTCACCAACCTCTCGGAGGACACTAGAGAGCCTGATTTGCTCGAACTGTTCCGCCCTTTTGGCGCTGTGAGCAGAGTCTATGTTGCCATTGATCAGAAGACAGGCATGAGCAGAGGGTTCGGATTCGTTAACTTTGTAAACAGAGAAGATGCGCAAAGAGCTATCAACAAACTGAATGGTTATGGATACGACAATCTCATCCTCAGAGTTGAATGGGCCACCCCAAGGACAAACTAGATTCTTCCTTTTTCACAGCCAACTCCTTTTTGAAAGATCTCTAAACTTTTCTGTAAGTTTGCAAGTGTTATTGTATTATCTGCATCTTTTTTATTTATCAATTTAAAAAGTAAACTTTGATTCAAGATTCAATTTTAAAAATGCATTGTCTTATGAACGCTTAGTGTGTTCTTGTGTTTTGATAGCTGTTCTTTTTGACAAAGTGATGAGCCTTTTTTTGTGGACATTTATGCCCTTTTAAGTAGGGATGATAATGGGGCGGGTTTCCCCTCAACCCGCCCCGCAAGCTCTAAAATTTGTCTATTCCCGTCCCGTTCCTACCCGCAGGTTTAAAACATCAAAACCTGCACCCGCCCCACGGGTACCTGCCCCGCCACTCAATTTTAAAACAGTATCATTTTAATTATTATTAAATCTAATAATATTTGAAAATATATTGTTAATAATAATAATAATCAAATTTCGTTATCCAACACATTCATTAATAAAAAAACACACTATAATAATACTCCAGTTAACTTACACAAGTTTTTCTATATCATCATATATTGTTTCCTAGCAATTCCTTCAGTTTTTTAACAATAACAAAAAAGTTCCTTTCATTTTTAAAAAGACCATCATTATTTTCTTTTGAATATCAGTAATATATGACGTTCTATAAACTAAATAGGATGCATAAGTTATATATGAAGTTTCATAAACTAAAAGGCCTCTGGTCCATGATTTAGTCCCAAATACGAATTGAAAAATGTCCCACATTACGATATGGTGATATTCTTGTGTAATTGTGGTAAGAAATGAAAGTGGAACGGTGGTTTAAAAAATTAAGGATAAAATATTATTTTTTTTCTATAACAGAGAGATTATATATTATATATTATATAAATTAGAATTATAGAATATGAGGTGCGGGTAGTGTAGGGTAGGGTTCACCCTAAACCCGAACCTGCCCCGCCCCGCTTTAACCCGCCCCATTGTAGGATGAATTTTTAACCCGACCCGAGCACGTAGAGTGGGAGTGGGTGCCTCACATGTAGTGTTTTGACTTTCATCCCTACTTTTATGGAAATAATAAACTTGATCAGTGGGGGGTAAGTGGTTTCAATTTTGAGATGGTATCTTCCTTTTACTCATCTTATATTCTTGATGTAATCCAACTTTTCTTGGTGCATTTGTCTGTTTGTTACCACCTTGATGACTAGAATGGAGAGTGATTAATCTATTATTTGGAATCCAATCACATGACTAATGTAGAGCTGATCATATCAGAATGATAAACTCATGAATACACTTATTTTGGTTACTGATCCTAATGGAATATATTCCCTAACATTCTCCCTCAATCTCTAAGGAGAGAAAAATCTCAACTAAGTTTGTAACTCAAGTAAGAGAACTTGAAAGCATTTACTTATTCAGTATGAATATGAATTTTTTTCCTCGTATAGTAATCTAAAATCATATTTTAACACTTAAATTAGATGTCTTATTTCAGACATTATATCATATCCATCTAGTATACTCTATCATCATATCAAGTAGATATGATATTGGTGTTTCAAATGAGATATCGAGATGTTAGAATAACACAATTACATCGAATAAATATGATATTATGTTTCAAATGAAATATCTATAAAAAAAACACATGAAGACCCAAGTTGCGAGAATGACCAAGATTAGTAAGTGCATCTGTTACGGCTAAAATACATATATATTAACAGAGAGAAAGTCATTTTCCTGTCTACATCGGATGAAAAAAATTTGCCCATTTACACTATTAGTAAACCGGCACACTTACTGTCATTTTATATAATGCATAAAATGGCACACTTCTTGCCGATTTATGTATTATATAAAACAACACAATAGATGTCAGTTTACTAATAGGGTATACTGTGTGTCATTTTATGTATTCTATGCCTATAAATCAAGTACACTAGTGCATTTTTAACTTATTTCTAATTAATTTTGAAATATATGCATTAGTTATAATATTATATTATTTTAATATTAGTATATTGTGTGCCATTTTATGTATCATACTCTTATAAATCAAGGGCACTAGTGCATTTTCAATTTATTTCTAAATAATTTTGAAATATATGCATTAGTTACAATATTAGATTGTTTTAATATTAGTTATAATATTAGCTTGTTTTAATTTTAATATCAGTTACATTTAATTTTACTTAGTTTTAACATTAGTTATAATATTAGATTGTTTTAATATTAGTTACTTTTTATTTTATTTAGATTATGAGATTTCATTAATTTAAAATGTGAGATTTCACAATTTTTTTAGGTTTATTATAAAATAAAAACTATAGGATTTAAAATAATGAATTAGATGGATTTTTCATATATAGTAGAAATTAAAGACTATATACTTTAAAATATGAGATTTCACTATTTTTTCGATACACTATAAAATAAAGACAATAGCTTTTAAAATTTGAATCATATGAATATTTTACATATAGTAGAAACTAAAGGTTATATATTTTAAAATAAGAGATTTCAGAATTTTTTTTGATTGTATTACAAAATAAAGACTATAGTCTTTAAAATATTGAATCACATCAATTTTTAACATATAGTAGAAATTGAAGGCTATATACTTTAAAATATTAGATTTCACTTTTTTTTGTTTTATTATAAAATAAAGACTATAGCCTTTAAAATATTGAATCACATGAATTTTTCACATATAGTAGAAATTGAGGCTATATACTTTAAAATGTGAGATTTCACAATTTTTTTGGTTTTATTATAAAATATATAAAGACTATAGCCTTTAAAATATTGAGTCATATGAATTTTTCACATATAGTAGAAATTGTAGGTTATATACTTATAAAATGTGTGAACTATGACCTTTCAAATATTGAATCAAATAAATTTTTTACATAAAGTAGCTATATATTTTAAAATGAGAGATTTCAGAATTTTTTTTATTATATTACAAAATAATGACTATAATCTTTAAAATACTGAATCACATCAATTTTTAACATATAGTAGAAATTAAAGGCTATATAGTTTAAAATATGAGATTTCACTATTTATTTTGTTGTATTACAAAATAAAGACTATAGTCTTTAAAATGTTGAATCACAACAATTTTTCACATATAGTAGAAATTGAAGGCTATATACTTTAAAATGTGAGATTGCACAATTTCTTTGGATACACTATAAAATAAATACTAGCCTTTAATACATTGAATCCAATGAATTTTTCACATATTGTACAAATTGAAAGCTATATACTTTAAAATGTGAAATTCTACAATTTTTTTATTGTATTATAAAATAAAGACTATAGTCTTTAAAATATTGAATCACATGCATTTTTCACATATAGTAGAATTGAAGGTTATATACTTTAAAATATAAGATTTCAATTTTTTTTTGTTTTATTATAAAATAAAGACTATAGTCTTTAAAATGTTGAATGACATAAATTTTTCACATATAATAGAAATTGATGGTTATTTACTTTAAAATGTGTGATTTATCTTTTTTTTTTTATTTTGATACCTTACAAACTGAAGAATATGACCTTTAAATTATTGAATCAAATAATTTTTTTTACATATAATAGAAATTGAAGGCTATAAATTTTAAAATAAGAGAATTTAGAATTTTTTTTATTTTATTATAAAATAAAGACTATATGCTTTAAAATAGTGAATTGCGTGAATTTTTTACATAGAGTAAAGATTGAAGGCTATATACTTTAAAATGTTAGATTTCACAATTTCTTTGAATACACTATAATATAAAGATTATAGGCTTTAAAACATTGAAATCAATGAATTTCTTACATATTGTAGAAATTGAAGGCAATGTACTTTAAAATGTGATATTTCACAATTTTTTTATTTTATTATAATATAAAGACTATAACCTTTAAAATATTGAATCACATCAATTTTTCACATATAGTAGAAAATGAAGGTTATATACTTTAAAATGTGAATTTCACAATTTTTTTTGTTTTATTATAAAATAAAAACTATAGCATTTAAAATAATGAATTAGCTGAATTTTTCAGATATAGTAGAAATTAAAAGTTATATACTTTAAAATGTGAGATTTCACTATTTTTTCGATACACTATAAAATAAAGACAATAGACTTTAAAATATTGATTCATATGAATTTTCTACATATAGTAGAAACTAAAGACTATATATTTTAAAATGAGAGATTTCAGATTTTTTTATTATATTACAAAATAAAGACTATAGTTTTTAAAATATTGAATCACATAAATTTTTAACATATAGGAGAAATTGTAGGCTATATACTTTAAAATGTTAGATTTCATATATTTTTTGTTTTATTATAAAAATAAAAAATTATAGCCTTTAAAAATATTGAATCACATGAATTTTATACATATAGTTGAAATTGAAGACTATATACTTTAAAATGGAATAAATATTCACTTTAATCTCTCAAATTGTTAGGGTGATTCACTTTAGTCCCTAAAACTTAGAAATTAACTCTTTAGTTCCTCAAATTGCATTTTGTAGATCACTTTAGTCCGTAGTTAAACTTTCGTTAGTTAACTGTTACCAATTTACTGATGTGGCAAATTAAGTGACACGTGACACGCTACATTTAATGATGTGTCATGTTTGTTATTAGTGGCATGACACATGTCAATCACACGTCATGTTGTCTCCACGTGACATGTCATGAATGACAAAAACCATGACCAATAATCTACTAACTAACCTTCATCTATATATCTCAATTAAGGCATCTTCTCTTCTCGATCGATCTATATCTAACTCAATTAGTTCTTATTATAGATTATTGTCTTAACCAAATCACTTATATAGCAAAGGGAAATTATAAAATATGGTTTTAATTTTCGTTTGGGAGTGAAGTCATGACGATGTAAACTGGCTAGAACACACTTTAGTACTTTACCACTGCGACTGTAAACACCAACAGTGACTACGCAACACCTCCAAAAATTGTTGAGTTTCCTCTTCACCATTTTTGTGATTAGTGAAAATGATTGCAGGTTAAAAAAAATTTAAACATCGGGAGAAAAGATGAAGAATAACAAGAGTAAGACATGGTTGAGCATTAATTTAATAATTTTCTCCACATAGTAAATACTTCTCTGATGTAGTGGTAAAACACACTTTCATATCTAAAATAACAAAACCCTCAAACCACAGATAGATAGTAAAGAAAATTAAAGAAAAGTTTAGAGATTGTTCAAAAAGGAGTTGGCTGAGAAGAAGGAAGAATCTAGTTTGTCCTTGGGGTGGCCCATTCAACTCTGAGGATGAGATTGTCGTATCCATAACCATTCAGTTTGTTGATAGCTCTTTGCGCATCTTCTCTGTTTACAAAGTTAACGAATCCGAACCCTCTGCTCATGCCTGTCTTCTGATCAATGGCAACATAGACTCTGCTCACAGCGCCAAAAGGGCGGAACAGTTCGAGCAAATCAGGCTCTCTAGTGTCCTCCGAGAGGTTGGTGACCCTGACAGAATTCTCATCGTTCCTGCGCCGCATGTCCGATCCAGTCCTCTCTGCACCGGCTCTCATTCCAGGTGGCACGTATGCTCCCTTTGTTGAACCAGGAGCAGCGGTTGCAGAGTCAGACACCGGAGGCTTGTCAACGAATCCCTCAGATGGCTGGGCAAGATCCTTGTATGGACACCTTGAAGTCCAGTGGTCACCCTTCTTCCCACAAGTCCTACAGACCATAAGAACAGCACCTTTCTGCATTGCTAATGGGTCACCAGAAGCCTTTGGTTCCTCAGTTTTGGCACCTGTTGAAAATCGCAAAGCAATGCCATATTATGCTAACAAACACACTCACATGATTCACACAAACTCACACAATATCATATAAAAATGACATGAATGTCATAGAAAGTCAGAAACAAACAGCCAAGGCTAAGGCAGTTAACAATTAAAAACTATCCTCTAAAGTAAAGAAAATATATTTAAATGTTAATATTGGAGAAGTTAGGAGAATATCTATAGACACACTCATTGCAGGTACTTTCAATTAAACTCCACACAGAAACCATTTTGATCGCCTCACTTCACAACCTTTCTAAACATAACAACACAGGTGAGAGCACCAGGAGTGACCTATAATATAAACTAGGATGTTCCTAGTTTAGAGTGCAAGAAACTAAAACCCCCCATTGTCACTAACACATTCCTAAGTAAACTAAATCGAGAACAGAACAGAACCATCCCAAATCATGAAACCCTAAAAACGAAGAAATCAAATTTCCAAATAATCCTGCATTTGATTATCCCACCAAACTAAACCCGCCCTATGTTTTGCTCCATTTTGAATCATTGCATAGCCTGTCTCAAGCTCAAGAGTGGTTGCGCTGGACAGTCATTAATCATCATACAACCTTAAATTAGGATTGTCTCGTCTTACAATTTTGAATTAGGGATCTGGTCTACAGATTTAACATTGAGGCAATACTCATTTAGGCCCCTGAAATTTCACAAGCGATTCACTTTGATCCTTGAAGCTTTACATCTGACAATTTAGTCCATAACTTTATAATCATGAATCATGATGGTACAATGAACAGATCCTAAACAATCACTAAACTAATCAGAGCTAAAATTATTATCTTCAGTGACTAATATTATTCAATGACTTATACAAAGCATTTATGATTTTACGATTCATGATTACAAAGCAAGGCACCAACAACAAATACCGAAATGACACAGACATGCCATGTCAGGACCAAAGTACACCCTTGTGTTTGTGTAGTTTTCTTCTTCGTTCAAATTAACCTAAAAATTTCATTTTGTTTCAGAGTCTCTTCTCTTCTCTCTCTCATAACACGAGACATATCAGAATGTAACGAAAACATCAAATCCGAAAAAGTTTAGGGAAACGATTCTCCACCAAAATAAATTACAGAAAAACCTAGATTCGAAAAAGAAGAGATAGAGATATAAGACAAACCGAGAGGCTTAGGGCGCTCGAGGAGGATCTCTTCGGTGGAGACCATGGTGAGCCTACTACCAACATCCTCGTGTACGGCGTCGCCGAACTTTGGCCAGGATCGGCGCTCAACGGCGCGCTTGCTGAGTCGTGCGTTTGCGAGCTTTCGTGTGCGTGTGGTGGTTGTGATCTTGACCTTGCTGCCATCGTCGCTAAACTTGTACTCAATGACCTTCTTAATCCCGTTATGGTCAGGTCCGATTACCTGCTTCGGCGGAAGGAGAAAATCGAGATTCTCGTCGTCTTCCTCAAGCTCGCTCCATCTTTGGCCTTTCGAACCCATCGCTGATGATTCTTCGTCTTCCGATGATGGTGGTTGCGGCGGCGGCTCTTTAGCTCTCTTGCTGGTTCTCTGAACCCTGTTCCTATGCTGCTGCTGCTGCTGCTACTGCAAACAAAACCTTAACCTTATCTATAGAGCCTTCCATGATATCGGGTTTTGCTTACAACTTTGGGCTATGGAAATCTTCTTTGGGCCCAACTTGCTTTTTCTTATTCATGTGTTAAAAAAAGAGCAAAAGAAAGTTTAGATATATTGCTGGTTTTAAAAATACAATAAATTCTTCACAAAAACAAAAAACAATAAATTATTGTTTTAATTTCCTTTTTTTAAATTGGTCATATTTTTGAGAAAAAATGTTGGTTTTGGTGCTTTTTATTTTAAATTTTGTATGTGATAAATATTTTTTAAAAAATATGTTCAATATTACGAATATTGATAATTTTAAACGCGTTCATTATAAATAGCCTTTTTAAATCATTTTTTTATCTAGCTCTTCCCCATTAAATTGGGAATAATGTATATGGATATTTATTTAATATCCAAATATCATTATTTGATATTGTAAGACTAGTGAGTTGATGAAAGAGGGTTAAATGCATTTTTCACCTACTTGCAAGGTATTCTCTCTTAAGTCCTTCTTCACATTCAAATTTAATTGTATTATATTAGAGAGGTTAGGATTTTTCTAACAACTTGGATATTCATGTGTTTTTGGTTGCTCCTCTAAGGATGACTTTAGGGGGTTTTCCTCCCTCATTTTGTTGCTTAGTTTATTTTTCATTTTGGGCGATTTGCCCCGTTTAACTTGAAAAAAGAAAAGAAGAGAAGAAGCTTGTTAAAATTAGGTAATTTCATTATAATTGTGTTGTTCTATTATACCGATGTTTCATTTGAAACCTAATTTGAGTGTTAAAATATCATTTTTGTTTACTATGAGAAAAAATTTCATGTTCTTATTGAATAAGAAAATGCTTCCAAGTTCCCTTACTTGAGATCCAAACTCAGTTGAGATTTTTCTCTCCTTAGAGATTGAGGGAAAATGTTAGGGAATAATTCTATTAGAACCATTAACCAAAAGAAGTGTATTCATGAATCATCAATAATGCTTCTGTACACTAAAATGGTGCCACCATCAGCCACCCATAATAAATGTATATAGTTTGTTACTAATAATTTTGTAGATCCCACCTTAAAAAGTTGTTGATGACTGAAAAATAGTGTACATGTAACATTGTTAGTTTATCATTATGATATGATCAACTCTACATTAGTCATGTGATTTGGATTCCAAATAATAGATTCATCCCTCTCCATTCTAGTCATAAGTGCTGCTGTAACAAATAGACAAGTACGTGCACCAAGAAAAGTTGGATTATATCAAGAATATATAAGATGAGTAAAAGGGAGATACCATCTCAAAATTGAAATCACTACACGCCACTGATCAAGTTTATTATTTGAGTTAAACCTCAAATTAGTCCTCCACTTTGCATGCGTGAATCAAATTAGTCCTTCACTTTAATTTTCGCTCAAAATAGTCCTCCACTTTGTAATATGTGAATCAAGTTAATCCTCCTGACATTCTTTTGTTATAACTCCGTTAAATTCGGCTAATGTGGACGGTTTAATACCAACTTAGCAAGTGACATGTAATCCTATAAATACATATAATTCTTATTTATTTTGAATCAAAATAATCATCCGCTCTTATTTAAAGATAACTATTTTGATTTAAAACAAGTAATTTGGAGAACTTATAAGAGTTATGAATTTCTAGGATTACATGTTACTTACTAGGTTAGCAATAAACAATCCATATCAGCAAAAATTAACAGAATTATAACATAAAAAATAAATGGAGGACCAACTTGATTTACAAAGTGCAAAGTGGATGACTATTTTGAACAAAAACTAAAGTGGAGGACTAATTTAATTCCCTCTGTCCACTTTTATTTTTCTTTCTAAGAAATTTATTTGTCCACTATTATTTGTCATTTTAGATTTTCAATGAAACATTTATAATCTTTTTCCAATTTTATCCATACATACATTCTCTTTTTATCTCTTACAATTATTATTGTACAAAAAAACTATAAGGATAATTTTGTCATTGTACATTTACTTCTATAGAAATTTATGTGTTTTAATCACCTTCTTAATAAGTGTGCAATACTCTAAAACGTCAATTAAAAGTGGACGGATGGAGTATTCCCAAAAATTTGTTCTTTCATTGTTTCTTTTGGTCACAAGTGTCTTCAATTTCTATGCTTTTCAATGCTTTCAACTTTCTGTACCCTGTATCAGTTCCAAATATCCTAATATGATAGAACAAAAAGATTAGTAAGTAGTAACATTATCAGTAATTTAGCATAACACTGAAATTCAAGGACATCATGAAATGTCATTTAAGCCATCTCAGATATTGGTTATAATGGAAAAGAATAAGAGCAGTGCTACCCGACTCGATTCTCATGCCCAACAAGCATTTCCCGATATATTTACAAAACACGTTTGAAATATAAGCTTCAAACGGTGCCAACTCATTCGTGTTGGGCAGTGATTCAGGTTTACTAGCATTTTTTCAAAGAGTAAATATTCTTTAAGTAGAAAATATCCAATACTTACCGGTCCATGTATGTAAAAGTTGATGAATAGTTTCCGGACTTGGTGTATAGCAATCGGTGATGGTCATGGAAATCAGCTCTGGAAATGACAATGTAAAGTTCAATAACTAGCATAATTGTGGAATAAACCAAATAGTTGATGTTAAGTGAAGGACAAGAAACTTCACACTCACCCCCCATACAATGGAAGGAAGTTTGAGAGACTCCAGGGAAAATCGTAACCACAATGCGCCTCGACTGTCTCTAGGACTCTCAGAACCATCCATAACCATAGAGTCATCAAATGGGGCCCAGTGATGGCTGGACCAAAAATGGTAGCGAATCCAAGGAAAAGTATCTCAGCAGGATGAGCATATTCAGAAGTAAGTCCAAAAGGCGTAGCATACCTTCACAATGTAGTGAAACACATTTGGTAAAAATCAAAACCTTGTAGTTTACAACTATACAGATAATCTTCAGCATAATAAACCAAACCCGCATAACACTTACTCGTGATGAACACTATGTACATGCTTGTATAGCCATTTTGTGTGCAATACGCTATGTCCCAATAGAATATAAAGTCCTCCACGATGAAGTAAAATATTATTTGAATTAGAACTACTTTCCTGAAAAACCAAATTGTTGTCACTAAGTAAGCCTAATGGAAAGGCATATTCCCAAAGTTTATAGGAACACCTAAAGTGGGACTGCTACGTCCAGAGCATGATTATGACAGTGATCAAAAGAACCTGAAAATACCAGGAGGGTAGAGGAAAACTACTCCGCATGCCCATGTATCTGAAGATGATATGACAAAATCACAACAGGCAGATTCACTCCGAGATGATAAAGCAACAGGCGAAGAATACACTTCTCCTGAGCTGCAGGGGTGTTATTTTTCGCCTGCATAAAAGTAGGCATTACCGACAACACCAAATTGTGCACATTGATTAGACTAAGCTTCAGCTTAAGAAAAAGCACATAGATGGGGAGTAATAATGAATCACATTGTAAGTTCCAAACATTGGAACCAGCAGGGAAATTTGATTGTAAACCAAGATCAGACCAGGTTTTACCTTCCTTTTTTGCCCTAAAGTATTCAACTACATAATAACAAGTGGAATGTAGAGAAATAATCATTTCTGCTTGTAGCATCAAGGGCTTTCAGTTAATGGATTAATCAGATATACCAGGCACAAATAATAATAAAAATAATATAAAATATTGGGAGAAATTTTTTTGTGCAGAATGACGAACTAAAAAGTTGACACCAGTGAGGAATCATTGCCACAAGGCATAAGAAAGAGTCACCAAGGCTACCAATAAGTGGGATATAGAGCTCAACCCCAAACAAAATTACTATAACATCTACTAGAATAAGACATACATTAAGAACTAAGAAATCATAAAGGGAAATCTCCCAGGCCTTTCACTAGTAAAGTCAGGCATAACATTGTTTATAGAACTATGGAAATTAGAAAAGAGGGAAATTTGAATGTGATATGATGAACAAGGACTCATCCTGAGTATCATACCTATCATGTCTAAGTAAAACTAAGTTGAAGCAGTTTTAGTTATGAAGGATTTCTTCTAGATACAAAAAAAAAAGCCAGCCTAATGCACAAGACTCCCACCAGATAGGTTATGGGGAAGGTAGCTGTATGCAGTCTTACCCCTTTTGCAGGGGAGATTGTTTCTAGGATTTGAACCTTTGAAAGGTTGTATCTTCTGCTAAAATTCATTTAGAAGAAGGGAAGTAAAAAAGAAACAACAAAATATTGAGTTTCTAGATTGTAAAACAAATTGAAGGAATCATACAACTTAAACATAAGAATGAAGTCGAGGCGGACCTGAATCTTGTACTTGCTCAGCCATCCGGACCTCTCAAGCCATATGAAGGGAAGTCCTGATAAAAAGAAAACACTTTCATGTAGAAAGAAACTACCCAAACATGCCAATTGAAAGTCACTGAAATGTGTGATCAAGTACTGCAACATTGAAAAGAGAAAGAAAAAATTTTATTTCTCCAGAAAAGAAAAAAAAATAAAGAACATTAACATGAGAACACATCAAGCCTGATTTCCTGAAATAGTACAAATATGTAACCTAGCAATCCATAGGATTCTATGGCTGTGTTCCTAAACAGTATATGCATCATCAAATCAAACATGCATACATGACTGCAACTTAGTTTCAAATTTTCAACTTGTTTCACCATTTCAAGAAGGAGGGGGGCAACAAAAAATTCAAAAAGTAAGCATGTTTGATTATTTAAAAAAGAAGAGCAAATCCAACATTGAGAAAAAGAAAGGGACAAATTGGTCCCTCCATACAGGACCATCATAATGTTTCAATTTTCATAAGTGAGAAAGTGACACTGATCTATAAGTAATAATCAAGCTCAAGCTGACAACAAAGTGACATAAATAATCAAATTCAAATTCCAAATTGAGCCTAACAGCATTTCGCTCAGTGACACCAAGACAGCCACACAATAATAATATTAATAACAACTATAATTGTTTATGCTTACTGTCCCATAAATTCAATGCACAAATCTCACATATACATCATAATGAAACATAACATCCACGCATGCATAAACACTACAGAATCACATGGAATTTGAGAAAAGAAAATAAATTTGTCCAAAAAAATCAAAAGGGTATATGAAAAACATAAGTATTTCTAGAAAAACAAAAATATGCAAAAAAAAGAAAAAAAAATGGTGTAGAGAACAGAACCTGCCAGCCAGATTCAATAATGGAAGCCATGTCAAGTGGAATAAGAGATGGAGAGAGGGAAAGAGCACGAGATTCCTACGACGGCAATGAAGTGAAAATGATGCGTAGCAATAGGCATTAGCATAAGGTTATGAGGATGTATGTTTGAGAGGTAAAGCAGGAAAGCTCCACCACCTTCTCTCGGAACCCAAAGAGCTAAGACAGACTGTAATAGCTAAACAATCATGCCACCTGTCCAATTCATTTTAACATCACATAATCATCTTAATCTTTCCAATATCATTTTTTCTTTCTACATTCTGTTCATATTATCTCAATCAAGCTTATATGGTGTTACACCTAAATATTATTTGGAAAATTTACTTAAAATTTTCATGAATTTATAAAAATACTATATGGATTTTTCTTCAAAATTATATTTAACTGTATGTATAAAGGAGGTTAATATGTCAATTAGGATTGACACACATAGTTCAATCTTTTGTCCATACTAGATATAATTTGAGTTCGATTCTTAAAAAATCTTCTTCGATAAGAGATATGTAAATTCTATCGTGAACTGAGGTTGGTAGAATTTTATCAAACCTCTTCTTTATGTTACCATTATCTCCTTTTTTTATTTTATTTTATTTTCTTTCTTCTTTTCTTTTTTTTCATCAATCTTCTATACACTTTTTCTTCTTCTTTCTTTTTCTCTTATATTATCTTATTATCTTCCTATTTTTTTTTATCTTTTACCTTCTTTTAATATCTTTGCCTTCTTTTTTTAATATATTTTTTTTAATATCTTTATCCTCCTAATTTTTTGTACAGAACTTAAAGGCTCTTGCTAGATATTAAAATTGGGGCATTTGATAAGAAAAATGACATCATAGACTCAATTTATGATAAATCTTAAATGTATAATAAATTATTTCATAATAGTTATAATTTTTAATTAAGTCTTGAATAATATATTAATATGTTACGACTTATAAAATTATCATGAATCTGAATTTATATTAATCTTAAAGCTATATTACGTGTATACTTTATATTCAACTATCATCAACTACTAAACATTAAAATATGATGGATCTCACATGACAAAATTAATAAAAGTAGAGTGCTATATATACATATAACAACACTCTTTCAAATATTGACAACTTTTATACATATGTTGACAAATTGTCAACATATGCATCAAAGTTGCTAATATTTAAAAGGGGTGGAAAACGGGTGGAAAACGGGTGGAGGCTACTATTATATGTACATATAGCATTTTCCTTAATAAAAATAGAGGTATGCTACGTGTACACCACCAATCAGCCACTAATCAGTCACCATCGTATAAATATACAAAATACATATATAATCCAAACTATAAATTACTTCACCGTATTTTTAATTTTAAATAAATTTTTTCTCACCTCACGCGCTTTGCCCACTCATCTGTTTAAACATTCAGAGAAGACTCGATGTTGATTTCGGAAACATCAACCCGCTCTTCCCAGTTTCCATAACTTTGAGCTGCTCCATGAATAAAGATTTTCTCTATCAATTTCTCTCATGCCCTTGATAATTGGAGTGTGATCTTTATTATATTGGATTGTGATATTTATTTATGTTAGATTGTGGTCTTTATTATGTTGAATTGTGATCTTTATTTATGTTGGATTGTGGTCTTTATTTATGTTGGATTGTGATCTTTATTATGTTGGATTGTGGTCTTTATTTATATTGGATTGTGATCTTTATTATGTTGGATTGTGATTTTTATTTATGTTGAATTGTGGTCTTTGTTTATGTTGGATTGTAGTCTTTATTATGTTGGATTATGATCTATATTTATGTAGACCATTTAAACTTGTGAATCATGTATTCTTTTACAACCGTTTTCTTTTTTCTCTATTGACGACGACAGTAGTAAAGCAGTTATATAGCAGGAAACCAATGCTCAGACCGAAAAACAAGATTAATAATAAGGAGGGTCACTTGTTGAAAGGAAAAAAAGGATCTATAGAAGTAATTTCTTGAAAAAGTGATTTTGATTATAACCGAAGTGCAGACAAGGACAAATAAATTTGATGTGAGGATCATGCATTTCGAGATACATCTTAATCAAAAACATACCAAAGCCTTCATGATGGTCTTTATTTATATTGGATTGTGATATTTATTATATATGTTAGATTATGATTTTTATTTATGTTGGATTGTGGTCTTTATTATGTTGGATTGTGATCTTTATTTATATTGGATTGTATTTTTTATTATGTTGAATTGTATTCTTTATTATGTTGGAGGAAAACAGGGCATATCACTCCGTTTGTGCATAAAGCAACCCAAATGGAATCTACGAGGAATAATAATAATGCTGCCTCCTCCTCCTTTGCCTTCAACCGGGGGAGCACCACAACACCAACAACAATACTAATAATGAGATTCAGAAGATGATGATTCTCAAGCAAGCAGCAACAGCAGCAAATGTTAAGAATAATAATACTAATAACAAGGAGATGCAGGTGATGATGAATTCGATGTTTGGGATTGAAGGTAGTAGTAGTGGTGGTTGCTATTATAAAAAATTATTAATAAAATTATTATAAAAACACTATTTTCAACATGAAAGCATATATTAAATCTGATTTTTTTTGTGTCTATATTTACCATCTTGGATGTTGGATTGTGATCTTTATTTATGTTGGATTGTGATCTTTATTAAGTTGGATTGTGATATTTATTTATGTTGAATTGTGGTCTTTATTTATGTTGGATTGTGGTCTTTATTATGTTGAATTGTGGTATTTATTTATGTTGGATTGTGGTTTTTATTAATGTTGGATTGTGATCTTTATTTATGTTGGATTGTGGTCTTTATTATGTTGAATTGTGATATTTATTTATGTTGGATTGTGGTCTTTATTATGTTGGATTGTGTTATTTATTTATGTTGAATTGTGGTATTTATTTATGTTTGATTGTGGTCTGTATTATGTTGGATTGTGGTCTTTATTTATGTTTGATTGTGATTTTTATTATTTTGGACTGTAGTCTTTATTTATGTTAGATTGTGGTCTATATTATGTAGGAGGGTCAAAAAGAGCATGACACAACATGAAAATATATATTAAATCTGATTTTTTTTTGTCCATATTCACTCTCTTGGATGTTGGATTGTGGTCTTTATTTATGTTGGATTGTAGTCTTTATTATGTTTTGTGGTCTTTATTTATGTTGGATTGTGGTCTTTATTTTATTTATAGGGCAACCAAGTTTCTTGTGTTTATTATTTTCAAGCGCGTCACTTGCATACAAATCATGTACGATGAATACTCCAAAGTTGCATTTTTAAATCGCATACTGGCCGTGGCTGATTAGTGGCTGATTATGAGTGTATAATAAGCATTTCTCATAAAGATACGATGGGTCTCACATGACAAAATAATTCAACTCCTCTTTTCACCCTCGCACCCCACTATCCCTCAAGCTCTCTTTCTCTTCAAGTGAGCTCTCTCTCTCTCCCAACCTTTCTCACCACCACATCTAGCTTGGACTCCATCAAGCTCTCTCTCTTCCACCGTCTCTATTCACCACCACGCCATGGCTGAGCTTGGAAATGGGTCATCATGTGGTTGTTCGTGGAGGAAAGATATAGCTACAACTAGAGTTGCCTCATTGCTCCTGCTGGTGTGTAGTGCTACTAGTGTGATGGCGAAAGTAAGAGAGAGAGGTTCATTGTTTAAGGATATATTTTCATAATTGAATTATAATATACTTGCTAGTTGGATTATGAAATTAGTGTAATTGGATTATAATATGATTTTTTTTTGTTTTTACTTTTCCTTTATTTATAATTTTTTTTATAATTGAATTGTAATATATTCTTTAGTTGGTTTATAATATTGTTGTTGATGAATTAACTTCTTAAAATTTAATGAAATGTAATGTATATTATAGTTGGAGTATAGTGTATTTCCTAGTTAGATTATACTACTATATTATAGTTGAATTAAAAAATGAAGAAACAGACACCAAAAAAATTAATTTAAAAGTACATGTCCCCATATTTCATATAAGAGGTATAATATTTGTACATACTTTTTTTGTGTGTACAATAAATATACATATAAATTTAAGGGTGAAGAATAAAAGTTGAAGTGTTGGAGTGATGTCACATCAAAATCTAATGGTAATAAAGTGAGTGAAAAAGATATGTAAGAGAAAATGTATGTACGAATATCATTATTGTTCATATAATTATATGAAAGTAATTGATGGTCACTGATTAAACAATGTATAAAACATATTTTTCTTAACCTTACTCTTTTGATGATGACCATATACATACATATCAATCATAGTTGATAATAGCCAAATGTGGCATGAGTCAATCTCATTCTCTAATTCGTGAATCTATCTAGCTCTCATCGCTGTTGTGTCGTCCAACTTTGGCTTTATAGTGTTCTAGGGAAGGATGGACCTCTTATGTGTAGAGGTTTCTGTGACGTGAAGAAAACCAAGGCACCGCTTGGTGAAGAAGATGAAGTTGAGGCTGCGTTAAGGTTAGAGGGAAGCAAGAAACCTAAAAGGAAGAAAGAAGTATTGAGAGAGAAAGAAACTTTACTGAAATCTCATTCTTTGGGTTATTTGAGATATTATTCATCTTGAATAATGAAAGGTTTGGGTCTTACAATATATAGGAAACAAGCCCAAACAGAATACAAAAATGATACAAGAAAATACAAGAATACACAAATAAACCCAAATAAGAGATAAATACAAGATTTCATATATCATTATTCATAACAGATTCATGACTACCAATACTATCCTTGACATTATGGTGTAGGATTGCAACAAAGTCTAGCTATTTTTTTTTATTGGATGAACGTGTAAAAAAATATATGTGAATGAAAATTAAATCCAAATAATAATAAAGGATGAACCTCGTTTCATTTTGTGAATAGATGTACGACTAGTGTATGAAAAATTACTATGGACAAACATTATTCCAAAGTAGTGTCAAGCAGAAACAAGAATAAGACGAAAAATATTTTGTGACAATTAGGTAGTGTTTGATAGTTGTCTCAGGACACAAAAGACAGAGACTGAGAGAGACTAATCATGTTTGGTTTATGAAACAGAGACACAGATGGATAAAAATTTATATCCATGGACAGAAAAGATACAAAATTTGTGTCCACTCCAGAAATGAAGGATTGAGATGGACGGATCATTTTAATAAAATTTTATGACCGGTATACCTTTCATCACTTAACATAATTCTCATTGTATATTCAAGGTCATTTTTACATGTCTTTATATCATATTCACTATTATTAAATACAATATAAAATTATTTTTTGTGTCATGTCCACTGTTACCAAACATCATATAAAGACACAATCCCTTTATGTCTCTGTCCATTTGTGTCTCTGTCTTCACTGTCTTAGGACAACTACCAAACGCTACCTTACTTATTCAGATAAGGCATCAAATATAATAGGTTTAGGTCGAGAGATCCCTCTTCTCTTCTTTTTAGAGTTGCTCTATTTGTACATAGGAAATAATGTATAAAACGTCCTTATTTTTATATTAAAGAAAAGTTTTGGTATTGAAGTAGGATTACATTAAAATTGTAGTTGTATAATATATGTGAAAAAGAACATTGTTATATGCATAATAAAAAATCAGTCAAAATAGTCAATATATTGTGCATAATATATATAATATAATATGCACAACGTATATTATATGTTGTGCACAACATGTTAACTACTTTGACTGGTTTTTTTTTTTGTTATACATCAAGTATTTAGTGTAAAAAAATATGTGTAAACTGGGAATATGTTTTCTTTTTAGCAATTTAGCCTAAATATGTTTCTTTTTTTGTTGGAAAAAACTGGGAATCATTCATTCATCATTTATAGCAAGTTAATTACCGGCAGAATAAAAGATTACAAAAATAAAATGAAGATATTCATATTGCTAAACTGATTTAGAGTCAAGAACGAAGAAATAAGTGATTTCTAAGTTAGTTTATAAGGCAGGCACAAGTTGTGCCCTGCAATGAGACATTGTAAGGTGCACCTATCATATCTTTAATTTTGAACTTGGCCATGCAATGCAAGTTCTAAGAGGTACCATGGTCCAAATTACCAAATAAAATAGAATCATACAGAAGGGAAAAACTTGTTGAGATTGAAGGGTAGAGAGTAAAACTCATCACTCCTTGTATCTGTCTTGAATGAGATGAACCTGTCCCACCAATGCATGCCTCTGTCTTTGTGAGTTTGGCTGTCTTTGTGCAATGTGGCGTCTAAGAACAGTGCCAATGAACCAGCAACAAATGCTTTTGATGAGAATGGCAAATTGATCATGTCATTGAACTGCCAAATATAATGGACCAAGAAAGATAATTAATGTAGAAATTCCTGATAAATATGTGTTTTCTGTTTGATATAAGACTATTTATGTACATCTACCAATCGTTAGCATAAGTTTCTAGGAGAGAGGTAATTCATGACATATTATCAGAATCTCTGTGATCAAATTACACATGTTCGACATGCAGGGACACGGACACGCTGTGGATACACAGTGGATAAGTGTGTGTCTGTACGTGTGTGTCTGAAAAAATATTTTTTTAGGTTGAATAAACGTTGGACATGCGTTTGACACATACTGAACACGTTGTAACACACCATGAACACAAGCTGGATACACTATTGATATGACACTTTTTTTTCTATTTATTTTGATGTTTTCATTTTTATGAAGAAACTTAAGATCAAACTCAACCCAAATTTATTGGATAAAAAAAGTCAAATTAAATATGTATTTTTACCCAAAATAAAAGAAATTTTATTAAAAATGTTAATTATATATACATATATATGTTGTGTCTGTATCCGTACCCCTTATAATTTTTTAGTTTGGTGTGTCTTTATGTCCGTGTCCATGTCATTTTCCGTGTTCATGTCTGGTGTTTCGTGCTTCTTAGTTGATACTTGTTATCCCTCATTATCATAAATTAAATTTCACTCTCAACAAAACTTTCAAAAAAAGAGAGAGAATGAGAGAAGTTGGTTACCCATCTAGCATGAGTGTGTACAGGACCATAGAGCTTAAATGCTGTGTACTCATTGAAGTATTGTGGTATAGAGAAGCCCATGAAGATAGAGAATCCTAAGATGAACTTTGTTCTGAAACTGTTTAAATTGCAAAACTGAAGGAAACTGAGGCCAGCAGAACCTGTGTTGTGAGAAAAAAAGGTATAGAGAATAGATCAAACTTGAATGAAGTTATGATAAGAAAAAGCCAGTTTCTTGAGTTGATTAACACATACCCACATAGGCAAAGAAAATGCAATATAGAGCTGCAAATATTGGTGATGGGATTGAAGCAAACAAAGCTCCAAATTTTCCTGCTTAGTATAATGCAGTTTAGAGTGTAAAAAGCTAGCTTTACTAAAGGGGAATATTGTATCAGAAATTATAGCATTTATGAAGTTACCAAGTATGGAGAAGAAGATCATGAATCCAGATGATATTTGGACAACCCTTCTGCTACCAACACGGGTCAAAGCTAAGAGCCCAGCACTCTCTCTGCAAATGAAAAGGGTGTTGTTTGCTGTAATTCCTCATGCACACAATGTACTAAGAAAATAGTAATATTATCTCCAAGCTCATGGAAGTTTTGAGCTTGAATCTTACATAGAAACTGATGATCCGTTCCCGGTCCCGAAGATCCCAGATAACAGAATTCCCACTCCCTGATGCATAAGAAATAGAAATTGATAATGATCATAAAAGAAAAAATGAAAATGACAGAAAACAGTAAACATGCTGGACATTCACAAGGCCATTTTTGAGATAAATTATAAATGGAGTCCATTGATTAGAAGGGTTAAAAACTACTTCCAATTCATGATTTGTGTTTACCTGCCAGCCGACACCGCGGCTAAGAACAGAAGGAGGGATTGGAGTTGCACTTGCATATCTTGAAACAGCAATAAAAGCACCAGTTGACTGTTGAACAAGTAAATAATTCATATGAGAAGCAGCTATTACAGGACTAATACAACAAACTGAACTGAAATGGGAAGATGACAAATAATGCAGAAGTAACAAATTCTTGCAAATGAATAATCCACAATGAACTTGAAGAAGCACTAATTCCTGTCTCAATTCTCTCTCAAGTGAAACAGAATCTCAAAAAATTGATTGCAGGACAATAAGCTAGCATAGCTATGAGCTTATAGAGAAGGGAAAAAAAGTTCAGAATCCACTGGTCTTGTTCAACAATGCATATATAATACTCTAGTTTATAAGCATAAAAAACTAAACTAAAATGAACAAACCTCTACTAGTGCAACTAATGAAGCAGCCATCATAGCAAAAGCTTCTCCAGCATCAAATGTAGGAGCTCCCCATTGAAAAGGATACGGGATTCTTATCCTGATTAATATGTTTTTGTCAGCAACAATACTGAGGGAGTTAACCAAATTGAATCCCTTTTTCTTTTTCTTTTCAACTAAGAAGATCCAATGACAGAACCAGATATTCAACTTCATGGTTTATCAACAATGTCCTCAACCAAATAAATAGATAATCGATATACTCGACATTTCTATCATTAGCAGAGCTACAAAAATCCTTACCAAGGAGCACCACTAATAATTCCAGCCCGATCAGTTCTGCAAGAATTCTGAGTTGTGAGTGCAGCATTTTTATAAGCTCCACCTACAGTTAGTATATGAGCATAAATCCACACAATCGCCACGGAGAATATAACTGCAAAGCGATCAATGATAGGCTTTTCTCCTTTCACCACATGAGGAATGTACTGCAAAGACACGACACATCGTTAAAGTATACAACAACAACAATAAGCCTTATCCCACTATGTGGGATCGGCTACGTGGATCAAACAACGTCATTGCGCTCTATTGTGAATAATGTTAGGATTTAGGTCATTAACTCTCAAATCTTCCTTGATAACCCCTTTTATAGTCACATCGATAAAGTATAATGTTCGAAATTGAAGAGAAGAAAGGAAAGGAAAGGAAAGAAAGAATTAGGTGGATGTTAGAAACTCAATGCTATATTAGTGGTTCTAATGATGTGCATGGTAAGAAAATTAGCATCTTGACATTTATAAATCACCTGTGAAAATAATAGTACTATGATAATTTCTGGTAGCCCAATCTCCACGCATCTTGCAAGCTAGAAATTCAACATCAACAATCAACAAAGTGTAAATCAAACCAATTAGAATTATGTGTAGTAAGAGATATGAACTAGTTCTTGCAGCACATGTACATACCACAGGAAAACCCAATTCATAAAGTCCATAGCCTGACAGAGCAACCAGGGGAGTAGCAGAGAGAGGGCTTAAGAACCTAAACAAAAATTATAGAAAATTCTTCACCAATAACAATGTTGCAATTGATTTCCACAAGGATAGTATATAAGAATCAGACCTATAAGTCTATAACAAACAAGTAAATCTTTGAAAATCCCTTAACATCTGAGATAGACAGAAATTTAAAGGGTTTTAGACAAGAAAATTTCAAGCAACCTCACTACAATTCGCCATAGGCCACTAAAACCAACAATAATTTGGAGGGTTGAAGCAACAATAAGGGCACCCTGCGTTCCGCGCATTATCCTCTCAAATTTCTGCATAGTTATAAGCCAATCAGGTAAACAAAGATAGTACTAACATATACAAAAGTAGCATAAAACTGTGATGAACAATAACCACAAACCTCCTGAGGATTCACAATGTCATTGTAGCGACTAGACAAAATGATTGAAATGGTAGTAGGAACAAAGGTGTAGGATCCTCCAATGATGGCAGGAAGACGAGTCCCGAATAATGATTGGGAGAAAGTGTTTATGCCAGCCACAAACAGCAGAGTCTGAATCATTTTCGCCTTTTCTTCCTACAGATACAAGCATGGCAATTGAGATCTTTGTTAGACATAGGAACCATTAACCACACAACAAAATCAAAAATCAATTACTTTGTTATCCCTTTTTTTCAAGACTTACATTTCCTCCACCCATTTGGGGAACTAGAGAGGATGGTATTAGAACAGTTGTGCCAAGCATAACCAGGTAATGTTGGAAACCAAGAAGTATCGCTTCAGCTTCATGAACATTGAAAATTCTAGGCTCAATCATCACATTGATTATGAAGATACAATATTTAAAAAATAAACATGTCTCAAAAATGCCAGAAGAACTAATTTCAAACGCATTGCAGTAAAACAGAAAGATTTCATACCCATAAAAAGATAAACAAAAAGGAATGATCTATAACATGAGTTTGTCTAAGATGACTATGAAACAAGCATCATCAAATTACCCATTATCATCAATGAAAATATAAGGCAAAAAATAAATAAACAAATGATAAATTAGAAGTATTTGCAATGAAGCAGTGTGAACTCACGCCATGGTGGAGGACTTGTGATGCAATAAGAAACGTTTGTAAGTTGATCCTTCACAGGATGTGGCTGAAGCTCTTCCTGCTTTGGTGGTGGTGCAGCTCCTCCTCCTCCTCCTCCGGCCATTTTTCTTCTCTGACCCTGATGAACTTGATCAGCTAAAATGGCACTACAAACAAAACAAAAACTCAAAAGTTCTTAGAACAGAGACCCCAAAACCCAATAATAAGCAAAATGCAGAATGGTGAGAAGAGTGAAAATGGGAAGGAATAGGAATGGTATAGAGAAGAATTGAAGCAAAATAATGAAGACTTTATTGCTTGTATACTAAGACTCTTTTGGAAAAAGGCACAAAAAAATAACTACAGTGAGCAAGGTTCAATGGGGGATGAAGGGTGGCACACACACCTTAGGCCCTTGTCAGTAACGTATGCAAAATATGCAATGCAATGCAGGAAATGGTGGAAAGTGTTCCTTATTATTAGAGGCCAAGAAGATAAAGAGTATGCGAGAAGGTATGTATTGAGTCACATTATTTGTAGCTAAGATTTATTTTCACATAATAGAAAATATCATAACTCAATAGAAAATTAACATTGCTTGTAAAGTAAACTTCAATCCAAAACAATCAAAAGAATATTATCCACATAGTATACTATATAATGTAACATCATATATTATATACCGTCAATAATATATATCATATGTTGTGAAAAAAGATGATATCAAAATTTCTTGGTAATGCTATTGGTACATATAGCCGTACATACACTTTTTTTCTCAACTTATTTTATCACCATTAGATTTTGATATGACAATTGCACTAACACTTGAACTTTTATCTAAGAGTGATAAAATGAGTGGATAAAGATGTGTATGCATTGTTTGTATATACCAATAAGATTTTTATACGTGATATATATGTAGTATGTATAACATTGTATGTGCATAACAAATTGATTGTTTTGACTGATTATTTTTTGTATATCAATATATTTTTATTTTTTGCGGGGTATAGGTCACATATATGTTGAATATATAGTTGTTGTACATGAATCTTTATTGGTTAATTATGTATAGAGAAATGTTTTTTATACACCATAAAATCAATCACTATATATAATAATCTAACTTTTTAAAATTATTAGTCTAATTTTTAATATTATATATCAATCCAACATTTTAAAATTGGATTAATAATTTTAAAAAACTTAAATTATTATATATTATAACTAATTGTGAGTGATTTTGCAGTGTATTACTCTTATGTATATGTTACTAACAAATAAAACTGGTATTTTTCTCTCCAATACGGAAAGATAAAGTTTTCATTAAAGCATCTGCACCTTCCCCTTTGGCCTTTAGTAACCTCTCATATTGTAGTTTAGTATCTAATCAATGTTGATATTTTGTCTCAAAAAAAATCTTGATTAATCAGAAGCTTATAAGGGGAGTTATACGCTGAATTGAAGCTTATAATAAGGAGTTAAGGACTCCTCTTTTACCCATTTTTCGCATCACATTTAGACTATAGATATATATCTTTCAAGGGCTATAATATACTTTTTTAACGTGTGTTTTAAACATTGATAAACTTGAATTCCAATTCTTCTCTTAACTAATATTATTTTTATTTTTTGTTACAGGAAACTGATTCTCTTTAATGAAAGAGGACGTTACAAAAACAATAATAATAATAATAGAGATAAAAGTTTTCTATCGAAAAATTTTGATAAATAATAAAAAAATAGTCAAAATAATCAATAAACTATGAATATATAATACATTTATACACATCATATATAACATATTATGCACAACATATGTTACATGTTACGACATTATCTTTCTTTACAATATTAGATATATGTTATGAATAATATGTGATAGATGTTGTGTGCAACATGTAATATATGTTGTCCATATTACATAATACTTATATTGTGCATAACATAATGATTGTTTTGACTATTTTTTTATTTTACATATAGCAATATTCTTTTCTTATAAACCTTTTTAACACACAAGAAATTAAGGTTTTACAAATCACAAAACACCATCCCTTTTCCTTCCCTTGGGAAGAAGTAGTACTATATAGTACCAGATGAGTAGTGAGCGAAAATGATGAAAAAAAGGTTCACACTTTTATTAACTTGACCAAGAACATGGAAATTGATTGGAAGGTTCGTTCAATATTTGGGTTTAGTAGATATACTATATATTTTCAACTAATAATATATATTTATTATACAATAAAAGTACATTCAACTAATATCTAATGTGTGCTATATATTATATATAATGTGTGTTATACGTAACGTGTTATAAATATAATACACATTATATATGATATACAACACACGTTAAATATTATTTAAATATATTTATGTTATATAATAATATTATTGAATTTCAAGCTAATGTGTAAAACGCTCTCAGCTCACGCAGGAGTGACACTAGGCACTAGAACGTACGTTGTGTTGTGTGTTTTGGTGCGTTGCTCTACGGTTTTTCGCTTTGCTTTTGCATGTACTTTTGCCTGTGACGTGTACCTTATTGGACGTTTCATTTCATGTGCTATTCTCTGAAAATATTCTCTCTCCAGTCACACTATGTATATCAGAGATTGCGTCTGTCACAAAGAAAAATATACGGGGAATTCTCTCATCACCATAAATTTCATGGATTATCGTTTAATCATATTTTGAAAACATAATTAAATGTAAGTATAGCTAAATGTAATTATTTTTTAAAATTCATTCTTTTCTATTTTTTGTTATATTAAAATACAAGTTTCTTTATTAAATGTCAAAGAACTTATATTAAATAGAGTTTTGCTAACAAGTGCCCTTTGTGCCCTAAGGGCACTTGTTAAGAAAGCAAAATAGAAAAAATTTATCTTGAAAATACTCATTTTTATACTTTCTATGTAATGAACCCACCATAATATTTTAAATTTTTTTGAAACTTACTATTTGTAGTATCCTTAACAAGTGTTCTTAGGGCACTTATTAGCAAAATCCTATTAAATATTATAAAAATAAATGAAGTTGTATCAATTTAAAATAAATAATTATGAAAAATGTAAAATAGAAATCAAAATAAAAAAAAGAATTTCATGATCTATGTTATAGATAACTTAGCTTAGTGAAGGGAAAGAAGAATATAAGAGGTGAAGGTAAGAAAATGAAAAAAAAAATTAAAAAAGATAATTATATTTAACCTCGTTTTACCAACAAGGATTGGCACAAGTGGTAAGTGGCTTGTTGTCCCTTAAGCAAGGTCTCGGGTTCGAGCCTTGTGGATGGAAAAAATCCTTGTTGGGAGCCTCACCTGCCATTCCCAGGTACGCGACCCGGGACGACGGATTAGTCGGAGCGAAGCTCCGGACACCGTGGGCAACCAAAAAAAAAAAAAACCTCGTTTTCATTTAGCCACATTTTCAAGATGTGACTAAATGATACTCCATGATTATATTTATATCAAAGATTACTATTTTTATTTTTTATTTTTTTTTATTCAGAATTTTATGAAAATAATATTGAAAATAGTAAAAGAAAAACAAAAAGAATTATGTTTTCTCTTTTTTTATACTACAACAATAATGGTTACTTTTAATATGTAATTGTTAAAAAGTATTGATAAAAATATCGTTAATAAAGATATACGGACATTTATTGGTCGTTGAAAATACTCATAAATAATTATTTGACAATTAATGATCATTGGAAATATTCGTAAACTAGCTAGTTTTAAGTATTTTCGACGGTCACTAATTGTCAATTTTACTTTTATTGATAACACTTTTAATGACATATTTAATGTTAAAAATGCTAACTTTTCTAGTAGTGTATAAAATTTTAAAAATGAAAAAAAAATAAAAATGAAAACCGAGCCGTATCTAAATATTTTATTTTCAATGATCGTGGTTACAGGCATATATCCCGAGCCATGTGGGTCATTTAATAAACATTGATGGTACATACAATACGTACATTACATATATAGAGTCTCATAAAGGAATTAAGGAACAAATTCTATAATGTTAATGGCAACCATTGCCTTGCAGGGATATTGGCATTTCAGAATATATATATTTATATATATATAACTGATGTAATTTATGAAAGTTGACAAAAGTTATTTTAATTTTCCTTTTCAGGATTGTTCACTGCAATGCTGCAAATCCAACTTCTGGATTTTCTTTAAGGAACTTTAATTTGTTTTTAACAATTATTCAAGTTCAGAGTAATAATTAAACAACAAATTAAAGTTGTCATTTTAATCCCAAAAATTAAGAAATAAGTTTAATTTTGATGCAATGACAATGTAAAAGTATTTTTCACGGTCGTTCAATCAAAACAATCTATTTATATGACTTTTCAGATAGTAACAAAGAGAACAACACAATCATAACTGACTTGACAACACATGATTGGATAACTGTATAAAATAGTTATATAGACGAAAATTAAATTATATATTAAATGTTACAAATAAAAAAAATATATATGATGTATAATGTGCACAACTTGTGATATAAGGTGTGCATAATATATAATATACAATGGACATATTATATAATATATGATGTGCACAATATATTGACTATTTTAACTATTTTTTTTATGCTAAATATTTATCTTATTTATAATAATCCAAATTAGTTCCTTTAAATTCATTCTTTTCTTTCCTTTTTTTTTGGTCAGAATTTCCTTGCAGGTTTTCTCTGTTTGACAGAGATTTTGATCCTTTGGCAAGGCTTTGTTATGGGCTTTCGTGTCTATATGCTTCTGATTGATTACAATATGTAGATCAATTGTACAATTAGTTTACTTGGGCTTTGGCCAAAAACTGGTCAACAACAAGACTAGGGGCTTTATTTTTGCAACATATGGACAAACCTATGACTCACAACTAAATAAAACATCTCTTGGTATATATATTTATATCGGAATCCTACCAAAATATATATCAGAATTTTTTTATTAACAATAAAAAATCAATTACAACGGTAAATAAATAGTGCATAATATATAATATATATTACATATTATGTATAATATATATCACATGTTATGCATAACTAACATTAACTTTTCCTACAACATATGATTATATTGTGCATATCATATTGACTTTTTTTTCATTATGCATATAATAATTATATATATATACTTATTATTATTTTGCAACAGTCTAGTTCATTATATACAGTGTTTATTTGGGTGGTAAAAGACACAAAAAAGATTTATTTGTATGATATTTATTTAGGATATATACATACAAAAGAATATGTATTTGTACAAGTTTTTTTTATATTTTATATCCATACTCAAACTGAATACACAAAATACAAATACAGATGCATAAACTTTAATAAAAATTTATCCAAATTTACCCCATAAATTTTTTAAAATTTCCACGTAATATCTATTTCATCTCATCTTACTCCTCCCTTCACCAAATTGCAACCACTTCCATCACCTCTTCTCTCTCGTCTTTTTTCACCTTTACACACTAAAATAAAATACATAAAATTTATTGTATTATACTATTATATATTATGTACTTGTATTCATGTATTGTATTATAAACATGTATTGTATTATAAAGAAACAAACACTACCTATATAATGTCAATGACTTTTGTCTATCCTTATAATTGATAAGATGTCTATCCTTATAAGTTAGGTAGCGTTTGGTAGCTGTCCTAGGATAAAAAAGACAGAGACTGAGAGGGACTAATCCTGTTTGGTTTATGAGACAGAGACACAGATGGACAAAAATTTGTGTCCATGGACAGAAAAGACACAAAAATTGTGTCCACTCCAGAAGTGAAGGACTGAGATGGACTGGTCCTTTTAATGAAATTTTTATGATCAATATACCCTCCATCACTTCACATAATTCACATTATGTATATCCAAGATTATTTGTACATGTCTTTATATCATTTTCACTATTATCAAACACAATATAAAAATATTTTTTGTGTCCTGTCCACTGTTATCAAACACCATATAGAGACACAGTCCCTTTGTATCTCTGTGTCTCTATCTTCACTGACTTGGGACAGCTACCAAACGCTACCTTAATCTCTTGCCTAACCTATATAGTCGATGCTGGACATATTTTGATATATATACACATTTTTCGCAAGACTTTTAACAATATTTTGTGGTCAAGTCAATTTAACAATAAAATTATTGGAGGTTCATAACATATACAGAGAAGTGGACCATGACAAAAAATTAATAGCAACAATCTTCTTCTCATGATTGGCCCACCAATAGAAACAGTACTACTAGGACACTGTGCCACAGTTTGGGGGGTAAAAATTCATAAATGCTAGGGGCACAAATAAAAACATGTCAAAACAGTTAACAAAGTCTATTTAATATTTTATGGCCCAAATAACACTTTGAATCATGAGTATATTTTGAATGGGTTGAGTGATTGTGACCCAAATTTCTATTTATTAACTGTTTTGACTGATTTTTTATTGTATCTCTAGTCATGCTCGGAAAAATTACTATCAGTATTCAGCCACTAAGTGCCTGTTTGGTTGGTTACAAAAGTCCCGTTGCGTTACATAAAAGTGGGTTGAAAAATGTAAATGTGTTTGTTTTAACATTTTGCTTTTAGAAAAAGTGTATCATTTTGAAAATAATTGATTTTCATGGAAGCTAAAAGTATTAGCTTTTACTTTTACTATCTCACAACTTAAATCCACTTTTTTAACATTTTTTCCAAACACAAATTAATTTTTTCTACTTCAATTATTTTAAACACAATTTTTTCAATATCAATTATTTTAAAAGTAATTCTATCACAATCTAGACTAAAGAAGAGACTCGAGACTCACGTGTCTTATTGCAACCGACAGGCAAAAGCTCAATTCAAAAAGCAAGAAAAAGAAAAAAGAAAAAAATAAAGCAATGAATCTTCAATGTAAAGTATAGAAAAATATTATTTGTATGATTCTTTTCTATCTACAGGTCAATCAACATCTCATCTATCAATAAATAGTGCATGAGATCAACTTGAATGGAGTTCATACATTATTTAGAAAAGCCAATGGTGTATCTTGAATTTATTAAAGAACAATAATTATATATGTTCAAAGTTTTGATAAAATAAAAAATACTCGCTCAAATATATATATATATATATATTGTATATGATGATTTAAAAACCATAATTTACTTCTATGTTATTATTCATAATATTAGTTATTTTTCTTCTTAATTATATCATTTACATATTATCTCTTTTTCATTAATAAAGGATATAATAAAAAAGTAATAATCATTATCTAAAACTTTTAGATAGACAATTAAATATAGAAAAGTAAATTTTTAAAAGTAAACAATTAAAAAAATAGAGGAAACATTTTTTTTTAAGGTGATATTAGAATATTATATATAGCTTTTTATTAGAGTTTAATTTTAATTCATTGTCAGTATAAAATAATTTATATAGACATCCAATTATAAATTGATACATCCTCAAAAGTTTTTAATTCAATCATTCACTAACTAAAAAGTCATACAAATCATTGAATGTGATTGTCTGGCAGTGTAAAACTATCATTGCATCATAATTAAACTTTTTTTATTATAAACTCTTTTTATTATGTGTATATATAATATTTCTCTCTCTAACTACTTATGTGCTTATAAGTTGTTGTTTTTTTTTTTAAAAAAAAAGAGATAAATTCTTAGAAGGATAAAGAGCAAGAGAGTTTTTCACTCCACATTGCACATCTAGAATCTAGACTCCAAATTGTTTAATACAATTGTTTTTTATTTTATTCATATTTAATAATTAAAATGACTTATAGTAAAGGAAAATGTTCAAGTTAACTATGGATATATGCTTTGCACGACCATCAATGTTGCTGCATAAAAGACAATGACCAGATAATATCGATGCTAAAAAATTGGCATTAAGAATAATAGAAGTCAACTTTACTTCAACTTTATTATTTATTTAAGTCTAAAATGTACAGCTACGTATTTGATTGGCGTAAACGCGGGTCGCATTTCAGAATACTCATATTAAGTCAATAAAGAACTTATCACTCAATTAATTAAATTATATATGTATGAACGTGATTGAATAACGTAAATGTGGGTTACATTTTGAATAAATTAAGTTAATAATTGTCCAATCAATTAAATTACATAATGCAATACTAATCAATTGTCCATTCAAAATATTATGTTTGTATAACTTTTTATGTAATAGGAGATAAAAGACACAATTATAACTGATATGATAACATATGATTAAATAATTATGTAAAAAAATGATACATCATCAGTGGATGAAAATTAAATCCTTTAGAAAAAGATTTTTTTACTCTAATTAATTTCAGCTACTTAGGTTGTATTTGATAGCACAATACATGACAAAACACAAAATAATAATATTTAATAAATGAGACAAATATAATACCATTTGTATCAATATACAAAAGAAAAAAATGTAAATATATAATATATGTATACAATACCTAAATTTTAATATTTTTTTCTCCATACCTATATTTGTGTACTATCTTATCTTATAACTTAAACGAATGTGGCCTAAGTTCCATAGTGAGAAAAACAAATACTAACCAATTGGGTAATAGAAGTATAAAACAAGGTAGCTAGGATCGAGAATTTATCTAAGATCGAAATAGACATACAAAATCGTATAATGTGAAATTCATAAGATCCTACCGAAATAGAAATATGTAAAATATATGTGATAAATAAATAAAATTGGTCATAACAAAAGTAAAAAATTTCAAATCCACAAGTATCACCCTTGAACTTCAATTTAAAATGCATAAAAAATAATATCAAATTACAAATTCAACCGAAAATAATCTTAGATTACGAAACATGTCAATAAACAAATTAGAATTTTAGAAAAATAGGTCGGATTATGCATGTTGAAATCGTATGATCGCAGTGTTACTCATAGATCCTACCAAGTTGAACACAAGGAAGCACGAAGGTGAGATCGGGATCGGACAATGGTGGTGGACTGGTGGGGTCGTAATATCGTGTGATTTTAAGAGTTAAATCGAGATCCTAGTTACCTCGGTACAAAGTAATCCCCCGCATGAGAAAATAATATAAAAATATATGCAAAGAAGAAAAAAATATACTAATAATCTAAATTAGTGAATAAGCTGATTAGACAATTGAAATTGCACAAGTTTTGTCTTTGTCGTAATAAAGGGCTAGGGATGTGATGTTTTTTAAATCGGGAACCATGGTCCTTATTTCTAGTGTGAGTACATCTTCATGTGTGGACAATTATGCCCTTGAAAATGCCACAAATATGTCCATATTTCTAATAAACTTTCCAAACCGACAAGTTAACATTGGGGGTACTTTTGGGATTTCATCTCAAATTAAGAAGGAACAACTTTAACAAAAGGGCAGAAAAGAGTAGCAGAGTAGGGGCTCACCGTAGAGATTGGAGAACGACCTTTTTTTCTTTGTTTTTTTTTTTTTAATTCGATATTCAATTATTAAGTAGAAAATGAGAGACTACCAAACTAAATATATGTAAGAAGAAATATTTGTTCCAATAATAAAACAAACTTTCCCATAAAAATTTAGAGAAAAAAACAAATAGAGAGATAGAAATAAAGACCAGGGAGGAAAAAACAAACCAGCATAGTCAAGATTATATATTCACGAAAAATTACAAATATATATATAATCGATTTTAATATATTGACTACATTGTCATCAAATTACATATTTTTATTTATAAGACTTTTAAAATAATGAGTGAACAGAATAAATGTTTATAATAATATGACACTATATATTTAATCATTTGTCTAATAATTTAAAAAAAAAAATCAAGATATATAAATTAATACTTCAATTTTTAGGATACTTCCTCCATTTTAAAATAATAATTATTTAAAATTTTTATACACATATTAAGAAATTTAATAAATATTCTTATTTTCTAAAAGACATATTAAAACAACTAAATTATTCTCGTTATCTTAATTTAACATTTTTTTTATTTATTTTTGTTGCCCACGGTGTCCGGAGCTTCGCCTCGACTAATCGATCGCCCCGGGTCGCGTACCTGGGAATGGCAGGTGAGACTCCCAGCAAGGATTTTTTCCATCCACAAGGCTCGAACCCGAGACTTTGCTTAAGGGACAACAAGTCGCTTACCACTTGTGCCAATCCTTGTTGGTAACAATTTTTTTTATTAAACCACCTTTTACTGATACAATATCCAAAGTAAGGGGTATAATAAATAAGCGAGTATTAAATTTATATTAAAATTTGAAAATGATAATTCTTATGATTTTCTTTTAAAAAATATTAATTATTTTTAAATGGATGAAGTATTTAATTAGCTACTCTCACATAATAAATAAAAAGTGCAATTCTATATATACACCACAAAATCAGTTACCATCCGCCACCATTTATAATAATTCAGTTTTTTAAAATTATTAGTCCAACTTTTAAAAATGTTAGATTAATGTATAATATTAAGAGTTTGATTAATAACTTAAAAAATTTAAATTATTATATATGATGACTTATTTTATAGTGCACACAAATTATTTCTCAATAAAAAATAGTATTAACTTTTGGTCATGTGAGTATTAAACTCATAAATTAAATCATACTATATGTATTCTTATAGTAGTAATATTTACTTTAGGGTTATAATTGAGTGATAAATGACTAGTGCTAGGCATAAGGAGACCTTATCCGCAGTGTGTTAATGTGTTTGGCAACAAATCAGGAGAGAGGACAATGATTGAATATCAATGTTCCCATGACATCACAAACCGAAAACACCAAAACAGAATTTCTTTAAAACTCATCAAATTGGAAACTTTGTGAAGATCCTTAGATCCTTGAGATCCAACTTTGTCTCTGTATTCTGTATTATATTTCTTCATTTTCAAACTGAATGAGGAACTCAAGAAACTTGGGTCTCTCTCTCTCTAGCTCTGTTCTGCTTTTGACTATGCAAAAAAGCCAAAAACCAGAACAACGACAAACACTACTTTTCTTCACTTCTTAGCTGAGTAACACCAAGAAAGAAAAAAAAGAGAGCAAGATTAGAAGGAATAATTAATAATTAAGGGTCTTTGAAGAAGAAGAAGAAGAAATGGGAAGTACAAATCCATTCAAAGAACAATCATTTTCCTTCACAAAGAGAATTCTTCCATGGATTCTCTATGCTCTGCTTCCCATTGCTCTGCTTCCTACTGCACTTCTTTGCTTACACTATTACCCTCTTTCCTTTACTGCTCAATCTTCTCAACAATCTCAGCAGCTTCATCATTCCACAACCCCCATCAAAACCATCACTTTCCACTCTTCATTTTCTGCTTCTCCTTCTCCTATTCCTTCTTCACCATCATTATCAAACACTACAACCATGACTACTACTTCTCTTTCTTCCAAGTCCTCAGGTATGTGTATGCAATTCTTGTTTCAAATTTAAGATAACAATTTTGTTGTTACGGTGCCCTCCACAATTATAACTACGACCGCAACTCGCAATCTAAAGTTTTCATTTCATCTTCTAAAAACTATAGAGGGTGAGTCTCGGTACAACGGTAAGGTTGTTTTACTGTCTTCTAACCTGAAAGTCACATGTTCAAATCCTGAAAATAATCTCTTTAATAACCGAGAGTCACCCTCCTTAAACCCCATCCAGTGGGAGCCTAGTGGAGGTTGTTGTCTTTTGACCTGAAGTTTGTATGTTCAAATTCTGAAAATAATCTCTTTACTAATGGAGGGTCACTTTCCTTAAACCCTGTCTCGTGGGAGCCTAGTGGACAGGATCGCTCTATGTATGGTCTTAAATTCTACAATAAGCAACTTGTGGTGTTAGATTTTGTTGGTTTAATATGTTAGTATGTTACTATAACACTAGACTTAAACTTTTATTTATCATGTTTCCTCTTTTTTCCTTTTTATTGGCAGAAAAGGATGAATATTATTATGAGAAGCAATGTGACTACTCCAATGGGGAATGGATAAGTGACACAATAGGGCCATTATACAATGCCACAACATGTGAAACTGTGAAAGAGAGTGAGAAATGCATCCCCAATGGAAGACCAGACTCAGAATATCTTTATTGGAGATGGAAGCCAAATCAATGCAATCTCCCAAGGTTTGATCCAAACTCATTCCTCAAACTAGTTACCAACAAGCACATAGCATTTGTTGGTGACTCTCTTGCTAGGAACCAATTAGAGTCACTACTTTGCATGTTATCAACATTTTCAACCCCAAATCTTGTGTACACAAATGGTGAGGACAATAAATTCCGTAGGTGGCACTTCCCATCTCATAATGCTAGCTTCTCATTGTATTGGTCCCCATTTCTTGTGAAAGGTGTTGAGAGATCAAACACAGGGCAAAACTATAACACAATGTATTTGGATCATGTTAATGAGAGGTGGGGTAGGGAAATTGTGAATTGGGACATGGTTGTTGTGTCATTTGGCCATTGGTTTTTGCTTCCTTCACTTTACTATGAGGGTGGTTCTGTTTTGGGTAGCTTGAATTGCCCTCAATTTAACCACACTGAGATTGACTTTTATGACCCTTTGAGGAAAGCTTTGAGGACTACACTTAATACCATAATTGAGAGGAAAAAGGGTAATATGGGAAATGGCAATAATCATGATGGGTTTGGTGTGATTGTGAAGACATTTTCCCCTGCACATTTTGAAGGTGATTGGAATAAGGCAGGGACATGTTCAAAGACTAGGCCTTTTAGAGAGGATGAGAAGAAACTTGAAGGAATGGATGCTGAGATAAGAAGGATTCAGTTAGAAGAAGTGGAAATTGCTAAGGAGAAAGGTAAAGAATTTGGAGGACTTAGGTTTGAGGCATTGGATGTGACTAAATTAGTATTGTTGAGACCCGATGGTCATCCTGGTCCTTACATGTACCCTTTTCCATTTGCTAAAGGAATTCCTGAATATGTTCAGAATGATTGTGTTCATTGGTGTTTACCGGGACCTATTGATACTTGGAATGAGATTTTATTGGAAATTACGAAGAAGTGGAAGGAACAATCATCCAGGAATCAAGAATGAGGTAAAATTCAATTGATTTACCCCCTCCCCTCATGTCTTGTTAATTTATTTCTATTATACACATGGGATGAATATTATATTGAATTAGAAAAGCAAAATTTTTTGTTATGGTAATAAAGAGCAAGTTTAGTTGAGCAAAGATCGGTTATAATGTTTGTTCTGCTTAGCCATGGTATTGGTTATATAGATCAGTTCATTAGTATTAAGATTTCATGAGAAAACAAAATAGTTTTGGAGTAATATCAATGAAAATAAAGTTTTGAATTAATAACATGTATACAGAACTTTCGAGTAATAAATAGGATATCTGGAGATCACTATCATATTCAATATTTAAAATAAAATTAATGTCCTTATCTTTTAGATGTTCAAAATATATTTTCCGGAAGCTTAGTTAGTTTTCCAAATAAATTTAAACCTAGACCTCTCAAACAATGATTTGTATCTTTGATCATTGAAATTAAGGATTCTGATGGAATGATCGTTGTGCATTAAAATTAAGTTGAATCAGTATTCTGAGGTGTTGAAATTGAGTTCATCAATAACTTCAGATTGATACAACAACTATGTGGATATCACTCTCTTCTAATGTAATAACTGATAAAATGAATTAATAATGTTTATGGTTCAACATAAATACATCAAACTAGTATGCAATGTGTACTATATGTCAAACGTAATATGTATCATACGTTACGTATGACATACATTACGTATGACATATAGTACACGTTGTATACTAATTTGATGTATTTCTGTTTTTTCAACAAAAAGTTAAATCATTACATTAGTTTATTTTTTCTTCTTTATTCTCAAACATTAAAGAATTCCTCGTTCAATCATAGTATCCATACTAAAATACTCACGAAACAGCTAACAAAATTTATGGTACAGCTATTAGGAGATTAAAATAATGGTAATTAATTAACAAAAATAGTTAGGCTTGGGACGTGTTCTTACTGGAATATAATATCATTATTATAATATAAAACTATTTGATTAGTTAAAGTGCACTTATCATGGATCGCAATTTTGGTAAGACATTACGTTTAAGGAACCTCAAGAATATGAACCTTCTAAAAAACAGAGGCATGTCAATTTTTGTATCTGACATATCTTTTTATTTACACTCACATCATGGTCGGTGATACTAAGTAAATGTATCTTAAATCAAATTACAGAAAATCTTGGTATACAAAAGAAGCCTACCAAAAGTGCTAATAGATTATGTATAATATATAATATATAATATACATATTGTATATTATATATTATAAACATCATATGACATATTATACGCACTATATATCACATATTGTACAGTTGTAGTATAATATTTTTTATAAAATATTATATATGGTGTGTATAATATATGGTAAACTAGTGTACAACATGTAATATGTAATATGTAAATTATATAATATATATTGTGCATAACATGTTAACTATTTTAGCTATTTTTTCATTGTACATATATCAATGCTCATAAAATTAGGGTGATGCTAAATGTACAATAAAAAATCAGTCAAACCAGCCAATAAATGAGATTTTGGGCCATAATTACTCAGCTCATTACAATCTCAATGATTATTTGGGCCAAAATCTAAATCAAAATAGGCCTCAATTGACTGTATTGACTGATTTTTCGTTGTACACTTAACGTTATTAAAAGTTATAGGACTCTTAATAAAAATATTAATAGAATTCATTTTTTCGCTACGTTCACTTATATATGCATTTAAAATTTTTAATATGATATATTAAACTTATGTTTACACCCTAGCTCCTTCACATTATTCAAATAAAGCAATGCTATGTATATATTTAAAGTTACGTACACTAAATCAACTATCATAAAATGTTTTATTGAGTAATTATAAAAATTATCATTGTCTCAATATAAAAATTTAAATATAATATTTGATTGAGTTAAGATATAAATAAAAATATTGAATTATATCAAAATTTAATTAAATAACTAATTTAATATCAAATTTAATGTACATAAAATATTTTACATTCAAATATTATCGTGTTGATAAGAGTTAAGTTGGTTGACATGACCGTAACTGCAAGCTTATATCAAGTTCTATGATTAAAAAGGGTATAATATATGAGATTAGGTGGCCAGACCAATTTGTCTTGGTTATAAATAATTGTTTTAGCATGCAGCAATTAATCGGCACCACGTATTAAATTAAAGAATTAAAAATCTAATCGAGATCTAATCCGTCGCAAATCTGAAATCCATTTAAGGGTTTGTTGCTGGCCAATGAGTTCCTATATACACAAGGCGGGGATCGAACCCCCCGACCCTTGTTTAAGCGGACAAGTGAGCTAACCACTTGACCAACCCAAGTTGGTTTCTGACCATTAATTTTTTCTATAATTTAAAAGTTCCTTTAATTTATTTATGGCCCACAGCTATCATATGCATAAGCATAAAGGATGATTAATAAAGAAGAAGATTAAAGCATGATTAACTATGGCCCATGACAAATATCATATGCATAATTAAGTTAATATAAGGATTGATGGATAAGTGATGCTAATGGGGCTTCCATACCCCGTGATATGTAATCTTGAGGTTTGGTGTTGTTGGGCTTAGGCCCTCTTGATAATTAAAAAAAAATATAAGGATTGATGGGTTTTTTCCTCGTGAAAAATTCAAAGACTATAAGCTTGTATTACGGAGGTGTACAAGATACAAGATAGATAAAAAGAAATAATAAGAACAATGACATAACATGTAAAAGAAAAGAAGTTAATTTATAGTAAATTTTATAATAATATTTATTACCACTGCTAGAAAAAAAGTTAAAAAATCGTGAATTTTAACTGTAAGTTTTTTTTTTCAGATATTAACTGCAAATTTCATTAAAAAATCAAAACTTTTGAAAATTTGCTGCGAATTTCAAATTTTACTGCAACTTTTGCTAGTAACTTTTCCTACAAAAGTTGGAAAAATTTATCTGCAAAATTTTGCTACAAAAGTTTTCCCAGCAAATAAATTTGCAGGTAATTTTCTGTTGAGTAAAATTCACAGTAAAATCTGCAAATAAATTAGCTGCAAATTTACTTGCAAAAAGTTAGCTGCGAAATTTTTAACAGCAAAAAAAATTTGCAGCTAATTTCGCAGATAACTTGCTTTTTTGAGTGAAATTCGCAGCAAAATTCGCAAGTAAGTTAGCTGCGAATTTACTATGAAAGTTTAGCTGTGAATTTTCTTGTAAGTTGTAACTATTATTTCTTGTGAATTTTGCCGTGAATTATTTTGCCGGTTGAACCATAATTAGGGATGACAATTCGAACTCTACTCGCAGGGCACCCACACAACCCTACCTGCATAGGTCGGGTCTAAAACCCACCCCGCAGTAGGGCGGGTAGGCGTGGGGCGGGTTCGGGTTCATAGTGAACCCTACCTTACCCTACCCGCACCTCATATATTAATTACAAAAAATATTAATATAAATATAAAAGTTTATGTTGTATTTTTAATTAAATTTTATAATAATTAATTTCTTTTTATAATTTTATGAGGCGGTGTGAGTACCTATGGGGCAGGTGCGAATTTTAATGTTTTAAACCTGCAGGGTTGGGTATAAATTATTTTTAGAGTGTGCGGGACAGGTTTGATAAAGGTAAAACCTATCCCAAACTGCCCCATGGCCATCCAAAAACTTCTCTGTATCATAGCGAATAGTTTTTAAAATTCAAATTTAATTTATTTTAAAATAAATAACATGTCAGTTATATATTGATTTTATAATATCTGGTTTTTTAGGATTTTAAAACATTTGTTAAGACAATGACAAATGAAAATCAACAACAGATCTTATATGTGATCACGTGATTGAGTATTTACATTGACAACATATATAATAAAATTTTTCTCTTCTATTTATATTCTTAATTAATTTCTTTCTGTGAGATAATATCGTCAATTAATATAGATTTATGCATTTCCCCAAACTATTTTATCTTTTTCCTCAACATCATGCGTTATTTGGTTTTTTCATGCCTTAGCTTCTTCAGTTCGTTTCATTTGCCTCAGCGGAGAACACAAGAACAAGACAAAAGGAGCAGAAAAAAGCGAAGCAAAATAAACAAAGGCTTTTTCTTTTTTTTTCTTTGAAGATGGGACTTACAAACCCGTTTAAACTATTCAAAGTTCAAACATTGTTCCTCACAAAGTACTCTCTATATGCCCTACCGTTACCAATAGCACTCCTTTCCTTCTTATTCTTCTTTTTTCCTCCTAGCTCCTTTATTACATCATCATCATCACAAACCCAATTTCAATATTCCACCCCTATTCATGTCTCTAATTCATCTTCTTCAGGTATGTATGTACGTTTTACCATTTTAATTAATTTGTGTTCTTACTTCTTACTCACAATTTCAATCATTTTTATGATAACTTTTTATATTAGATTTTGTATCACCACTATTATTAGGCTGCGTTTGTTTTGTCTGACTCTGGGTCAGAGTCAGGGAAGTCGGTAAAAAATTGACTCTGTGTCACTGCTTGGTGTGAGGGTCACTGTGACTCAGTGAATAGAGTCATAGTGACTCAGTGAATAAAATTATTAATTTTTTGTTCATTTCAATTTTGGAGTCACTGTGTATTGGAATGGAAGAGAGTCATTATGCACTGGAAAAGAGACACAAATATGTGAGAGTGTGCTCGGAGTCAATTTTGGAGTCACTATTACAATTCTGTGACACTGACTCCCTTGACTCTAGAGTCACTAGAAACACACACTACCTTAAGGAACCATCCCACATAAAAGATTAAGCTGTTAGGTTGAGGTTCATTTGTGGTTTTATATTCTATCATGCCCCTTACACGAATGTCTCTCTTTGAGCTTGCATTGTTGTTGAATTCATGCGCTATTGAATTGCCCAAAATTCAAATTATTATCTTAATTGGAGGATTTTTTTTTCATTTGGTTTAGATTTTAGTAAAATTACTATTAAATAAAAGATATTAAAAGAAATGATTTTAAAATAATGGATTTAGAAAAAAATTGATTCATTTTTGGAAAAGATATTAAAGAAATAAATTTGAAAGAGTTGTTATGAAATAGAAAAAATATAAACTGATATTTTTAGCATCCATTATAATAAATTATTTCCAAAATCAGACAACTATTTAGGAAGTAAAAATATAAAAAAACAATTTTATTTTATTTTATTTTATTTCTTCAAATTCACTTTTGTCAAACTCAAAGTAATTTGATGCTAACCAAACAGACTCTTAGTTGTTGTTCCTTTTGCAGATATGGAAAAAGCTTATGAGATAAAGCCATGTGACTACTCCAATGGGAAATGGGTCCATGACAAAAGAGGCCCTTTGTACAATTCTAATAGCACCACATATTGCAAAATAAAGAAGACCCAAAATTGTATCTCCAATGGAAGACCAGACACAAATTATCTTTATTGGAAATGGAAACCAAATGAATGCAATATTCCAAGGTTTGAACCTCACACATTTCTCCAACTAGTTAAGAACAAGCATGTGGCTTTTGTTGGTGACTCTCTATCTAGGAACCAATTAGACTCACTAATTTGCATGTTAGGTACTAATTCTACACCTAAAGGTGTCAAACATCAAGGCTCAAGCAAATGGCACTTTCAATCTCACAATACAAACTTGTCATTCTATTGGTCCCCATTTCTTGTAAGAGGTGTTAAGAAGTCAGAGAAAGGGCCAAATTGTAATCAAATTTATTTGGATCATGTTAATGAGAGGTGGGCAAGGGATATGGATGATATGGACTTGGTTGTGCTTTCATTAGGGCATTGGTTCTCTGTTCCCTCTGTTTATTTTGAGGCTAGTGGTAATTCTGTTTTGGGTTGTTTGAATTGCCCTGAAATTCTTAATTGCACTAAAATGGACTTTTATGGTCCATTGAGAAAGTCTTTGAGGGTTGCTCTTAATAGTATAATTGAGAGGAGAGCACAAAAAGGTGATAGGATTGATGTAATTGTGAGAACATATTCACCTTCTCATTTTGAAGGTGATTGGGATAAAGGTGGCACTTGCTCAAAGGGTAAGCCTTATAGGGAATGGGAGAAGAAATTGGAAGGAATTGATGCTGAGATTAGGAGGATTGAGATTGAAGAAGTTGAGATTGCTAAGGAAAAAGGTAAGAAATTTGGAGGGTTTAGGTTAGAGCTAATGGATGTGACAAAATTAGCATTGTTGAGACCTGATGGTCATCCCGGTGCATATAGGAATCCTTTTCCATTCGTTAATGAAATTTCAAACCATATTCAGAATGATTGTGTTCATTGGTGTCTACCCGGACCTATAGATAGATGGAATGAATTTTTTTTGGAGATGATAAAGAAATGGGAATATGGTACACTCAAGGAGTAAATAGTGAGACATTGTTATGATATCGATAAGAGTTATGTTATATTGTATAAGAATAGAGCAGTTTTAATTGAGGAATAGTGATATATTTCTTCTTATTTTGCTCTCTTCTCTAAAAAAATATAATGCAAGTGAAAATATTTTAGAAGGTTTATTATATTCATATGTAATAATAACGTTAGACTTCTCTATTTTTTTATATACACTATAGAAAAAATGGTAGATTTCAATTTATGAAATTACATTATTTTTTTTACAAATAGTAGAAATTAAAGACTTATATACTTTAAAATGTGAGATTTCTCTATTTTTTAGATTCACAATTAAAAAAATTATAGACTTTAAATCATGAAATTACATGATTTTTTACATATAGTAGAAATTGAAAACACTATAGGTTAAAATGTGAGATTTCTCTGTTTTTTATATATGTTTTTAAACAAAGACTATAGAATTTAAACTATGAAATTATATGATTTTTTATCAAAAAGAAGAAATTGAAAGGTATATACTTTATAATGTGGGATTTCTCTTTTTTTTTTTAAATTACACTATAAAATAAAGACTGTAGACATCAAATTATGAAATTTCATGATTTTTTTTATAAATAGTAGAAATTGAAGACTATATATTTTAAAATGTGAGAAATCTCTATTTTTTAGATTCAAAATTAAAAAAGGTTATAGACTTTAAATCGTGAAATTACATGATTTTTTTACATATAGTAGAAATTGAAAACTATACTTTAAAATTGAGATTTCTCTATTTGTTTAGATACATTTTAAAACAAAGACTATATAGATTTCAAACTATGAAATTACATAATTTTTTTCTTAAAAAGTAGAAATTGAAGGCTATATACTTTATAACGTGAGATTTCTCAATTTTTTCAGATACACTATAAAACAAAGACTGTAGACTTCAAATTATGAACTTACATGATTTTTTTTATAAATAGTATAAATTGAAGACTTTATACTTTAAAATGTGTGATTTTTCTATTTTTTTAGATACACTATAAAACAAAGACTATAGATTTCAAATAATGAAATTAAATGATTTTTTCCTAAAAAGTAAAAATTGAAAGCTATATACTTTAAAATTTGAAAATTTTCATTTTTATTAGATACACTATAAAACAAAGAGTATAGACTTCAAATCATGAAATTGCATTATTTTTTACATATAGTAGAAATTGAAGACTATATACTTTAAAATGTGATATTTTTCTATTTTTTTTAGATATACTATAAAACAAATACTATAGACGTTAAATTATAAAATTACATGATTTTTTTCTCAAAAAGTAAAAATTGAAGGCTATATACTTTATAATGTGAGATTTCTCTATTTTTTAGATACAATATAAAACAAAGACTATATATTTTAAATTATGAAATTACATGATTTTTTTCAATAAGTAGAAATTGAAGGATTTATAGTTTATAATGTGAGATTTCTCTATTTTTTAGATATATTATAAAACAAAGACCGTAGATTTTAAATCATGAAATTACATGATTTTTTCAAAAAAAGTAGAAATTAAAGGTTATATACTTTATAATGTGATATTTCTCTATTTTCTAAATAAACTGTAAAACAAAAATTGTAAACTTCAAATTATGAAATTACATGATTTTTTTATAAAAAAGTAGAAATTAATGGTATATAATTTAAAAGTTGAAATTTCTTATTTTTTTAGATTCACAATTAAAAAAAGGTTATAGACTTTAAATCATATAATTATATGATTTTTTAATAATTGTAGAAATTGAAGAGTATATACTTTAAAATATGAGATTTCTCTATTTTTTTAGATACACTATAAAACAAAGATATTTCTTTAATTTAATTTATATAATATACATATAGCATTACTCATATTTCTTTAACTTAATTAGCCAATACAATGAATCTCTTTTTCCAAAATATCTTTTGCCAAGATATTATTTAAACAAAAAACCTTATATTATATGTGAAGCTTACTTGAAGGAGAGGAGAACAGAGAAAATAGCTAAGAACACAGAGAAAAAAAAAGAGAAATTTTGGTAAGTTGTCATTTTCCGTTTGATTGAGTACAAGAAATTATTATCATGTCAAAAAAAGAAAAAGAAATAGTACATTTCGAATTTTTTTAGCTAATTTTAGTTTTGACTTTTAAGTTTATAGCAAGAGAATCTTATTTTTCTTTGTCCTTACTTGCGGTTTCTAGGCATCCTTAGAGAGAAAATCCTAGAGAGAAAATGATGTAATCATTCTATTTTTTATTTAAAAAATAATAATATAGATTCGATAAATTCTATATATGATGATATATATATCAAGAACTTTATAATATTAATCATAGATATAATTTTTAATTAAGGTTTTAATGGTTGATATATTACCTCTTATAAGCAATGTCTAAAAAATTCAGACCGGATCGGTCGGTCCGACCAATTGAAGTCTGAGTAGGGGATAAAAATCGGCTTTTAAGAAATCGATAATAAAAACTAGAAAAATCACTCAAGATCGGTGAACCGACAAAAAAATTGGTTAAACCGGTTAACTAATTTAAAAATTAAAATTTTAATTTTTTAAAATTTAATAACTATTTTATAATAAACTATAATATATATAATTTAATTATTTAAATAAATGACTATTAAACCTCTAAATCTATTAAATGTTCTATATTTCAACTTTCAATTAATGTTTTTAATATATTTTAATTTTTTATAACATATAATTCATCATACGCATATATGTTATTAGATAAATATATATTTTATTATATACGATTGAATTCGGATCGAACCGGTTAAACATCTGAACCTCTAGATCACTCTCCCATCCGGTTCAATCTCCAATCCAATTTTTAAAACATTGCTTATAAGATTTGAACCGAAATCTATATGAATACTATTTTTCTCTCTCCTTTTGTATTGCAAGCCAAAATACCAAACTTCACATAATTATACTATTAGTATTTTTATATACAACAAAAATATATCTAATTAGTATCCAATTACGCTATATACCATATGTAATGTATGTCACACGTAACATATTTTATATATGATACACATTATGTATAGTATATAGCATAAGTTGGATACTAGTTAGATATATTTTATTGTACAATAAACTCTTTTGCATCCTTTTTAGTTTTTTCTTTCTTCTCTCTCTTGTTATTTTTTTTTTCATTCAACAAAAAGCTAATATCAAGAAAACCTTAATCGCTCCAAGTTTTCCCTCGATCATAAAAATTCAGTCATTCAAAATTCAAAAGAATATTAATGAGTTTAACTACCAGTTACTTGCCATTAATTAACTAATTATGCGGAGCAAGGATGGTCCGAAGCCGCTTACGAGAATGTTAAACGACAGGCTAATACGGTCGTTTGAACCATTTAGAACAGGAGAACGAGACAAACGGAGCAGAAAGATGAGGAAGAAAAGAAGGATTGTTATATGAAAATGAAATGAAAGAAGAAAAGATGATGAGACTTAAAAATCCATTCAAACTTCAACAAACACACTCTTTCTCTCATTCTCTCCTTCCATATGCTCTCTATGCCTTATTTCCCATTGCCATACTTTCCTTATACTTTTTTCCTCCTCCCTTCATCACCTCACAATTAATCAAACTACCATTTTCTACCCCAATTATTAGACCATATTCCTCTCCTTCTTCACCTTCAGGTATTTATTTATTTATTTTGCACACTTATTCCATTCTTTTAATTAATACCATGTCAAGATTCTAAATTATTGCCGTTGCGATCACAATTACAATTATATGCGTTGCAAATGCATGCATAGACACTATTATCACATTTTTTATTGCAATGCAGCTGTAATAGACACCGTAATAATAATAATATTGTGGTCACAATTTAATTCAAGTAAGGTAGGCTGTTTAGTACTATATCATGTTTTGAATTGTGATGAAAAATTGTAAATATGGCTGGATGCATTAAGACTATTATTACCATGTGGTGTCTTTTTGTATATGCACATCGAATTTGCAAGAGAAATGTTTTTTTTTACATTATAAAATTAGTCATTATATATGACAATCTAATTTTTTAAAATTATTAATCCAACTTTTAAAAAATTAAATTAATTATTTTAAAAAGTTGAATTATTATCTATAATGACTGATTTTATGGTGTACATGTAACTCGAAGTGCAATTGTACGTGACCTTATCAACATTAAATACTGCCAGTTTTTTTTTTTTAATTCACTTTATCAACATTATTTGGATGTGGAGGTAGCTGGTTGGTTTGTAGGCTTATATTATTAATTTTTTTTTTTTTAACTTTTGTAGAAATAAAAAATGCATATGAAAACCCATGTGACTACTCCAATGGCAAATGGGTCCCAGACAGAAGAGGCCCTTTGTACAATGGTACCACCAAGAATTGTAAGATGAAGAAAACCCAAAATTGCCTCTCCAATGGAAGGCCAAACAGAGAATATCTCTATTGGAGATGGAAACCAAATCAATGCAATCTTCCAAGGTTTGAGCCTCACACTTTTGTCCAATTGGTTAAGAACAAGCATGTGGCTTTTGTTGGTGACTCTGTTGCTAGGAACCAAATTGAGTCCCTTATTTGCATGCTAGCCACTTCTAATAGTAACAATTCTTCATCAAAGCCTAAACGTGTCTATCATCAAGGCTCAAGAAGATGGCATATTCTATCTCACAATGCAAACTTGTCATTCTATTGGTCCCCTTTTCTTGTGCAAGGTGTCATGAGATCAGAGAAAGGGCCAAATTACAATACAATTTATTTGGATCTTGTTAATGAGAGGTGGGCAAAGGATATGGATGAGATGGACTTGATTGTAATTTCATTGGGCCATTGGTTTAATGTTCCTTCTATTTACTATGAGGATGGTTCTGTTTTAGGTTGTTTAAATTGCCCTCAACTTAATTGCACTAGCATGGAGGATTTTTATGGTCCATTAAGAAAGGCTTTAAGGGTTGCTCTTAATAGCATAATTGAGAGGAAAGTGGAAAAGGGTAATAGGGTTGATGTAATTGTGAGAACATATTCTCCTTCTCATTTTGAAGGTGATTGGGATAAGGGTGGTACTTGCTCAAAGGATAAGCCTTATGGGGAAGGGGAGAAAATAATTGAAGGAATGGATGCTGAGGTTAGGAGGATTGAGTTAGAAGAAGTGGAAATTGCTTTAAGGAAAAATGTAAAAAATTTGGAGGGTTTAGGTTAGAGGTGATGGATGTGACTAAATTAGCATTGTTGAGACCGGATGGACATCCAGGTGCTTATATGAATCCTTTTCCTTTTGCTAATGGTGTTTCAGATCATGTTCAGAATGATTGTGTTCATTGGTGCTTGCCCGGACCTATCGACACTTGGAATGAAATTTTTCTTGAGATAATGAAAAAGTTGATGGAACAACCTAGGAATAAAGAATGAATGAGTCATTCTTCAAATTTTGTACATTAAATAATTTATTATAGTTTTTATCTTTCCACCATGTAGAGTGATGAATGTTACACTAGAAGATAGCGATTTTAATTGAGGAATTACGCTAATTACTATTATTCTCCATGTGCTCTTTAGTTTGATATTTCAATAGAAAAGTAGAAACATTTTATAGTTTATATTGATGAGGACATTTCTACTAACATAATAGGTTACTCTTTGTTGAGATTGTACATTTCCTTACCAATATTTGAGGAAACGGATCTAAGCCCAGGAAATGTGGTAATGGGGGATTGGGGATTGGGTTGAGATGTTTGAGGAGGGCCCAAGGGAAAAATGTTTATCCTAGTCTAGACTCAAGACCCTAGTACCTGGGATATACATGTCCTTGTGGTATGGTAGGCTTCACAAAGTGTCTTCACCTCTTCAGGGAGTGGCCCAAATGCTCATTATGTGTGACCCAAAACCCATGATCCAAGAGAGGTTGAGTGTAAGACTGTGCGAGAGAGAGGCGGACAAAGTGAGCAACTAGGGTCCAGGAGTGATAAAATTAGTAATAAACCATGAAGTCCATTCCTAAGCAAACCAGGCCACATAGAAGGAGTGTCACAATAGGTTACCAGCTGGAGCAATAGTTGCAAGCTTAGAGCCCACAAAATCTTAGGACAAGACCTTGATATCTTTTTATTTTTGGGGTTGGTTTCAGGGGGGATAGGGAATGAGGTTACCCAACAAGGGAAAGAGCAGGGAGAGAATGAGACAAGGGGTGAGGCTCGAGAGAAAGGTCAGAACAAGAAACACGGGACGAGAGGGGAACCAGGGGTCAGAGGAGCGAGAGGGTCAAGGGAGTTGGGTTGGTTTTTTCCCCTTAATGAACATATTAGGTTGGATACTTTGGTTCTCACCATACCACGTACGACAGAGACATTGAGTTCTTGAGTAAAAAGATAACACAATCTACTCCCCACAAGTCCACGAACTTGGATCTTTCAACATACTATTCTATATTAACATATTTTGAAAACACTCTTTTATCGAAAAATTGATAATCGATAAAGCAAACATATTTAAACTTTTATATCCAAAAAATATCATTCTTGCATGTATTACTTACTCTACATCGATATTAACTCAATTATCTTTAAATTTTTATATATTTTCATTTCAATATTTAAATTTCTATTTTCATACACATTTATTTTAGAATATCAACCTAGTATTATAAATTTTTTTCCATATCCAGAGTTGAACACATCACAAAAAAGCACCTCTTCCCCCCGCCTCCCAAAAAGCTCCCTCACTTTTTCTTTTTTATTTTGACCTATAGGCCAACTAAAATAAGAAAAACTCAAGAAGAGAAAAAAAAAGTATAACACTCAGCCCAAAAATAAAAAAGAATAACACTGCTCACAGACCAAAAGAATTAAAAAAAATAAAATGGCTGAAAATGCCTTCTCTCTGTCTCATTCTTCAAAAATTATTAATATAGACTCGAATTGGAACCTATCATAACATATCAATTAATCAAAACTTAATAAAAAATAAGTAATACTATAAAAACTTTTGTTAATATCTTACGGTTTAGGATTTATAAATTGATTTATAAATTTGAATTTATATTATTATTTTCATTCTCAGTTTCTCACAATAGCTACTCCAACTCTCCATGCTTAGATGCCTTTTTCTTTCTCATTCTCATTCTCTCTTTTCCATTTTCCCTCATTCTCTGTGGATCAGTGGCTGATATAAAATTTTCTTTTTGTGGTTGTTTTCAATTGTTTGTGGACAAGTTGTTTTATTTGGAAAAAAAATTAAAATTGATTGCATACACCATGTTTGGTTAAGAACCTATGCCTACAACGTGTTTGATGAAAAGCCTCACTGTATTCTAAGTTTTCTTCCTTGTTTGCCCAACTCAAATTTAAGGGTGTGTTTGCTTCAAATTCTTTTTAGGAGGTACTCCATAACTCAATAAAAAGTTGGAAACCATTTTTTTTAAGTTACTATATTTCAGCTTATAAAAAATAGTTTACAATAAAAGTTTTCAAGGTCTGATCATTTTTTAAAAATATTAAAACATGTAAAAAATTGATTTTTTTTCCTGGAAAGTCTAAAACAAACACACCCTAAAAAATAATTGGGAGGAATTCTATGTTTTTTTTTTTCTCAAACGCGAAAGCAAGAGGTTATGGCGCGAGGATTACTACTATCTTCGCCAACTCTCACTGCAACTTCTCTTCTAGTTTCATCATTCTCCAAAATCCCACAAAAAAGTTTCAAACTTTCACAATGTTCCTACCTTCTGCACCATCACCAACCTTGCTCTCCTCCTCTGTCTTGCTGTTACTGCGTTTCTTCTTCTCCTTCCCAATGCTCAATCGACTTGACCAATTACAGAGAAGCATTTTCAAGGCGCATGGCCATGGCTGGACTCAAACCCCATCACCGTATTGGTCAGTATTACTTCCAATATATGCGATGCATTCATCTTGGTTCATTGTAACTTGCAGAAAAAAATAAACCTTTTTTCTTTACTTTAGGGGGATTTTTTTTTTTTAATAAATTTCTAAGTTATTTGGTGGGTGCCCTTTTTATAGCTAGTTTCGCACTTAAATCTTAGGAGTAACATGATGATGATTAATAGTACATTTGGATTTTCGTTTGCATTCCTCAAACTATGGTTTGAAGAGTGCAAATTGAGTTTCAGTTTATTGCAATTTTTTTAAATGTTTGTAAAAATATCGTGGAGCTACAATTTAACATGATTTTATTCTCAAACTGTAGATAGAGTATTAAGTGTAAAAAAAGGTAATTTTCTGATAGATCAAACTCCAAACCATAGTTTGCAAATTATAAACCAAATACATTCTAATTGTTATGTAAAATTATTCTACTAAAATACAAAGAAACTTACTTCATGTTTTACTTTTGCAAGTGATGTAATGAATGGAGCTACTGGTTCTCTGTATATTTTATTGATTGCTTGGTTTTATCATGTCTCTTTCCCTATCAGCTTTGGGGGTCTCTGGTGGCCCTGATAGTATGGCACTGTGTGTATTAACTGCTGGATGGAAGGCTGCTGGTGGCAATGGTGTCAGCACTGATGGTAGTGGTTTCATAGATGGTCTATTGGCAGTAATTGTTGATCATGGACTGCGTGCAGAGAGCAAGGAGGAGGCCAACATTGTTTATCGACGTGTTTCTGAAATGGGTACCTCCATATATTGCTGCTTTATGTGTGATTGTTAAGTTTGGTAATGTTAGTAGAGTGCTTGAAGTGATCCAACTATTGAATTCACTGACAAAAGAACTTCGTTCAGGAATCAGATGTGAGATTGGTCACTGTGATTGGCCAAGTGGCAAACCGAAACAGGGTCAGTTGCAAGAAGCTGCCCGTGAAATGAGGTTATTCTATCCAAACATTTTGTTGAGAAGAGATTAGATGTGTGTACTAGGAGCTTTAATAAAGTATACTAATTGCTTATTTTGATTCTTTGAACTTTAGGTATCAAATATTTCATAAAGTTTGTGCTGAACACCATGTTGGTGTACTGCTTATTGCCCATCATGCTGATGACCAGGTTTGGTTTGCAGTACTCTAGGTGTATCTGCTAGGGTGAATTGCATTTTGTTACTTAAGTATCTACCACTCTTCATAGAAGCATTGGCTGAGGTCTCATTCTTGTGGTCATAAGCAGTTAAATAACTTCCATATATTAATTCAATATTTTGATTAAGTAATTCGATTTTCTAGTGGGAAATGGCGAAATGGCAATGTCTTGTGATTTAAATTTGAATGCAACATTAAACGCCTGTTCAAAATGTTAGACTTGTAGTGATTGCTGAGACATTATGCAGGCTGAGTTATTTATTTTAAGGCTTTCTCGAAACAGTGGTGTGCTTGGACTTGCAGGCATGCCTTTCTCCTCTCAGATTTTCCCTAGACATACACATTCCTACAATAAAGTTCCACCAAATCATGGCATCCTTCTTGTCCGGCCTCTTCTGAAATTTTCAAAGGAAGATATGTACAAGGTTGGTGTTAAATATGTGTGTATTTTTGTATTTGTCATTCTATTCTGACTCCTCCCATTTCACTATTTGCTTGATCATTTATGTGTGTGTGTGTGTGTTTTTTTTTAAATCATTACAGATATGCCAAGAAGAATGTGAGGAATGGGTAGAAGACCCAACAAACCAAAGCCCTTTATTCTCTCGTAATAGGATAAGAATGGCACTGAATGATTTTTCATCGAGTAAGTTGTGATCAACATTATAATGTCTTTGATTGTAATTTTAGAATTTTTAGGTGATTTATTCTTCTAGCCAACATCTCTTTTTGGTTGAAAAAACTCATTGTTGTACTCAGTTAGGTGTATTCATGACTTCTTATATGGGCAAGCAAAGGCTTTGGTTTGTTGAAATGACTTATTTCTTACATTTCCAGCAGCATTCAAGTCCGAGCTCCAAGGAATGATTTCTGCATGTAGAATAACACGTGCATATGTTGATCAAGTTTGCTACAGCTTGATTAGTCGTGCTGTGGTTATCGCAGATGTCAGTATTCTTTTACATATATATATATTTTGCTTTTTCCATTTGTTGCCTATTCGATGAACAATTGAAGCTGAATAAGCAATAGCTATGCTGATGTTATACAGGAAAAACTACCTATATTAGAATTTAGAAATGGCCTTTGTTGCAAAAGTTGAATATTGTTATTTTTAGAGTTTTTTTTATCCTGCTGTTGAAATTGTGGTTGAATTTTGTTTGCAGCATGGATATGCTGTTATTGATCTACAGAATCTTCGTCCTCTGGAAACTGAGGATATATGTCTGACTAAGTTTCTTTCCATGGTCTTGCAGGTACTTCTGATCTTATACATGACTAATTTTCTTTTTCAGTCTTTTTTCCTATGCATGAATCCCTTGTAATAGTCCGTCTAACGTCTTGTTTCAGTTCATCTCTCAAAGGCAGAGGCAAATTAGAGGTAGTGCTTTGAAATTGCTAATGGAATACATTCGTACTTTTCCATGCAAGGTAACTCTGATTCCAGCATATTTCTTTGTTCCATATAATTGTATACAACTTCTATCAAATTTTGCTTTGACTGCATACAAGTCTTAAAAAAGATCGTCTCGAGTATTACTGATTGTTATTTTCAACCTTTCTTGTTATCAGGCACAGCAATATTTTACCTTTAAATAATTAATGAATTTCAACTTTACTTACTGCTAATTTTATCCTTAATTATCCTGTAGAACTCTGTCACAGCAGCAGGCTGTTACCTCTGCCCGGATCCAGGTTCTAGAGGGTCCAGAGTCTTGGTTTGCTGTTCTGTTGACTGTACTGCACCTTTAAAGATGGAAATTTTCAGGTCATATTCTTATGGAGAACAGGAGGGTGGTGCTGCCAATGAGTTGGCAAAAATTATAGAGGATGAAAAGTCTTATGCAAATCATGCAGTTCCAAATGCATCAGATGTCCACTTTTTGGATGTGAATCCTGAGTTTGTATTGATGGAAGCCAGAAGACTAAACATAATCAGTGAATCAACTTTCAGGAACATTCTTGTATTGCAGAAGAAAGAAACCGATCGCTTCAGGTCTAAAGCAGAGGCAATTTTGGACTCTGCATCAAACCATCTAACTGAAAGTGTTGATACTTTTGGCAATTTGCTTCAGCCAGGACAGTTGTGTTACTTCATGGATCGGTTCATTCTCACATGGAATTTGAATAATAAGATTGATGGAGATGCACTTTCTGGTTTAGCTGATTATGACATTGATTCGGGTGGAGAAGGCAGTGGCTTCTCTTGCACTTCTTGTGCAGTTGGTTATCATAAAGCACTTGAAGTGCGTCACATGATTGAATCTGATTGGTTGTATCTAGCTGAGTTATCAAAGTCTCCACTTTCCAATAAATTAGCACAATGTGGGAATATATTAGTGAATGAAACCAGGCCGACGATGGCGAAAACAGCCCCATGTTTATACTATGCTAGTGTATCAGCTAAAAATGCTCTCCTATTGTTAAAGTCTGTCCCAGTTGCTGCAAGGAGAAGCCTTCCTGTTCTGGTCAATCAACAAGGGCAACTAATGAGCATTCCGGTAAGTTGACCACTCTTTCCGATATATTGTTATGATGATAGCAAATTTACTCTGTTCGAATCCATCTGCTGGTGGATTCGGTTTCATGCGAAAATGATATTTATTAATTACTGATCCTAAATGACATTTTAGTTTTTGTTATTTATAACATTATGCTTTGTGTTCATCACCTGTTTTTGGTTCCTAAGCTATGTATTCTTCATTATTTTCAGTGTGTCAATTTCAATCATTGCCCCTGCTTGATGGTGCATTTGGAATTTAAACCAAAAATACCACTTGGAGGAGGTCACAGCTCGTTCATATAAGCAGAGTAGTGACATAAACAGTAAAGTTTGTGATTTTTTTATGGAAATGAGAATTGGTGTATCCTTCTTTGGTTCCTGCGAAATTTCAAGTCAACCAAATAGGGCATGTTAAAAATGGAGCATCCTTGTAAGAGTTGACTCAATTTACATAATGCAAGCAAAACACAACTACACAAGCTTATTGCTGAGAGAGAGCCTTTGTAGGCAACTTAGCCACTCGGCTGGCGGGGGCTGATAGTGGCGATGGGCGGAAGCTACCGGCAACGGCAGTTGACAGACTGTAAACAACAGCAAAAGGTCGCCGAAATGACCACGTCGCTACCCTGTGACCACTTGGAGTGAGACGCGGTTGACTGAAAAAAAAAATTAACAGAGGATAGTGGGGGATCCCCTTGACAATTAGGGTTTCACACCAAGCTCTAGATATCAAATTGAGAGAGTTTTGACTGAAAGAAACTATTCTCTGCACTTGTATTTTATACACACAACAATGTACAAGGAGAATCCTATAAATTTAGGGATATGATAAGATCATCTTTTAATATGATATCTAACTTTAGGTAACTAACTAATCTAATTTTGTGTTTGCACCACCTGAATTTTTTTTTACCTCAAATGAATTTAATTAATTAATTATAAACCCAACTACTGATATTGGCCTTGTTTGGTTTAAATTTTAGTATAATTATTTTTAATGGAAAAAGAATTGATTTTAGAAGAATTGATTTATGTTTATGAATGATATTAGAAAAATATGCCTGAAAAAAATCTTTTTATTTTAAAATAACAAAAGTAAATTATTTTTAAATACTTAATTACTCAAGTAGACATGATTCTGGTGTAAAAGAATTTATTTTTATTAACTTCAATGAAAAAATGAGGGTAATAGGGTAATTTATTAACTTTTGTAACTTTATAGTTATTGGAATTTAGTCAATTTCAACAAAAGCCACAAATTCATAAACCTATCAAAATTGATTCTATCTATCATGATCCACTTCTTTTAGAATGGAAAATGTTGAATAAACACAAATATTTGTTTTTTCAAATTGATTTTTTTTAACTCATCCTAAGTTTGAGTGGTAATCAAACACTCACCGAACCAACCCTTTGGTTTTTGCTCCCTCATTTTTCACATTTTTCACTAGTAATGTTATATAGACATAAAAAATTGAATGTTTACAAGACATCTATTATAATCAATAGTGAAAAAAGAAAGTTAAAATATTATTGTGAAAGTCACATCAAAATTCAATAATAATAAGAATAAATGTCGGCATAGTGTAAAAAATGGACGTCAAAATAATATTCTTATTTTTTCTACTCTTACTTCAATTCATCTAATACACGCAATTACCATAAAAGGGAAAAAAAATTCTCTAGCTATTATTAATCTTCTTCAATCTTCAGTCTTCTTAGAACAAATAAACCAAACAAAAATGAGAAGCACAAAGGAACTTCAAAATCTCTGCAATTTGTATCTTCTTTCACCTATTATAATAATATCTCTGTTTCCTATTGCTCTCATTTGCTTATTATGCTATTTCTACCTGTCCTTGACTCCATTATCTCCACAAGCTCAGCTAATAATTTTTCCACAATATTATTCTAATGCTACCAACTCCTCTTCTCTTTCACCTCATTCCTCCCAAGGTATATACAAATTAAATACATATATGTATTACATTCATGTATATATATATATATATATTCATCATGCTTTTGAATTGTAGAAATAATGTTGTTGTTGCAGTGTACTTTATGCAATCCCACCATAGTTACAACTACATTTGTACTTGTTGACAGTGGTTTCCCTACTATAGTTATTTTCAACATTTGATTGTAAAAAAATGTTGATAAAAATATTATCAACAAACATTATATTCATAGTTATTATTATAATTATTATTATTTTTAACATGTAACTACTGAAAAGTATTGATAAAAATATTTATTGACATTTATTGACCATTGAAGATAATCATAAATTAAACTATTCTTTGACAATTAATGATCATTGAAAATAATCATAAACTAGTTTTAAGTATTTTTTATGGTCACTAATTGTCAATACTATTATTGACACATTTAATGTTGAAAATATTAATTATTCTAGTAGTGAATTATTGATTATTAAAAATAGTTATAAACTATTTTTTAATAATTATGACCACTGAAAATACTTATAAATTATTTTTAAATATTTTTTATAGTCAATAATTATCATTACTTTTTTTTAGTAAGAAAATAATTGTCATTACTATATTATTTTTATTAACATATTTTATGTTTAAATTATTAAAAATGATCATTTCTCTTGTAGTGGATTTTGTGTGCACTACTCTTACAAATGCAAGTGCAAGTGCAATTTAAAATCATGATATGCATATGAAACTCAATTTTATTAAGACAATACTCCATTTTTTCCATAATAATATAGTTTTAATTTTTCTTTTGTGTATTAGAAAATCAATAGAGTGTTGATATCTGCATAATGAAAAATCAGCTAAAACCAGTTAATATAGGGATCTCCGACACAATCATTCCATCCATTAAAAACTAACTTTTAAATGGAGATTTTTTGAGGCCAAAAGAATACCAATTGACTAATTTGACTATTTTCTTATTGTTCACTAAGTATTACTGATTAAGGGTTGCATTTTTTAGTTAAAATGAATGTTATGATAGAAGGGAGGGAGTAGTGCATTTTTAGGGTGCGTTTGTTTTTTCTGACTCTAGGTCAGAGTCAGAGAGTCATTGAAAAACTGACTATGTCATGTGTTTGGTGCGAGGGTCACAGTGACTCTATGAATAAGTCACAGTGACCCAGAGAATAAAATTGTCAATATTCTATTCACTTCAGTTTTGAAGTCACTGTGTATTACAGGAGTCACTATGTGCTGGTAGGGAGACACAAATATGTGAGAATATGTTCGGAGTCATTTTTGGAATCACTATACTCCTGTGACACTGACATCATGACTCCCTTGACTCTGACTTCAAAGTCACTGAAAACAAACGCTAGTGTATTATTAAATTGGGGGCATGACATTTATTATTCAATACTGTTATTTGAACATCTATTATGGATATCCGAATTAGACATTCAAATCTACATCATTGAATTTCATTCATAAATGTGCTAAATGGGGACCATCACCACATCCAATGATATAAAAATGAATATACATTTGGTACATCTAATTATGAATATCAAAATATCAATTTTGTTTTGGTAGACTAATTAATTAATATTTGTTTGTTCTTTTTGCATATATGGTAAAAAAAGAGAAACCATTGTGTGACTACTCAGAGGGCAAATGGGTCGAAGACAAAAGAGGCCCTTTGTATAATGCTAAGAATTGTAAGGTGAAGAAAAGTCAGAATTGTATCTTTAATGGAAGGCCCAACACAGAGTATCTTTATTGGAGATGGAAACCTAATCAATGCAACATTATTCCAAGGTTTGAACCTCACACATTTCTCCAACTAGTTAAGAACAAGAATTTAGCTTTTGTTGGTGACTCTCTTGCTAGGAACCAATTTGATTCCCTTATTTGCATGTTATTAGCCACTTCTTCCTCTTCTTCAACACCTAATTACCATATTACCCTCCTCCCCAATATTGATAAGTTCAACTTCCCTTCTTACAATGCAAACTTGTCCTTCTATTGGTCCCCTTTTCTTGTTGAAGGTGTGCAAAAACAATCACACAAAGGGCCAAATTATTATAACACAATGTATTTGGATCATGCTAATGAGGTTTGGGCAAGTGACATGGAAAAATTTGACATGGTTGTGATTTCATTGGGCCATTGGTTCTTAATGTCTTCTCTTTACTATGAGGGTGGTTCTGTTTTTGGTTGCAGAAATTGTCCTAGTCTTAATTGCACCGATATTAGTTTTTATGGACCATTAAGAAAGGCTTTAAGAACTTCTCTTAATAGCATAATTGAGAGGAAATTGAAAGTAGCATCTAAAGGGCATCATAGAAAAATTGATGTAATTGTGAGAACATATTCACCTTCTCATTTTAAAGGTGAATGGGATAAGGGTGGAACTTGCTCAAACACAAGGCCTTATAGAAAGGGTAGGAAGAGGCTTGAAGGAATGGATGATGAGATTAGAAGGATTGAGATAGAAGAAGTGGAAAATGCTAAGGCAAAATCCAAAGAATTTGGAGGGTTTAAATTTGAGATAATGGATGTGACTAAATTAGCATTGTTGAGACCAGATGGTCATCCAGGTGCTTATATGAATTATTTTCCTTTCGTAAAGGAGAATTCAAATTATGTTCAGAATGATTGTCTTCATTGGTGCTTGCCCGGACCTATAGATACTTGGAATGAGATTTTGTTGGAGATGATGAAGAAATGGAAGGATCAACCTATTAATTAAAGATTGTAGAATAATTCTTGATTTAGTTTATTAACTTTTGTACACCTAAAACAGTTTTAAACCGTTATGTTAATTTATGAAGGGTAGTTACTATGATAATTGGTAGTTACTTATTTGACATTTTAGTGAAAATATTATTATAATTTGACATTTCTATCGAAGCTAAGGTGATCAATATTTTATTAGAAGAAAATATGGCAGTTTTAGTTTAGGAATATAATGATATTTATAACTAGGAAAATACTTGTTAAATAATAGAAAAACAATCAAACTAGTCAATGTACCTATTTGACAATGTTTTGGCCCAAAAAAATATCCCTTTAATAAATTAATTTTTAGTGGTTGAGTAGTTATAATCCAAAATCTCTATATTAATTGATTTTAACTAATTTTTTATTGTGAAAAAACAACACTCTAACAACAAAAATGTTTGGGAGTTGTTATGTATAACCAAGGAGGAATCCTATAGAGCAGCTAAAAAATTAATAAACCAAATTCTTATACTACTAACAAAAAGAGTTAAAGCTCAAATTTTTAATAAAGATACATTAATGATATTATATTTATGATATTATATCTTCTCGTTTCTCCTGTACAATTAAAAAGTATGGATAATATATATATGCACAAATTTACACTACTTTGAGCAAAAGTTAATTTATTTTATTCAGAAGAATAAGACAATAGAACAACAATTATCTAAATTCATAGAGATTAGATATAATCTCAAATTGTTAACTCGTTAAATTTTACAAATTATACTAAAAATATCTATGACATAAGCTCTGAACTGAAACATGTTGTCTTGTACGGTTTTTTAATCATTTTTTTAAATATGTAGATGTCAAATAATTCTTTACAATAATACCGTACCGTATATTCATTTTTGGATGCTACTCCAATAACATTCACACTTTTAATTACTCCCTTTATTATTTATTAACTATCAACTTTTCATTTTTAACATTATTTTTAAAGAAAATGATTGGCTTGTAATGATTTGAGAAAATTTTCGATAAAAATTATATTACTATAACTTTCATCATATATCAATACTCTCTCTCATTTATTCTATTTTATACTTTAATATTCTTTCCTACAAACATTTAGAGATGAAATTAGAACTCTATCTATGGGGCACCCGCACAACCCTATCCACAAGGGTCGAGTCTAAACCTGCCTTGCAATACACTATACAACAATAATGATCATTTTCAACATGTAATTGTCGAAAAAATGTTGATAAAAGTATTGTCACAAAAAAATATTTTGACATTTGTTAGCCGTTGAAAATAGTCATAAACTATTCTTTGACAATTAATGGTCGTTGAAAATACTCATAAACTAGTTTTAAGCATTTTCGACGCGACGACCACTAATTGTCAATAATACTTTTATTGATAATACTTTTATTGACACATTCAATGTTAAAAATGCTTCATTTTCTAGTAGTGAATAGGACGGGTAGATTCGGAGCAGGTTCAAGTTCATAATAGAAATTTTACCCTACTCTACTTGCATTCTATATATCAAATATAAAAATATTAATATATATATATATATATATGTGTGTGTGTCAAAATATATAAATATTCTATATATATATAGATAAATAAATAAATATAATTATTTCCATTATTATTTTTTTCACAAAAAAGCTTATATATATATGTGTGTGTGATTGTAAGATGATGAGAAGAAAACAACCGAAAAGTGTGTATATGCATAGTGCTGGAAGGTGAGAGCTGAGTGAGAATATCTTCATTGGAAATGGAACCCCAATGATTGCAACATTCCAAAAGGTCTCAACTTAATTCCACTTTTGTCCAAATGGTTAAGAACAATCAACAATGCAAGCAAGCTAGCTCACTCAACATATTTGCATGTGGTAGCCACTGCTTCAATCCCTAATTATCTTTCACACTCACCTCCATCGCACATAAATAAATAAATATTCCCTCACAATGTGATAATGGAAGAATAATATATATATATATATATAAAGAGAAATATTTCTTGTATAAGAGTAATGTATTTAACTAGTATCCAATATATAACGCACATTACAAATAAAGGAACGATACACATTACGTATTTTAATAATAATACATATTACAATGTATTTTTTTTATGTTATTATTCATTTTTACTCAACTAGTTTCACACATGTATAACATACATTACATATGACATACATTATATATAATAATTGTTAGAATATACTATTCCTGTATATATAAATACATCAACTTGCAATATCATAAGATATGAATCATGATACAAGACTACAAGTACATATATGATGCATATATAATGCTTAATTAACATTAAATTTTACGTTTAAGGAGCATCTTGACAATAATCTTGCAAGGCAAAGTAATAAAAACATTGTTATTATTTGTACATATATGAAATAATATATATAATAATGTACATACTTTTATATTTAAGAATGGAGAATATAAAAGTTTAAATTATGTTTAAATAGGTAATATATCAAGATTTAAATGTAATAAAATGGGTATATGAGATAAAGGAGAAAAAATATGTACGGATAAATTTCTGTTAAATAAAAAAACTAATTAAATTTACTATGTAAAAGAACTTTTTCACTATCATCTAATTAAATATTTTTATTCGTAACATTTCCAAGATACTGAGTAATTGAGTTAAACAGTTTTACTAATTTGACATATATGTGGACATTTATATAAAAAAATTTCAAAAGTCTACTTTCAAAATCATTTTGACTTATATTTTTTTAAAATTAAACAAATTAGTTTAAATTCTAAATTAAAAGCACGAACGCGATATTATCACATGCCAAAATAATAATTTAAATTATTTTGATATTATATTGTATTCTACTTTTCTTCCGAATTCTAATTAGGAGAAAATTTATATTAACATAATAAATTTAAGTTTGATGGGGACATGGGTGCAATTTTACCAACTTTGAGGGAAATTTGTGTTACTTATCCATCAATTTTGCTAATTAGATTTTTTTTTAAAAAAAAACTACTAGTAAATTTCATGATGGGCACTGAAGACACATCATCCATCACTACCACGCACTAGCACAAATTTTGTTTTATCTTGTGTCACCTTTTGTTTCTCTAATCCTTAAAATTTGTGGTGTATGTAATGTGGCTACAATATGTGACCCCCTAAAGCTAGCTAGGAAATGATAGATTCTCTGGTTTGCCTTAGGCTTCTCAACATATATTATATTTTCCAGAAAGAAAACAAAGTTACAAAAAGAATGCAAGAGACTGAACAAAGAGGAGCACAAACCCGTATTCCCCTTTACATACATGTACAACCATATATGTATTATAAAATTTTGGTAATATTTTTTCAGCTAAAATAAAAAAAATATTTTAAACATTTTAGCTTAAATAATATTTTTAATCATATGTGTTTTTTAATGGGCTGAATAATTTAGGTCCAAACTCCTATTTTTGACTGTTTTATCTGGTTTATAATTTTGTACCCCTAACAAAACTCTCTCTCTCCCTATATATATATATATATATATACATACAAAACATATCAAGTGAGAGAAGTAAGAGTGAGGAATAGATATGGACAATTAGTTGACACCGATAATACTAATACAATAATACTTGGTTAACGATGGAAAAATAGTCAAATCAGCCGACGATATATCCATTTTGTAATTCTTTTATTTTCAAAAAATTTACTTTAAAAAGTTAATTTTTAATGCTCTGAATAATTGTTGTCTAAAATCTATATATTAACAGTTGATTTCTTATTGTACAAATAGCAGCACCCATAATAATAATAATAATAATAAAATTGGTCTTCTTATCTATCTATATGCATATTCTTTTTTTTAGCACTTTGCCCTTTAAGTGCAAGTGTGCATGCATGGAGTGGTGTATGTACATACATATAAAGGCTTTCAGCTTACTCTCAGCTTCCATATTTACTCTCAGCTTAATTTCTCTCTTTCTTTCCAATTCCACTGCTAGCTGCTGCACCCTCTCTTCTTTCTGCTTCTCCTTTTTCTTTCAAAGGTACATTATTATTTTTATTATATAAATATTTCATCTTGTTGAATTAATTTAAACTACATATATAATAGATACAATTGCTAATTAAGATAGATTAATTATGTATGTACCAAATTCAATATTATTATCAACTAATTGGGGTGTGTGACGGCAATAATTTTTGGGTTACAAGGTTAGTGTATGTTTGGTGATAACATGCATGACCGATGAATCATTATCGTTATCGTTATCCTCTTCTTCTTCATAATAAACAAGAAAGAAATTAATTAGTGTTTTAATTTGGAAATAAGCATCCTTCTTCATGGTTAATCCAGAGACATTGATTTTAAGGTTAAAAACAACTTGTAATCATCATAAGATTTTTTTTTTCTTCAAATTTTAATCATAAATAGAAACTGATTATTCTAGAATTATAATATTTTTAACAAATTAATTCTCAAATATCAAATATTATATATCAACAAACTATTTCACAACTTTTATCAGTAATTTGAAATAAAAATATAATATAGTTATTTTCTTACAATCCAAATAAGAAAGTTATCTTAATTAAAATTATATCTCTTTAGTTCAAATATCCAAATATAAATTATTTTTTACATAATTAATTATATAAAAATATGATTATATATAATAATAAAAATAACAAATAAACGAACTATTGATAGGAAAAGATGGACAAACTAGTAATGTATGTATGGGTGTCAATAAGGATGTCCAAGTGTCTCCTTTGCAATTAGTAATGACACTTTGATATATCACAAATGCTTAGGGTAGGCAACAATAAAAAATTAGTCAAAACAGTCAACCAAACTCATTTAACATTTTATGACCCAAATAACATTTTAATTCATGAGTATATTTTTAATGGGGTGGGTGATTGTGACCCAAATTCCTATTTGTTGGCTATTTTGACTGGTTTTTTGTTGTTTCACTAGAATGCTCCATATATATTGTGTGGATGTGACAAACTCTTAATCTAACATTAATTTTATACAAATCTCTAAATATCCATCCTCACTTTTATGTTTGGTCGAAGAGAAGAAAATATGAAAACAAATAACATTTTATTGGTCGTGGATAAATCAGTCCACCTTATCACTTTATACCATCTCATACCACATATGGTTGGCAAAATATTCCAAGCAACAAGTAGCTAGTATTACTCAATAGAAAATGATATAACTAAAAATTCTTCCAAATTTTATAATCAAGACTCATAAAAAAGTTCATAAGTCAGAAATATGACCTGTACAATAAAAATAACTACAACGTAATTATAGCATATACCATAGATCGAGTGGGACTCGACGTAAATTTACTATATATTTCACGCAAATAATGTACATAAAAATAATTAAAATTACACAGAAATTTTATTCTATATCACAAGTAAAATTAAATAATATTGCACACATTTTATAAGAGATATTAACACATTGAAACAAAAATTATATCGATTACACACAAATTTAGTTTTATGTCATGTGCAAAAAAAGTTAACAATTTTGCACATATTTTCTAAGAAAAAAAATATTTTTTACAATAATTTAATTTTTATAACAGTGTACAATTTTTTTATACAGTCATTCAATCATGTATTATTATATCAGTCATGATTGTATTTTTTCTCTTTCATTACCTGAAAAATCTTACCAACGAAGTATTGTGATTGGATAATGGTGAAACTGCATCAAAATTAAACTCTTTTTTTACAATTCCAAAAAATGTTGATAACATAATTATAAAAACTATGTGCAATACGGGTAAAAAACAAGTATGCAATATATATAAGCAAAAATGTATACAATTTGAATAATATTTGTGTACAATATTAGATTATATTATGTAGAATAAAATGCATGTTGGACTTATTTTTTATATGAGTTTAATTTTGATGCATTCACTGTTATTCAATCAAAATATTTTGTTTGTATGACTTTTTAAGTTGTGGTAGAGAGAAAATACAATTATAGCTGACGTGACATTACATGATTGGATGACTGTGTAAAAAAGTTATATAATGTCAAAAGATAAAAATTAAATCCTTTCTATATTTCTATGAGTACTTTGTTTTTATTTGCTAACAAGTGCCCATAGGACAATTGTTAAGGATACTATAAAAAATTAATTTTTTACAAAATAAAAGAATTATGGTGGACCCATTACATAAAAAAATAAAAATATATATTTTTAAAGTGAATGTTTCATCTTTTATTAATTATCTTAATAAATGTCCTTTTGGGCAAATTTTTTTTTAACATATAGTTTTACCGTTAGATGAATCAATAGGTCATATATCTTTATTTCTTTTGATAATTCCCATGAGTTTTGTTAAAATTTCTTTAAAATTTTTTCTGAATGTGCGGTATTACTGGTTTTTTCTTCTTAATTTAGTTATTTTTTTGGGCTTTTATTCTCGATGTTTATTAAAAAAAAAAAAGTATTACTGGTTTTTTCTGTTTTTGGTAAGGTGAGCATTACTCTCATTCAATTTACGAATTTGACGTTTATATATTATATTGTTTTCGATAAACATTGATAAACAGTAGTATAAATTATAATGAAGAAATACGCGTTTACATTTTTGGATACAAATAAATACTCATTTTAATTATGTTTTTATGTATTTATCTAATCTCGTACGTCAAGGAAAATCAACCAGCAAAAAAATAAGGAAGAAAATCGAGTTTGCCTAGGAAACAAATAGTGCAACAAAAGATATCACAAAAGAATCATACTAAATTCAACCTATTATTTATTTTTTAGCATTATTATACCTCCAATAAAAATACAAGCAAAACACTCAAAATATTAAGCACAATAAATATCATGCTATCTACATAACATATATGAATTTAATTTTGATATATTGACTGTTTAAAGGTACACTGACATTCAATCAAAATATTTCGTTTGTATGACTTTTTAGGTTGTGGGAGAGAGAAAACACAATTAGGACCGAGTAAAATATGATTCGATAACTGTATAAAATAATTATACGTATGTTATGCACAACATGTATCACATATTGTAAAAAAAGATAATGTTATAACATGTGATATATGTTGTGCACAACATGTCATATATAATATGCATAATATATAATATATGTTGTGCATATTACATAGTAGATATTATGCACAGTTTATTACTGATTTAACTGATTTTTTATGTGTAGTGAGATTTTTTCTTTTTTAATAAAAAACCCATCTTGTTCTGGTTTTGAGATCATGGTGCATGTGAAATTTTGAACTAAAAATGAATAACCAAAATAAGTTTATAGCTAGTATGTCTTTTTTTTTTGTCTTTCTCTATTTCTGCTATTGACATTGACTTCAACTGATGCATGCAGTTACCAGGTAAGGAAAATTCTGTGTGTTTAGTCTTTGGTCTTCATAACACACACAACAAGAGTGGCAGAGAGAAACAGAGTCAGAAAATGAAAGGAGAAGAAGAAGAAGAAAGAGGAAGAAACCAGAGGAGAATCAAGGGATTGAGATTATCATCAAAAAGGAGAATCAAGGGATTTAAGATTACAAGCATAAGGAACAATAGTAATGCAGCATCAAAGGATCAATCAGTAATGTATGTTATTATGAAGAGACTTGTTCCAACTTCTCTGTTTTTTCTTTCACCAATGTCTCTTATTCCAATGGTGATGCTCTGTTTTTACTTTTTTTATCAGTACATTACTCCATCTCCTCCACCAACTCTGTTTCCTTATTCTACTAATCACATTTCTATCAGATTCATATATCCTCCTCCACCACCACCACCTCCTCCTCCATCATCACCACCACCACCACCTTCTCTTCCTCCTCCTCCATCACCACCATCACCTCCTCCTCCTTCTCCCCCTCCACCACCACCACCACCACCTCCTCCCACTGTGACAGGTAAATGCATGCATAATTTCCTTATTTTGTTAGGGAAAAGATAAACTTTCTTTAAAGCAAAATGCTACGAGTATAGCAAAGGTAGTAGAATACTTGTATAACAATAATTTATACCGTTGAATTTTAACAATTTAAATAAAAGAGTGAATTCATGTTACAATTTAATAGTAGAAATGAATGTTATACATATATTGTACAATTTTTATTATACACATAACATTTCTTATAAAATATTGTAGAAAAATTAGGGTACAACAAAAAACTATACAATACTCATCTTTACTATTTGATTGTAATAATTTGAATAGAAGAATGAACCTAGGTTACAATCTAACAATAAAGATGATATTGTATAAGTGTTGTACAATTTTTTTAGTGAACATTTAACATTTCTTTAAAATACTTAACATCACATTAGGGCAATTTTATATTAAGATGACTTATTGACTTAGTGTAAAATTTATACTAGAAAGTCATCCATCACCATTTTTTATGCTCTAACCAAACATACCTTAGCGTAGAGAATTGCTAATGGATTATTATAATGTCCCGCTGTAGTAATTTTACAATTCAAATGATATATAATAAATTGATTAAATCAACATTATAATTACATGATCCGTTTAATCCTGAATATGGCATGTGCGGTAATAATAAAAGATATCCACTAATTGGGGTATGATTAATGCCTCAAATATTCAAAATTAACCACTTGGACTTGGGGTTTGATATTATTATTGATTGGTCAATATTTACTATTGTCTAATTAAATGCTCTGTTTTATTTTTTAATTTCAGGTGAAATGTTAAAATCTTATTATAATTATGATGAGACCCCATCATCATCATCATGTGACTACACCGATGGAAAATGGGTCCGAGTCAAAAGAGGCCCTTTGTACAATAACACAACATGTGGAGTGATCAAACAAAGTCAAAATTGCATAGCCAATGGAAGACCAGACTCAGAGTATCTCTATTGGAGATGGAAACCTAGTAATTGCCATCTTCCAAGGTTTGAGCCTCTCACATTTCTCAATCTCATTCAGAACAAACACATAGCAATGATTGGTGATTCTGTTGCAAAGAACCAATTTGATTCCTTAATTTGTATGTTACTAACTTTTTCAACTCCTACAAGACTTGACTACTATAGATGGCACTTCCCTTCTCACAATGCTTCCTTGTTCTTCTATTGGTCCCCTTTTCTTGTTGATGGTGTTCAAAGGGAATCAAGCAAAGGTCCAAATTACTATAACACTATGCATTTGGATCATGTTAATGAGAAATGGGCAATGGATATTGAAAAATGGGATTTGGTTGTTCTTTCAATAGGTCATTGGCTTAGTGATGTTCCTTCAATTTATTATGAGGGTGGTTCTGTTTTAGGTTGTAGAAATTGCCCTAATATGAATTGTACTAACATTGATTTTTATGGTCCATTGAGAAAGGCTTTAAGGGTTGCTATTAATACCATAATTGAGAGGAAAGTAAGAAAAGGGGGTAGTCATGGAATTGATGTAATAGTAAGAACATTTTCACCTTCACATTTTGAAGGATCTTGGGATAAGGGTGGTACTTGTTCAAGAACTAGGCCAAGGAGAAAGGCCAAAAGGATCAAACTTGATGGGATGAATGCAGAGATAAGAAGGATTCAGATGGAGGAAGTGGAGAGTGCTAAGGAGAAGACCAAAGGGTTTAGAGGGTGGTTTAGGTTTGAGGCAATGGATTTGACAAAATTAACACTATTGAGATCCGATGGTCATCCTGGTGCTTATATGAAACCTTTTCCATTTGCTAATGGTATTCCAGAATATGTTCAGAATGATTGTGTTCATTGGTGTTTACCAGGACCTATAGATACTTGGAATGAAATTTTTCTTGAGATGGTGAAGAAATGGATTTTGCACCCTAGGAGTGAGCAATGAAGCAATGTTCTTCATATATTGTAATTTGATCTTTCCACCACGGGGGTTATAAATGTTTAGAACATATCAATTTGTTTGAGAGATCATGATTGATTAGGTTTCTGATTTTAATTTCAATATATTGTTGCTGTAAATTTTGTTCATACTTTTACCTGATTAAATTCTTTAATTTGAGGGGACTTTTTATGCTCTCTCACTTTAATCATTTTAATCACTTGTGACTTAAATTGAGCCACAAGTTTAACTAAATCGAATTTTTAAGATTCTTCATATCAATAATAAAATCATAACTATTGATTATAAAAGAGTACATATGTTACCATGGGGTTTCGAAGGAAAAAAATTAAATTTAAATGATTTTTTACATAGTTAGCATAAAATTAGTGTATAAATATTTATTGAGTATTATTATTTGCACAATAAAAAACAGTTAAAACTAGTTAATATAGAGATTTTGAGTCATAATCACTCAGTCCATTAAAAACTCTCTCCATGAAAGAATTTTTTCTTTGACCAAAAAATTTTCAAATAAGCTCATTCACTAATTTAATTGTTTTTTCAATATTGATAAAGTATTTCCCTTTTTAATTACATGGTTATAGAAATTAAACATTACATTTATTGTGCTTTAGTGCTGGTGTCGAATGTCATTTTATAGTTAAAATAAGATTTTTTCAATTAAAAAAATATCTTATTAAATTTTCTTATATGTTTGAGTAATATTTTTTAGTAAAAGTAAAATCAGTAAAAAAAGGAAAATATATTTTTCAGAAGTTGTAATTTTTATCTTCTAAAAAAAGACATTTTTATAACACATAAAAGATATTTACGATTAAGTAAAAATATTTTTATATTACATGCAAACATAAATTAATTTTGTATCCAAAAATTAAATTATTTCTACTTCTTTAAAAGGTTTTATTTAAAAAGATTAATTAAAAAAAATGCTTTTTCTAAAAACTCATCAAGCCCTCCCTTAGATGGTTATGCTCTCTTCTTCCTAAATACAAAAAAGAAAAGTTGTTAAAAACATAATAATTTAGAGCCAATTTGGGCCTGTCCATATGTCCAATGCAGCAATGCCCAAGCCCACATTTTCAAAAATCAATTTATTGTTGAAAAATTTCCCCTCATTAAAATCAGTTGTATTAACAATTAGATAATGGGTCAATGAGCATTAGTTGAAATGACACCTTCTTTGGTCCACGTGATTAAGGGATTTGTTGGTCTAGGGTCAAGGGTTCTATTCCTATATGTCCACCTCTTCCCCATTTTCACTAGCTCCACTAGGAGCTCCTTGTAAACAAAACAAAAAAAAAAACAATTAGATAATGGTAGTAATTTTAAAAATCAGAAATGATTGACGTATATCAACATTTCATCCATCAAGCATCCACTAGAGACTATTACAATTAAAGAATGAGAGATATGTGTGCAAATTTGTGTTTTTATTTTAAATTATGGATCCACAAATCACATGATAATACTTTGATGGATAGTTGATGAGTGTGTATTTGATGTATATGTAGTTCAGTTGTTTTAAAAACATAGCTACTAGATACTCATTATCCCTCATTTAAATAACTTAATAATTTTTATGTATTCTCACGGCACCATATTTAACTTTTAGTAACATTTATTAAGAACAAGTATAGCTAAAAACTTTTACTAACATTTAAAAAGTGTTACTAAAATATAAATAGTGTTACTTAAATTTTTTGGTAACAATAGGTGTATCATATAGTCTATATTGCTAATTAAATAGTTTAATAATATTATTATGTGGTTTAATAACATTTTTCATTACATGACATATAAAAAAAGTCAATTATAATGGGAAGAGAATGTGTTAAGTTTTAAATAAAAATAATAATAATTAATGTGTCAAAATATATTAATAGTATAGAACAAATAAATCTCTTATTCTGAATGTATCTATAATTTCTTCAGAGTCCAACTTGCAATTACATGAATAATTTTGAGTAGTGGGGTCAATACACAAGCTATTTTCAATCAATTTGTTTTTTTGATTAAACCAAATTAAACTTGATTTTAAGCAAATAAATATATTAATTAATTAATTAATTAAATAAAAGGTAAAGTTCAACTTTTGCTTAAGTTTGGAAGCTTCCTGAAGGCTGAAGTCAGTACGAGAATGTTGGAAGGCCATCCGGAAAAAATAATGATTCCATCTTCCAATTTGTCACATCTATTTGTAGTTGTATGTTTTTTTTTTCAAATTTTTTAATTTTCTTCTTATAACTTAAATTTACATATTTACTAACAATAAAAAATCAGCTAAAATAGTTAATATGTTATGCACAATATATATAATATAAAATATACAACATATATATTACATATTGTACACAATATATATCACATGTTGCAATATCATATTTTTTCATAACATGTGATATATGTTATGCACATTATATGGCGATATACGGTGTGCACGACATATAATGTTCATTATGTATTTTTTTTTACTGGACCATCCGTCGTCGTAGTGTGGAGAGTGTGGAGCTCCATTTAAGGGTTTAACTGCTGGCCAACGAGTTACTGCATACACAAGGCGGGGATTGAACCCCCGACCCTTGCTTAAGCGGCCAAGTGAGCTAACCACTTGACCAACCCAAGTTGATTTTCACTCATTTTTATTATACACGTAGCAATGCTCTAATTTAAAAGTTTTTTAATTGATGAGCTCTATTATCATATATTTTATAGACGATCTATAATGCCATCATTTCAATTGGTTTACTAACATGTTTAGATTGAACAAATTAAATTGCTCCACTCTCACTATTTTTTATTCACTAATCACTAGAAAATGAAAATAAGAAAAGAAAAGAAGTAATGCATGTGCTGATTCTAGTGTGTCTTGCTTCCTTCCACACTGATTGAGGAAGAAAATGACATATCGAAGAAAAGACTTTGCATGCCATATTGGGATTCCTTTCCTTGCAGATTTTACACGCACAACGTTTATTGCATTTGATAAAATTTTTCAGATGTATAAGCATAATTGTTATAGTTTAATTTTAATTCTAATTCACTGAAAATGTATATATTTTTTATACTGTCATCCAATCAAAACACTCCGTTTGTATGACACTTTTAGATAGTGGGAGAGAAAAAATACTATCATATCTGACATGACAGCACGTAATTGAATGACTGTGTAAAAAAAGTTTTAATTGTCAGTGGATCAAAATTAAATCCTAATTGTTATACCTATTTTTTAACATGCACTCATAATAAAATTGAAATTAATTAACTTTATTTATGTTTCAGCCCAAAATATTTACCGTGACACTGTTTTGTGGGTTATTTATCTTTAAGATCTTTTATGTATAATTTTAGAGCATTGCTAAAGACACAACAAAAAAATCAGCCAAAACAGCCAATAAATAGGAATTTGGGTCACAATCACTCCGCTCAATAAAAATATACTCATGATTAAAAGTGATATTTGAGCTATAAAGTGTTAAATGAGCTTTGCTGGCTATTTTGCCTGATTTTTTGTTGTGTCCAAGTATTTATGATAATTTTATTGGCGACAAAATTTTTCATGGATAAAATTGATATTTCATTCCTTAAAAATAATTCTACACGGAAAGATTATTATTTTTTAATCTTTAAAATAGGGAATCTTAATAATAGTAGATTAGGTAAACAACTAAAGCATCCAACGCTTTTTTACTAAAAAAAAAAAATCTGAATAAGTCAAAGTTAGCGCCCCATCAACAAAAGTGGAAATAAGAACACGCTGTTAGCCTCTGCTTCCTAATTTCCCATCGACATACCATTTTATCTCCTTAATTAATTTTGCATATTTGTCACGACATCCAATATTGAGTATTTATTAGACTAATAGTGTTTGTCGTACAATAAAAATATGTCAAATGAGCATTCAATGTGTACTATATATATATATATATAGTATACATTCTATATCATGTATAACACACATTGGATATTTGACGTATTTTTGTTGTACGATAAGTATTATTGTTAATTAGACATTCATCAAGATTTTGTTCCAATAATGCCCTATTCCAATAAAAAAATCTAAGAAGCTGCGTTTGTTGAAGGGCGATGCTAAATGAACAATACAAAACCAGCTCAATTAGCCAATAAATGAGATTTTAGGTCATAATTACTCAGCCCATTACAATCTCAATGATTATTTGGGCCAAAACCAAAGCCATAATAGGCCAATTGACTATATAAACTGGTTTTTTATTGTCCACTTAGCATTATTGTCCGCTGAAACTTAGTTATTAAGAAGTTAGAGAGATGAATGAGATGGTACCAAGTGTAATATAAACAGAACGAATTTCCCAACAAACCTGCTCCTCTGTCACTACCTAATTGACTTTCACTTCACTTCAACCAATGCCAAAAGAAAAACGTGCATCTTCCATACTTTTTCTGCTGAAAACACTAGAATCTTATATTCATTCATACATACATAAGAAAGAGCAAAAGAAAAGAAAAAAAAAGGCTATGTAAAATGGGAAATACAAAACCATTGAATGATCAATCAATCTCATCATTCACCAAGAGAATTCTTCCTTGGCTATTCTGTGCTCTTCTTCCTATAGCTCTTGTTCACTTGTATTTTTACAAACTGCCCTTTGTTCCATCTCCAAAAACTGACCTTTCACATTCCATAGTTTCTCACTCATCTAAGTCTTCTCTTTCTGTCTCTGCTTCTTCCCCTTCCCCTTCTCCTTCTCATCATTCCTTTGCAGGTACAAATATGCATACTTTTTCATCTAGTTAGTTAAAACTATATATAATTGCCAATAGATTTATGGTTTTAAATTGCAATTACTCTTGCAATTGCATTGCGACAAAGAAAACTATGTAAAAAATATTGTCAAATCGCAATTCCAGTAGTTGCAGACGGCAGTTTAAGAAAAATCTTCTTGTACACTATAAAAATCAGTCATCATACGTAGTAATCCAACTTTTCAAAATTACTAATCCAACAATTTTAAAAGTTGTATTATTACGTATAGTGGCTGATGCTGATTTTGTGGTGTACATGCGAGTATTACTCGCAGTTTAAACCCATATAAGACTTAAATTCTAATTACCAATATGGGGTGTGGAATTTGTTGATTTGCTAAACTTGATTGTTCTTCATTATCATTACAGAAAAGGAAAAATCTTATGATGACTCATGTGACTATTCTAATGGAAAATGGGTCCATGACAAGAGAGGACCTTTGTACAATGATACAAGCTGTGGTATGATCAAGGAAGGAAGGAACTGCATCAAACATGGAAGGCCAGACTCTGGCTATCTTCACTGGAGATGGAAACCAATTCAATGCAATCTCCCAAGGTTTGATCCAAATGCTTTTCTTCAACTCATTAAGAACAAGCACATAGCATTTGTTGGTGACTCTCTTGCTAGGAACCAATTAGAGTCCCTTCTCTGCATGTTATCCTCTGCCTCAACTCCAAACACTGTCTTCCAAAAAATTGGTGTTGAAAGCAAATTTGCTCAGTGGCATTTTATCAAACACAATGCAAGCATTTCATTGTATTGGTCCCCATTTCTTGTGCAAGGTGTTGAGAAATCACCAAAGACAAGGATGAACAATTTGTTGTATTTGGATCATGTTGATGAGAGTTGGGCTAAGGATATGGATCAAATGGACTTGATTGTTCTTTCAATTGGACATTGGTTTTTGCTTCCTGCAGTTTACTATGAGGGTGGTTCTGTTTTAGGTTGCCATTACTGTCCTGGTCTTAATCACACTGAGATTGGATTCTATGATGTGTTAAGGAAAGCTTTAAAAACTACCCTTAACAGCATAATTGATAGAAGAGGAAATAATAAGGGTAATGGAATCATTGATGTGATTTTGACAACATTTTCACCCCATCATTTTGAAGGTGATTGGGATAAGGCTGGTGCATGTCCAAAGATTAGGCCTTATAGGAATTGGGAGAAGAAACTTGAAGGAATGGATGCTGAGATGAGGAAGATTGAGATAGAGGAAGTGGAAGATGCTAATAATAAGTTCAAATCCAAAGAATTTGGAGGGTTTAGGTTAAAGGCATTGGATGTGACCAGATTAGGATTGTTGAGACCGGATGGTCATCCTGGTCCTTACATGAATTCTCGTCCATTTGCTAATGGGGTTTCTGAACGTGTGCAGAATGATTGTGTTCATTGGTGCTTACCAGGACCTATAGACACTTGGAATGAGATTCTTCTAGAGATGATGAAGAAGTTGGAGCAACAACCAAAAAGTGAAGACTGAGGTATTCATATCTTGTTAATTTATCATAAATGTATGGATACTTCAAAATAGTTCGCATATCCACGTTAGATACATTTCATATAAGATATTGGTACAATATTTTTAGTCATGTTTTACATGATTTTAGTTTAATTTATAAAGCATTTTCATATTGTTAACCTTTCCCCACTCGGAAATTGCATGGAGAATATGGAAAGAGGAATTTCAATGGAGGAGCTATTGCTATTGTATATTGGGAATTTTATTTGGACTCTCTTGTGCCAATATGAAAAGGGAATTATTAATAAAAAAGAATATGTACTAGTGACAGCAATTTTGTATTGTAACAATTTTCCCCCCTATAGGCTATAGCTGTGGCACTCCTTATGAGGTCCAGATCAGTATTTGTAAGTTGTTAGTTTTAGGAATAAAGATTTAAGAGTTACTCCTGCATAGTACAACTCTATATTCTTTGCATAAATAGAGAGTATTGTCACATTTATATAATAAAATCAGTTATTATATAGAATAATTTAATCTTTTAAAATTATATTAACTCAACTTTTAAAATATTGGAATATGTATAATATTAAAAGTTAGATTAATAATTTTAATATGATACATTAATACATCTCGTGACTAATGATGACGGAAAAGAAAATATTTCTCATAAATAAATTCATAGACTCAAAAAGCTGACCTCAAAACCTAGTCGTTACTTCTATATTCTCAATGGAAAAATTCCTGAAAAAAGGTCTTTACAATAAATCATAGGTGTTAAGCAAAATCAAAATCAATAATGATGATTGTACAACAGAAATACATTCAACTAGTATCCAACGTTTGTTATATCATATGTAATGTGTTCTATACGTAACGTGTTATACATATGACACACATTACGTATAATATATAGCACACGATAGATACTAGTTGGATGTATTTATATTATACAATAATGATTATTGGAATTCCAATTGACAACATAACTATGGTTATGGGTTAATTTGGACAACAAATCCTTATGCAAAAATTATAGAACTAATATTCCTCCACATGAATACAATTATATAATGTGATCGATTTAACTATGAAAAATCATGAATCACTATCTTTTATGCATTTATTTAGGGATAATAATCATTTGTTACTAATATAAAGCATAATATTGTTATCAAATACTATAAAGCATAATATATATCATGTTTTGATGACATTACGATTTTGGATTTGTAGTATTTTGATTTAACAACATTATTAAAATAAGTGTTAAGTTATACTATACAGTATTTATTGAATTATTATTATTAAAGGAGAAGACTCTTCCAAAAATAAGTGTATGCCGCTATAAATGACGAGCACACGGTATTCTTTAGTAAAAGGCGAAAGAATAGTTCGCTCTGTGCTATCATTATTTGAAGTGCACATCTTTCAGAACTTTTCTGTTCAATTCCCAATTTTCATTTGCTTCTAGTAAATGTTTGCAAGTTTGTACCAGGACTGCTTGTTTTGCAGTATATGTATGTTCTGACCCTGAAGCATTTTGGATTTTTTGGTAATTAGGGTAGTTTATTATGAAAAAGAAGAACATATTACAAACTACAAACTACAAACTATACAGGTCAAAACATATTACAGACTTCAGCAAATTTTTTTAATAAAATTTATAGATCGATCACTAAAAATGATTCTTCAAGATTCACACTCAAACTCTATCTAGTATGAACAGAAAATTGAATCCGTGTCTCATCCTTCATCAACCTAACCAAACTAAAACTGATGGTTCAAATTAATTATTTTCTATGAAGTCGAACCAACCTTACCCATTGACACTTTCTGTTGGCCCATTCATATTTAGAAGTGTTCAAATTCAATCAAATTGAAAATGCCAATAATCAAACAAAAAGTTAAACGCTGTTTTTTATTAATATTTTCAGATAATTTATCGTTTTTTTACGATAATGCTAAGTGTATAATGAAAAAAATCAGCCAATACAGCCAATAGACCTATTTTGGCCAAAATAATCATTGAGATTGTAATGTGTTGAGTAACTATGGCCCACAATCTCATTTATTGGCTGGTTTGACGATTTTGTATTGCATCACCTTTTTTTTACTAACACCATTTGATTCGGTTTGGTTCGGTTTTCATTTTTAGTTTAAAATCTGAACCCAACTAAACCAAACCAAATTAATATATTTCTATTCTTGAAAAATAAACCCTTACTATGATACTCTATAATCACAAAAATACCCTTTATCTTTCTGAATTTTCATTTCAGTGTATCCCATTATCTCTTCGTCTTCTCAATTCAGCGTTGGTCCCTAATCATCTTCTTCTTCACCGTGCCGAAGAGTGGTCTCTGAGTTGCGAAGTTCAATGGCAACCCCTCCTCCCCTGTGCTCTTCATTAAGCTAATGAATTGTTGATGTAATGATGTGAAAGGTTGCAACACCCATGTTCTGATGATGTTTGAGGTAATGTTCTTCTCTGTTGCCCATTTGTTTTTAAAATTAAATAACCAGATTTTGTAACTTGATTTGTATTTTTTCTTCATAAAGTTTAGATTTTTATCTGGAAATACACCACCTTTGTTTGAGCTGTAACGGTTCTGAGCTTTGATTTGAGTTTATCATTATTTTTAATTCGTAGGGTTTTGTGCTACAGTTTTGGGTTTGTAAGATTTGTTTTTGGGTTTGTATGATTTCATTTTTCTGGTTGTGTATGTTCCAATTTTCAATTATTGTTTTTTAATTTAGAAAACCGAAAACTGAACCGAATAATTTCTGTTCAGTTTGGTTCGGTTTGCTTAATAAAAAAAAGAATCGATTGGATGTTATTTTGTATTTTTCCTCCCAAAAAACCCGAAATCAACCGCGAATTATATCCTCACCTCATATATACAACAAGATGCTATCTTGCAGGAAAAATATCTAAAGCTGAAACATGATGGACTACGAATAGCAAAGCAAAGCTAACCCCTTTTGATGATGGCTTCTGAATCTTTTTAAAATATTACTACAACTCTGTTATCCCCAGCTTCTGAACCTTCCATTCCACTGTGTTCTTCACTCTCTCACCCTTTTTTCTGCAGACCAAATTGCAGACACAGGTCAAGTGCTTATTTTGCTATACTCTACCCTTCAATTCACTCAACCCCATTTGCTTCTTTTGTTTTATATTGTTGCTGTATAGTTGATAATTGTGTGGTTTCCATGACTGTGTTAATGCTCTGCCCTTCGACCATTTGTTGTAGCAGTATGTCTTATTGTTGTGCCTTCATTGATACCAATGTCTATGTTCTGACCAATAATGGGTTCTTGGGTGGAACCAATTGTGTCAAAATGAAGACTTTGTCAAATGGGTCTTCTAAGAATTGGAGGAAACATGGAAGAAAACAAGTGGGTCTTCGTGCCTCTGGGGTAAGATGTGCTCATGAGGTGGTTGATGTAAATGGCAAGAGAAAAAATAGAGCTTCCTCTGAAGAAGTTATTGGAGTTCTCAAGTCTATTTCGGATCCAAGTTCTGCTCTTTCGTACTTTAAGATGGTTGCTAGGATGCCCAATCTTGTTCATACCGTTGATGCTTGCAATTACATGCTTGAGTTGTTGAGGGTTCATAGGAGGATTGAGGATATGGCTTTTGTCTTTGATGTGATGCAAAAGCAAGTTATTAACAGGAATCTGAATACATACCTCACTATTTTCAAAGCTCTTTCGGTTAAAGGGGGGATTCGACAAGCCCCGTTTGCGCTTGGGAAGATGAGAGAAGCTGGTTTCATCTTGAATGCATATTCTTATAATGGGCTGATTCATTTACTACTCCAACCTGGATTTTGTAGACAGGCATTGGAGGTTTACAGAAGAATGATCTCGGAAGGGCTTAATCCTAGCATGAAGACATACTCTGCACTAATGGTAGCATTGGGGAAGAGAAGGGATACTGGAACCATTATGGATTTACTGGAAGAGATGAAAACTTTGGGATTGAGGCCAAATATGTATACATATACCATATGTATCAGAGCTCTTGGTAGGGCAGGGAAAATTGATGATGCCTGCGGGATTTTAAAGGAAATGGATGATGAAGGATGCGGGCCTGATGTTGTCACTTATACAGTTCTAATCGATGCTCTTTGTGCTGCAGGGAAACTTGATAAGGCTGAGGAATTGTATACGAAGATGAGAGTTAGCAATCACCAACCTGATCAGGTAACATATACTACTTTGATGGACAAGTTTAGTGACTGTGGTAAATTGGACATGGTGAAAAGATTCTGGAGTGAGATGGAGGCAGATGGTTATGCCCCTGATGTGGTTTCGTACACCATACTTATTGATGCTTTATGCAAATCTGGGAGGCCTGATCAAGCCTTTGATATGTTAGATGAGATGAAGGTAAAAGGGGTTTTTCCAAATCTTCATACTTACAACACTTTGATCTCTGGACTTTTGAAGCTGAGAAGATTAGATGAGGCATTAGAACTTTTCAACAGTATGGAATCTTTGGGTGTTGAACCTACTGCTTATTCCTATGTTCTTTTCATTGACTACTACGGAAAGTCGGGGGACCCAGGAAAAGCTGTTGACACCTTTGAAAAAATGAAAAAGAGAGGCATTATGCCTAGTATAGTAGCTTGTAATGCTTCTTTATATAGTCTAGCAGAAATGGGTAGGATCAGAGAAGCAAACGAAATATTTAATGATCTTCACAATTGTGGGCTTTTTCCGGATTCAGTAACCTATAATATGATGATGAAGTGCTATAGCAAAGCAGGGCAAATAGACAAAGCCATAAAACTTATGGCTGATATGACGAGCAATGGGTGTGAACCAGATATAATTATAGTTAATTCTTTAATTGACACACTTTACAAGGCTGGCCGAGTTGATGAGGCGTGGAAAATGTTCAAGACATTGAAGGATTTGCAGCTGGCTCCTACAGTAGTGACTTACAACACTTTACTTGCTGGCTTGGGGAAAGAGGGAAAAGTCCAAAAGGCTCTTGAGTTGTTTGGGGGTATGACAGAGTTTGGATGCCCTCCAAACACGATAACTTTCAACACACTCCTCGACTGTCTTTGCAAGAATGATTCAGTTGATTTGGCCGTGAAGATGCTCTGCAGAATGACAATGATGAACTGTAGTCCTGATGTTCTGACGTATAACACCATCATCTATGGTTTGATCAAAGAAGACAGAGTTGGTTATGCATTCTGGTTTTACCATCAGATGAAGAAATTTCTCTACCCGGATCATGTAACTTTGTGCACCCTCCTTCCTGGTGTTGTTCGGATCGGAATGATTGAGGATGCTACCAAGATTGTCATGGAATTTGTAAACCAGGCAGGTTTGCAGACAGCCAATCAATACTTGACTGAATTGATGGAATGCATCTTAGTAGAAGCAGAAATAGAAGAGGCCATTGCATTTGCTGAAAGATTGGTTTCTGTTTCTAGTTTCCAAGATGATTGTGTATTATTACCTCTAATTAGAGTCCTGTGTAAGCGGAACAAGACCCTTGCTGCTAAGCAAACATTTGACAAGTTCACCAAAACTTTGGGAATTAACCCAACCTATGAATCATACAATTGCTTGATGGATGGGCTTCTTGGATGTAATATGTCTGAAGAAGCTTTGGATCTCTTTGCGGAGATGAAAAATGCAGGCTGTCACCCGAATATTTTCACTTATAATTTGTTGCTGGATGCTCATGGTAAATCTAGGAGGATTAATGAACTTCTTGAACTTTACAATGAGATGCTTTGTAGGGGTTGCAAGCCTAATGCTATAACCCATAATATTATGATTTCTGCCCTCGTGAAATCTAATAGCATAGATAAGGCAGTAGACTTATATTATGAACTCGTAAGTGGTGATTTCTCTCCCACTCCCTGCACATATGGCCCTCTTATAGATGGTCTTTTAAAGGCTGGAAGGTTGGAGGAAGCAATGAAGATCTTTGAGGAGATGTCAGACTATCAATGCAAGCCCAACTGTGCTATTTACAATATTCTCATCAACGGATTTGGAAAAGCGGGCGAAATTGATGTGGCTTGTGATTTGTTCAAAAGGATGGTCAAAGAAGGAATAAGGCCTGACCTGAAGTCTTACACAATTCTTGTGGAGTGCCTGTTCATGGTTGGTCGAGTTGATGATGCTGTTCACTACTTTGAGGAACTAAAGTCGTCTGGCGTTGATCCTGATACAGTTTCTTACAATCTTATGATAAATGGGCTTGGCAAATCACGCAGGTTGGAGGAAGCTCTTTCTCTTTTCAGTGAGATGAAGAATAGGGGAATTCCTCCTGATCTTTACACTTACAATGCGTTGATTCTCCATCTCGGGATCGCTGGGAATATCGACCTAGCTGAACAGATGTATGAGGAGTTGCAAGTTATGGGTCTTGAACCGAACGTCTTCACTTACAATGCACTTATTCGAGGGCAAAGTTTGTCCGGAAATAAAGACCGAGCTTTTAATGTATACAAGAAGATGATGGTTGTGGGGTGCAGTCCCAACAGGGAAACCTATGCTCAGCTGCCTAATAAATGTTGATTTTACTGAGTTATCTCATGGGATCATTTCTGATGCAAGCCTTCTATCTCAATGAGGCATGCATAGAGGTAACTATCAATGTTTTTCTAAGAGTGATTTTTTGAAGAGTAATATGAGAGTATTAGATATTTTATCTTATTAACTTTTGTCTTTTCATCATTGTTCTCTCTTCAGGTTCAGGGACACTTTGCCCCTTTGCCACATTGCCTCAGCAATGCAGAGAAGAGATATGTACACAGAATATACTTTTTGTGCAAATTATTTACTTAATGCTGGAAATTCCTGCTGATCAATGGTTTCAATAACTAGTGCTGACATGGTACATGCCATAATTTTTTAGGACCATTTCTTTCCATGAGAATTGTGAATATTTGTCCCCATCTGAACAACATATTTTATGGTTTATACAACTTAATAGATGGCCTTGCAGATATGAGTGCCCTATTGTATATCTCTCCCTCTCCTTTTAAATCATTTGCATTCTTAATCATACTCATTTGCTTTGATGCTTTCACAGATTTTTTAGTACAAACTTTTACTGTTAATCAATAATTTATCTGCATTTTATAGTGTATATTCTTCCATGGGGAAAAGAATGAAAAAGGCAGAACTGAGAATATAACAATTCATTGTAATCTCCACTAAAACAGATAAGGTTTTAGTACTAAGAAGTAGCTTGCTTTTCCTTTTTCTTTTGATAAAAGGAGTAGCTTGAAAGAAGACCAGAAGAAGATCCGGTCAAGATGGTGGATCAAATGAGAGATGTTACGATGACTAGGGGTAGATGGAGACTAAAAAAGACTATAAAAGGGGTTATTAAAGAGGATTTAAGAGTTTTATGAGCTAAATCCTAACTTGATTCATGATAGAGCGCAAAGGCGTTGTCTGATTGATTCATGTAGCTGATCTTATATAGTGAGATAAAGCTTGTTATTGTTGATAAAAAAAAGTAGCTTGCCTATTTTACCTAGCTTTGATTGTGAACTAGAAGCTTGATATGTTAAGAAAAATGTAATGATTCATTACAACTAATGATACTATATCTGTTAACCTAGTTGATATAATTGGTATGTTACTTGTTTGTTTCTTTTGACACTGAAATGTCAAGTAAAAACTAAAATCAACAATAATGAAATTGATAGCAGTTACATTTCTTCTTCGCGAGCATATCATTTGTTTTGTTTCTTGTTTCCCTCAAAAACCATTAGTAGAATCATGGTTGGAGAAAGCAGATCGAGGTCATGAACTAAATTGAACCATGGCATTACTTTTGCATTTCTTTTTTAGTACAGGTTGCCATAGCAGTGACTACTATAACTGTTTGAATTTTGGTTGCAGCTATGATCCCTCAATTCATGCTTATTTGTCACATGATCGACACTCAACAGTGGATTAAGGATTGAACCTTGATTCATTTGAAGAAATTGGCATATTGACTGATATATGGTATATCCTTTAATCCATTTAATGTAAAGATAAACATGAATTTTATAACTTGTTTATGTTGTGTGAGGTATATTCTATGATTATATGTTTTTGAGCAAGAAAACTGTACTTGCTCATCTATCTAAAATGAAAACTTCACTCACTCTTGCACATATTTGTAATATATATATATATATATATATATATATATATATATATATATATATATATATATATATATATATATATATATATACACACTTGGTGCTTATGAAGTAGCATAAACAAATTACTGTATTGTAGATAATATGATTATGGTTGAGATAGCAAGTGCTTGTATCTTTAATGTTTCAACAATTTTAGGGTGCTAGCTTAGCAGAATAAAATTTTATTCCTAGTTCCTGGAATATAATAGTAGACGTTTGTTTCGCATAATAATATTTTTGGAGATATATTTTATTTCTCGATAATTTTGTAGAAATCTTATTTCAACATCTATTTTTAATATCGCATCTAAATGTCGTTGATCTTCACCATTGAAAGAAGATGTGGTCCTTGCCCATCAATTTTTTGTTGTTGTCTAAGTTTTATGAGAAAAAAGATCTCATTTAGATCTGAAGTAGTGTACTTGAAAATTATTCCTATGTTTATTATTTCCTATATTCTTTAACAATAGTTATTTTAATTTTTTTAATAATATAAAATTAACTAGTCTAGATATAATTTATAAATACATTTAGATATATTAATTTTTTAATATAAAAAAGGAAAGGAGTATTATATTAAAGAGGTCCAACAATATTATATGATTGAGAATATTTAATAGTTTATGGTGTTGAGGTTGGAAATTGTCTTGTCGAAAATGATTGAGCATGTTAACAACTGTTCCTACGTCGAGTAATGATATTGGTATATACTACTAAATAATATGTATAGTATATATATGTTATTATTTAAAAGTAGAGAAAAAAAGTGTAAAAAGTAAAGTGATGTCGTATTAAAATTCAAAAATAATAAAATAAATAGGGAAGATATGTAAGAGAAATTATATATAAAAATATTATTATTGTTCCTGCATCACCGCATAATGAAATTCAATTTGATTATAGACTATACTTTAGTTTTATTTTTGCTTCTGCATCTCAAATTCAAGTGGCTCTATCCCATATTCCCATCCACATGCTCTATTTTTTTAATCCTAAAACCTGCTATCAACATTAATCCATGTTTTTTTTTCCTGAAGAAAATAAACAACAGTAATTCATATTTTGCATTTATTAAAAAAGAATATGATATTCAAATGTAATCAAGAATTAATTAATATATTATATGTAAAATTTAAAAAGAAATATTTTATATACACAAACTCCTATAGCATTTTCTTCTACAAATCATCTTATTAGGTCAAAGTTAGGAGCACCATCAACTCCAGTGGAGATTAGTACACTATGCCAAGTGGATAGCCCCAGCTATCATGCACATTTTCCCTCATCATTAGTGGCAAGACTATTCATTTTCAATTGAAAAATATTTTTTATTTCACTTTTTTCAATCTTCATATTGTATAATTAGATAAAATATATCTCCTACTTAAATAATTCTACATTTTATTTAATGATAGACGAATTGATATAGAAATGAAGAAAAAATTATGCAAATAATATAGTTCTTTTCAATTAAGAGCTCGTTATATTTTTTTAAGTAGCATTTATTTTCATTAACTCCGTTGAGGTGTCAAGAAAGTTATGAAATTAATATTATATCAGTAAAAAATATAATAACTTTAAAATTGATTTCAATCACTCCTCACATATTCATGTATCTCTTCCAATATATAATAACTAAAAAGTTGAAGTAAATAAAAAATTGTCAATTTTATTTATTAAATTATTATGATTCTATTTCCATTTTCACTATAATCCTCGTACCAAACAGTTAACAGAATATTTTTTATCAATAATGTTTATTGTACAATAGAAATATGTCCAACGAACATTCAACGTGTGCTATACATAAGACGTAATGTATGTTATATGTATAGTACACTCGTATAGCACACATCACATCTTATATATAGCACACGTTAAATACTTATCGGACATATTTATGTTGTAGGATAAATATTATTATTTTTTTTACCGAATCTTTTTTACTCGTACAAAGATTCGGTGTCGTTGAGTAACAAAGTTACAAGTTAATTATTATATTGAATTTGAAAGTAAATAAAATAATCCAACTTAATGCAAAATGTCACTGCATTAAATATATGGTGTAGAGGGTTCAATGTATCCAATAGACAAGCTGTGGTTCATATGGGCACATTCAATTTCAGAAACCAACAAAATTAAAATGTATTATTATAATATACACTTGAATTATTGCAACTCACGTCACTGATCGTATTAGATTCTGCCCTTAATTAAAAGCATATGTGTTTTTTTAATTAGGGGATGTTTTCTTTTGCTTCATATATTTTAATCAAAGATTAGGATAGTTTGGTAATTAGCGTAATCACTTTTACCATAACATGGCCATTGAGTAAGATTCTTTCTGTCTTAAAAGACGATTCTGCCCTTGCAAATGAAACAATTGCATTTATAACAGCATGAACATAAAGATTAGCTAGGTTGTTATGAGCTTTCTCTCTCGTACGGAGAAGAACCAAAACTTTACAAAAGTGAAAAAAAAAAAACATGAAAAAATCTGGAGGTACAACTAGACTTGGCCAACTTGGTGTCAACTAATTAATGTATAATTATATATAATAATTAATATTTAATGCTAAATATCAATCAAATTAATTATGTTGATATTTAAAGTGTAAATATAATTATATTTATTGATATGTACAAATCAAATCAATTATCATTCCATTTTTTGATTTTGAATATAATTTGATATGTACACATTCCATTGCAAATCACTATTTGTTCTGCTTGGGCTAGTTCAATCAACGTTGCATGTCACATTATATTTGTTCAGACTTCATAGGAAGCAGTAGTATCGCAAGATCTCCAAAGGTCTAAGGTATTCTTTCATGGCAGTGCTCATCCGTCAAACTTTTCTCGGCTCACATAGTTATTTTGTTCAAAATTTTCTCATACTCATATATTTTTTAGCGTCAGACTACTATTTATCGATGAAAGTGTGTAGTACATATCAATGTTATATTTGAGATTATTATATGAGGTATGTGTAATACATTTTATTTGTTATGTGTAATACCTTTTATTTTGTATGTGTAATACATTTTATTTGTTATGTGTAATACATTTTATTTGTTATGTGTAATATTTTTTATTTTGTATGTGTAATACATTTTATTTGTTATGTGTAATATCTTTTATTTTGTATGTGTAATATCTTTTATTTGTTATGTGTAATACCTTTCCCGCATTCTACATATCAATGTTATATTTGAGATTATTATATGAGGTATGTGTAATATATTTTATTTGATATGTATAATGTTTTTTATTTTGTATGTGTAATACCTTTTATTTGATATGTGTACTTCATTTGGTATGTGTAATATGTTTTATTTTGTATGTCTAATACCGTTTATTGTTATGTGTAATATCCTTTATTTGACATGTGTAATATGTTTTCTTTTAGTATGTGTAACACCATTTATTTAATATGTGTAATAAATTATTTTATTCTATGTAATCTAATTGTATTTTTTCTGCGTAATATAATTGTTTTATTCTGTGTAATCCAATATGTAGTGTTCTGTGTAATTTAATTGTCTAAAGATGATGCCTTTTCATGTAACAAATATAATATGGATTAAAGATGATGAATTTTCGTGTAATATGAATTAAATATTATGAATTTCAAATATTCATATTTCAAATTTAAATAAGGTATATGTGTAAATATTTGAAAATGGGTTTTGATTTTCTAGAAAATTTTAAAAGAGTAATTTTTGCTGATTTGATTTGAATTTTGATTATGATATTTAAAAAATGTTTGAGACTTAAATTACTTTAATGGGTTGGCTCCTTGGTTGGCTAACGTTAGTTGTACGTGTAGCATTACGGAAAAAACATCATAGAGAGCATATAGAAAGAGAAATAATAATGATATTTCTATATATATATTTTTTATTTTTTATATGATTTTATTTTATTTTTATTTTATATTTAATTTGTTATTTTTAGATTGAAATATATGTATAATGTACATGTAATTATATATCTTAGAAAATTTTGGCCCACAATAAAAATCAGTCAAAATAATCACCAAATTATGCACATCATATAATATGTAAAATGCACATTATATATTATATATTATGTATATCATATATGATATGCATTATATGTGCATATCATATATCAAATGTTGCAACATCATTTTTCTTTACAACACATATTATATGTTATGCACAATATGTGATATATAATATGTATAATATATGATGTGTATATTATATAATATATGTTATGCATAACATATATTAATTGTTTTGAATTTTTTTATTATACATGTAGAATATTATATGAAAATACTATTACTCGAAAAGAAGTAGTTTAATGAGTATATAAGATGGGAAAATTAAAAAAAAAATGAAATTGTGGAGGAAAAAAAGTAGTTAATGTTTTTTTTTTTTATAATAATTAGATATCAATTTATCTGTATAATATAATATTCAAAGGTCTTGCTATCATCACACACATGATGCAGCTAGAAGCTACTTTACAACTGTAACAAAAAAGAAAAACAACTTTACTTTCTGTCTTTTTCTCACACCATTAAAACCAGGTGTGACTAAGGACAAAGTTGGAATATCGATAAAATTCCTTACAGATTATGAAAAAGATTAGTTGGCAGATTAGAAAAGAAAACACTGTGATTAATTGATAAATGTTTTTAACTGAATGATTAACACAAGAAACCTGCTTTCTCTGACTCTTCTTCTATCACTTCCAGCTTTCACCTGACAAAGACAAATAGAACCCCAAAAATAAAGAAACACTGGTTTTCTTCATTCATTTCAACTCAGAAAAACACACAAAAAAGAGAAACAAGGAAGAACAAGAAGAAGAAGAAAAGAAAGGTAAAGGCTTTGAATATGGGAAGCACAAACCCATCATTCAAAGACCAACAACAAGCAATGTCTCTAACAAGGAAGCTTCTTCCATGGACTCTCTATGCTCTTCTTCCCTTAGCTCTTCTTCGTTTGTACTTCTACCCTTTACCCTTTCCTCCATCCCCTGAAGAAACTGAGCTTCCACATTCAACCCCGATCATCATTTCTTCCCACTCTTCTCTTTCTACTTCAACCCCACCTTCTTATTCTTCATCGTCATCAGGTACTTGTATTCAAAATTTCATCTTTTTATTTTTTTTGGGTTTACTCAAAATTTCATCTTTACTAAAAAACTGCACTTGCTTTTTTCTTTTTTTGGCTTAGATTATAGTAGTTGACAACTTGGTATTTATGTGTATTAGATATAATATTGTGTTAGTTAGATGGTTAAGCTCATGAATCATGATTAATATTAGGCTTACTTGTATTGCATCACCTTTTTAATTTCATTAATAAAATTTCACATTTCAGTTATTTTCTCTGTTTTCTCAATGCTATCTATTATTTTCTCTGTTACCATGAATTTCAACTAATGTTGGATTTGACTTGATTTGGATTTGGTTTACTTAGACTTGCATGTTCTTTATTGCAGAAAAGGAAAAAGCCTATTATGAGACCCCATGTGACTATTTCAATGGAAAATGGGTCCCTGATAGGAGAGGCCCTTTGTACAATGGCACAACCTGTGGTACAATCAAGGAAGGCCAGAACTGCATCACTCATGGAAGACCTGATTCTGGTTACCTTTATTGGAGATGGAAACCAAACCAGTGCAAGCTTCCAAGGTTTGATCCTAATGTTTTTCTCAAACTCATTAAGAACAAGCACATAGCTTTTGTTGGGGATTCTATGGCTAGGAACCAGTTAGAGTCACTGCTTTGCATGTTAGCCACTGCTTCAGAACCTAACCTTGTCTACCGAAATGGCGAGGACAACAAGTTCCGCCGATGGCATTTTGCATCTCACAATGCTAGTGTTTCGGTGTATTGGTCCCCTTTTCTTGTGAAGGGTGTTGAGAAATCAAGCACAGGGCCTAATCATAATAAGTTGTATTTGGATCATGTTGATGGGAGGTGGGCAAAGGATATGGATCAAATTGACTTGATTGTGCTTTCAATTGGGCATTGGTTTTTGCATCCTGCTGTTTACTATGAGGGTGATTCGGTTTTGGGTTGCCACTACTGTCCAGGTCTTAATCACACTGAGATTGGGTTCTATGATGTGTTAAGGAAGGCTTTAAGGACTACCCTTAATAGCATAATAGATAGAAGAGGAGGTAAGGTAAATGGAATTGATGTAATTGTGACTACATTTTCGCCCGCGCATTTTGAAGGCGAATGGGATAAGGCCGGTGCGTGTCCGAAGACTAAGCCTTTTAGGACTGTTGAGAAGCAACTCGAAGGGATGGATGCCGACATGAGGAAGATTGAGATAAAAGAAGTGGAGGAAGCTAAGGGAAGAGGCAATGAGCTTAAAGGGTTTAGGTTGGAGGCGTTGGATGTAACAAGATTAGCATTGTTGAGACCCGATGGCCACCCGGGTCCTTATATGTATCCTTTCCCATTTGCTAATGGGGTTCAAGAGCGTGTGCAAAATGATTGTGTTCATTGGTGTTTGCCAGGGCCTATAGACACATGGAATGAGATTTTTCTGCAAATTATGAAGAAGTGGGAGGATCAATCAAGGAGTGAAGGGTTTTGAGGTATATTTCTCATAGTACTATTCTTGTTAATTTCTTAGTATATTTTTTTATATGTTAATGTTTCCACCATTTGTATGATAGATATTACATTGGAAAAGATCAAGTTTTGTTTTTGGTTGAAAGAAGAGCTTTCTTGTCTTTTTGGTACACTGGGAAGAGCAATTTTATTTGGGAAATGGTTGATTTTTGTGTTAATGTTCCAAGATGAAAAAGGAAATTTTTAATTATAATAAACTATCCATTGATGTGGGAAAAAGTGGAAAATGAAGGATGCCAAAGACAATGATGTCTTTGGAATGTGCATAAATTGTTTAGAAATGTGAAAAGGGTTTAATAATGTTGACTTTTGTGAAGGAATTCAGAACATATGAGCAAGTCTTTGTCCTCTTTGCACAATTTGGTAGCCATCAATTTTGCCTGGTGGGATGATCATATTTATTTCCATGGAAAAATTTCCTATTGCTTTAACTTCTCTCATGTAAACTTGACCTATATGTGTTTTTTCATATATTTTCTTCTTAATTCCCTGAAAAATTCCTGTATTTTCCTTTTTTAATTGTAACAAATTTAGTCATGTTGAAAATTCAGGTGTCTATACTAGGTAAGTGCAATTGTTAGACTTGTGCATTGAATTGATCTATTCAAAAGACTATGGTTTTTAAGAATAATACTTATATGATCCCAGAGAAACAACAAAATCAAGCCTTATTCCAATATGTAGGGTCGGCAACATCAAGCCTTAGTCCATTATGTAGAGTCGGCTACATGTATCATGTGATCTAGGAGAAAGTGTTTTTAAAATGCTTAAATTTCACATCTTCTTTGCATATGGCAAGTAGCATGGTAGCAATTTAGTTGATTTTGACTTTATGGCATGAGAAAAAATATGTGGTGGTACCCTCCAATGTTTAAGAGTATCAAGATAGTGATGCTCTCTGATTGATATTACACAGTACACACACTATTAATGCAGATTTCAGAGACTTTTCCACAATTAATTTTGCTACTCATGTGTTCCCTTTAGGGGAAGAACGAAACATGCTGTAATTTTGTGTATATAATGTGTTTAAATCTGTATATTGACGTTCTAATTGGTTTCTATTTTTATTTTTTGTTTTTAAAATTTTGTGAAAAAAATACTGAAACAGAAAAGTGAAAATGAAATCAATTAGGCCGTTAATATTTTATCTTGTGCTTGTATTAATTGTGTCAAACAAGAACATTATGCAAGTATTATTAATATTATTATTATTATTTATAGCAAAGAAATAGAATGGAATAAGTGCCAAGTTTGTATACTGTAATATTTCCACTAAAAGAATTTAGGGTTGATTTTGGATTCAAACATAAATATGGTTGTTGGTTATGATGTGTTCTTGTGAGTTTCTATATATGTTTGGTAGCATTAATAACTAAGAAAAGATAGATTTCAGCATGTGTGAAGGTTGATTGATGCAAATATTAAAAGAGTTTGCCATGCACCAATTTGAGTAAACATAAATATATGAGGAACAATATTTTTCCAGTTAAAATAGTCAACATAAAGTTCATTTTAACACTTTTAGCTTAAATAGTATTATTAATCATGTGCATTTTTTAATTGGATTTAGTGATTTAGGCTCAATTTCTTATTATTGACTGTTTTAGCTGGTTTTTTTTGTACCTCTAGCAATGCTATTGAATAAAATAGTTTTATACTAATGTCCTATAATGCGTGTTGTTGTCGTATAAGCAAATATATTTAATTTTTAAACCCACTATCTCAAAAAGAATTAACTTTTGCTGAAATGATATCATACGACAGTTTATTACCATTAAACTTATATTGAAATATTACAACATGTTACCCATAATATTACCTTCAAATTTCTATGCATAAGTTGCTAATCATAATAACATTAATAAATTTACAAATTGGGATTTCTTAATTGTTGGATTGGATCCAATTGCATATGGGAGTTGGGAGACATGCATGCATTTAATGGACTAATAGGTCGATTAATAGAATTAAATGTGACATCACATCATGATTAAATGTGACCTTATAATAACATGTATTTTCCATTTTAATTATGTGACCTTCACTTTGTTGATTTGTCTATTCAATGTATAACATGCAATAAGTTCCATGCGGTTCACTATTTTTTTTTAGAATAACAATGACTATTGTTACCAATGTTAGAGATAGTTTTTCAATGAACTAAAAAAGTCACCATTATTTTGAAATGAATGAAGTATTAGATTGTGTGTTCAATTACTTGTTTAATTAAGTATAATTATACTTCTTTTGGTTGATAAGTCATAATTATACTTATGTGTTCCAATTTTAATTTTGGGTTGTAATTCTAATCATATTTAAAAGATGTTTATGAGTAAATGGATACTTCGAAAAAAAAACAGATAAAACAATTAATTATTTTTTTTGGTAATGAGAAAAAACAATTAATTAGTTGCAATAGGATTTATGGTTCTTTGGGTTAACCTGATCTAAAAACTATTTTTGTCAAAAGTGAAAGATAACAAAAGGACACAAAAACATATCCCATGTTAAAAGAGAAGAGAATAGTCTTCGACCAAAAACAAAATAGAGGGAGAAGAGTCCAGCACAACAGATGGAGTGAACATATGAAATATGAAAAAAAAAATTCCTATTGAAGAATATTAAGAATTGATTTTCTGACTTTAAAGTACACTCACTCTAATATTATGTCATGATTTTCTAAAAAAATTAAACTAAAAGTTAAATAGATACATAAATAATTTCATAAAAATGACATGTGTATATCCAATTTAAAGGAGATTTACCTTTTTATTCTTGGAAGTAGCTGGTGTTTCATATTCTCATATTTTCTTATCACCTCCAAGGATGATGATGATAAATGGAATATTTATTTATAGATATACATATATTATTATTTATAATTTGTTTTAAAAAAGAAAAATAATTGTTTAGCCATATAGACCCATTTATTTATAGAAAATATGGGTATATTTGATTCTCCTCTATTTTCAAAATCTTGCACATAGATCCCTTCAACTTTAAAAAATTACACTGACCTTCTATTAAGAATGATTAATTGATAGTTAAACTAATGGTTCTTATTATATATGACTATATGAGTTATGTATGACTTTTAAAGTTTTAACAATATATTTGTAATAATAGACACTATTCTAAAGTTAAAATGACTCAATATTCCATTAAAATATATAATTCTCTTATTTCTTCTCATACTTAAATTTATCACTTGCTTCATTATCATTTGTTCATTTTAACTTTAAGAGAGTGTCTATTATTTACAAATCTATTATTAAAAGCTATATATTTCTCATATATTATAAGAATAATTAATTTGACTAGTAATTAATTATTGTTAAAAAGAGGTCAATGTAATTTTTTATAAGTTAAAAGGATCTGTATGCAAAGTTTTAAAAATATGAGGAGTTAGGTATAATTTCATCGAACGTCAGTGAATATGAGTGTAATTTACCCTAAAATTATTTATGTGGGCCCATTATCGTGTGGTGAGAACTGAGATAGTGTTTGTTTACTGTGTATAAGACACAAATTACAATACAGAATAAAAATTGATATATTTGTTTAGTACAGACACATACAAAACATACCATATTTATACAATTTTTTTCTGTATTTTGTATACACACTTAGAGTATGTACAAAAAATACATGTATTGATACATGAATTTAAATAAAAATTTTGTTCCAATTTTATCTCTATTATTAATCTATATTTCTACCATTTTCCTTTCTCATTTTTTTATCAAAGTTCCAAAACAAAAATTTGTATAAATACAAGTAAAATTTACTTTGTACAGGTTAAAACAAAATATATAAAATTCACGATATTGTACTATACTATACTGTATCTATATTTTTATACCGTATGGTATAACTCTGAACCATATTCTTGAGAAATTCAAATAAAGTGAAAGATAAGTTATTTATTTACTTTACATCAATTTAATTTTAGTCAGTTTAAGCTTAATAAAACACAACTACATGTCAGAAACGACCAGTATAGAACAAATGAATTTCTTGTTCCTAATCTCCATATCAATGATTAGATTAATTATGCATCAAAATAATATTCAAGAATAAGATCCCTTTCATGATAGATAAAATATTGGGCATCTGGTAACAATTATACAAAAATAATTAATCTATCTTTCTCCGTGGTCATCCATCCATCCAGATTCACCACTTCTTTCTTTCTCTTTCTTCTGCTCCGTATTCTTTCTTCCTCAATCTCATTCATTCATGTCATCTCATGCTCCTCCTCCTCCATCCTCCTCTCACCTAATTAGAACTCCCTCCATTTCAAAATATTAGTCTTTTAAGTTTTTCACATAGATTAGAAATTAATAAATATTTTAATTTTATAAAAATATATATTAAAATGATTAAACTATCCAAATCATTAATGAGAAAGAAAGATGATTAGTGGTCCCTTGGAGTAATATTCAAGAAAAAAAGAAAAATGATATTAGAGGTATAATAAGTATAAAAAAATTAAATTGACATTGAAAGTTGAAAACGACTATTATTGTGGAATTTTTTTTTTTCCCTAAAACTACTAATATTTTGGAACAGAGGGAGTATTAACACAACAATTCCACCATTCTAAACCTACCACAACCTCTCTCTCTCTCTCTCCCCTCTCCCACCATGGCCGCCGCAGCTGCAACAACACTCTCACTCTCCTCCTCCTCCTTCCCCTTACACCCTCAAAACCACCACCACCACCACCGTTTCACCACCACCTCTCTCCCCAAACACCCCTTTACACACCCACTCCCCAATTTCCACATTTACCCCTCTCCCCTCTCCTCCTTCAAAACCCCATCCTCCACTCCCTCCCATTCCCATTCCCCAACAACAACACCTCCTCCTCCTCCTCCACCACCATCACCTCCTACTTCCTCCTACGATATCGACCCCTTCCGAACGGGTCGCTTCCTAACCAACGAGGAGCTCGACAAGCTCCGATTCCTCGAAACCTTCATCTACTCTCAGGACCTCAAATCAGGCTCCATGTGGGTCCGTGTAATGCGTCCCGATGAGACCGACATAACCGTCGCTCTCCTCGCTGAGTCCTTCGCCGAATCCATGATGCTTCCCTCGCGCTACGTTGGTGTGCTGGGGTTCCTGGTGAAGAAGTATATGACTGAGAGGAGGATGTTTATGCCTCACATGGCCACGCTCGTTGGCTTCTACAGAAGAAATCGCAAAGAAGAAGAAGAAGAAGAAGGAGAAGGAGACGTCGAACTGGCGGGGACTGTGGAGGTTTGTTTCGACAAAAGGGGTGCCAATGCTTCTCTCCCTTCGCCTCTGCCTCCGAGGGATTCACCTTATATTTGTAACATGGCTGTGCAAAAGTCTCTCAGGAGGTATATTGTGCTTTCTTTGAATGTTTGGTTTGGTTTGGTTTCTATGTCAATAGCTTCTAGACTATGTTCTTAGGATACTGGTACGTTACTGGTAGAAGTATATGGCACGATTATGGTAACTAGATGAGATACAAATCAACATTAGATTAAGGACATGTAAAATATAAAAGTAGAAGGATTGGAATAATATAGCTTTTGCAACATGTATTGTCATGATTTGAGTTCTATTTCTTGGTTTTCTAATGGTGGGTTGTATGAAGCACTCATTGAGCTTGCAGACATGCTCTAACTAAGGATTGGATTAGTCTTCCCCTCAACTTGAATTCTTGTTAAAGGAAGTAAAGGCTGATTAGTTGTATTTTAGGTTGGCTGTGACTTGAAATTTTAGTTGCAATATTATAGGATTAAACCTTTAATCGCCTGTTGAGGTAACACCCTGGAATTGCTTAAGTAGATGCTAAGATTGAAAGGGATAGTGGTAATCTCCATAGTTCATATTTGATAAAAAAAAATCATTATATAATGTATAGTTTAAATTTGATCCAACTGCTTGGCTAGCTATGCAGTCCACATGTTATGTTTTGTTGTCATTGAACTGAGTGTAGTACTTTCAGTTTGCATAAGAATTCCTTACATTTAGGCCCTGATGGTTTATGTGGAGTTAATGTTGGTACGCATTTGGTAGGCATCATCACAGTTAGGAGTTAGGACTAGTGAGCAGTAAGGCCTTTCAGCTATTTTGACAAATCTTATTTGTTAGGACCTAGATTTGACAAGTTTCACATTGGTTGTAGTGCACGCTGTTTGCCTACTCAGGAAATTGATTGTTGAGCTGAACTAGAGATTAACATTCAACAACACGTAAACTTGAATCAGGTTTTCAGCTTTGAGTCATGTTGTGAAAGAAATGGGTCCATAAATAGTATTTAAAAGACTTCTGTTGTTGGGAGGAAAAGCTTGTAAACCTGCCAGTTTATGTTAGACTTATGTGAGTGTCTGTGTCTGGTGTAATGTGAAGATGTTTTTAGTCAATAACTTGTTGAAACTGTGAGGCCACTAACTAGATGACTTGGTTTTTATGCTCGTGCCCCACAGCACGACGTGTTTGATCTCTCCATTTTTAAGTGTGTGATGAATATACTCATATATACATATATTTCTATTGGGGGCTATTTTTTCATCAGAGTTCTGCAATTTTACCTTGCCCGCCCCTTTTTTGGAGGATAGGAGGTCAAGACAAATTTGACTTGCTGGCATTGTGGCCTTATGGGGCAAGATACACATTTTCATCAGTAGCAATTTGAGTAGGGAAAACATGCAGCTTGACTGCTTGAGGAATTAAACCTACCTATTTTATCATCAAACGAATAATGAAATCTGTTAACTGCAATGAGTTATTGACATCATCCTTGTGATAACTGAATTCCCCCTTCCCATTAAAATTTGCATGTGTACAATGTCATGTTCTTTTTTAAAACTTTTTTATCGCCCATTTTCCACAAGTGAATGAATGCAGTGAAAAGCTTATGGCAGTTGCTTTAAGCATCTGTTTTCAATTTTCATCAAGTTAATCCAGGATATATTGTTAATTTGAAATCTGCATATTAGCTCACCTTTTAACATACTTTCTATATCTTTTGGTTAATAAACAGAAACTGAGGGATCATGTGTGTGTAACTTCATGAATATGACTGGATTGTAGCTTTCTAAGTATATGCTTTTGTTAATTCCCTTCAGAAGGGGCATTGGCTGGCATCTGCTAAAGGCAAGTGAGGAACTAATTTCTCAGATGAGTTCTTCAAGAGAGGTTTACTTGCATTGCAGAATGATCGATGAAGCTCCATTTAACATGTATACAAAAGCAGATTACAAAGTTGTAAATACAGATAGTGTTTTAGTCCTGCTAATGTTGCAGAGACGCAAGCACTTGATGTGCAAGAAACTTCCTCCGTCAGATATGCCTTCAGAAACAGATCTCTCTGGTTCTGATGAGTAAATGACGATACCGGTGGGAACATGTGTTGCAAATATTGTGTTAAGGTAATGTTTACAGCTTGGCATTGTCTCATGTAGTTTAAAAGCTCATATATTTTTGGTCTAGCTTCTATATGATCTAATTCTCAAATATATCCTATGATTATGTTATTTATTTCTTTTTGTAATTTTTGTTTATGCAATGGTAGCAAAAATGGTCGTGATGATTTGGAGCTCCATTGGAGAGTGGAGGTTGATGAACGGTTCAGGCATCCTTATTTGTTTCTCTTATTTGTAGGGATGAGATTGCTTGTGTTACAGGTAAGGTACAACAGTGATTTGATTTGTTCATAAAATTTTTTACTTGACACTGACACGATGTAGTATTCCAAAAGGCACACCTCCTTCCCAGGTTATTCTGGTGGATTTCTGTTTCTTTTTGGCACAAAACCTTTGAAGTCAATTGCTGTATATAATCTTTCAATACAATGTCATATAGAAATAGTATTGGTCACCTCGACCTGTTCATGTAATTGGTTATATTAGGCTATTTGATGCTGTGGACGTGAACATAGACTTTAGCTTTACCCACTGTGAAAACTTTGAACAAAGATGTGCTAGAACTTAATTAGCTTTTCAAAAATCTTAGATCCACTGTTTTTCTAAATTATTGATTTTCTTGTGGCCTTAGAGTGACAGCCAAGTGATGAAAATATTGTTAAGTTGATAATTTGTAAGGGTACCATGTTAGATACATCATACATGGCTCTTTCTCAAAGAATGTAGGAAAACTAGGATGCACAAAAATTACAAATTCTATGTACCCTGGATTTTTCTTGTATAATCAAAACACTGATTTATGTATATATCTAGGATTTATAACTTCAAATCAATCTCAACATTTGAACCACATGGCATATAGTCTGTTGAACCATGCCAAATGTGCCAAAACAAAATAATAATGTTATGCGCTAAAGGGACATTATCCAGGGAGTTCATTTATTCTTGTCGTGGTCTCTTACATCCTCTTGACTTCTGAATAGAAAGGGGCATGAGTAACACAAGGGCGGGAATGGGGTTGGAGAAAAGAAATGAAAATGTTCCTTCATCTTTCTCCACCATGGATTGAGTTCCTCATCTCTCATAAGATCATCCAAATTAGTTGTTCTTTGTACAAGATTGTGCAAAATACTTCCTGGTCATATTATTGTGCTAGGTGTCTAAATATGGATGTATAACTTCTGAATAGAGTTCGCATATTTATTGTCAATAAGAAATTATCATAATTCCGGTGCTGAACTTGTCCTAGATCATTCTCAAACTATGCATAACCATTCCCAAGCCTTTTGAATTTGTATAGATAATTGTTAGGAGTTCTTTTACACATTCCGCCATTGAAGGTCTTTCATTACTCTCAGTTCTGACACATCTTGATGCCAGATTGGCAAACATGACAATAGACTGAATGGTATAAGAGTTTCGGGCCATCTCTGGATCTATCACCTTACGTAGCTTCTTGCGATCATTTAGTATATGCCTCACCTACATATACATGTCAGCTATAAGTCTTGTTGTGTGAGTATGAAGTTCTAGAATGTGAGAGCTAGAATCTTATGCAATGGGAATATTTATGAGAGTAAAGCAATCTGCAAAAATGTCTGAATAATAACTTTCTTGATATAAATGTCTGAATAAAATTGAACTGTGAAAGTTGTGAAAGAAAATTACTGATCTAGAAATTGTATCTAGTTCCAGGTATTTTGAATGAAATAAAAAATCATAATGGTGATGTTCAAGGTCCTATGTGTTGCTTTGACATCCCTATGAATTTTAGTCCTATGTGTGTGTATTTATTACCTGCAGTACTAGGTTTTGATCATTAGGACCCTGGTTTAGATCAACTGCTCGACGTCCAGTCAAAAGTTCCAGAAGAACAACACCAAAAGCATAAACATCACTTTGTAAAGTAAGTTTCCCAGTCTGTTGTGAAAAGAAAGAAATTAATGTTGTTAGTTTGAAACCACCTGTGTAGCAATCTACAGATACTGGATATAGGAAAAAAATAAGATTAAAATTGCATAATAGCATTTTCAGATATCCTCATTTGAGAAACTGTATCCATAGACCTATGACTTTAGTAACTCTCAACAAACTTTCCACAGTAGCGCTCTTGAATCGGAACCACATGGTTATGAAAATTTCATTGAACTTTTATATTCATATATTAGTTATTAGACCATGGGTGGTAAGTGTTGGGACCTTTAGGCCACTGTATCAGGTTCTGATATCATGGAAACCACCTAACTTAACAGCAGAAGGTATAAAGCAAGGTCCTTAGAATTGTTATATAGCTGATGATTGTTGATGTCAAATTACTATTCACTACTTCTCTTTAGCTCATGTAAGGCACCTAACTATAACATAAAACTCGACGAATTATTTAAACATAATAAACCTTGGGCATCTGAAGCAGTCTAGGCTCAAGAGTTTCTAAGTTAAGCCTATTTCTTCTGCATCAGTTGGTGTTGAATTTTCTGGCAATTTGAGTGGGTCATCACTCATCAGTAATATGTTGGCCTGAATGAACACAATGTGCACTAGTAGGTGCTGTAATGCTGTTTAATCATTGATAAAGTCCATTTCTGGGGAAGATTGGAGGATATTTAGTTATGGGTTAATCCCATTATGCATGAAACAAAAGAAATTTGTAAAGTTGGGTGGGGTCTATTGAGAATGTGAATATGTGATCCTACTTTGCAGCAACAGTGGATTCTGTATGTTCAAATGTGAAGCTGATACTACATAGGCAAGGAATAATTGCACAAAAACTTAATGAATTTGAAATGTGGCGAAATCTAACTTGAAGAATCATTGACAGGACAACACCTGAAGGTGTTAAATCAGGTGAAGATTTGTTTTCTTTTTTGATTATTATGATGGCATAGATGCTTACCGATGTATACTCAGGATCAAAGTAGCCAAAGGTACCAAGTACTCTGGCTGTCACATGTGTCTCTTGTCCTTCTGGCATTAACTTGGCGAGGCCAAAGTCTGATATCTGCAAAATGGCTGTTGATTTTTAGCTCTTTACATGTTATTTTGAGTTGAAATATTAATAGTCATTTTTGGGGAGTTAAATTACACCTTTGCTTCAAAGTTGGCATCCAAGAGAACATTGGTTGATTTGAAATCTCTATGAACAATAGGAATTCCAACATCAAAACCTGAGTGGAGATAAGCTAGCCCTTTTGCAGCTCCCAGCGCCACTTTGAGTCTTAGAGGCCAATCCATTTTTCTTTCCCCGATTCCTAAAATTAGGTGTAGGTCAATTGAAGCCTGATTTAAGAAATTTTGGTAGGAGTGTGGATTTTGGGTACATGACATACCATTCAAATGATCTTGCAGGTTCCCATTATGCATATATTCATATACTAGGAATCTATGCTTTCCATCAGCACAGTAGCCTATCAAAGAAACAAGATTTTGGTGGTCGAGTCTGCTCAAAATATCAACTTCAACACGGAACTCCCGTTCCCCTTCTGCTTCTTTGATTGCTGGCATTTCCATTTTCTTGATTGCTACAACCTTCAAAGGCAGACATTATATTAGCTTGTATTTATTTGTATCTAAATTTCATACTTTGAGCTATTCTAAAAGAAACATGGTTTCTTTACTGAAGCTATTACTGATGTTACTAAATCTTGAAAACCTATATATCTAGAGGTTATTACCTCTCCTGACCGCAAAGTGCCCCGGTAGACTTTGCCAAATCCTCCTTTTCCAAGCAGATTTGCCTCACTGAATGAACATGTTGCCTCATGCATTTCCTTGAGTGTGAACACAGATGATCCGTGCAGCCTTTTTGTTGGTCGCGATACATGTTCTTCAAGCTGCCAAAGCTCCGCAGGTTTGTAAATCCCTGAATAGAGTTTCTAACTGTTACAAGTTTGATTTTGTAAATGAAACAGCACTGAAGAGCACATACAATCTTAAAGCATGAGAAGAAGAGAAAAAGAAGAAAATACAGGGGTCTGTATTATCTTCAGACTTGCTTCGACGGCGCTTGTTCCAAGCTGAGACCAAACCGAATGGCATGATCGGCGCTATCTTATGCGTACTGTGTTTGAGGATTGTGATATAATGTCCTAACAAGTACCAAAAGAAACATTCAATAAGATGGAAATGACTCATTCCATGACACCCTCAAAGATATTGCATATAGGTTTGTCCAAGAAATCTTGAAGTAAAATCACTTTGGAAAAGTTGTTATGTTTGAGAGAAAGCTATATTATTATTCCCATATAAAAGTACTTTGATAGCATGAGAATCCTCTATATGGAGTACGTATGGAGCAAGTGAAGTTAGATTAGAGGAACACTCAACAAGACATGTTCCAACAACAACACAAGGATAGAGAGATTGAGATAGGTATTGTGCTTTAAAGTAAAGAGAAAGCTGAAAAAAAAAGAGAGTAGGTATGGCTTTGCTCACCTATGGTTGGAAAATGGTGGGGTTCATAAGGGTTTAGTTTTGACAATGAAATTGAAACTACAACCCTATTGTCCATTTTCATCAATCATCATCTTATTTACGTTTTACCGTTTACTAATTGAAAAATAGGAAGTGGTTGAGATGCCATTTTCATTAGTTCTCCTTATAGAGTTTTAGCTAAAAAAATTGTTTTACCTTGTTGCTAAAACTTTGTCTTGTATGGTACAACCATCAATGTTGGTATTAAAGTCTATCATCATCAGCATTTGACGAAGATTTTCCTATAGGATTAATGATTAATGATACATGTACATCATAAAATCAGTCATCATCATTCATTATATACATTAATTCAACATTTTAAAAATATCAATCCAACATTTAAAATGTTGAATTAATTTATAGTATTCAAAGTTGGATTAATAGTTTCAAAAGGTTGAATTATTGCATATAGTAATTAATGGTAGTTGATTTTGTATTGTACAGAAATCATTTCTCAATTATAATAATCTGTGATGTCAATGTGGGGTCCAAATAATCAGTATCCATTTAGCCTAACATCAGCTGTAATCAATGGCAAGGGCAGAAAGAATTAGCATTGATTTGGATGGAATATTAGGGCGCATTTTATTGGTAGAATAAATTTTTATTATTAATTTTTTGGGTAATAAATTTTGGTCCGAATGGCTGTGGCTGTTGTATGACAAAACATGAACAGAGTAGTTTTGGACCTGGTCAATTGGGCTTACTCAAGAAAAGACTATTGGGCTTTTGATGCTATTTGTACTTGTTGAGTTTAGGAAAATTCAAATGAGTGAGAGAAATACCGAAAAGAAAATGAGTTGAAAAGAAAAGTAAGTGATAAAAGTTATTAGATTATAATATTCACAAATGCTTGAGGCACAACAAAAAAGGAGTCAAAACAGTCAATAAAACTCATTTAACACATTATGACCCAAAAAACACTTTTAATCATGAGTATATTTTTAATGGGCTAGGTGATTGTGGCCCAAATTTCTATTTGTTGGTTGTTTTTTGTTGTGCCTCTAGCAATGCTCTAACATATTTTATGAGTAGGATATTTAAAAATAATGAATGTATATATAACGGTTACTCTTGAGTTTAATATCATGCCTCTCATGACATTCTACAATTATAAAACTTAGGTCGGCCCGAACCAGTAATCATCATGTCATTGTATTTCATTCTCATAATATTAATATAAAGTATGTATTTAACATATTTTTATATATTTATTTAATTAAATTCAAGTTAACTGATTGAATCATTGATCCATTATTGAACGAGTAACCTAATGACTAGATGATGCGACCAATTCGATCTCTATTTACCAATGTAGATTTTTCTTCTTGCCCTTATGATCTAGGAAGATAAGCAGATAACAACTCAGTAGAAGTCTGATCTCAAGAGTTATGATCTTTTACTGCATTTTCATTATCATCCCCTCACCATCAGATCATCAGTTTCTTCATGATCAAAATATCATATGGTACCAAATTCAAAGAAAAGATTATATTTTTCTTTATAGAGTAGTATTAATATAGATTCGGGTTCATAATAAATTCTACAACTGACCACTCAAGACTTAATTAAAAGTTATATATATTAATATTATAAAATTATTGATTGATATATTGTACGTGTGGAGTTCACTATAAATTCGAGTCTATATTATCATGCATTTTCCTTCTTTATAGTGATGGATATTTTTTTTTTTATCCACGGTATCCGGAACTTCACCCTGACTAATTTGTCATCTCAGGTCGTGTACTTATGAATGACATATGAGACTCCCAACAAAGATTTTTTTCATACACAAAGCTTGAATCCGAGACCTTGCTTAATGAATAACAAGTCGCTAACCACTTGTGTCAACCTGTCGGTACAGTGATAGATATTTATCACTCTTTCTTCCCTTATTAGCCAATCAGCTCACACCAATTATGAATCCCCATAAATTGGAAACAGGCTTTCAATAAACACATGACTTTGCAATATATATGTGATTGCAGATTGGACCCCAAATTTCAGTGGTGTCATGTGAGTGTTTTTAACATGATGAGAAAAGTTAGATGGGGCTTCATAAATTATGGTTGGTGAACACTTTCCTAATCAATTTATAGCCCTTTGTACGGAAATCAAACAGTTACTTCTCTCTATATATACGTGACAAATTATCCTATATGGTCTCATAATAAGATAGATATCTAAATTTCTTATATTATATCTGAATTTTGATTTATTTTCTAGTCTAGTGATCTATGGCTACCCGTGGAAAGCTTGAGGTAGACATTGAACTCAAGTCTAGTGCAGATAAATTCTGGGAAACTATTAGGGAATCTACAACTATATTCCCTAAGGCATTCCCAAATGATTACAAAAGCATTGAGATTCTTGAGGGTGATGGCAAGGCTCCTGGCTCTATCCGCCACATAACTTATGGTGAAGGTAAAATAATTTTCCTAATAGGGAGGGTGAAGGGTTTATTTTCTTCTCCTTTGTTTTTATTACCAATATTGCATGGGGACCAAATCTAGGATACCAGTAATGTTTATTGTACATTAAAAATACGTCCAACTAGTATTTAGTATGTGTTATACATAACACGTAATGTGTGTCATACGTACGTTTACTATACATATGACATACATTACGTGTTGTTGTAAAACAAATATTAATACTATTTTAAAAAATGGGCTTTTCCTTTAGCTTTAGCTTTTATGCTATTATCAATTTTTTGTATCAATAATAGCATTAATACTAGTTACTAGGAATTAGACCTACCTAGTAGATATGTGTTTTGCTATGGGTACAAAATTGTACCAGTCAAAAATAGAAGTTTGGATCAAAATCACTCAGTTTATTATAAAAAACACATAATTAAGTATGTTATTTGGGCCAAAAGTGTTAAAATGATCATTTTTTGCTGTTTTAACATGAAAAATGTTGTTAACCAAGACTTTGTGGTAGATATTTGGGGAGGAGATGAGAGAGTTTAACATGAGATATTCCAAATCTAATTAAGGAAATATAGCAGCAGAAGTTATGTTGAGTTGTGCCAAGCAAAAAAAAATTATCCTCATAACACCTAAAAATCTCTCAATAAACTAACCTATTAAGGAAAAAGAGTGTTAGTTCCGAATAAGTATACATAGTTACTACAATTGTATAGCCACGGGAATATATAAAACTTAATCCACTAATACAACGGATAAGCAAGTATGATGTCTAATCCACTAATGCATTATATAAATCATATATAACAACTAATCCACTAATACAATAAATTTCTGTATGTTACTTAGCTTCTTCATGTGTTGGTTAATAACTATTTTATGGTGATGCATGATGATGATCAGGTTCAGCAATAGTGAAATCATCAAAAGAGAAGATTGAGGCTGCGGATGATGAGAAGAAAACAGTGAGTTATGCAGTGATAGAAGGAGACCTTCTCCAATACTACAAGAAATTCGTGGGACACATAGCAGTGACAGCTATTGGTGATGGCTCTGAGGTTAAATGGACCGCTGAGTATGAAAAGGCCACCATTGACATTCCTGATCCAACTCTCATCAAGGAATTTGCAGTCAAGAACTTCCTTGAGGTTGATGATTACATTCTCAAAGTATAGAGACCAATCCATTCATCGAGCTTGATCCATCTATCGAGTCTCAGAATCTGAATCTATATTAACACTACTCTAGAATAAATGAGCAACTATATATCTAGTACTATATATATGTTAAATAATGTGGTTGAAACCTTTTAATTTCTATTTGATGAAAATATGTGTAGGGTATGGCCCTGCATTTGCTTAGTGATGGCTTAATAAATTCTGTCCTCTTTGGTTGCTGTGATCTACTGTCCATCCATTAATTTCAGTATGAAAATAAGAAGGAAAATGCTAAATGTACATATCATATTATTTCTCTATTTATTTTCCACCTCATTCAAATGTTGATTAACCTTTATGAATAGGTTTGCAACTTGTCAACATATTCATCAAAATTATCAACATTTAAATGAGTGAAAAATTGGTGGATGATACTGTTTTATGTACTAATAACAGTCCTAAAATAAAAATTCAACTATATATCTTATCTCTTCTCTTTCTATAGATATTTATTTTTTGATATTTATAAGTTTAATTTTCATTTATTAAAACTGTTTTACATAATTATAAAATTAAAATAATATTTATTTTGCATGATTTATCGAAGAGTGGAAAAAAGAAGTCGCTAGGATTGGTTTAATGGTGAGGAGTTTGAGTAGTATTGAGGATATTTTAGGTTGAAATCTCATTGCAAGCAATGTAATTTTTGAAGTACAAAAAAAAAACAATGCAAAAAAGAGTAAACAATTATTATTAATATATTTGTACATAATTCTATAATTGTGTAAAAAGTTTTTGATGAAGTATTTGTGCAAATAAAAGGGACTCTAAATTCTTAAATTCACTTGGGTGTGCGACCATAACTTAAAAGATTAATATCTCATGTGATGAGTGTATGAGTGAGGCAATACTCAAGATTAATATTCTTCATAACTTAAACGGATAGTTTGATTCGTGGATTGAATTTTATAGAGATTTAAAATTTCAAAAGAAAAAAATATCAAACAATTAGTTTTATATCTATCAATTACATCACCATTATACATATTTATAATAATTTCTACTGACTAAATGAAACTTACATAATTGAATTATAGGTTCACTATTCAACTCCTTACATAGAATTAAATTTACTCATGGTTGAGTTTGAAAATAAAAATAGAGAAAAATATCTCCTATTAATACAATTTTTTCAAGAATGTTTGAAGTAAATATTGAACCAATCATAAAAAAATAATTTTTCCAACCAAACGCACGAAAGAAGTTGTAAATATGAAGAGAAAAGAAAAAGAAGAAGCTGGGGGTAGAATTGCAAACTGGGTTATTATTTTGGTATTATAGACCAAGCCCAGATATTAGAATACTGAAGGAGTGATATCATTCCAAAAACAAAATTTTGTTGGACCTAATGGACCAAACCCATAAAAATATGGTCTTGTGTTACAACCCAATTAATTAGTGGGTTACTTAGTTTGTTAGTTTAGCTCATTAGAGTTGGTTAAGTGTATAAATAAGGGTATTGAATCATTGTATTGAATATGAAAGATTAATGAATTGGTGAGTTCTTTGGAATTCTGGAGATTTACAACTTGTCTCGAATAGAGTTGTATCATCATGGCACCATGTTCTTCTTCCTCTTCTTATGCTATTTTCACTTCTTGGAACCGAAGTACTATTGTAGATTACAATGACAAGGTGTTTATAATGGGTTTGATTTGTACATTAGAAAGAGGAATCAGAATCCACAAGAAAGAAATGCACAAAATGCAGTTTGCTACGTCTTGTTTTGTAACAGAGGAACATTATGGCACGATGACTCCAAGTGCTCAATATCTCTCTCAGTCTTATTCTCTTCTGTGACTTTTCCCCACATCACAGCATAAAATCCTACCGCAATTATCACTGCGCCAATCAAACTTCACAACACAACAATTCGTTTCAAAAATTAATTTTGTTGTTAATGCAATAGAAAACAAAACCTACATTATAAGTGGAAACAAAGTTGCTAGAAATTAACAATTCCAAGCATGACACACCTAATTTGAACATAAAAGAAGTATGAACTGAAAGAAGTGATTTTATCAGAGAATGAGAGGAATAAAGAAGCACTGTTGAGTTTTACTTAAATACTTAAAGAATAAAATATAAAGTCACATGACTCTTTTAGGTTGTCATGTGATATTTTAGAACTTTTTAATTTGTATCATTTGTGTATATAGTTATACGGTTCAGATTTACTAATCTCGTTCTCGTATAATTTTAATGTTCTCACTATATAGATGTCATACATGGACGGATCTAATTATATTAGTGTAGGAGCTCCACTAAATTTTTAAAATTCATTTAGAATTATATAGATGTATATATATATTGCCTCTGTTATATTACTATGTTTGACCCACAATATAAAAGTTTTAAGAAATAACATATTATACTTATAATTATAAATGATATAAGTATAACATGTTTGTTTCCATGTATATATATAAGTAATATAAGATGAGGTTGTAGTAGTTATATTATATTATTACCTTCCAAGATAAAAGTCATCACCAAGAAACAGGGCACCCATGATAACAGTGAAGAGGATTCCAATAGGCTTGAACATAGCACAGAAAAGGGGTCCAGCTCTTTGAACGCTCCATGTGCACAGTGTGTAACGTATTGCTGTTGCAACTATTGCCTATGTACAAATTCATTCATTCATGCATTAATGAACATTATTATTATTAGACCACTGACACTGTAATTAATAATAGGTGCATAACAAAAACAATCAGCGGACAAGGCCAATCAACTGAGCACAATATATAATATGAAATTTGCACAACATATATAACATGTTGTGAACAACATATCTCATATAATGTAATATCATTTTCTTGACAACATGTATTATTTGATATATGGAGTGCACAATATCATGTGATATATGATATGCATAATATGTTGACTGTTTTACTTTTTTTTTTCTTGTATATATAGTTCTGTTTGATTTTCTTGATTCTAGAGTCAAGAGTCGAGGAGTCAGTAAGAAAATGGTTCTATCAAGTGTTTGGTGCGAGAGGCACAGTGCAGATAGGATCAGTGAACAAAACTGCCAATTTTTTTGTTTATTCCAATCTTGAAGTCACTATGTGCTGGAAGGGAGATACAAATATGTGATAGTGTGTTTGGAGTCAATTTTGAAGTCACTGTGACTCTGACTCTTGTGATACCGACTCCATAATTTTCTTAACTCTAACCTCAGAGTCATTAAAAACAATCACTACTGAAGTGCTGCTCAATATTATATTTATTACCTGGTAAAAAATGGCAATCAAGCCCATATCGAGCTTAAGCTCCCATGCACTAGGATCTCTAACTGCTATTAAGGCAAATACTGAAGACTGAATCGTTGAAAACAAGATTTGGAAGAACACTATGGTCATCACAGCAGGGTATTTCTTTATAACTGATGCCTGAAATAATTAAACATTTTTTTTCACTATATATGAAAAGGGAAAAATCAATTTTATTAAATTCTATCATGAATTATTATTAGAGCCATAAAAATTCAAAGATTGATGAATTAAGAAACCTGATATATGTACCACATGGAAGATGCTAATGCATCGCCAGCACAGAAGAAGCCTCCCAAGATCCAATTGAATTGTGGTGAAAATGCAAGAAAGTTAGAGTGTGTCTTGAAGATTGGTGGGCCTTTGTACAATATTATGACAAATGCTCCTGCAATTGATACTGCAGTTCCTACTACTTTTGCTTGGCTACTGAAATCTCTCCAATCAACTTGTTCCATCCTAAACCATGCATAATATATATGAAATTAGAGTAATGCGTATACCATAAAATCAATCACCATCGGTCACTATATGCAATAATTTAACATTTTAAAACTAGTAATCTAACTTTTATTATAATACATTAATTCAACGTTTTTTAAAGTTGGATTATTAATTTCAAAATATTATATTATTACTCATTGATTGAAATGATTGAAGTTTTGATATGTACCTCCACATATTTGTTAAACATCCTTTGATTGAGATTTTGATGAAACAACTATATTTATCTTTTAATTCAATTCTTTGTTATTCAAATTTATTTTACACAATTGTATGAGTTTAAATCTTGTTCTTAATGTTTTTGCTTGATTGGCCAACTTGTGATTGATTTTTAATCTCATATGACCTCTGAGAGAAATATTGTGAGTATGTACATGAGATTTAAACCGCAATTTAGCTATCACTAGAGATAGATGACTGCAGATTGTGCAATCATGATGGGAATGCAAGGACTTAATCCCTAGCTACTCTAGGTTAGTCTAAGAGATTAGTTAACCGGACTAAAAAAGGAGTTTATGATGATCTTGAGAAAGACTCTTAACAAAATAGGGATCCTGATTGTCATACAAGTAAAATAAAGATTGAAGAAGTAATTGAAAGAGAGACATAAATTGTGAAGTAGGAACCCCAATCATTTTTCTTCCATAAATCACTTCATTTTAATTGTTTATTTAATTATTTTCTTTTATTTTTAATTGTTCATTTTAATTCTTAATTTACAATAATCATTCTCAACAAATATTTTTATTCCAATTACTTACATAAATTTAATTAACAAATTGATTGATTAGTCTCCATCAACACAAGATCTTAAATACTTATTTTTATTACTTGAATGATACGGTATAGTTGTCGTGATTTTTTATATAGCTATGTCTATGCTAGTCCTGTGTCTTTTCCGTGCTTCATGCTAAGGCAATCTCTCTAGACGGTACTACCCCTAAATCAACGGCAATGATGATGGTAGCTGCTTTGTATTATTCATTTTTTTATGGCTCAGAATATTCATGTCAGTAAATGATTAATCTCTTTTAAAATAGAGGCTCCACTAGATAAATTTCTAGTCATAACACCCTTTTATATGCAATGAATTTGAATCCTGACTAGATATTTTTAGAAGGAAAATTCAACCCAAATATCTCCTTTATATTATTCTAATATAAGATTTCATTATTTCTTAATGATTAAAGATTTTGAACTCCCACTCCAAATTGTCTAAAGCAAGTATCTATAACTAATTAATAATTACAAAATTGATTAAAAACAAACAACAGTAAAAAAATTCTGGGAATATTTTTTTTCTGTATACCACTTAATTTTTTATACACAAATATATAAGTCAACTATAATAAAAAAGAAAATAGTTAAATTTTATCTTTAAATATAAAATAGTTACATTTTATTTATATATAAAAAATTAAATAATACAGAACAAATAACATTTTTTTTTCTCATAACCCAAAGGTGTGATGTATTATGAATTTATGATGATGAGGAGAATTGCGTTGATAGCGCAGGGGCATGTAAAAAGAAGTGGTGTTGCAGCATTATGCTATCACTTGAAGTGGCTCTATATTAAGGAATTTTAAGACTTAATGTTGGGGTAATGGTTGTAATTGTTGTGCTTTGATAGGTCCATAAATTATTTGAGTATACATATTTTGTTCGGTAATAGTATAGATATAACATAAAATCATTCAACTTTCATCCAACTTGTAATTATATGCTGACAGGATCCATTTCAGTTGTACGATAAACATTTCCCTATTTTTATTTCGTACTTAGGAAAATGTTTGTTGTACAAACTAGTATTCAACATATAATACACATTACAAATAAAGAAGTGACATACATTATATATTTTAATAATGACACATATGTATGATATATTTTTTGTGTGCTATTTCCTATTTTACTTAATCAGTTACATATATATATATGACATACATTACATATGACATATATTATGCACGTATAGCACATGTTAGATAGTTATTGGATTGTATTCATGTTGTACATGCAATATTATCGATTGTATTAGTACTATTTTTTTCATATTTAGATACATATGATTTTTAATGAAACTTATCTTAAATATGATACTTGAAGTTTATGGATTAATATACTCACACATGAGTCTTCCCTGTTTCTTGGGGTCTCATGTTTATTTCTTTAAAAAAAAAAAAAAAACTATAAAGTGCTATTGGTTTGAGTTTCACAATGAGAATTGATAATGGAAAAGAGAAAAGAACCTGAAAATGAGAGCAAGTATAAAAGTTAAAGCTGGGATGAGGTTGAGTGTGGCCGAGTTCAGATTAGGTGAGCTCAGATCTATGCCAACATAAGCAAATATTGTTCCACATGTTCTGCATGTTAAAATACATAAAAAAATCACATAATTAATTCCACTATTTTAATAATTAAAAGGCAATAGATGAGTGAATCAGAGCACAATAGAATGTTGGAAAGATATAATATCTGACATTTGACAACCAAAACTTCCTAATATAATTATTTAAAAATGAACAAAAATTAAATATACTGATGAACTTGCTGGCTTATAAAAAACCATAATTGGAGCATAAAAATATTAAGTAAAATTTAATTGAATGAATTTTGTGTACTATTTTATATATAAAATCCATTCAAATAAACTTTATCTTTGCTTTCACTTCTCAACCAAACATATTCTTAATAATAATGATGGAAAGTTTATCCAAATTAAAAGAAGAAGTAATAGTAATACCAACCCAAACAGAGCAAGTAGAAAGCAGCTGCAAAGTGTGGAGAATTTGAGAGAAGGAAGCTCTGACCTGGTAAGGAAAAAATTAAAATTAAACCAAAATATTGTTAAAGTTGTTAACTAAACATTATATTTCTTAAAAAAATTATTAACTGCATTTAGAATAAGAGATTTTTTTATTCTGTACCACTTATATTTTAACACATTAAATATTCTATCTTCTTATTTGAAATTTAATTTCTTTTCTTTTCATTATAGTTGACTCTTTGAATTACGTGTCATACAATAAATGATGTAGAGCAAAAAAATTTCTTACTCCAGGTGAATCTAATAATTTTTCATATTCTCCTCACTGAAACAGAACAAATTAATGCATTTTTCTTCCAAATTAAAGAGTATGCAAGATGTAAAAGAAAAGGGGGAAGAAAAGAAGTAACCTTTGAAAAAAGAAGAGAAAGGGAAGAAAGACAATGGCAGAGAGAGCAAGAGTATAGACAACCATGACATACTTGTTGATGCCATCAACCATAGCAGCTTTGATGACCACATTGCTACCACTTTGAAACAACATTGCAACCACCATTCCCACAAATGGGAGCATCTTATTTCTCATACCATTCACCATTTATTTATTTATTTTTTCTTTCTTTCTTTCCTTCCAACACTAGTACTTAGCTTTCTGATGATGCTCTTTAATTTTGAACCAGCTTTGTGTGTGTTTGTTTCTCTTTTATTCTTCTGTTTCTCACCTACTACCATTAACAGAGTTCCTAAACTTATGTTTCTCATGAAAGGATGTACGGAGATATTTATTTATATATACCTTATCTTTGCTTCTTAAGATAAGGGAGTTTGCTCAAAAATAAAAAGGGTAAAGTATCAAATGGGAATTGAGAGATTTAGCCACTAAAACAATATTTTCTAAAAGATGATAACGACGTATTAGCTCTCGAAAAATTCATTATTTTTTATAAAATATTCAGATTGTTAAAATTTTCAAAAGGTCGTTAAAGAAGAGAAGATGATATGGACTGTAACTTATTACTGTGTAATCTAAATACGTATTCAGTAAGGATATGAAATCCTAAATTCTCAAATCACTCTACTTGAATTTACCTATTTATCCCAAATATATTGTTTAAGGGAAGCCATTAATGTAATATTTCAATCGAAGTCAGTTTTTGAGAAAAAATAGTGTAATAATTCTAAAGAAATATTTTAAGTAAATTTTATAAATGAAGGAAATATTTGGTGAATTTTATCAAATCAATGGAAAGATATTGTTATTTATTTTTTTTTTTAATCTTTCTTTTACTTATTTTTTTAATTTGATGTTTGTTAATTTAACCTTTACTTTTACAAATCATTTTCAATTTATTTCTTAATGTCTGTTTGGATCGCATTGTTGTTAATTTTCTGGAAGTCAAAAGTCATAACTTTTTTATTTGATTATGTGTCTGTTTGGTTAGTCTTTAAAATGGCGTTGAGTTTTAAAAAAGTGGGTTAGAAAAAATTGATTGTGTTTGTTTCGTGTTTTTACTTCTAGAAAAAGTATATCACTTTGAAAATAATTGATTCTAATGGAAGCTAAAAGTATTAGCTTTTACTTTTACTATCTCACAACAACCCTCTCAAATCCACTTTTTTAACATTTTTTCCAAATACAAATCAATTTTTTCTACCTCAATTATTTTAAACACAATTCTTTCAACATCAATTATTTTAAAAGCAATTCTATCAAAATCTAAACCAGACGAACTCTATATAACTTATTACTTCTTAAAAAATTATTTTAATACTTTTAAAGAAGTCAAATATTTTAACTATTCACTAAGTACTATTTAAAATATTTAAAAAATATTTTTATTATTTTATATTTAAATACACTAATTTTAAGGACAAGACGATAATTCATGAATAAGTAATTTAATTTTATGATGGTTGCGCATGGATCAGTTTGAGTAAACAACTTATTTAAGCTCTTATATAAAAGTAGCTTCTAAGAAGTAACTTATGAATAAGTTATTTTGTATGTGGATATAAAATAACAAAATTTTTTATTTCAATTATTTTGAAAAGTGTTTCTAGAAAAGTCAAATATTCTGACTTTTCAAAAAGCACTGAAATAACTTTTAGAAAAATCATAAGTTATATATATAACTAAATAATATAGAGTAACTTCTAATAAGTGATAAATTAAAAAAAAATTACTATAATCCAAACAGGAGGCCCTATATCTAGAACCTAAGACTCTAAAAATAATTGAAAATCTTAAAATAGTGTAATATTTTGGAGTATGTTATTATCTTGTTTACATAAAATCGTTGTGTAGACTTTTTGTTCATTTAAATATATATATCTATCTAATTTTTTTGGGAAAATATTTGATAAACAATAGAAAAACAGCTCAATTAGTCAATGAATTTTTTGGTCTAAAAAAACTTCATTTAAGAAGTTAATTTTTAGTGGACTAAGTGGATTTGATCCAATATTTCTCTATTGACTGGTTTTGACTGATTTTTATTATGCAAATAGTATCTCTAAATTTTTTTCGTTGATAGATCACTGGATGAGAATTTAATCTTCATTTATCCCAATCAAAAATTTTTTCTTCCCTCCTGTTCATACCTAGATTTGAATTAATGTTGAAATGTCATCATCACTGTAATGAGATATCCATGTATGGTCAAATTTCTCAACCAATCCATGGTATCATACATAATTAATTACTTGTCTTCATTGCTTTTTGTTCTGTAGCATAGCTAGGGGCTTCATGACAAGATGATGATAATGCATGTACAAAGCCACATGCTCCATTATTCTCATTACCCCTCCTTTCCTCTTGAGCCTGGCCCCATATCACACAGTAAGTTCCACCCATAATATTTGTTATATAAATCAAATATGTTCAACTAATATTTAACATGTAACCAACTTGGGTTGGTCAAGTGGTTAGCTCACTTTGCCACTTAAGTAAGAGTCGGGGGTTCGATCATCGTCTTGTGTATGCAGCAACTCGTTGGCCAGCGGTTAAACCCTTAAATGGAGTTCCACACTGCGACGGATTAGTCCTTGGCCTATCGGGCTGAGGGATACCGTTGGTCCAGTAAAAAAACTAATATTTAACATGTGTTATACATAAACTGTAATATAATACTGTAAAATCCACGTGCTATAATAGCAGCTCCTTTTATGCTGCCCAACAAAAATATCAAATCGAGCAACTTATTATTATCACATTCTATAATATTTAGCACAATTAATTACTATTAACTATAATTTTCAAACATTATTGTCCTTTTTTGAGAAATACGTACCTTCCAAGATATACAGTATCCCCCGAAATATAACGCCCATGGGCCATGGCAAGTGCAACGACTATTCCTAATGTTTGTAATTCATTGAATGAAACATATTTAAAAATAAGTTTATAGTAAAGGATTATTTAAAAAAAAGAAAAAAAAATTATGGTTGGATATAACATTCTCATAATTTTATTCTCACATTCCATATGAGAATATTAAATTCCCATAAGAAGAAATATTGGACCCAGGACCCATCATCGGTATTTATTGATCTATCATTAAGACTCATTGGCACATTATCATTATCCATCTGACATGAATTTATTGAAAAAAATATATTTATATGAATATTACTCTAAAAATCAAATATCTTACGTATTACATTTTCAAAAATTAAAAAAAATTCGTTCTCAAAAATGAAGTTTCATTCCGCTAACCACACGCGTGACCCTATATTTGAGATAATTGATGACTAACCTCCTCTCATAATAGCCTATATTTGATTAAAAAAAATACTATTTGTATATTCATTATTTTTGTAAACTATATTTATATTTAATCTTTTATAATTGATTTTTTATGTGATCCCACTTTAATTTTCAAATTCTCTTTATCTACAGTTAATTTTGGTGGAAATCTCATTAACATCCAATATTGCTGCTGTCATGCACTGTTCTGAGTTCATGTTGCTGTTGTCTTGTGTTTTGCTGTCATGTAAATGTTTCTTATTATTGGCCGGTGGTGGTGCGATCTCTCTTGTATTGAATACTTTTTTATAATATCGTTAGAGACACAACAAAAAATCAGCCAAAACAGCCAATAAATAGGAATTTGGACCACATATCACCCAGCCCATTAAAAATATACTTACGATTAAAAGTGTTATTTGGGCCATAAAGTGTTAAATGAACTTTATTGGCTGTTTTGACTAATTTTTTGTTGTATCCCAAACATTTGTGTTTTTTTTTTTTTAATAGGTTAGTTCTATCCTAAATTAGGAGGTTTTTTAATCACTTCAAGTAATATTATTCAACTTTCAAACATGTCACCTGTTTTGTTTGTGCATTTCTAATTATCAAAAAGGATATTTATTCTAAAATATATTTTTGAAACCATGCTAAATAGACCTCGCTTTTATTTATGTGAGCGAGAGTAAGGATCAAGATATACATACATTGAAGTGAGAGAGAGAAGTATTCTTCAGATTTTGTGAGAAGGATGTTACATGTGAAATTAGATATATGATATTCAAACAACATAGTTCCATTCCCCCCCCCCCACGGTACATTTAATAAAGAGGAATATTATGTGTAAAATAAAAATTATATAATATTTGTGTAATAATTATATTGATTGTTGGATTGTATTAGTGCTTAATAAAATACATACTACAATTCAACGATAGATATAATTATTGTACAATTTTGCTTAATAAAATTCTTATAATTTGCATGTAATATTATATATATATATATATATGTATATATATAATCACTTTCTATACATCCATGCTCTTGTTGTGCAATAAAGGGGTTGTAGAAGAACATGTCTCATTTTTCTCATGAACCATCTTCTTCTCCTCTTGACTCTGCCCCCATATCACACCGTAAAATCCAACAGCTATTACACCCGCTCCAATCATGCTGAACCCAAAGTTAAAATCAAACCACAAACAAGATTGTATAAACTTAAACCTTTTTCATTCCAAGGACTTTAATTAAAGGCAAAACTCTAATTTATCTCCTAACCCTAAACTTTAAAAATGCATAGTTCAACCTTTTGTATTTTCTTAAGTGTTCAAATTTATCATTTCATTAATTTTTCATCAATTGTTAACCAAAAAAAAAAAATCACAAAGTTAAGAAAATTTAGGGTTATAGTTGCACATTTAGAAAAATTAACGAGTCAATTTGCATATGTTTTAAAAAAGTGTTGTTAGATATACAACTAAAACTCAGTTAATCCAGCTAACTATTTAAATTTGACATGATATGTTCTAATAGTCACACTGAATGCACACTATTGGATTGTTGGCTGGATTGACTAATTTTTAAGTATACATAATAATTATTGGTTTTAAAATTCACTTAACACATAATACTTACTTTAACTAAAAATGCACATTTGTTGAAATTCAAGATTCGACATATACAATTTTAAAGTTTAGCTATATTAAAGTGCACATGACCTATAATTCAGGATTTAAAATGAAAATTTTTCAATTAAAATTTATCTTCTTAATAATTTGCATTACCTTCCAAGATAAAGGGGGTCCCCGAGAATTGTGGTCCCCATTGCAAGTGCAATAACCATCCCCAAAGGAGTGAACATAGCAACATACACAGGCCCTCTCTTGCGACATGCCCATATATGCACAATGCTACGCAATGACACAACAAAAATTGCCTGCAAAATTTTAATTAATAACTAAGCATTTATTAACATTGTAAGTGCAATTCAAAATTAAGGTAAACTATATAAATGGTTCCAAGATCACAAATGATGAGCATATATGTTATATATAAGATCATGAACATTGCTATATGCACAACGAAAAAACAATCAAAACAATCAATATGATATGCACAACATATATTATATGCTATCTTATGTTGTAAAGAAATATTATGTTACCACATATGATACATGTTGTGCACTATTAATTGATTGTATTTGATGATTTTTTTAGGAAATATTTATCGTACAAATAAAATTGATCCAACTAACATCCAACTTATTAAACACAATTGTAGGATTTGTTTGTTAATAGATCTCATCATCATATAATTACAAGTTGAATGGAAGTTGAATTATTTTATGTTGTAACTATACTATTATCGATTTTTTTATTATGCACCAAGAATATTCGTAAGATCATGTATATATAGTTTGTTCAATTCCTGTTGGCTGACCGAATAGATTATAGCTATCAACTCCGTATTCGGTCTAAGAACCCACGCTTCTTGACTTGTCTCTGCAGTTAGAGCTACTATTGTGGATAGGATGACCACAAAACCACAAGAAATTGTTGTCACCATTAACTCTTCAGGGTAGTCCTTAATTATCCATGTCTGCACATATTGTTCAAAATTTTAACACATATTAGCCATGTTACAAATCATGATGATAACTCAGAATAATAATTGGAGAAACAATAAATTGATAACAGAGGAATTATAATACAATGTAATTGATATTCTTGGATGTACATTCAGAAGCAATGAAATGGAGATTTATAGAGCATACATGAAGGGCTAGAGGAAGGTGCAAATGGGAGGCAGGGTTTAGTGTATTAGGTTGAGGGCGGGAGTTGGTGAATGTGATAATGGTGGAGTGTGGGTGGTAGGGTATAGAGTGTTTCTACTTCTATTATTTCTAACATCCCCCCTCAAACTCAAGTGGGCGGAAAACAACTTGAGTTTGCAATCTATTACAACAACGAAAAATACAAACAAACACAAAATACAAATAACAATACAACTTGAAAAACTTAAAAAATAGATGATCATTCGGTGACCGGAGAGGTGCAGTCAATACTGCCAGAGAAGTCGGGAAGAGTAAAACTTCTTGAGAAATCGACGATCCTGATGCGGCCAATGGCACAGCACTGTGTCGAAGAGGTGGCTGACTTACAACAGCAGATCGTGAAACGGGAGATTGATGCGAAGAGTTGGCGGAAGCAACACGGAGTCTGGACAGAACCAAAGTAGTAAAAAGCATCTGGGCGTAACTAGGAAAAGTAAAAGAAAGTCTGGACGGAACCAGATAACAATCGGAAGTCTGGGCGGAACCAGATAGCAACGGGAAGTCTGAGCGGAATCAAGTAGTAATATTTCGGGCAAAAGCTGGTAAGCAAAAGACCTGAACAAAACCAAGTAATCAACGGAGCCTGAGCGGAATCAGGAAAATAACAGGACCTGGATGAAACCGGGTAAGAACATCGGGACCTGGGTGGAATCAGGTAAATAGGAATGGGGCCTGGGCGGAACCAGGTAAGCAACAAAAGTGTTTGGACGAAACCAAGAAGTAGTAATGAAGACCAACAATTTTCAAAGACAGTACAGTCGGAGCAGAAATTGGAGAAACATAGCTCAAAAATGGAATCAGAACGTCGGACAACCTAGAATATGTTTTTTTTTTTCGGTGCCACGTCAGCATGCTGGGTCAGCATGCCACGCAAGCAACAAGGAGACACGTGGCGCCTCGTGATTGGAGAAAGCCACATCAGCGCAATAGGAAGAGAGCACGGGTCACCGGGTCGGGTTCGGAGTTGGAGCGGGTCAGGTGTAGAAGAATTGTGCCACGTGGCACAATCAAGGTCGTTGGATTAGGGATTCAATCTAATGGCTGTGTTTTAATCTGAAAGAGGAATCTTCTGACCGTTAGATCATATCAGGTACTTCAGATCTAACGGCTGTAAGGAAGCACAGGTGAGAAGCGGATCAGGGTCGGGTCTGGACCGAGTCGGAGTCTTCTTCTCCACCCGGTTCGAGGATCCAACCCGCAGAGATCTACGCGGCGCGTGAGAGCGCGTGGGCTGCTGGAACGGGGTGCGGTTTGGATGACATGGTCGGCGGAGTGCGGCAGATCGAATGGTGGTGGTTTCGTCGTCAACGGAGGCTTGGAAATCGCAAAACGGAACCGGAACAGAGAAAGGAAATGGAGAGAGATTTGTGGCTGTCTGCGGCGCGTGTGAGGGCGTGAGAAGGCTTCTGAGGTCGCGATTTTGGTGGCGAGGTCGGCGGAGGAAGGCGGAGTCAATGGTAGTGGTGGTTTGTTGATTTGAGCAACGGAAGCAAGTTAAGGTAAGTAAAAACAGGATCAGGAAAAACATAAACATTCAACATTTTCTCTCTTAACATAGAGTTGCAGCAACAAAGCAATCACAAATTCATGGAGGATACTATGGCTCTGATACCATGTTACAAATCATGATGATAACTCAGAATAATAATTGGAGAAACAATAAATTGATAACAGAGGAATTATAATACAATGTAATTGATATTCTTGGATATACATTCAGAAGCAATGAAATGGAGATTTATAGAGCATACATGAAGAGCTAGAGGAAGGTGCAAATGGGAGGCAGAGTTTAGTGTATTAGGTTGAGTGCGGGAGTTGGTGAATGTGATAATGGTGGAGTGTGGGTGGTAGGGTATAGAGTATTTCTACTTCTATTATTTCTAACTAGCCATATATGAGGAAGCTATAAATTAAGGGCAAAGAGTATGCAATAGAGCATACTCTAAAGTACTCTTAGGAAAATAAACATTTTAATTTGCTCTGTATCGCTCATAATTTAATATGCCATTTATTGTATTAAAACATATAAGGAAAGTGAGAGGCAATTATAGCAGACTAACTTGATGATTTGAGTAGAATGAAAATTATGTGTCCTCAAATTATATCCTCTTTTCTGTCTTATTAGTTATTTTCTATGATAATAAAGTAGATTATAAAATAGTACTCACCAAATAATTATCATTTTAATTTTTTTAATGCATTGAAATACTGATATATATATATATATACACGAAGTTTAAAGTATATGGATTTTACAATATATAAAAAATACGACATTTAATTTTTTATAATAAAAAATTTAAATTATGAGAGATACATCTCATGCACGGTCAAGATAAACCATCAGGTTCAATGAAAATTTATGGTAGAATTTACATATTGCTCACCAAATAGGATTTTCAAGATTCGAATGCAAATCACGTCTAGTATAGGCAGAAGACCGAACTAGCTTGTGTGAGCTTTCATTAATAAAATACGACAATTATTATAAATTGGAAAGTGTAGTAAATATATATTATATTATATTCTATAATTTCATCATCAACATGGACATTTTCAAGGGACATTCAATTTCTAAAAACTTTTTTCTTGCTGCTGTAGATAGCATCTAAGAATTTCTGCAGATAATTAAATGAATTAGTTTGAATCATGACCTTGACAATGTAGACGAGGGAAAGGCAGAAACTAGCAGCAGAGAGAAGGAAGCCTCCAAGTAGCCAATCAGAATGAGGTGATGAGAGTAAGGCCATATTACCAACAGATTCTCTGTTTTGCTTAGAATCATCACTTTCACTAGTCAATGGCAAGCCTTTGTATAAGGTTACCATTAATGCCCCTGCTATTGACACTACAGTGCCAATACTTTTTGCCTGGCTACTGTGTTGTTTCACATCCAATTTTTCCATCCTGAAAACATAATTAAGAGAAGAGAAGAGAAGAGTGGAGGTACATATTAAAGTACAAAATTAGTTAATATAGAACCTAAATTGCAGGAAATTGTTGAGTAGTGTGAATACTATTATTGGTACAATTACTTCAGCGCATATGATATTTGGTGGATAAGTTATTAATTAATGTGATGTAAGAAGTTTTAGATTAGTTTCCACCGTGTACATTTACGTAGTGTTTGTTTTCATTGACTCTGAAGACGAGGTCAAGAAAGTTATGAAGTCAGTGTCACAGGAGTTAGAGATACAGTGACTCAAAAATTGACTCCAAATACATTCTCGCATATCTGTGTCTTCCTTCCAACATACCGTGATTTCAAATTTGAAGTGAACAAGAAATTGATAACTTTATTCACTGAAACTCTATTATCATCTTCACTGTGACCTTGTACCAAACACTTAATACAATATTTTTTTACGGACTCATTAACTCTACCGTCAGAACCAATAAAAATAAACACTACTACATGATCATATTTTTATAAAGGAGTTTCCATGCTACTTTCTTTTTTAACATTAGAATTACAATTTCAAATGAACTAGGGAATTCCTTATCACTAGTCCAATCCTAATGACTTATTTTTGTATATTATAATAATGAAATACATACAAACTATATAAAGAAAGTAATTTTTTGAGGAAAAAAATTGTAGGCTTCATCTAATTAATCTCTATTAATAAACTTTGGCAGCCACAAGCAGCATTTAATGCTTTTAAAAACTCAAGCAAGATGTTATCCTTGAAACATAAAAGAAAAGTTATATTTATTTTTTGGGTTTTGTTAACAGGGCACTTGTTAAGGATACTTAAAATAGTAACTTTAGAAAAAATTTAAAATATAATGGTGTGTCCCTTGCATAGGAAACATAAAAATGTATGTTTTCAAGATGAATATTTCCATTTTTAATTCCTTAACAAGTGCCTTTAGAGCACTTTTTAGCAAAACCCTTATTTTTTTACTGTCTCTTTTACTTTCATATCAACAAATATTTCATCTGACCTACAATTAGATAATGTGTGGATTCTATTCAAATAGGACACACAATACAATAATAAATAAGTATCCGTCAAAATAAAGGTCGCGAAAAAAAAAACGTAAAACACAACATTATTTGTCATAAAAGAAAGGGATTGCTTACATAGTGCATGAGTTTGACAAGTTAAGAATTGGTGAAAGAGAAGAAAGTGGAAGGTGAGACAAACCGGAAAATGGTAGCAATTATGAAGGTAAAAGCTGGAGTGAGATCCACCATAGTTGAAGCCAAAGTGGGAGAGCTATATCCAATACCAGTATACATCAATGTCTGTTCAGAACAGCTACCACAAACACACCAACATATTCAATTTTCACACATATAATCCATAATCTTTAGATGGACTTGACAAACGAATTATTAGATCTTTAAGGGACATCAAGTAACTATAATAATTTCATTTTAAATTAATTTTGTCAGCAAACCCAAAAATATTAAAAAGAAAAAAATTGTACATTATTGTGCTAATGTTAAACAAACATACCTGATCAAGCTAAGAAGAAATATTCTACAGATGATTGAGCCTGTGATTGGGAGAAAATCTCTCTTTCTGTGATTTTAAATTGGTAAGTAAAATAAAAGAAAATGCTTCAAATTAAAATTCATATACTACAAAATAATGCAATACAAGTAAATATATTTATATATATTGTTATTTGTACAATTAAAAAATCAGTCAAAACCAGTCAATATAGGAATTTTGGGTCACAATCATTCAACACACTAAGCCATTTTAGAAAGCCTTTTTGGGTCACTATCTTCTTAAAAAAGCCTTTTTAGACCAAAAAATTGTCAAATGAGTTCATTGACTGATTTGACTGTTTTTTATTGTTCATCCAGTATTATTGAAAAAGGAAAACATATAACCTGTAATAGATAAAGGCTGAAGGTAGAAGGCAACATAGGGCCATGGCATTTGAATAGACAATGAAAACAAAATCACTCATCCCTTTGGTTGTGGCTTCTTTGATCAAAGTGTTCAAACCCACTTCCATGCTCTGAACACTTACCATTAGTGTTGTGATTCCAAAACCCTTCATCTTCACTACTTTTCTCTGTTTCTCACTCTTCCTATATGTTCTGCTTCTACTAAAACATAAACTTCACTTCTATCATGCTATGAAATTAAATTATTAATATCAAAGTTAAATAAATTGGTTGGTAATTTACAAATCATGAACTAGTTTTGAATTCACAAGTCATGCACAATATAGGAAGGTTCTTCTGTCGCACTGCTTTAAACTTTTTGAAGTAAAATTAAAATGAACTAGTGAGTTATTTTGGCCTTTGCACATAATCGGCCAAGTTAGATGTCACACACATACATTAATGTTTGGCTAATAATACTAATTTGTGAGGCTTCAAACCAAGTGTCACGCATTTGCATGTGTTCTTTCTTAAGGACATGAAAGGTTTTACTGACGATATATTTTACTGTATTAATTATATTGATTACTATTATCGGATATTAATTGTATATGTGGTACTATTATTGTTTGCATATTAAATCAATAATACTAGTTATACAACAAAAATATATTCAACTAGTATCCAACATGTGCTATATATATACATAACATGAAATGTGTGATGTACGTATGTATGCTATATGTATAACACACATTCCATGTTATATATAACACGCATTAGATACTAGTTGAATGTATTTCTTATGTACGACTAGCATTATATTACATATTTAATTGAAAGGGGTATATTGAATTAATGAGATAGCCATTAGTTCAAAAAATTTATTGATTATTTAATCAGTTTAAAAATATATTTTGGGTAAAATAGACTAATGGCTAGCTATTTGAAGTTTAAAAATAGACTAATTTATTAATTAACTCCTTTGAAGTTTCAAGAAATAAAAAACTTATACTCCACACCATTTGATTAAGGATGTATTTGGTGTATGATTTATCTTTCATTACTTGGTTTTTTATGTATTATATATATTTTCACTATTATAATTAATATAAAATAAATTATATATTTATTTTTAATACATTGATAGTGTAAAATAAAAAATTTTATGAAATAAATAAGTAATAGATGATCAATAGTATTAATTAATAAGTAATAATATTAGAGCAAAATGCATTAACATCCATACCACATTAATTTTAATTTAAAAATCTACACGTCATCCCAGTTTATTCAAGGTGCATTGGGCATATTTTTCTTCATGATTTATTTTTTTATAAATAATATATTATTTAATAAAAACTATAAAATAAATAATAAGTTCAATTTTTATGTACATAATTTTCATCCAATCGGGCATTCTCTTGCATTTTTAGCTGTTAACAAATATAAAATCTCTTTATATTATTAGTCTATAAAATCATAAAAATATTAAAAAATATATTAAGAGATAATAACTAACTATATAATTAAAAATTAATAGCACAATCTATTAATTTACATTTGTACCATTAAACATTTTTGGTTAATTCAAATTTTACGTTTTCTCACTATCAAAAAGTCTAGGACGACATAGCAAGCAATACTTAATTACTCTCTTGCAACTTCTCTTGACTTTTGTTACTTGTAATAACGATGATGTAAATTAATATAGTTAATTTTCACATATGCTTGAGACACAAAAAAAAAAAAAAAATAGTCAAAACAGTACACAAAATCCATTTAATATTTTATGATCCAAATATCACTTTTAATCATGAATATATTTTTAATGGGCTGGGTGGGTGATTGTGGCCTAAATTCTTATTTGTTGGCTGTTTTGGTTGGTTTTTTGTTGTGTTTCTAGCAATACTCGTTAATTTCTAGCTGTTGTTTTAATAGTGCCTCTAGCTAGAAATTTGTAAAATAATAATACATTAGTACAAAATCACAAATGCTTGGGGCACAACAAAAAATAGCCAAAATAGCTAACAAAACTCATTTAACACTTTATGGCCCAAATAGCACTTTTAATCATGAGTATATTTTTAATGGGTTGGGTGATTGTAGCCAAAATTCCTATTTATAGGCTGTTTTGATTAATTTTTTGTTGTGCCTCTAACCGCCAGTACAAAATACACATATTTTATTACCTTTAAATATTAACGCGACTTCACTTTAACATTCAATTTTTTATTCTTCGTCTTAAATTTGAAACTTGAAAGTATATGTATATATCTTGCATATATCATTTTATCTATTACTTATATAAAAAGAATTTACCAAAAAGTGGTTAGTTTTAAACTCTAAAAATAAAACTAGAAAATTAAGAATAAATTATAAAAGTAATCACTTTTCTAAATACAAATCAATCTAATTTTTCTTTCATTTTCTCTCTCTCTACCTTTACGCCGTCTATGCTATTTAATTTTCTCAATACAAAAAATGAGCTGATTTGTGACGGTTTTTTTTATCTATATTTACATTTCTAGAAATCCATGTTTACATCCAACGTGCATTATACATAAGACGTAATGTGTGTTATATGTATAGCACACGTGCATATAACACACGAACGTATAGAACACATTACGTCTTATGTATAGCACATATTGAATGTTCGTTGGACGTATTTCTGTTGTACAACAAACATTATTGTTATAAATATTACTACTACTCTTTGTGAAATATGAAATACATACATTGCTAGCGATAATGTCTATGTTAGGCAAGCTAAGAGGTTAGCAGGGTCTGCTTTAATAAGATGCAGCTGATTGTCACCAATAAGTAAATGTGAGTGAGAAAGCTTCATCAATGTTTTTTCTTTTTCCCTCAAATTTCAAAGAGTGTCGGCTCTAGCTTTCCAAATCACCCCAAGACAAATTGAAATTTCAACATCATAGATCAAATATATATGAAAAAAATGATATTTATATATTGGGAGTAGTATATCCAAAAGGATGAAGAAAATAATGGAGAGGAGACGAGTTAAAAAAAGTAATAAAAATAATGAGATTGAAATAGTTTATAAATAAGGTATTTGAATGTTTGGAATGAATGAATTTTCAGATACTATTATTGATATTGAAATAATTGTGTTTAAAATAATTAATGTAGAAAAAATTAATTTATATTTAAAAATATGTTAAAAAAGTAAATTTAAGACTAATGTTGTAAGATAGTAAAAGTAACCACTAATAATTTTAACTTCTATTAAAATATATCATTTTCAAAGTGATGTTTTTTTTTTTAGAAATAAAATTGCAAAACAAACAAGTTTACTTTTTCCCAATTCACTTTAAGCAAATTCAAATAGGCAGCATGTTGATTGCGAACCAGCAACATCCCATATGGGAATTAATAATGTTTGTTATAAACAGAAATACTTTCAACTAATATCCAATGTATGTTATACATAATGCGGAATATATGTTATACGTACATGTGCTATACATATAGCACATATTTCATAGTGTATATAACACGTTGAATACTAATTGTACGTATTTTTATTGTACGACAAACATTATTGATAATGAATGTAGTCTAAAATCTAATATGAAAATTTGGCAAAATAAAGTACTCACCAAAGAATAAATACACATCATTGTGACGACTCAATTCAGAATTCTCTTCTTTGATAAACTCAAGAAGAGAATCCAACGCATCACTCTGTTCTCGAACCACTTTTATGCATTATTCTTTCTTCAATAACACCATCAAATATCACAATAATATAACTTCCTGATAAGAATTAAGCATATTGCCAAATAAAAAAGTTATAACTTCTGCTCTCTAAAAAGTTAAAAAATATTATAAACACTACTATTTAAACAAATAATGCTTGACGTACAACAGTAATACGTCCAACTTGTATCCAATGTGTGCTATCCATATTAGAGGATGTGTGTTATACGTGTAGCACATATACGTATAGCACACAGTAACATGGCCAGATAGCACACGTTGAATACAAGTTGGATGTATTTCTGTTATACGTCAAACATTATTGCTATTTAAACTGAGCATTAATCTCATTCGATGACAATAGTAAAGACAAAAATATATATAGTAAAGACAAAATAAGATAAGATAAAAATATATATATAGTAAAGACAAAAACATAAAAATATAAAATTTTTATATCACATTTAAATTAATATAAAAATAATAATTTTTATCTCGTTCTACCTAATTTTATATCTTTTATTTTCTATTTTTTAGAAATACAAAAAATACGTAAATTTTCTGTCTTAATATACAAATTTTCTATATTATCTCTATAACCAAACACTTATTTATATATTCCTGTCTCCATATTTTTATTCATTATTTATTATCAAACACAATCTAAACTACAGAAACTGAACTACATATCATGATCAAGTTACAAATTGGTCTATTTATATATCATCATCATCAATTTTGCAATTATTTTCCCATCCTTACAAATTGTTTCCTTTTTTTTAGTATTAGTTTTAGTTCTTAAACTTCTACATGTGTTCACTATATCTTGAAATTAAAAAATTAATTATTTAACCTTTGAAATTAATTTGAATCACCAATAGAATTAATCTGAATCATGTTTACTTATTTAGAGACTAGTTCAATAATTTCTTAAAAATATCAAGAATATATAGAGAATCACAGTCCCTTAATTTTTTTTTTCCCGATAATTCAAGTACTGCAACATTACATGTATAGAGCATTACAATTAACCTTTTCTCCCTTTCAAAACATCATTTTCACAATTTTATTGATGTAACACCACCAGGATTTATTTGCTGCCGGAGTAGACACAACATCAAACACACTTGAATGGGCAATGGCAGAGTTACTTCACAACCCAACAAAATTGCATAAACTAAGAAAGGAACTTCAACAACTTATTGGCAAAGATGAACAATTTGATGAATCTCACACCTCAAAGCTCCCATACCTTAATGCAGTGGTCAAAGAAACTTTGCGCCTTCACCCACCAGCACCATTTCTAATACCCCGCAAGTCAAATGAAGAGGTAGAGTTAGGTGGTTTCATGGTCCCAAAAAATGCACAAATCCTAGTAAATGTGTGGTCAATTGGAAGAGACTCAAGAATTTGGACTAATCCCAATTTATTTGAACCTGAAAGATTTTTGGAGAATGAGATTGATTTCAAAGGTACCAATTTTGAGCTTATACCATTTGGTGGTGGTAGAAGGATTTGCCCTGGATTAACTTTGGCTTCTAGAACCATACATTTCATGTTGGCCTCTCTTTTGCATCGCTTTAATTGGAAGCTAGACAATGAGATGAAAGCTGAGGACATTGACATGAGCTTTAACTTTGGGCTCACTTTGCGCAAGGCCCAACCTCTATATGTTGTACCTATCAAAGATTAGGTGTTAATGTGATGTTTTAGTTATTACCAAGTATATGATTTTATGTTATATATATATACTAAATAAAAGGGATTGTTTTGGTTTGTTGTCCAACTTTTTATTTACAATTTAGCCTCTAAAGATATTAAAACAATAATGTTTGATGTACAACAAAAATACGTCCAATTTATATTCCACGTGTGCTATCAATTTTACAGGATGTGTGCTATACGTATATGTGATATATGTATAGCACACATCTTATAACATGGATAGCACACGTTGGATACAAGTTGGACGTATTTCTGTTGTACGTCAAACATTATTGATATTAAAGTGCCTTAATCACAGTCTTGAAAATCAACTTTGCCTTCAAGGCCATGTTCTTCGTCTCTGCTAATGTCTGCACCATCTGAAGTCTGAACATCAATTTATGCTCTTATTAATGACTTCAATCCTACATGGTGTGTTTAGTTAGTTGTATGGAGAATGCCCAACATCTTATCCCATGAGATTACTATTTTCTTATACAACAAAAAATTAAAAATTATATATTTAAAAATATGATATAATATAACTTTTTTAAGAAGTATAAAGTTATAAAGACAAGAATCTTTGAAAAAATATAAAATAACATAATTTTTTCAAAAAGTATAAAGTTAAAGATTAGAGTCTTTAAAATATGATATAATATTACATTTTTCAAGCAGTATAAAGTTAAAGACTAGATAAGATATATATATACTTTAAATCTCTCATATTATCACATAAATTATTTACATATACTACAAATTTAAGGCCATATACTTTAAATTGTGAAATATCACAATTTTTTTGTTGTATTATAAAATAAAGGCTATGACCTTTAAAATATATTGAATCACATGAATTTTTTACATATAGTAGAAACTGAAGGCTATATACTTTAAAATATGAGATTTTATAAATTTTTTTGTTGTATTATAAAATAAAGGCTATTGCCTTTAAAATATTGATTCACATGAATAATTTTTCACATATAGTATAAATTAAAGGCTATATACTTTCAAATGTGAGATGTCACAAATTTTTTTGTTGTATTGTAAAATAAAAACTATAACCTTTAAAATATTGAATCATATGATTTTTTCACATATAGTAGAAGTTGAAGGTAATATACTTTAAAATGTGAGATTTCACAATCTTTTTGGTAGTTTTATAAAATAAAGACTATAACCTTTAAAATATTAAATCACAGAAATTTTTACATACATATAGTAGAATTTGAAGGCTATGCACTTTAAAATATGAGATCTCACAATTTTTTTGGCTACATTATAAAATAAAGACTATATAATTTAAAATATTGAATCACATGAATTTTTCACATATAGTAGAAATTGATGACTATATATTATAAAATGTAGAATTTCACAATTTTATTGTTTGTATTTTAAAATGGAGACTATAACCTTAAAAATATTGAATCATATTAATTTTTCACATATATTAGAAAGTGAAGCCTATATACTATAAAATGTGAGATTTCACATTTTTTTTGGTTGTATTATAAAATAAAGACTATAAGTTTTAAAATATTGAATTACATGGATTTTTTACATATAGAAGAAATTAAAGGTCATATACTTTAAAATGTAGAATTTCACAATTTCTTTGGTTGTATATATTATGAAATAAATACTATAGCCTTTAAAATATGGAATCACGTGAATTTTTCATAAATAGTAGATATTGGACGCTATATACTTTAAAGTGTGAAATGTCACAATATTTTTTGTAGTCTTACAAAATAAAGACTATAAACTTTAAAATATGGAATCACATAAATTTTTCACATATAGTAGAAATTGGAGGCTATATACTTTAAAATGTGAGATGTCACAATTTTTTAGGTTGTCTTATAAAATAAAGACTGTAGTCTTTAAAATATTAAATTATACGAATTTTTCACATATATTAGAAATTTTCACATATATTGAAAATTGAAACCTATATACCTTAAAATTTGAGACTTCACAATTTTTTTTGTTATATTATAAAATAAAGACAACATGCTTTAAAATATTGAATTACGTGAATTTTTTTACGTATAGTTGAAATTGAATGCTATATACTTTAAATTGTGAGTATTCACTATTTTTTTATACACTATAAAATAAAGGCAATAGCCTTTAAAATATTTAATCACATGATTTTTTACATATAGTACAAATTGAAGGCTATATACATTAAAATGTGAGATTTCACAATTTTTTTGTTGTAATATAAAATAAAGACTATAGGCTTTAAAATATTGAATTACATGAAATTTTTTACATATAGTAGGAATTGAATAATATACACTTTAAAATGTGTGATTTCACTATTTTTTTTGTTGTATTATAAAATAAAGACTATAATATTTAAAATATTGAATCACGTGAATTTTTTATATCTAGTAGAAATTGATGTCTATATAATTTAAAATGTAGGGTTTAACAATTCTTTTGGTTGTATTTTAAAACAAAAACTATAGGCTTTAAAATATTGAATTATATAACTTTTTTACAAATAGTAGAAATTGAAGGATATATACTTTAAAATATAAGATTTCATAATTTTTTTCGGTTGTATTATAAAATAATGACTATAGCCTTTAAAATTTCGAATCACGTGAATTTTTCACATATAGTAGAAATTGAATGCTATATACTTTAAAATGTGAGATCTCAAAATTTTTTGGTTGTATTATAAAATAAAGACTATAGCCTTTAAAATTTTGAATCACATGAATTTTTCACATATAGTAGAAATTGAAGGATATACACTTTAAAATGTGTGATTTCACTATTTTTTTAGTTGTATTATAAAATAAAGACTATATTCTTTAAAATGACGAACCACGTGAATTTTTTACATGTAATAGAAATTGGTGGCTATATAATTTAAAATGTAGGATTTAACAATTCTTTCGATTGTATTTTAAAATAAAAACTAGAGGCTTTAAAATTTTGAATTATATACATAAATTTTTTTAAAATAGTAGAAAAATTGAAGGCTGCGCTATATACTTTAAAATATATGATTTCACAATTTTTTCGGTTGTATTATAAAATAAAGACTATATATAGCCTTTAAAATTTTGAATCACATGAATTTTTCACATATAGTATAAATTGAAGCCTATATACTATAAATCGTGAGAACTTAAAAAAAATTTGGTTGTATTATAAAATAAAGACTTTAGGCTTCAAAATATTGACATGAATTTTCATATATAGTATAAATTGAAAGCTATACATTTTAAAATATGAGATTTCATAATTTTTTTTGTTGTATTATAAAATAAAGACTATAGCCTTTAAAATATTGAATTACATGAATTTTTTACATGTAGTAGAAATTGAACATTATACACTTTAAAATGTGATATTTCACTATTTTTTTGCTTGTATTATAAAATAATTACTGTAACCTTTAAAATATTGAATCAAATGAATTTTTTACGTAGAGTAGAAATTAAAGCCTGTATACTTTAAAATATAAGATTTCACAATTTTTTCGGTTGTATTATAAAATAAAGACTATAGCCTTTAAAATTTTGAATCACATGATTTTTTTTACATATAGTAGAAATTGAAGGCTATATACTTTAAAATATAGAATTTTATAATTTTTTTCTGTCGTATAATAAAATAAAGACTACAGCCTTTAAAATTTTTATTTAACGAGAAACATTGGCTACATATTAGCTACAATTTAGCGAGGACAATTAGCTATGAATCAACTATGCCTTCGCGATAGAGAACACTAGTGTTAATTAACAATAATATAATTAGCTATATGGATTAGCGACGAATTAGCTACGATTGTACTTTCTCGCTAATTAGCTACGCATGAGGAAATAAGATTGCGAAAAAAATCAATTAGCTACAAATTAGCTACCATTCATTTCCTCGCTAACTTTTAATTCAGCTACAGATTAGCTACCATTTGACTTCCGTGACTAATCAGCTACATGTAGACAATTACGGATAGAATTTGTCGCTAATTCATAAATAATTGCTAGTTACTAGTAATTAGCTATGGATTAACAAGAAATTAGCTACGGATGAATGACATAACTAATCCGAAAAATTCTTGTAGTGGAGGATAGGAAATAAAATTGGTTATTAAAAAAAATATAATCACCAATTTTATTTCCTATTTTCAATACATGTATATGTGGGATGTACGGAGTAATTAAAGATTTTACAATGTACACTACTTTTTTAAGTCTAGGATATAGCATGCTTGGATACTTACTCTCTTGACTTTTGTTATTACTAGTACTAAAGATGAATCATGTAAATTAATAAAGTCAATTTCTAGCTGTTGTTTTTATAGTGCCTCTAGAGTTTTGTAAAATAATATATGTCTTTTCCATACATTTCATTATCTTTAAATTTTAATTTGATTTCATTCTAATATTTAAATTTTTATTTTTCATCTTAGATGTAAAAGTATATATCTTACATATATATCATTTTACATGCATAAATAACTCTAGCTACTCTTTTTGAAATATGCAATATATATATATATATATAACGATAATGTCTATGTTAGGCAAACTAAGAGGTTATTAGCTTTTGTTAGGATGCGTCAGCATGTTTGGCAAGTTAGGACTTAGAGGAGTCAGCATGCTTTAATAATAAAAATATAAAATGCAGCTGATTGTGACAAATAAGCAAATCTATAATAATTATTATAAGTAGAAATATATTCAACTAATATTTAATATGTGTTATATATCATACATAATTTGTATTATATGTATAACATATTATACATTGTACACATTATATATAATATATAACACACGTTGATAAGTAGATATAATATATAATTGAATATACTTATGTTATACAACAAGTAGATAACTAAATGTGAAAGAGAAATTAAAGCTTAATTCATTAATGATTTTTTTCTCAAATTTCAAAGCGAGTGCTGGCTCTAGCTTTGCAAACCCGCCAAAGACAAATTGAAATTTGAACATCAATAGATCAAAGTATGAACAATCGTGTTGATTGTGGACCAACGTCCCACCTTTGCAAGACATTGGTCGAATCGAAGTCAAATCAAAGTATCAAACGATGATATTTAGTTAATGAACTTATATAAGTGAAGTTAGTTAGGTCGTAAATAATAAAGATTTTCTAATAAGTACCCTTATTAAGCATTTGATTGAAGGAATCTTATAAGATTCTTAGAATTATTTCATGAAAAAATATGGGTTCTCTTGTTTAATTTGAAATTTATTAGACAAGTATTCTTAAAAATATTGCATTCTCGAAATTTAAACATTTTTATATTTTCATCTCCACTTCTCTTATGAGAATTTGAGATTTTCATCTCATAAGAATGTTTAGAGAGTGTTAAATAACTATAATATCCCAATTTTAATTTAATATTTCAAACTTATCCATTCTTATGTACCCTAGTTTGCCCATCCTTATTAGTGAACCTTATTATTTTGTTTGAGATTTTTTTATTTTAACAATATTGATGTAATGAGGGTTTATCTATTTAATTAAGACAAGCTAGTCTTTTGATCGATTTTTATTATTATTATTTATTAATTAATGTGTTTATTTTTTTTAATTTAAATAGTTAGGGCTATGTTTGGAAAAATAAAAAATATTCTCAAGAATGTTATTGTGAATCCAATTAGGTTCGTAAATTTGGAAAAGTTCAATAAAATTTTCATGACAAACCAAACACAAGAATATTGCATTTCGGTGAAGTGGTTCCCAGGAATAGGATATGTATATTTATCATTCATGTGAAAAAATTAATTCACAAACCAAAGGACCCCTAATTAGGACACTTGTTATATTAAGGAATCAAAATAGAAAAAGCAATTCTTGGAAAGAGAGTTATTGTGGTGGATATATATTTTACATAGAAATTACAAAATTAACTCATTCCAAAATAATTGTTAAGATTTTTATTCGGTACCTAGAAAAAATATAGGGTATCAATACCCAACTGATATATGTGTAAGTAGTGATTGGTTTATAGATAAAATTAATTTAAATTTTTTAAATTTAGATAATTGGTAAAATGTTAGACAGATAATCTTTAAAAGTTAATTTAATATGTATTGATATTCTCTAACTTTATATCAATTTATGAAAAAAAAAACTCAATCCATAATAGCGTGACGCTAGAGAGAGAGCATTGCGCGAGGAAGAGGGGAAGAGAATGTGTGGCATGGTCGGGAATGAGGCGCATCTGGAAAGTCTGCGACCGCGGCCACGGGCTCCGCGCCGGTACCGAATTATATTCACCTTAACATGTTGTTCACTCGATTTTTAATTCGATTGAATCGAGACAAAATAATTGCTTGTGGGTTCTTCAGAGTGAGTTAAATTAAAATGCAAAAATAAATAGAATCAGAAATCGGGGATGAGAATTGGAGTAGAAGAAAGAGATAGAGTAGAAGAAGAAGATGAAGAAGAGAATAGAGAAATTATAAAATACAACACTAACAATAATAAAATCTAACTTACAAAGAGAATGGGTGGGGAAGAAAGTGGATGAAAAATATGAGTTACTCTTTATCCGGATTGATGTGGGATGTGTAGAGTTTTTCTCACAATTTTTCAACCCCTAATTGAGTTCCTAAAGGTCCTATTTATAGATAAAATAAAATCCTAAAATAATTACATATATGCCATTACAGTTTTCTATTGTACGGTTACATCCTAAAACTACTAGTAACTTCCTAAAACTACTAATAACTTCCAGTGGTCTTCAAAATATCACGTGTAGAAAAATAATAACTGTCTCATAACCATCTCGACACTTAGACACAATGTATACTAAAGTGTCGAAATATCACTTAGAAAAATATCACGTGTAGAATTGGATTTTGGCTTCGACACTTGCTGCATGTTGCTCCAATATATACTAAGTGTCGAAATCAACACATCAATTCTTCAATTGCTTCGGGCTTCGACACAGTACACACGATGTTACATATATGTACTTATATATGTACTTGCATGGTCATATATACATATGCACACGCAATAACATATATCAAGTTCAACCTCGACATTGCTTGTTCGACATGTTCATATGTCGAGACTTGGATTGTGTCGACAAATATGTTACTTCGACATTTATATGCACGAGAGACTTGGATTTTAAGTCTAAGTTTTATTTCGACAAATTTACTCAATCATCAACAAAGCATTCTCAAGTCTCAGACTTTGGAATATTGTTGAAATTACACTTGTATTTTTCTTGTGTAAACACATGTAATAATAGGTTAAACACACAATTAGGTACCGATACACAACAAAAATATTGGGTATACCAAATAAATGCCCTAAATATTTCCTCTCTTAATTTCATAATAAGTTCTTAATTTCATAATAAGTGCTCTAAGAATATTTTTTAACAAAACAAATAATAATTTTAACTTTTTATCAAGTAATAAGCATTTTATCTAATTAGATATACACATTAATTTTTTCATATCTCGTATTAATATCCACTCTATTATCATTATATTTTGAAATTATTCTCCTATAATATCCAAATTTTTCTATTCACCATTAATTTTGAGAGATATCCCTTTAGAAATAACTTTAGATATTAATATAGGAGCATTGTCAATAGTTACGTACAATAAAAAATTAGTCAAAATAAATCAACAAATTGTATATAACATATATAAGTTAGATGTGTGTGCATTTTTTTATGTTCTGTATGTGTCACTGAGTATGTTTGATGTGTATATTTTATTATATTTGGTGTGTACAACATGTGTTATGTTTGGTATGTGCATTTTTTGTATGTTTGATGTGTGTAATTGAGTCATTCAAGTAAAAAAAATTTAAATTATTGTCTTTTATTCTAATTCACAAGCTTTTTAACATAACCTATCATTTTTTTCTTTTTTTTCTATTTAATTTGATTTTATTATATTATTTTTTAATACATTATCTCTTTGTGATGATATTAAATACTTCAAAATTTTAAAAAAAAATATGATTTGAAAAGTTAACAATTAATTATCTCTTTGATTAGAAAAAAACTATAATTTTGCACACACAAAATATAAAGAAATAAACACATCAAAATATACCGAATGTCCACACCAAAACATACCGAATACACACACCAACCAGCCATTCCTAACTCCACACACCGAAACATACAGAATGGACACACCAAAACATACAGAATTTACACACCAAAATATATAGAAACACACACACCAAAACATATAGAAATGTACACACTAAAAATGTAGAAGTGCGTGCGTAGTAAACAGTGTTTTCACGTTAAAAATACACCCAATAATCTTCGTGACATGTCATCAACCTATTATACGGTAGATATAACGGATGATGTGTACAAGTGATATATATAGAACTTTTTTTATTATTGTAGTGAGTAACTAGTCATCATTTGGAAGATTCCATATATATTTGGTTCTCCCTATTTATTTAAGTGGAGAACTTGTGGAAAGTAGAATCAAATAGGCAAAAACTAATGGATCCCCTCACCATTCTCCTACTCTTCTTCATTGCCTTTATCTCAACAATTCTTCTTCTTTTTCACATCATCCAAACCTCAAAACCTTCTTATAAACTTCCACCAGGTCCTTACCCTTATCCCATAATTGGAAACATCTTGGAGCTTCTTAGAAACAACCCTGTTAATGCATTCACTCAACTTTCCAAAACTTATGGACCTATAATGACCCTCAAGTTAGGGAACATAACTACCATAGTAATTTCATCCCCTGAAATAGCCAAAAAAGCCCTCCAAAAAGATGGCACAACCCTTTCTAGTAGGACAATCCCTTACATAATTTGGTCAACACTAGAAACCCATTGCCAAAATTCACTTGTATTGTTGCCATCATCATCAGCTAAATGGAGAAGCCTAAGAAGAGCTAGTGCTACAAAAATATTCTCCCCTCAACAACTTGACTCTACACAACTCCTTAGGAAAACAAAGGTTCAAGAGTTATTAGATTATGTTCATAAATATTATAATAACAATAATGGTAGAGAAGGTTTGAATATTGGTGAGGCTATGTTCAAAACAGTACTGAATTTAATATCAAACACTTTACTTTCTATGGATTTAGTTCAATATAATAATAATAATGATGACAAGTGCGAAGATTTTAAGGACATTATAGTTGGTCTTACGGAAGAATTTGGAAGGCCTAATGTTGTGGATTTTTTCCCACTATTACGGTTCTTTGATCAACAAGGTGGTGCACGTGCAAAGGCTAGGGACCGATATGCAAAGGCGTTTGCGATTTTTGACGGTGCTATTGAAGAAAGGATCATAATGCGTCAAAGTGGTTCAAGAACGAATGTTGGAGAGTGCAACAATAATAATGATGTGTTGGATTCCCTTTTGGATTCTATTAAAGAAGATAGTTCTCAATTGAGTCGTCACAACCTTGTGTATTTTCTGTTGGTAAGTACTTTAACAAACTTTTCATATTTGATATTAGAATACAGAACATTGCTGCTTGTGTAATATCCAAAAATAGTTAAAATTGTAGTCATGTACATCGTATATTATATAATAGGGAAATATTTGATGCACAATAAAATACCAGCCAAAATAATTAATATATTGTGCATAACATATATAATATAAAATGCACAATGTATATTACATGCGGTGTACAACATATATCGTCTATTATGCATAACATATATCACATATTGCAGCATTATATTTCTTTGCAACATGTGATATATGTTGTGCACATAATGTGATATATGACGAGCACAACATATAATATTCGTTCTGTAATTTATATTATATATGTTGTGCACAACTTATATCTTATTGGTTGTTTTGGATTTTGTTGTGCATATAGCAATTAATGCTCTATATAATATACGCATAATATATTACATGTTGTACATATCATATATTATATATTATACACATCACATATCACATGTTATAAAAAAATAATATTGTAACATGTGATAGATTAAATATTGCCTAAAATTACTACCTTAACAAATAAGAAAAACAAGCTTAAAATGTAAAGTGGATAAATAAAAAGACGGAGGGAGCAGCTAATATTGGTTCACTTGTAGTACTCCCAATCACACAAACTTCAATGATATATTTTGTTGATGTCACATTATTAGGATTTATTTGCTGCTGGAGTAGACACAACATCAAGCACACTTGAATGGGCAATGGCAGAGTTACTTCACAACCCAAAAGGAATGCATAAAGTAAGAAAGGAACTTCAACAAGTTATTGATAAAGATGAACAAGTTGATGAGTCTCACATCTCTAAGCTCCCATACCTTAATGCAGTGGTCAAAGAAACTTTGCGCCTTCACCCACCAGCACCATTTCTAATACCCCGCAAGTCAAATGAAGATGTGGAGTTAGGTGGTTTCATGCTCCCAAAAAATGCACAAATCCTAATAAATGTGTGGTCAATTGGAAGAGACTCAACTATTTGGAATAACCCCACAAAATTTGAGCCTGAAAGGTTTTTGGAGAGCCAAATTGATTTCAAAGGCACAAACTTTGAGTTCATACCATTTGGTGCTGGTCGAAGAATTTGCCCTGGGTTATCTTTTGGTTCTAGAACCGTACATTTCATGTTGGCTTCTCTTTTGCATCACTTCAATTGGAAGCTTGTTAATGAGATGAAAGCAGAGGATATGGACATGAGTTTTAGCTATGGGGTCACTGTACACAAGGCCCAACCTTTATGTGTTATACCAATAAAAAATTAGATGTCGTTGTGATGTTAGAATAAATAAATAATGATTATAACATAAATATATTCAACTAATATTCAACATGTGTTATATATTATAGGTAGTGTGTGTTATATATATAACACGTTACGTATGACACATATTACGTATGGTATATAGCACATGTTGGATACTAATTTGATGTATTTTTGTTATACAATAAATATTACTGAATATTTATTTCTCATCTTTCAATTTTAATATTTGTCTCGTTATTACATTAAAACTAATAAATTAATAGATGAGAAATAAATATTTGCTATAAATTATTAAAAAATAGTTCTTTTCTAGTATTACTCTCAAGTATATGGGTTTGTTTGACTTTTGCATCTTGACCAACTAGTGACAAATTAAGAAGGGAGGATTGCTAGTATAAGATATGTCCCCTTATTAGTATAGAATAAGATATGTTGTAATACGCTTGAATTTAATATGTGAAATTTTTCTTTTACCTTTTACTCATTAAATTTATCTACATCTTTTCTTCTATTTCTTGTGATGAGATATCCATTCAAGATTTAAATTGTGTTTAGAGATTTTTCTTTGATGATCATTGTCGATCGAGAGAAATCTTGAAGGTACTTTGATTTTCGTCATGTTAATCTTCTAGTGATGGGGTAGATTACTTGCCTCGTGTTTGGTTTCCATATATATATATATATATTAAAACACGACGTAAAAAGGGAAGACAATGGATGTCAAACTTAAAAGACAAGTCTCATTAAAAAACCTCCTAAACCTAAAGAGGAAAAAGAGCGCTTGAAACAGATGAGCAATAACAAGTGACACCAATGTCATCTCTGGACAAAATTCCAATACAACCAACCACAAAAATTAGTCAAAGAAAAGGACAACACACAACTTATGCCAATAAGACTCCCAAAGAGATTCAAATACCCAAACACTACATGACTTCAACAAACCACTCCTTCATAGCAAACCAACCTGCATCCCAATTGCATGATGAGAACCATTCACTCCACCCCTCTTTATGTCTTTAAACCAACGATAAACACAAAATAGTGTTTGGTCACAAGCTTCCTTTACATCTATAATCTTGCCATAAAAAATCCTCTGATTACGTGCATTCCACACAACCCACACCACAGCCGGAAAAATCGACAACCACACTCTTTTAACACCCTTCTTCTTTGGGCATCTTTGCCATGAAGCAAAGCAAATACTAGGTTTCTCATGCCAAATCCAAGATACATTCCAGCATTCCAAAAATCTACACCAAATTGCCTAAGAAAAGTTACATGCAAAGAATAAATGGCCAACAATTTCGCGGGCATTTCCACAAAGCACACACACCTCCATACCAGGGCCCAGCATCCTAAGGCTACACAGATTTTGTCTGGTATTTAATTTCTCATGAACCATGAACCATAACAGAAGCTCAACTCTTGGAGGGGTCAAGTTCCTCCATACACCTTTCCATTGAAAGTCAATGTCAGAAACCACAGCTATCCACCTGTTTCCCTTGTAAAAAATACAATTCATCATAAATTGTTCATCCCATAAACATAACAGCCCCTGCAGAGAATATATTCCCATTTGACATCCACACTCTCCACAATTTGACCACATAACTTTCCTCCACTAACCTTTTTTTAGTTTCAATTAAACCAAGAAAACTAATTTGTTTCTCCTTGATGAATTTATGAACCATATTTACCTTCCCTCTACCCCCAAACCCCTAACATTCCATGCTGCAACCTTCATTTGGAATCAAGAGAGCCCCCTGACTTCTTCTTCAAATATGCTTTCTTAAACAACTTCACCTTAACAGCCCTATGAACCATGTCCCTAAATTCCTTATTGGATGATGCAGCACATTTTCTAACCTTCACCAAAGAATCAAGACGTTTTGGAGGAGAAAATTTCTGGCAACACTCTCAAAGTGAACCATGCATGATAAAATGTATGCTCTGTTTTTTATGCTCTTATTTATTTTTTTTAAATCTATTTTTGTGAAAAATCAACATTTTTAGACCATGATTCTTTGGACCTCACCCACTTTTTACCTTTAATGTTAGTCCTCATTCTTAAAAATAGACTCATAGAGTCTTAGAGTTCAACATTAGTCTCCCTCAACTTGCACTAACAAAAACAAAACTATAAAGTAAAAAATATAACACATACACACAAAGGGGAGGATCATAAGGAACAAAGGGGAGGATCAGAAGGAACGAGAAAACTCACCATCATCACCGGTCGCGGAGCACACGAGGCAGGGCATCTTTTGTCGATCGACTTCCCCCAGCAGCGGCAGTCACTAACTGTCTCGTGCCTTCTCTTTTTTCTATGCCTCAAAAACGAAATAACTCTTTTGCAATTTATTAATCCCCATGATTAGCATGGAAGGAAAATGGAAAAATCGAAACGTAAGCGTGAGATTAAAGCGTGAAGAAGAACAAGAATAGAAGATCGAGACCCGAACATGAAGTCAACGCTGACAACAAAGGTTGGGCCAAGGGACGGTGAGGCGTGGACGTAAAGGCTAAAGGAAAACAATATACTAATTGACAAATAAACTCATAACAACTACATAATCAACAAATGGTTAAGACATAAAATCTAACGGATGGTTGGATAATAAACCCAATAAATCCAACGCTCATAAAATTCATACAGGGGTGAGACTTAGTTAAGGCAAAAGATGGTGAGGCCCAAAGAATCCTTTAAAGTATTTAGTATTTAGTTTTCAATTACATAAAAATGTAAAAACTCATATTTAAAGTATATTGTATACATTACAATTCTTTTTAGTATCAATATTTCAAAGTATATATTCTTTAGTTTTCTACTAAATGAAAATTTGTAAACTCTCATATTTTTTAAATCTCATATTTTCAAGTGCATTATTTTGGTTTTCCATTTCATAAATTATTTTGATTTGCGCGCTAAATGAAATTTTATCTAATCTCATTATGTGCCTTAGTGATCTCATTTTTCCTGTATCGGTTTCTTTTTGTCGTTCCAAAATGGAAAGACACTAGTAAGTGTACTAGGTCGTAAGTAATAATGAAGTATAAAAGAGATTATCATGCCTGTTTTAAATAACTAGAGAATAAGTTGGACAATTCATTACGTCTTATATATAGCATACGTTGAATATTAGTTTGACGTATTTTTGTTATGCGACAAACATTATTGCTTATTTTTCTGTGCATTCGTTTTTTCTATTTTCTTCATTTTCTTCTATTTCCTTATGATCACTTTTTCATCGATCACAATTGGGCAAATGAACTTGCCATGAAAGATTTCACAAACCCCTTTCCGCTTCAATCCTCATACACATTGGATTGGTCCTTGTTTCTTATCAATATGAAAACAAACAGAAATCTAAATTGCTGGAAATAAGAAAGTGTAAGTCTAAAGTTATTTCTACTCTTAAAGCTAAGACCATTAATACATACCCAGTAAACTCGACCACGCTCCATGTGTGTAGAATGCAAGTTTTGAGCGATTATTCAATGTCTTTTCCTACAAATCAACCTCCTATATATAGACTTAAACTCTTCATCGGATCTTTACATGTCATCTCGACGGTTACATCTATCCTACTTTTACACTTAACCCTCTTATCCAAATAATCGTCAAGTCGTCTTCTTCTTGTGTCACGTCAAAATATGAACGTTGTAATTTGATGAGAGTCTTACATCATGTGACACTCTAATTCTGACACATGTCCTCCACTGGTTCAAAACTTCTTCATTAGTCCTAGACTTGTAATGTTTGCCTTTTATCAACTTTGTGTTTTATTTCGACTTTTTTGTCTTGACTTGTTGTCATCTGATATTCGACGTTGCATTACTAGTCGTGATAACACGCACTTAGTAGTAATTTTGGTGTCAACACATGGATATTGAGATTACATTCAAGTAAGATTCACATTTAATTCAACAATTGATATAAAATCATCGCCAAGAAGATTAAAGTTTTTGGATTTCAAACATAATTTTCCTTTTATTTTTTGAACTGTCTTTTTCAAATTACATATGTACTACCATTACACATATTTATGTGTCAATAAGTCTAGCATGCATATATATATATATAACATGCTCAAATATTTACTCTCTTTGCAACTACTCTTGACTTTTATTTTGTTACTTAATTATATTGCTGATCAAACATGTAATAAATTAATCTATCTAATTTCTAACTGTTTCTTTATTAGTCCCTTGAGTATTATGAAATAATAATGAATATAATGTTTTTGACTTTTCTGTTTTCTTTTACATATCTTATATGCATATTCTATTATGGTTCAATTTTGATAATACGAGTTCACTTCAATATTAAAATTTTTATTTTTCACTCCTATTTATATATATATTAGGTAATAATGTTTGTCGTACTACTAAAAAAACTAGGAGGTTAGCTATTGTTAAGAAGCACTTGCATGTTAGGCAAGTTATATAGTAGAGTCTTGATTTAATTAATTAGAAACATTTGTAACCAACAGAAGTAAATGTGAATGAGAAATATTCATCAATGATTTTTTTTTTTTCAATTCCAAACGGAGCATTGACTTTGGCTCTAGCTATCCAAATCCACCCAAAGACAAATTGAGAATCCAGCATCAATAGATTAAGCATCATTAAATTATTTTATAAAATATGAATCAGAATTTAAGTAGAATTTTATGAGTTAAAATTGTTGATACAAGTTCTCGCTCGTTACTTATAGCAAATTATAATTTATTAAAAACCAAGGAGGTGATCTTGAATAATTCTTGAAAATGGGGGTTGTTTGGCAAAGCGATAATAATTAAAATGATAAAAGAGACTTATCAAAATGAGAAATTATTTGTGTACATCATCATCAGTCACCATATACAATATAATCTAATTTTTCAAAACTATTAATCCAACTTTTAATATTATAAATTAATCTAATATATTTAAAAGTTGGATTAATAATTGTAAAAATATGGATTATTATAAATAGTGACTGATTGTGCTGATTTTGTGGTGTAAATAATGTACCATTACTCTATGAAAAAATTACCTACTTGATGAAAAGTTATATATGTATGATTAACATTGTTATACAAATTATTTTAACATTCATTTTTCATATCTTAGTTATGACATTCACTCTCACCATTTTTAAATTATGACGTGATTTTATTATAATATCTAATTAAACTTCTTATATATATACTATTAATCATGATAAATGTCTCATAAATATCAATTTTTTTAATATATATTGCATTATTCAAATCGTTAAACTATTGACTATCCTTGTTTGATTCATACCATGTGTATACAGTTGACAATGTAGCACACGATAACAATGTAAATCTACCTTATAATAACACATTATACAGGGAATTTGACTAACACACGTAGATGTAGGTAGTAAAATTGTGACTCTTGAAAAATTACTAAGTTACTTGTGCTTTTAAGAAGTTGCTCTAGATCTTAAAGAGTCATAATTATATTATTTGATAAAATAGTATAAAAATTGCGCAGGAACTATCATTATAATATTTAGTAAAATAGTGTAAAAGTGATTCTTAAGATATAAAATAATCATAATAGATAAAATATTAAAAGGGATTGCGTTAATTAAATGAGAGTCATTTATGTATTTTTATTTTTAAACAGTCAATACTAACTCTATAAAAACTACTTTTGATGGTTCCCAAGAATACCCTCTGCTCTCAAAAGCTAATAAGAGCAATCTGTGTACATTGTGGCCGAGCAAAAAATGTGTTAATATATGAATGTTGTGAATAAAATTATGTTACATCCTTCTAGTTGAAGCAATAGTTTCCATTGTTTTGAAAACCGGACCGGAGCGGCCGGTCTGACCGATTGAACTGGGATCGGACCCCTATCTGGTCTGAGTTGGCCTTAAAAACCAGAATTCTGAAAACGGTAAAAAACTGGAAAAATCGGTAAAAAAAACATGTAAAAATCGGTTGAACTAATCAATTAATTTAATTTTTTTTTATTTTTTAAATTTAATAACTATTTTATAATAAAATTTAATATATAATACACTTTTAATTACTAAAATTAAGGACTATTAAACCTCTAAATTTATCAAATGTTATATATTTAAACTTTCATTACTATTCTTAATGAACTTTAATTTGTCTATAGCACATAATTAATCATATGTATATATATTTATAGATAAATATATATTTTATACATATTTCATAATCTTGATAATTTCCTCCATTGAAGTCAAATTTTGAGTAGTTTTCTCTTTTTTTCTTTCTTTATGACAAATAAATGACCAATAATTTGATAAGTATATGAATGGGTGAGGTGAAAAATAAATGTTCAATAAAAAAAATCAATAGGTGAGATGAGATCAAAAGAGAAAGATCAAGAAATTAAAAAAATTGATTAAAAAAAGAAAAGAAAAGAAAATAAAAAAATGAAGTTAATGTGCTTATTTAAAAATAGTTACAAAGAAAATAGATGAGTATGATATTTTTTTTCCTTCCGTTTATATCTTTGACTTTTTGTTATTAACTATTGTACATACGGAAGTATATAATTCTGATGTACAGTATGCTTTTTTTTTTTTTTATTTAAGTGGAGAATGAACATGAGGAAAGTAGCATCTAAATTTGTAAAAAATAATGGATCCCCTAACCCTTTTCTTCCTACTCTTCATAGTAACTCTTTCAACAATTCTTCTTTTTCTCTTCATCCAAACCTCAAAATCTTCTAAGCTTCCACCAGGACCTCACCCTTATCCAATAATTGGAAACATGTTAGAGCTTCTTAGCAACAATCCTCTTCATGTATTCACTCAACTTTCCAAAACTTATGGACCTATAATGACTCTCAAGTTAGGAAACATAACCACCATAGTAATTTCTTCCCCTGAAATAGCCAAAGAAGCCCTCCAAAAAGATGGCACAATCCTTTCTAGTAGGACAATCCCTTACACAATTTGGTCAACGGTAGAAAACCATTGCCAAAATTCAATTATATGGTTGCCATCATCATCAGCTAAATGGAGAAGCCTAAGAAAAGCTTGTGCTACAAAAATATTCTCCCCTCAACAACTTGACTCCACACAACTCCTTAGGAAAAGAAAGGTTCAAGAATTATTAGATTATGTTAATGAATGCTATAACAAAGGTGAAGGTTTGAATATTGGTGAGGCTATGTTCAAAACAGTACTAAATTCAATATCAAACACTTTACTTTCTGTGGATTTATTTGAATATAAAAGTAATAATAATAATAAATGTGAAGATTTTAAGGACATTATAAGTGGTATTACTGAAGAATCTGGAAGGCCTAATCTTGCGAATTTTTTGCCTCTATTACGGTTCTTTGACCAACGGGGTGCACGTGCAAAGACCAGGGACCGTTATGCAAAGGCGCTTGCGATTTTTGATAGCGCAATTGGAGAAAAAATATTAATGCGTCAAACTTAAAGTGGCTCAAGAACAAATTCTGGTGGAGAGTGCAATAATGATGCGTTGGATTCCCTTTTGGATTTTATTAAAGAAGAGAGCTCTGAATTGAGTCGTGACAGTCTTGTGTTTTTACTCTTGGTGAGTACTTTACCAAACTTTTCATATTAGATATTACACTATTAACATGGCTATAGGCACAAAGAAAAAATAATCAATACGCCAAATATGATAAATACAATATATATTACATGTTGTGCATAATATATATCACATGTATTATGTACAACATATATTACATATTATAAAGAAATATGATGTTATCATATGTGATATGTGTTGTGCATAACATGTTATATATGTTGTTCTTAATATGTAATATACGTTGTGTATATTACATATTATATGTTGTGTATTATTTATTTGCTGTTATAGCTTATTTTTCATTGTGTATCAAAAATTTCTGTTAGACTATATTCACTATTCTTTTTAGTGTATGTAGTATTAATTAAATTCTTCACAATCAAATTAAAAAAAAAATGGTCTCCTTATGTATAAGTTTATGTAGCATTTTTTAATTGTATAGATTTTTATTTAGAAAAATGAATTTATCTCTTTTTCTTAATTGTGAAGAATTAATAATATGAAAGATTAACTTTTCTATATATATATATATATATATATAATTTTCCATTGATTTTCATGTTAAATGATGTGTAGAGTCTACTTAAATAAGATTTATGCATCATCCAATGGTGAGCAGTGTGGTTGCCCTACACAGCTCAAGAAAAAAAAATCATTCATATATAACACATAGATTCTTCTTTTTCCCCTTCTTTTACCGTTGAATTTTGATCATGGTTTCGTGAAAAAAAAAATCTAACTTTTAAATCTTGTCGTGAAAAAAAAGATTTATTATGTATATATATTGATAATCAATTTTTCAATTATTTTCCTATCTTCTTCAAATTATTTCCTTGTTAATTTCAATTCTTGAAATTATACCTGTGTTCATTTTTTTCCTCAAAGTTAAAAAATAAACTATTTAACAGTTGAAATTGCAAAAAATATTCAAGCTAGTCGTTATTGTAATGTTTATGCATGGGAATAAATTTTGAATCACTAATAATCCGATAATTTCTTAATATATATAAAATATTTTGTGTACATTAAATCAGTCACTCAATTCAACTATGATACAATTCAACATTTATCACCACTCAATCTAACTTATATCCTAATTCAATCCAACATTATATTCAAATTTTTATATTGAGACAACAACTTTAACACTAACACAATCAAACGTTAAGCCAAGTCGTGTCATAACATTGCTCTTTCTTAATTTCAAGAATTAAGCGAAGTCGAGATAGCTTTCTTTTTCCCTTAACAAAACATCATTATTTTGTTGATGTGACATGGATCAGGATTTATTTGGTGCTGGAGTAGACACAATATCAAGCACACTTGAATGGGCAATGGCAGAGTTACTTCACAACCCAACAAGATTGCATAAACTAAGAAAGGAACTTCAACAACTTATTGGCAAAGATGAACAATTTGATGAGTCTCACACCGCAAATCTCCCTTACCTTAATGCAGTGGTCAAAGAAACTTTGCGCCTTCACCCACCAGCACCATTTCTAGTACCCCATAAGTCAGATGGAGAGGTAGAGCTAGGTGGTTTCATGCTCCCAAAAAATGCACAAATCCTAGTAAATGTGTGGTCAATTGGAAGAGACTCAACTATTTGGACTAATCCCAATTTATTTGAGCCTGAAAGATTTTTGGAGAATGAGATTGATTTCAAAGGTACAAATTTTGAGCTCATACCATTTGGTGCTGGTAGAAGGATTTGCCCTGGATTACCTTTGGCTTCTAGAACCATAAATTTCATATTGGCCTCTCTTTTGCATCAGTTCAATTGGAAGCTAGCTAATGAGATGAAAGCAGAAGATGTAGACATGAGCTATAGCTATGGGCTCATTTTGCACAAGACCCAACCTTTATATGTTTTACCTGTCAAAGATTAGACCTCGACACTATATTTTAATTATCAAGTATTGTGCTTCTTTTATTCTAAAATAATAGTCATTTTTTATTTTTTTGGTACATTGAAAAATTAATGAATATGTTTCAATATATCAAAAAAATAAAAGGGATCGTTACTTTAAAACCAAAGGAATATATAGTTTTATTTTATCCTAATGTCTCAACCAAGTAGTGATATGCCAGGGGACTGGCATAGGTTATACCCCTTAAATTTAATGTTATATATTTAAATATATTAAATAAAGGGGATTGTTTTGGTTTGTTGTCCAACTTTTTATTTCCTATATATTTAGCCTATAAAATATTATAGTGCCTTGATCACAGAATTGCAAAATTAACTCTGCCTCCAAGCCATGTTCTTCGTCTCTTCTAATGTATGGACCATGAATTTATTCTCTTAACTTCAATCTTATTGGGTGAATTTGATTCGCGAAATGAATTTTATCTATGCTCATTAATTATGTGCCTTAGTGATCTCTTTTTGCCTGCTGGTTTCTTCATCGTTCCAAAATGGAATGACACTATAAAGTGTATTAGGCCCTAAATAATGAAGTATAAAAGAGATTATTGTCCATAGGAATAAATTAAATACCGATTTCAAATAATTAGAGAATAAGTTTGACAATTCACTACGTCTTATATATAGCACACGTTGAATGACGTATTTTTGTTATACGACAAACATTATTACTTATTTTTCTGTGCATTGGTTTTTCTATTTTCTTTCATTTTCTTCTGTTTCCTTGTGATCACTTTTCGTCGATCACAAATGGGCAAATGGCTCATCAACTTGCTATGAAAGGTTTCACAAACCCCTTTCAATCCTCATACACATTGGATTGGCCCTTGTTTCTTATCTCGGACAATGAGAATTACAATTCATGGTGAAGATCTATGAAATTTGCTCTCTCAATGAGGTGGACAAGTATTAAGATAATAATAAAAAAGAAAACACTTATATCTTAAAAGATATTTTCTTAAATTTTTATACAATAGATACATCACAATATTTTAAATATTCTTTACAAGCACTCAATCAAAATGCATTTAAAATTATTACCTTGATGTACATTGACAAAAGAAAAAGGGAATAACTATAGGTAGTTTTATTGAGAAATTAAAGAGTAAAATTATGACTACAATGTTGAGAAAATCTTTGAGCAATAAGTATTCACAACTACCATTTACAAAATGGAAGATTATGCACAATCAGAGCTTTTCTTTGGCAATAGAGGGGTGGTTGTTGAAGATGATGTTGTAAACTCATCATTTTTATCATTATTATCATTTATTACCATATTTTTCTCTTGAACCATCGCCCATAACACAGCATAAAACCCAACAGCAGTTGTAGCGGCTCCAATTATACTGATGCACAAAAAGGTAAATAAAAAATCCATTATTGTTAAAGCAATAAGTATGAAAAAATTTAAGTCTTCGTGTCAACGACTTCATATATAAACCATCAGATGGAGTGTGAGACCCCACTCAAGTAGGATCTACACTCATTTAGTGATTGATATAAAATTGTATGTACGAAGGTCGAAATATTTTTTGTACACAGTATTTTTCTTGTTAAAAAGGATACGTCGTAATACTCATATATGCTATGGATAATTATTATATACTCTGAATTATTTCAGCAAATTAAAATTTGCTATTCTTGGAAGAATTCAAAGGAGTATATATATATATATATACTATATAGTTATATATACACGGATATACCTTCCAAGATAAAGATTGTCTCCAAGAAATATTAAGCCCATGACAAGTGCAATGACCATGGCTAAAGGATTGAACATTGCTACAAAGAATGGCCCTTTCATGCGACATGCCCATGCGCTGAACACACCTCGTGTTGGTATCACTAAAATTCCCTACAAACCAACCATTAGCCATTAGGGGGCATATCATATATATTGGTGTTTAACTTTTTTTTTTTGGAGGGATCAATACTCTTATAACCCTTAGATATCATGGATAAATGTGATATATGAATACCACCATGAGATCCAAAGATTATAAAATGGAAAATATTTATTGTATATCAGGAATATATCCAACTAGTATATAAAATATAGCACACATTATAAATAAAGAAGTGATGCACATTACGTATTTAATTTAGTAATGACACACATATATGATGTACTTTTTGTGCGATATTTTGTGTTTTTACTCAACCAATTATACACATGTATGACACACATTACATATGACACATATTATGTATAGCACATGTTGAATAGTTGTTGCATGGTATTCATGTTGTACATATACTATTACTTATTATAAAATAACACATTCAAATGTTTGGGGAACAATACTTTTTCAGTCAAAACAGTCCACAAAGCCTATTTAACATTTTATGGCTCAAATAACATTTTAATCATGAGTATATTTTTAATGGACTGAGTGATTGTGCCCCGAATTCCTATTTAATGATTGTTTTGACTGATTTTTTTGTTGTATCTCTGACAAGTAGACATGATATTTGTTAAGAATATATACTTACTGAAAATAACATAGCTACCAACTCCATATCAGGTCTAAGTATCCAAGCCTCTCGATTTTCCTTTTCAAAGAGAGCAACTATGGCGGATAGGATTACCACAAAGCCACCACAAGTGGTTGTTACAATAAGCTCCTCGGGATACTCCTTGATAATCCAAGTCTGCATATACATCAGCATAAATAAAGCAAAAAAAAAAAAAGTCCTTTAAAGTTTTTCACTATCAAGTAATTGTCAAGGAATTAAAAACAAAAGGCAAAATGTTGATTGATATATATAGTAAACTTTTAATAAAGGGGTCTTAGATTTATAAAATAAAGTGTATATATTATTATTATTATTATACTTGCTGTGTAGGTTTGCTATTTTAGAAAAATATTAATTAATATATGTTTGAAAAAAAGTGATTAACTCATTTAGGCTGTACTTAGCGAGTTGCACAACACAAATATATATATATATATATATATATATATATATATATATAGAGAGAGAGGGGAATGTTATCCTCCACACACTCATGTGGATGTTAGCAATGTTCACATTTTATTTTGGACATAAAATTCCTTATTCTCTTTCTTCATTAAAGTTGAAATTTTAAGTAATATGGTAATTTTAATTTCAATCATATTTATTACTATCTTTCCAATTTCTCTCTCCTAATTAATATCTATTATTCTAAATAAATATTAATAATATTTATTTAGAATAAATAGTTATGAGTGTGCATTAATTATTTTGATGTCCTTATATTTGTTGTTATCTTTTCACTTTTCTCTCACTTAATTAATGCACACTCATAACTATTTATTCTAAATAAATATTAATTATATTTTTTAAAAAATTATATTATATTATAATATTATTTTAAAAATCAATAAATTTAAAAGATTACAAATAATTAACTTATACAATAATATATTCAAAAATTCAACACAAATTAATATATTAAAAAATTGAACACAAAAAATCACTCTATATATTTATTCATATAGTACTAATTATATTTTATCTTTATTTTAATTGTGTATCATGAATGTAATTAAAATTTATATAATGATATTATATACCAAATAAATATGTCTATACTATTTAAATAAAATCTATAAAATATTAAATAATTAATATGAAGGTAAATACTTGTTTTTGAAAATAATTTTTCCGGTATTTAGAAATTTACATAAACTAAACATGTATGTATTGCTTTTTTTTTCTTAATATCAAGAAACTAAAGATTTAATAAAGTCTAAATGTTCAAGAGAGTAATTAGAGTAATTTGTGTCCAATTCTAAATATAATCCGATTTTAAATTCAAGAGAGTAATTAGAGTTTTTTCTTCTTTTTTTTTTTTTTTTTTTGTTTAGAGGTAGGTAGGCTTACCTGGACAATAAACATAAGTGAAAGGAAAAAGGCAGCAATTGCAAGAAGAAAACCACCAAGGATCCAATTTGATTCCACCAGTGAGATATAAGTAGAGGCTTCACTACTTTCACCCAATAATGCTCTATGATCAGGCAATATAGTCAATGGCATCCCTTTGTATAAGGTCAAGATTAATGCCCCTGCAATGGAGATCACTGTCCCACTCATTTTTGCCAACCCATGTACTTTCAGATTCAAATTTTCCATCCTAATAATATAATATATAATAGAGTCCACATCACAACATGCATTTATTCCATCCTAATAATCTATGTAAAATGTTTGTTCTAAATTAATTTTATAGTTATTGTATCTCTTATTTTATAATAATAATTTTATGACTTCTTGGATTTTGTCCTCAGAATTCATTGCAAATTCAGAATCAATACATTGTTTTAAAGTCTATAGATTCTTTTACTCATAAAGCAACTTAAAAATAAAATGAGCATTGCTTGAGATATAACAAAAAATTAGTCAAAACAGCCAACAAGTTGTGCATAACATATATAATATAAATTGCATAACGAATATTACATATTGTGCATGTCATATATCACATGATATGCATAACATATATCACATGTTGCAAAGAAAGATAATGTTGCAATATATGATATATGTTGTGCATAATATGTGATATATATTGTGCACCGTATATGATATACATTGTATTATACATATTGTGCACAATATATTAGCTGTCTTTAGTTGAATTTTTGTTGTATCCCAAGTATTTCCCAAATAAAATTCTATTTTGTTAAATTCTGAAGGCATAAAGAAAAGGCAGGGATGAAGAGGGGAAAAAACCTGGAAAATATGGCAAGAATAAATGCAAAAGCTGGGACAAGGTCTCTGGTAGCTGATGCCAAAGTGGCAGAGCTATATCCAATTCCAGCATACGTAAGCGTCTGATTTGCAGTTCTGCATATATAACTAACTATTTTTATCACAAACTTACATAACAAAATAATTTCCCACACAAATTCTATTCTAAATTGTCATACCTGATACATCCAAGAAGGAAAATTCTGCAGAGAATTGAGGTTGACATTGGAGGTGGAGCTCTTTTCCTGTGTGTCATAATTTCAAGTATCAATCCAAGAAATCACACAAGAAAATTAAATTAAGAGAGTCAAAAACTATTTAAAGAAGCGTCTTCAATTGGCGCATGAATTCATGACTCTTAGAGAAATAAACAAAGAGAATAATAAAAATGTGAAAAAATATATTAAATGATTGATTGTTGAGAATTATACAAAGGGACAGGGAGATGTACTTTTTTTTTTTTTAATAATAAAAAACCAGTCAATAAACTTATTTGACAATTTTTTGGTCCAAAAAAAGTTCTCTTCAAATAGTTAATTTTTAGTGGACTGAAATGTTTGTGGCCCAAAATTTTTAGATAGACTAGTTTTGACTATTTTTTTATTGTGTAAATAGCAACACTCTTATACAAATGAGTAACCTTATACAAGTGACTAATTATCACCTACCTCGCTCCAATTAATTCTAACTACAAATATATCTTTAAAGTAGTGCCTTAAGAGTTGATATAATACAGTATAGAAATACAGGTACAATATACTATAATATAGTGAATTTTATGTATTTTATTTTGTGTTTATTTTAATGTATATAGAATAAATTTGTACTTATATTTAAATAAAATTTTATTTTGAGAATTTAATAAAAAATGAGAAAGACAAATGATAAAATTATGAATTAATAATAGGAATTGTAAAGGTATACCACAAGCAAGAACCAGAAGAAGAAAACAGCAAGAAAAAGAGAAGAGAGAAAGAGAATGCAAAAGAAAATGAAGTTTGTATATTATTGATTATATCAGAATGAGTTACATGCTAGAGCAGAAGATACACTTGAATATATATAGACAGCAAAAATAACAGAACAAAGAGAAACAGAATTAACTAACTATACAATAAGAGATAAGCTAGACTATATCCCTTTTCAGGGATAAACTTGGAAAATACAAGAAAAATTTGTGTTATCATTTTTTATTTTTATTGTATTTTATGTCTTATATATTACTTTCTCCCTTTTTATATTTGTATTTTTACTTTTTAGTTTTTTTTTAATATATCCGGTTAGAAAATTTAGGCAATTTTAAATATTTTTTTCTATTTTACCCTTAATTAAAACATTTTTTTATATTTAGTAAATTGAAGTGAGAGAATATGGTAGTAATAATAAAATATTTTAAATTAAGAATAATGTAGTAAATTACACTAATCTTTTGTTAATTTTAAGAGTAAACTAATTATTGTCTAAAATATTATGAAAATTGAAAGTGGACAAATAAATAAAAACGGATGGAGTATAAACAAAGGGAAATAGTTGTTATACAACAAAAATAGATCTAACATGCATTATGTGTCATACGTAATGTATGTAATACGTAACAAACATTACATAGGACACACATCAGGTATGATACATAATACATATTTAATATTGTTGAATATATAATTGTTGTACATAAAACATGGTACGTAAGAGTGAATAAAAGAGAGAGAGAGAAACCTGTAATAGAGGAAGGTGGAGGGTAGAAGTAAAAAGAGAGCAAGAAGGTTTGAGTAAAGAACGAAAACAGAGTCGCTGATTGGATGCTGGTTGGTGGCGGCCTTCACAAGAGTTTTCAATCCCGCTTCCATGAACTGATTTGCAACCAGTGCAGCAATTACACCTACTCCCACACTCATCATCCTCAATTTTTCCACTTTCAATCCCTTAGCTTCCTCTGCTTTTCTTCTTCTCTTCTCTTCTCTCTTGCTGCTATATTGCTCGCATAACTTGATTTTCACTTGTGTGGTAATGAACTCTTGAGGACCCCACCAACAAACCAACTTGTGACATTACAAGGGTATTATCTTTGACAAAAATTTCCATCCATTAAAGGAATATTCTATATTCAAATATCAATAATACTTGATGTGGACTACTTTTCGCATTTTTTCAAATAATTACTGGAATTTTAATGGAATAAATAATTGTGGTCTAAAATTTTATTTGTTGGTTAATTATTTGGATAATCACAAGAAGTTTTTCATTCCTATGAGTTGAGGATTGAACCCCCAACCACATGGTTAAGGGACAAAGTGAGCTACCACCATGTCACCCCTCGTGGTTTTTTCTCATTATACATATAACAACACTAAAAATGCTATGTGTATAATAAAATTTTACAATATTTGTACTATATTTATATCTACCGTTAGATTGTATAAGTTTGCATGTAAGAGCATATTTGTATTACAATCCAACAGTGATATGAATGTTATATAAATATTATAAAATTTTTATTGTATACATGTCATTCCTCAACACTCAAAAATATATTTTATGTTTAATAGAATGTGTATTATATAATACATAAAAAATAAAAAGAGTGCTACTATTTGCATAATGATAAATAAGTCAAAACCAGTCAATACAGAGATTATGAGTTATAAATTTATAATCACTCAACCCACTAAAAATCAAGTAAAAAAGATGTCGTCAAATGAATCAATTGGTTAATTTGACTATTATTTATTGTTTATAAACTATTATTGAAACAAAAATAGATTAGTTATATTGTTATGGTGGTGTGGTTAGTTCCAATCCCAATCTTAAACATGAAAAGCATCTCATGAGTCATGACCATCACTCTAATTCCAAACGGAACTTAGTCATGGGCATTAGTCACTGCTTCAATTTCAGAAATCAAACTGGATTAATTATTTTTGTTGACTAAGCGATGGAATATGGACCATCATTAATCTTATCAAAATCACACATCACGGGTCCACTCTAATTACTTTTTTTTTTCCTCGGTATCCCTTAGCCCGGAAGGCCAAGGACTAATCTGTCGCGGATCTGAGCTCCATTTAAGGCGAGGATCGAACATCCGACCCTTACTTAAGCGGACAAGTGAGCTAACCAGTTGACCAGTCCAACTCTAATTACTTTACACAGTACTATATGGCATCATGAAGGGTTCAAAAGATGGAATATCACTTTGACCAAAGAAATGGGCCTATTTATTGTACATTATCAGATACATCACTATCCTCAATAAAGTTTGCTTAAAGCCCAACTCTATTGATCCTCTTATCTTTTATAAAGGCCAAATTCATACCAAAAAAAAAAAAAGAGGCCAAATTCAAATCTAAATTTGTTGGGCATCATCAAAGCTTGTTTTAGGGATGTTTGGGAAAAGAGTTTAATTAAATTCTTACGTTAATTAATGTGATTCAATAACTCTTTGAAGAAATCAAATTTAATCGATCGGGCCAATGATTTACATGGGAGTAATATGTTGGCGATTATGCCTACCGAATTTTAAAAGAATCATACAACAATAAACACATATTCTAATAGTTGATATAAACATGTATTTTTCAACACATTGATCGATTAAATCAGTCAAACTAATAACTCCTTAAACAAATTATTTGTTTGGCTTTATGTATGGCTTGAATTTTATTATTTTTTTAACAATCTAAACTCACATATTATTAGCTTAAAAATACTTTTCAGTTGAAGTATCCAACCATGATAAATTCATTCTGAATTTAGTGATTATATAAAAATAATTATGAAAATAAATATAATTTTTGAGTCAATTCAAACATGCATGTCCTTAAAGTTTTTATGATCCAAACAAGATTTTTGGGTCAAGCCTAACAAATTAAAAATTAAACAAAAAATTTACCCAAAAAATATTAAACGAAAAATGTATAATCTATTAGTCAAATGGACAAGGCCTTCTGACCAAAAATAGATCAGGCCTTTAACCAGCCCAAAATTGAGGTGCATGACAGAAAATCAGAAATCAAAATAATACATTCAATCAGTTTCATGTTATTGGGGAGCTTATCATCACGTTTAAACTTAATATTAATGTTCAATAAAAATTATTGTACAATATAAATACATCCAACGTGTGTCATACATAATGTGTATCATACGTAATGTGAGTCATATATATAACACACGTTACATATGATACATATAACGAATAACATTCGCGATATATATCACACATTCTTATTAGTTCCTAGTCAGAACCTATAAATTAGACATACTAGCAACTTCATTCAGTTATTGCTTATTACTTACACAATTGGAGACCAGGATGCAGCATAAAAAAATTGTAAACGTTTGATATAATGTATAAGGAACCAAATTCAAAAAATAAAAATAAAATTTTAAAAAATGAAGATTCGAGTAAAAATAGAGCAATAAAATTATAGTTTAGCCTTAATTTACCATATATGCTTTTTATGTGATTGTTGATCCAAATGGATACTTAAATTTGTTTCTTATGAATGTCTATACAAATATACACTGCAACCCTCTTATTATTAGGCCTAAGTCCTAACACCTAATTCACCATTTGACAACATTTGACTTAGTACAATATATAAATTTTTTTTAATTATAAAAAGATAAGAATAAAATTTAAATTAAAAAATATATTGAAGTTTCAGTATTATATATGTGTTATGTATCTACTTCTTTTAAGGCACAAAATGTAAGTGTATTTTATATACTGAGACAACATTTTACTGTCTTGTACGTGTATTTCTGTCTACTTGCAACACACATCCACTACGAGCATGAGCCCTTGGAAAATATTTGTTATACAATAAAAATACATTCAACTAACATCCAACGTGTGCTATATATCATACATAATATTGTGTGTTATACGTAACATGTTATATACATAGCACACATTACGTATGTTATATAGCACACGTTGAATACTAATTGAATGTATTTCTGTTGTACAACCAGCAATATTAACCCCAATTATATATACTCTTGCACCGACAATTTAATGGAGTGCAACTTTGAATTTATTACTTAGCTTTGTACGTAATACTAGTCTAGTAGTAGTAGTGAATTGAAAATAAATGACTGAAATTATTGCTTCTTGTATTGCTTTTCTAATGTGGTGCTTTTTTTCCTCATCTAAGTTTAGGAGGTTTTTTAATGAGACCATATTAGTTAAGATTTGTAGGTGTCTCTTACTCATGAGTTTTCTTTTTACTTGTTGGATTCTCATGCTCAATTATTGAAAAAAAGTGGGAATATGTATGTTGTCAAGTGGCAAAGCAAAAACAAATATATACAAAAGAAAAGTAGGGGAAATAAAAAGTAAAATGGTGCAGATTTTTTCATTTTATTTTTGTTCTTTAGAAAAAGTGTTTTCTAGCTAAAAGCACTGGATTGGTAATGATGGTGATATAGTCAGTACTTAAGGTCAAGGGAACAAGACAAAGGAGGTGCTCTGTCTCGTGGTGGAATCACTGTTAATCATAGGACTCATGATGGTGGTGGAAAACAATTAATGCTATCACCAATAATAGACCTTATCAAATTTTAATATTAATATTAATTAATATTATGTCTTAATAACACCATGATTTTGCCGTACCGCATAAAACCTAAGAAAGGCTTTTATATCATTATCTGCTATAATTTTAAAAAAATCAATGGTAAATAATTAATAATTCTTTGTCTACAATAAAAAAATCAGTCAACCATGTCAGTAACGTAGTTTCAGTGTGCACAATATTGAGGGATAATTATAGTGCATATCATTTCAAATTTAAAATAATTGATCGAGTGCTTGAATTTTGGTTGCACGCATCTAGCAGCACTCGTAAATAATATATGGTTAATAGTATATGTATTCTATAGTCAAAACTACTATATGTATATATGATCACTATACATCCACCCATATAATCTTCCCATTGAGAATAGCATAATTAGTCCCAATACTAATATATACATGATATGATGAGTGATAGAAAGATAAAGAAAATCAAATTATATATTGACTTATAGTTATGCTTGGGCTTGGATCCAACCTAACTTGTTTATCAAGTAACTCTTCAAACTTTGGGTCCAAGTAACACACATATCTTAATCTGATTTTTCATCTATATATATATGCACCTGAATAATAATTAAGTTGTTCTAAAAAAATCATTGTTATATTCAATTCTTCTATAAGTTAAACAGTAATGTTTATTGTATAACAGAAATATGTTTAATTAGTATCCAATGTATGTTATACATAACACGTAATATGTGTCATATGTATAGTATACGTACGTATGACATACACATTACGTACATATAGCATACGTTAGATACTAGTTGGACGTATTTCTATTATAAAACAATAAACATTATTACTGATAAATTAAATGATACATAGGCCACTTTAAATGCAAAGGCTTTAAAATTATTAATGCTTAAATACTTGTTGATGGATTGACAAAAAAGAAAAAAGAAACTTATTCATGGACAAGAATAATATATATATATATATATATATATATATATATATATATATATATATATATATATATATATATATATATATATATATTATTTTAACTTACCCTTTTGCGAACGAAATTAGTTTTGTTGTTGAAACAACATCTAAAGCTGATTTTATCGATGATGTGATGAATGGTACTCTACAATAATAATCTATAGCTTTTACTACTTAGTTGCTTTTAGAACGTAACGCACTTATCAAGATTGCTTCTTTCTCTTATGGACTTTTGTTTTCAAGAATCTCACGCTACTCTTTGTGTTGTCAACGTTACTGATCGATTCAATTTCTTCTAATTTTAATTTTATACTTTTCTAATGTTGATGCATTGTAATTAGTGCACTTACTTAAGATAAATCAATCATATAATTCTTATGACGGTGATGCTTCACAAATCTTTTCATATTCTATAGCCCTATTCTATAGAATCGGAATCATATCTTCCAATATATATGTTTCATTGAGTAATAATGATTGAGACGTGTGATATGATTGTGTGCACATACATTCTGTTATGATGATATGACAAAGCAAAATTTAGTTTAGCTTTAATTTATAGGAACATATATAGATAGATGAATTTGATTTAATCTATGAAGTCTAGTTTTCTTAAGGTTGTTGTATAGCCCAATCAGATGTTTGTAAACCACGTGGTTTGACATATCTTACTTGGGTATCTTGTGCCTAAAGTCAAAAGTGGGGGAAAGAAACTTTTGAAAATAGCAAAATAGGCATGAATTTTCCATTTGTCTAAAAATTGAGGTTGAAACTTGAAAGGAGTCAATTGTAATTATTGATCACTTATAATTAAATATAAAAATAAAAAAAATGAACTTAATTTATAATGATGCGATTTTGTCATTTTAGAGTTGTCGGCAATTTTGGATCCTCCATCACAGGTGTAGAGTGTATCTGCAAGGACTCGTTGATGATCAAGTCAGATGCTATTTGAGATGTGATAAAATAAAGATAGACATAAAATATATGAACCATATATGACGTAGAACACCACTTAAATAGGGAATCAAGTAAACCACTCTTCCCACCTACGGGGCGGTTATGGATCCTCATGATGTGATCTCTAACACTTTCTCCTTCATTCTCGGAGATGATGATTTTTCGGCCGAGTAGTGGGATGTGAGCTCCGTCCATCTTCTAGGTCGGAAGGCCCCAAACAAATCTTAAGAAGAAGACTTTTGATAGGTAAATATTAACATAGTCAAATATTGTAGGTTGAAGCATTAATGAAAAAATTGACTTATACAAATTAAAGACATGCTTAGCAAGAAACCAAGAAAACAAACAAGGGGAACAAAACTAATGGTCCAGGAGAAATTTTTTTTCAAAACTCACATGGAAGCTTGATTGTGATGGAAGTCACATTGATGCATCTTTGTTTTGATGTTATTAATGTGTTGTATAGTTGATCGTGTATTAAAGTTGTGACATGTGAATTATATTATATTAATCAAGAGTACTAATTCATAGGTCAGCTAAAGCTACTAGAGAATACAGAGATGTGATTGTGATGTAGAAATTAATTATTAAGGAAGCAACTTCTATATATCATGGGAATTTGAGACATTGTTTCAGGTATTATATATCTATCTTCTATGCAGAATTCGTGCATCAAAGGATATATATATGTTCTCTGATTAGTCTCAAGATTTATTTTGCTTTTACAAGAAAACATACACTTCATATTTTATGCAGCATCTATCTCAAGTGCTTTCTCTGTTTAGATTTTAGGCTACTATATTGCTGCTGATCAGTCTATGATTATAAGGCACAGATTCAATTCAGTGTCAATAGTATAATTAATAATCCAATCACTTGATTATGTAAAAATAATCATTCTTTAATTTAATTCTGATGTGACTTACCTTGTCTCGAAATGTTGCATCTAGAATTATATTATATATATGAATTGACATATGTAACCAATAATGTTTGTTGTATAACAGAAATACGTCTAACTAGTATTCAACGTGTGTTATACATAATATAGAATGTGTGTTATACATATAGCACACATTCCATATTATGTATAACACATGTTAGATACTAGTTTGACGTATTTATGTTGTACGACAAGTATTATTGTGTTTAACCAGATGTAGTATACCAGCTAGTGTTGCTAGACTCAGAGTGATTTATGCTTCATCCAGTTAAGGGTTAACTGGACAAGTTCAAGTTCAACTATATATATAAATATATACTATAATGCTAATTGCTATTTCAAAGTGGTCCTAACTTTGTAAGGACTAGTTAGGTTTCTATGAGGGCACCACTTGAACTAATTACCTTATCCATCTTGATCTTGATCTTGTCGGTAATTAATTAACCTATATATATATATATATATACATACCATCACAAATTAAATGATAATTTTTCTTCACCATGCATGATGATAAATAAATCTTATTATTCATCTTTTCTCATTTATAAAGATACATGTTGGAGTTAATTGTACATTTTTCTATAGTAAGATTGTAAAATCATAAGAGTTTAAGAGTTATTTATTTAATTAAACAACAACACTTAAGTCTTTTCCAATTCCACTTGTACAATTGTGCATGGTTGTGTTATAAGATATTTTCTATGGGAAATACTTGCGGCACAACAAAAAAATAAGCCAAAACAGCCAACAAGATGTGCACAACATATATAATATAAAATGCACAACGTATATTATATGTAGTGCACATCGTATATCATCTATTGTGCATAACATATATCACATATTGCAACATCATCTTTCTTTGCAACATGTTATATATGTTGTGCACATCATAATGTGCTATATGGTGTGCACAACATGTAATATTCGTTGTGCAATTTATGTTATATACGTTGTGCATAATTTGTTGGCTGAGTTGGCTGTTTTTTGGTTGTGCCTCTAGCATTGCTCATTTTCTATAGGCAGCAGTGATTATTTAATTTTTAAGAGCAATTTTGTGCGTCTAAAATAGTTATTATGATATGCACAACATATATTATATAATGTATTCATACATGTTATAAAGAAATATGATATTATTACGTGATATAAGTTGTGTATAATATATATATATATATAATATACAGTGTATATATTAGATATTATGCACTATTTATTTAGATGATTTTTTACTGTTGATCGAGAATTTGTGTATTTTTAACATTGGCTGCATGCATGGCTGTCTAAAATTACTGCTTATGAAAGGTGACAATTCATCAGCTGAAATTGAAGAAGAACAAATCGTATATGGGTTTTGCTTCAAGATTGCATGCTAGCACTAGAACACAACAATTTTGGTTCTCCATTTTCTCATGTTCTGTCAGTGATTAGGATATAGGAAGCTAACATTAACAATATATATTATCGTAGCTTCATCCAGAATCCTCTGCTTTAATTTCAGAACCAACAGTAATTAATTAACTATCTAGTTCTAAAGTTGACTATATGCTTTATTTTTTAAGCACAATTAATCACATTCATGGCTACCAAACTTGCAGCTATGAATATTGTCAACCCATATAGGCATGCATACACACACATATACAGAGAGAACTTAATGACAATGCACAGACACACACTTAATTCATATATCTTCTTTTATATAATTTTTTAAGTAGTGGGTATGAAAAGTAAAAATAATCATATTTGTTGATATGATATTACATGACCGGAATGACAGTGTAAAATTTTCTTACTCTCATCGTCTACATGATAGACTACTATAACCTCTATAGTCTATACAATAATGAAAGGAGCCAATTAGATGTGAACCAACAATTTGTTAACAAACTACTACATATCAACAGAGTTTATGCTTTCCATTAAAACCAGAGTACAAACTTGTAGGGGCCTATGTCCTATTGCAAAGAAAGAATAATAAAAAAGTTACTACTCTTAACATTATTCACTTGTCATTATAACCATTGTTGCCTCATTTATGGTACTTGAAGTTAACATGAACATTTAGCAAATAAAACACACTATATCCCTACTGAAACTGTTGAAGGGAAAGGTATAGTCCAGAGTAGCCAGGGCCATCTATGCATTGTATTGACCTCTGGTTTTAGTCCAAATTCATTAATTTCACTTCCTTTTCATTTTTATTCATAAAATTTATTTTGAAAATTAATTCCTTCATTACTACACCAATATTTCCCGAAGAAAAATATTATTCGTATATATCATTTCATCATCCACCAATTTCTACACTCATGTAAATGTTGACAAATTTGATGCACTTGCCAACATTAAATGGACGTAGAAATGAGTTGATGGTTAAATGGAATGTACAAATAGCATTCCTCTTTCCTGAAACATCTCCTCTCTATTTTCGTACACGAACATTACATTTAAAGGATGTAGTTAATATCATAAACAAAAAAAAATGACCTGAATTTTATTAAATCTCAACAGAGTTTGGCATGTAATTTACTCTTCATAATTTTTTTCTACTTACTTACTTGGAATGGCTATAATTAAAAAAAAAAAGATATATGTAAATATTGAAATGTGGTTGGTCCCCATCTATCAACAGTTCAAATTTGTACATAGGTAGTCAATTAAGATCTCCCTGAAACGAGATTGCCAAAAAATGTGCTGTTCCTCTGCACTGTTCTTTGTCTGCCCGAAGAAAGGAAAAGAAAATGGACATGATGCTAAGTAGTGCCTGACATAAGAAAAAAACATTAAAATTGAAATTAAAAAAAAGGGGTAAGATCCAGTACTTTGGAATATGCGTGATCTTTGCTAAAGATTTTCTGGTTATATATATTTTCCCTAAAAATCCGGGAAGCTAGTTTTATTACAATAATGTTTGTCGTACAACAGAAATATTCAACGTGTGTTATAGATAATATGGAATATGTGCTATATGTATAGCACATGTACGTATAACACATGTGTTATATTATGCCTAACATATGTTGGATACTAGTTGGACGTATTTCTATTGTACGGTAAATATTATTGATTTTATTGAGAGGTAGTAGTAGTAACATTGGAAACCATACAATTTTCTTTCTATCTTTCTTTACTTTGTAAGTTTAGAGGAGGGTCACATACAAATTAGAAAAGGTAGAAAGTAGTGATGAGGCAGTGCCAATTTTTTATCAGTATATATATATATATCTTTAAACATTGGCCTATCATATAGCAAAATAAGCCCAAGTTGTGTTCTGGCTTTTTGGAATTTTTGTGAAGGGAAAATTTTAAAAAGTAAGGATGTTGGTTGGGAATGATGATTTTGTGGTTAACATGGAACGATTTCATAACCAATCATGAAAATGATGGGTTGTACGGACTGTGCTGGGTAGGCAAAGCAAATATTCAGATCATCATGCCCTCAATTTTTTATTTCTTCTCTACTAAATATTCACTTTTTATAAAAAAAATGTTAAAAGAGCAAACAAAATTTCTCAAGTTTTAGAATAATGCGATAAAAAAAATTAATAAATCAGTCAATTGATTCATTTTGACTTTGTTTTTTTACCCAAATAGTCATTGGGATTGTAATAGACTAAAAAAGTGTAGTCCAAAATTTTATTTATCGACTGATTTTTCATTGTACATGTAGCATCATTAAAAAAAATAATCTACAACATATTTACATTTAATATATATCTAACGTACATGAATCTTAGTGAGATTGAAATATGTACAATTATGTTAAGTGAGATTAGTGGGTTTAAAATTAATATTTTTATATGTTAGATAGATTGAATATGTATTAATGTTATATATACAGTAAAATTGAAATATGCTAATGGTTATATGGTTGGATAGGCAAATGAGTTATACACAGTTGTGAATACAGAACTTTGATAAGGACAATTTATAATCATAGAGTTCTTATAAAAATAGTTACAGGATCGGATAAACTAACTGATGTCGACAAGTTTTCCCATCTAAATTAAGGAAAATGATAATATAGATTTGAATTTATAGTGAACCCTACACGGCTCAACATATTAACCAATAGTTTCATAATATTATTATAGTTATAACTTTTAATTATATCTTAAATGGTTGATATGTTGTCACGTGTAGGGTTCACCGTGAACTCGAGTCTATATTAACGTTACTTCTAAATTAATCAACTTTTTTATTTTTAATTTTTCAAAACGTGTGATAATCTTTTTGATGGGATAGCACTACTCTCATGAGATTTGAACGAATCAAATCAGAATTACCTCAAAGTTTTACTAAGTTCAACTTTTAAACATTAATTTTTGAAACAATTGTCAAATCTATTATTCATCTATGTCATAAGAGAGAGAGAGGGGAGAGCGATGATGAATTAGTTAGTTAGATTGCAGTGGGATTCTTTGTTGGTGTGCAACAACAACATATGAACATACACAAACCCAAGTATGGAAGATGGGTGCGTATCTATTATAAAATCAGTTATTATTAATTATCGTATTCAACTTTTTAATATTATTAATTTAATTTTTAAAATATTGAGTTAATGTATAATATTAAAAGTTGAATAAATAATTTGAAGAAGTTAAATTATTATATGTGATGAGAGATTTTTTGAGCTAGAAAAAACATTTCCCTTTTCTAATAGCATTATGGCACGTGACACGTGTTGATAAGAGCACGTGGAAATCACATGGCAGAGGATCTGAGGAGATAGAGAATGGAAGGGTAAGGGAAAGGAGTGGTGTGTGGGAGTGTATGTGAAAATAAGTGTGAAGTGGTGAAGAAAGAAGAAGATGCTTCTGTCCCTTACCTCTACAGTCTTTGTTTGGTCACAGTCCTTTTATTTTCACTAGTACATACATGTCCCTTCCTCACCTCAACCTCCATCCATCAATAAATACACTACAAATAAATGTTATATATATGTACACTCAAATTATAAAATTATATTGATATACTTCTTGTTTATCTCGTGTGAACGGTACATTAAGCTATGCAAGGTAAAAATCACCTAAATTAAGTGAAATTGAATTTTATTAGATTTAAGGAAAATTCTATGTAATTTACTTACTACTACTGTTTTTTTTTTAATGTTTAATATATTTTGACTGAGTAGCGAGCAACATTAATTTGACGACGTCGCTGATAATATATATATATAAGAGAGTTTGCAGAAGGAGACAGTGACGAGTCAGTGAAAGGCATTGGGTGGTAGTACCAAGTACCTCTCTCTCTTTTTGCTCCTTCAATGACTGCTGCATTGCATATAAATTAAAGGGAAAATCAATAATAATAATCAATTAATTAAAAATAAATAAAGAAAGAAAGAAAAAGAAATAGTACAAACAATATATGTGGGACATCTTATCCTTGATGGTGGCCTGGCCTAACCTTGTGTTCCCATCCCTGGATACCACCATCTATATATAACTATAAGTAATGATATTCGTACATATGAAATGATATGTATAGGATACATATGCTTTGATTCAATGATGGAGAAAATAAGTGTAAGTGAGAAGTGATATTATATCAAAATCCAAAGGTGATAAAGTGAGTGTAGAAGATATGTAAGAGAAAAGTGTATGTACAAATAGTATTAGTGTATAACTATCAATTATCTTCATTTTGAATGATCAATCTTATTTCTATTTCTATTGATTAATTTTATATGTACATTATTAAATTAGTTATTATATGTAATAATTTATTTTTTTTAAATTATTAATTTAATTTTTTATATTATATATGAATTCAATATTTTAAAAGTTAAATTAATAATATTAAAAAATTGAATTATTTTTTTTTACAAGAATCATTTGATTTCTCATTTCTATTTCTATATCTATTGCTATATATCTCGTCGTTCTAAACTTCCTCCAATATTATTAATTATATATATATATATATATTCGATTTTAAAAAGTTTGATTAATCTTTATTATTTGATACAATATTACACCGTAAATTTTAGTTAATTATATACTTCTACATGTAATATTTTGTCAAGATAGTTTGTGATTGAGTCAAATTTTTTATAGACATGATATATATATATATATATATATATATATATATATATATATATATAAAATTGAATATTTGTATAAATTATATACGTATATATACTAATAATATATTTAAATTAAATTTTTAGAACATAATGAAAATAGTAATTCATGATAGTTATTAAAGATTTTAATATATTTAATAAGTAAGTTTATTATCTGGATCAGATTAATTAAGTGTTCGTTTGATTGTTTTTTAGAAGAAAAAAAAAGTACTTAATTTTTAAAAATAAGCACTTTACGATTTAGTTGCACTTTGTTTGTGTTTTTCTTAAAAAAAAAAAAAAAACTGAATATTTTACAAGTAGATAGAGACATAATGATATATAGAGGCAGTTGAAGGAAAAAAATATTAATATTTCAACTATTTTCTTCATAGACTTTATAAAATGAGAAGATCAACATTTTACTAAATTATCACTAAATAATTATCATTGGTGCAATTATTATGAATCCAATATTTTATGCATAAAAGTAAATTTAAAAAAATTTTAATTGTATATAATAACTTAGAATAAAATCTTAGAACATAAATTAAAAATTATATTAATCTATACAAAAATTAATAATATTTATTATGTAACTTCAATCATAGATAAATTAAATTTTTATCAGTCCAATATCTAGTACAATAATACTTAAAATTAAATTAAATTAAATTATTTTTAGTCATACATAAATTAAAATAAAAAATTATTTAAAATTGTTATCATGTGTATAAAATGTTTCTTAATTATAACATCATCATTAAAAAGAAATGTGCTTTTATGTTCTTAACAGTAATTTTAACCATAAAAAGAATTTTACATCCATTCTATCCAAATAGTCTAACAACTTGTGATTCCGACAAAAAGTATTTTTATAATTTCATACAAATATATAAAATTTCTGATTCTGCTTCTATCTGTTTCTACTTCCGCTTCTGATTATACTCTCGTAATCTTATACAAATGAGTCCTAGGTCTTTCAGATAAAATTAGTGGTCAAAACTTTTAGTGTTCGGTGCAAATCAATTATAATTACTAAAATATGCTTTTAGTTTGATTTTTCTAGTTCTTCAAGTTCATTTCCTTGTATTTGTGGATGACCTTATGAGAAATTATTAGGCTTTATTTGTGAGTTATGAGGGGAGGTGAAAGTTATGGAGAACAAGGAAGCCGGAGGGGAACTGATTTCTTTTCTCCATTAAGCTCTAATTAATCAATTAATTAATCAATCTTTCTTGATTTTATGTGAATCTTAGCTTGGAATATTGTGTTTGCATAGCAAGATATCCTTGAGCTAGCAAGTTGCATTTCAATTTCCAATAATTGAAGACTATGCTGCTACTTTTTCTTTCTTTTTGTTTGCAAATTGAGCATAATGCAATTTGTATTGTTGGACAGAGTTTTATTGTATTTTTCATTATTCTTTTTATTTAATTTTTATATATATAGTTTCAGTATTTGTCAATCCATCAATATTAGGGAATGCATGGCTCTTAAACACATAGAACATTCATAAAAAACTTATCAGACCGTCCACCACATATTAGAATTCGCTTGTTATCAATCACTTGTGCCAACCTTTGGTGCCATGTTTTATTATTAATTACAAATATGAATTATATATGGATGATAATTAAGATTAGCCTCATGGCATGGTTTAGCACCAAGTATTGAAACATTGATCAGTGCATAAGCATACTAGTTGAATTAAGGGGCCCATTATTGGGTCTAGTGTGAGGGATGGAAGTGGGGTCAGTTCTGTATATTGGGCCATGACCCACAAACTTTACAGCCTAATTGGATATTATGCATCTCAATTCTGAAGGATACGTGCCCAATCCCACTAATATATAATCCTTTAGTTATAGACATAGATGGTAAGCGATTTGTTGTCCCTTAATCAAGGTTTCATATTCAAATTATGTTTATAAAAAAATATTGAGTTTAATTTTGATGCACTGACAATGTAAAAGTATTTTACACTATTATCCAATTAAAATAATTTTTCAAGTAGTTGAAGAGGGAAAACACAATCATTACTGACGTGACAACACATTATTTGATGACTATGTAAAAAATAGTACATTGTCAGTGAATAAAAATTAAATCCAAAAATATTTTGCTAATAGTCTCATTTATTATTTCTAAGAATATGATCCGGAACGACAAATTAGTTGCAGGATACTCTGGTGGGTATGAAAAGAAAATAACCCCGTAGCTAGCATGTAGGCATGCACCATGTTTGATCACGTAAAACGTCAACACACGTCCGTATAGTCATCATGTCATCACCAATTTGGAAGTCTCACTCTCACTCTCATGTATATATGTATATATTGATATTGATATATTGATGATGGGCTTGATTTGTTTTTTGATCAATGCAAGAATTTAACAAGAACTTTTTTTCATTCAGCTCTATCATGAGAGCATAGAATTCTGAAAAATGTGCACAAAAATAAATTGGAATGTATATTCAAATTGTGAAGTCACATTATATGGCCATACCCCCATGTGCCATCCATTCTGTAAAGGGATTTTTCTTATTTTTCTTCTTAAAAGGAAAAACAATATGTAACTGTGCCATGGTTTGACATGAAATGACATCATCTTTCATATCCTTTTTTGTGAAAAGAATATATATATATTCATTTAGAAAATAGAACGTGCCCTTGATGGAAAAATAATATTTGAAGAATACTATATATATATACTATTTATATATATATATATATGTGGTCAATCTTAAAGACGGATGCCAAAAAAAAAATGGGACTTGGGAGCCTAAAAGAATGAGGTTAAAAAATATACGTAATGTTTTTTTAATGACACATATTATTATATAGAGCATTGTTAGAGGCACAACAAAAAACCAGTCAAAACAGCTAATAATAGGAAATTGAGCCTAAATCACTCAGCCCATTAACAAAGATACACATGGTTAATAATGTTATTTGGGCCAAAAGTGTTAAAATGGGCTTTGTTGGCTGTTTAGGCTGGAAAAATGTTGTTCTCCAAGCATTTATGTATTATATATGATACACAACACATGTTAGATACTAGTGGGATGTATTTCTATTGTACAACAAACAAAACAATGACTTGATGAACAAATTACACGCTATTATGATAATTTTGAAACTAAGAGTTTGACCTATATATAGTTTCATCATATGACCATATAGATATGTGAAAAAACAAGTAAAACTATACTTACAACACTAATATATATAGTAGCTAGTTATACAATATTCTTCATGACGATTGAATTATGTATAAATCTCATCTCTAAATTCAAATATTTAAATATTATATAATTGTTATAAATATTTATATTTTGCATGCACCGGAATTTTTTTTCATATAGAACTATCACTATCAATTTTAATACAGAGATGCACCACACACTTACACACACCCTCGTAGTTAGAGAAGAAAGAAACCGTAGGGCCTCTCCGATCCGATCCGTTTCATACAGAGAATTAAAAAATTATAATAAATAAATGAATTACAATAATTTTTTATTAAAAAAACTTGTCTTAAAAAATTAATTTTTAATAAACTAAGTAATTATGACTTAAAATTACTTTATTAATGAATTTTAACTAATTATTATTGTATAAATAGTAGTATTTATAAATGAAAAGAGGGTGTGCACTTTATTTTGTTTTTGTTATTATTATTATTATTATTATTATTATTATTATTATTATTATGAGCATAGCTAGAGACACAACAAAAAAATCAGTCAAAACAACCAACAAATAGGAATTTGGGCCACAATCACTCAGCCTATTAAAAATATACTCATGATTAAAAGTGATAATTGTGCCATAAAGTGTTAAATGAGCTTTGTTGGCTGTTTTGGCTGGTTTTTTGTTATGTCCCGATTACTTGTGTATTAGTATTATTATTATTATTATTATGCGAATGAAATATAAAATGTTGTGAATATCTGTTAGGTATACCCCACATATCTCAGTCATGTTGTCCTCAAGCAGAGCACTAGATGCCTATTCCATCTCTCTATCATTGTAAGTCATTTTCAGTTCCCTGTTGGCTAAAGAACCTATCATCATCATCAACCTAAGTCCCCTCCCTCCTCCCTCAACCCCACCCTCCAACACTTGCAATCATTTATTTCATTTCCACTACTTCTTCCTCACCACTTCATCATCATATACATACATACATGAAAAATTTTAGATATATATATACTCACATCAATATCAAATCATTAATATAAATCTAATTGTCAACTTTGCTTATTGATATGACTAATTAATTAAGATCTCCACTACTAGTTTATATGTATATCATCTTCCAATTATATATTAGTATGCATTAATTAATAATTAGGTCTTCATGCTATATATATAAACATCTTCAGCTTTGTTTTCATGCATGTTTCCATAACTCAAACCTAGAGAGAGAGAGAGAGAGAGCTAGAGACATTATATACATCCACATGATTAATGATTATTATTAAAATTAATTAATTAATTGTGAAAGATAGATGATATGATGTAGATGTTGTGGTGATGGAAGAGAGACAAATAAACATACATAATATACACACACACAATAATAATGATAATGATAATTATGCAAAATTTGACAAGAATTGAAGTAAGTCAATTATTAATAATTTGAAACAACAATACATATGTGGCAGCATATGTTTCATGGGGATGGAGCAACTAAACGTGTTTTAGTTAAAGGTTAAAATTACAGCCTAGAAGTGGACCTGACCTATACTTATAAGTCCAACTAGTTTTGTCCTAGTTACTTGTCCAACAAATGGGACAATAATTATGATGGGTCACAAAACAATCAATAAATATAATATTATTGTTATATATGAGTGCTAATTAATAACTAATAATATTTGTCGTACAACAGAAACATGTTTAACTAGTATCAAATGCTTATACATATTACGGAATGTGTGCTATATGCACACATACGTATAACATACACTCTGTATTATGTATAGCACACGTTGAAAATTAGTTGAATGTATTTCTGCTGCACGATAAATATTATTTATTAATAACCTATGATGGATAGATGGAGTAGTAGTGTAGTGATAAGAGGGAAATATAATCATTTTCCAAGCTAAGGAGCTAGCAATAGCATTGAAGAAAGAAAGTGGGATTTGATCAGATATCTATGAGAGAGAAGTTGAACATATATAACTGTATCACATTATTAACAGCAACTCAACTCATCAGAAATAATAATAATAAGTACTTCAGTTTTTATTATGATCATTATGATCATCATGATCATATACAAGCTCCCTCTATAGCTATATACTATAGTGATTGCTACTTGTTATGCATGTTGCTGAAAGGCTTTCATGGATCAGTCACTTTCTGTTTGACTAACATGAGCAAAAAGGATTTCCTCCTTTTTTTTTTCAAAAAGTAAAATAAAATATTAGTGTTGTCAAGATAATGGACGATTTGATACTCATAAATTAAAACTACATGTGTGTTTCTACTCATCAACTTAAATTTTTAGAAAATATATTTTCATCACATCAAATTAGATTCATATGATTGTAAATTTGATTCTTATTATCAATCTCTAATTATGGGAAAAAATTACACTCAAACCTAAAAAAATATTTACATATAAGAATATAAAACTATATATTCATATATTTTTACTAATGAATTTTTTTATTGCCACTGGATTGAATTATGGCGATAGATTGAAACTGATCAGAAGTCTTATTTTATTTTATAGATTTTCTCTCGGATATTAGTGGTAGTTGATAATTGACGATTAATTTCTAGTTCCAACGATGAATATGAAGTTGATCATATGAGTTTTTTACATACACACACCACTTCGCTCTAAGATCGAACTCAAAACATAATAGTTAAACAATTCAAGCATCTACTATTTGTACTAAGTTTTCGAATTCTTATGTTGAAGTATATAAAAATAATAACAGTATTTGTTATACAACATAAATATGTCCAACGAGTATCCAAGTGTGCTATTATATAATACATAATGTGTGCTACGCATATAGCATACGTTGGATGTTAGTTGAATGTATTTCCGTTGTACGACAAATATTATTGTAAAAATAATGAAGGCGTCATTATATATTTTGGACATATATATATACGTGTACTATATGTACGTAGTGAGTGCGAATATTGTCCTAGTGTGGGGAAATAATAACTCCATAATTGGCCCTTCGATCTTCTTGGATCAATTGATTGATATAATTTTATTCATGCAAGTGATGACTCAGTCTCTACAATGTTGAAAAGTTAAGGAAACTGATAACTGTGATAGTAACATAAGGGGAAGTGGGTGTTGTGCACTTACCCTTTTTCCTTTGGGTTGTGGATGGCTACCATAGTGGGTAGGCAAAGCTTTTCTTGGCCAAGATTGCGACTTCCAATCCGATTTATGGATTCACGTGATCCCTCTATTTCGACCTTTTCTCCTTTCTATTACACTCACAACTCGCAGACTTTTTTATGCATTTTGACCATCTTATTATTTCCCCTCAATTCCCTCTCCCCATTACACTCCATTGGACTTTTCTCATTTTCTTCCACTACCTTCTCTTTTACTATACATATATGATAATTTATAAAAACAACACTATAGATATCAATGGTGCTGATCGTACAACATAAATGCGTTCAACTACTATCCATTGTGTGCTATACATAATATGAAATGTGTGTTATATGTACGTGTGTTATACATATAACCACATTTTCTATTATGTATAGCACACGTTAGATACTAATTGGACGTATTTCTATTGCACGATAAACATTATTATATAGGTATTTATATAGATATGTTCGTTATGTGTCCACCTATATTATCCATCCATTCAAAATAATAAGCAATTTTATTATTACATGTACTCTATATATTAATTTGGGTCTAGAGAAGAAAATATATTTGGGTGAATATGAGAATTTTTTCTCTCTCTCTCTATATATATAATAATAGTTGTATAAGAAAGTTATTTTTTTAATATGTGTTCCTTATATTTAGTTTTATATAGTCGATAGTTAATTAAATTTTTTAAATATCTAGTCAAAGTTTAAGGAACTTCCTTTTCAAATGGATTAGTTATTGTTGTCAACGAAAAATATGTTGAACATAAAAAGATTTATGAAAAAATAATTAATTTATTAACAAAATAATTACTCTATGATCTTTTTCTTATTATTGTATTACGATAAAGACATATAAAATAGTAATTGAAGAGTATAACTTTCTCTTATTTTCAGGAAAAAAAATCACCTACTAATATAGAATTAGACCTGTACTAGAGAATGACCATGGCATACGCACTATAACTATTAGGATGTGTTTAATATGAGAGTAATAAAATTGAAGTGAAAATTTCATGTATTAAATTTATTCTAGTTTAGTTCATGAAATATTACCCTTATTTTTATCTGGGACTAAACAAGTCTTTACATTATATTTATTGAAATGAATCGTGTACGTGCAAAAGAAAAAAACATAACACATATTAATTTTTTAAAAGTAACTTGTATTAGCTACTATAGTTTGCCATTACTATTCGAGTAGAGTCTATGTTAAGGTCGATTCATTAACCTACCTAAAAAGGAATACCTATATCAATAGTGCTAAGTGGAAAATAAAAAACCAGCCCATACAGTCAATGGGCCTATTTTGACTTTGGTTTTGACCCAAATAATCATTGAAATTGTAATGAGCTGAGTAATTATGACCTAAAATCTCATTTATTGGCTGGTTGAACTAGTTTTGTATTGTTCATTTAACATCACTCTACTTATATATGAATTGAATTTCAAACTATACTTTTATGATTTCTTGTTTGGTTATTGTTATAATCAATAAAGTATAAATAAACATTAAAATGACGACTATTGATTACAACTATATAATCCGAATAATAAAAAACAATAGTTTAATTAATTTCTATGACGGACCCCTATCTATCATTTATTTAAAACATGTTAGTTTTATCATAAAATATAATTGTAAGCTAGAATATTAATGGAGCAAAGAAAAAAAAACGTGTCTTTAATAATATGCTTTTAATTTGAAGGTGCCCTACACATTGTATATACGATAATACTTGTTTTGTAGAATAAAAATAAGTCATATTAATATTCAACATATATTATACATAATATATAATACATGTTATATATATAGCACACATACATATACATATGATACACATGATATATTATATATAATACACGTTAGATACTAGTTTAACGTATTTCTTTTGTATAATAAATATTCCTGATTGTATATTACTGTGTGACCATTGAAAGTGGTTAAGTCGTGGCATCCAGCTCGACCCTTCACAAAGGGGTGCTTTCCAATTCATGTTTACAGCTTTCCACCAACATTTGTTGGCTGTAAACTGCAATCGAACTATCACAAAATTTAAAATAAAAAATAAATGCATATTTATTATATGTGTTCTATTCCAACATTCACATCCACCTAACACCAAAACTATTGAGCTATATAGGTATATATAATTAGAAAAAAAAATCAATAATATTACATGTACAAGAAAAAATTAACAATTCAGTAAAAAAAAAAAACTCAAAATATTATTTATTTATACTATTTATGCACTTAATGTTCACATAATAGACATCTACTATCGAAATGCACGGTACACAACATATAATTTCTTTCGGATATTGAAACCAAAATCCTTAGCTTCTTGGTCTTCTTGATACCAACATATAACATATATATAACATATGATGGAATACATATACAAATAATTAAAGCAAATACACATTATAGACTAAAAGAAATGAATACATGCACATAAATATATGATTACATATTAAAGTGTTTTGTCATTAGTACATATACTATATAAGTCACCTAATAGACATGTCATCACACTAGAAATATACATACAATTGTGATACAAATGCATCTACATAGTTAAATAGTTACATATAAAATTTTTTAAAAATATAATTTAATCTTAAATTACTTATCTGTGCGCATACTATAAATTTTATTATACATATTGTCATATTAGAAATGTTCATATATTACTGATATAGATATACATGTATACAAAATAGTGGCATGTTAATTAAATTATTTGAAAGCACATATACTATAAACCTATTAATGCACATATTGACACATTAGAAATGCACGTATAATTGCAATATAAAAGCAATACACAATTAATTGATTGAATATAAATCACAATAGAAATACGTCCAATTTGTATCCAACGTGTGCTATACGTATATCACATATACGTATAGCACACATCCTGTAACATAGACAGCACACGTTGAATATAAGTTGGACGTATTTCTGTTGTACGTCAAGTATTATTGGATTTAAATAGGTAAATGGATACGCAAAGAGAAATGTTGGTGGTACAACAACACTACATCCAACGTACAAAAATACGTACATGACCCCATAAATAACATTAATAACATTACTGTTCACTTACTTGAATTAATGTGAATGAGATTATTATTCAATGCTTGTTGTACAATAGAAATATATTCAATTATTATTCAACATGTGCTATATATATTGTGTGTCATATGTAAAATATATTACACATTATGTATAATACACATTGAATAGTTATTGGATGATATTCCTGATGGTATTATGCTTGATTCAGGTATAGTGTTGGGTTCTTTATTGCTTTTTTTTTTTTTTATCAAAAAAATATGTGTTATTATTATTTCACAAAAATCGAGTGAATAAGTATCTTGGGGTAATGATCTAGATACAGGGGAGGATAAGTATCCCCGACATACACCTCTTGCTTTAGCTTTTTCCTTGAAGTTTTAATTAGTATTTTATTAAGGTATTAGTGTTTTATGTGATTTCATAAGTTGGAATATAAAACAACAAATAAAATATTACCAAGCAAAAAGAGAAATTTTTATTATGAAATTTATTATTCATATGCATTTTTACCTCTTCTTTTACTTATAGTAAATCTACCACATACCCGAATTATTAATGTTTGACTATTAATTTATCTTGAACTTATGAATTTCAATATATTACAAATAATCAATAACTGAATTTGAAATACTGTCATATATGCCTAGTATATTGCTTAATTTTTTTAATATAATCTTAAGATCACTACTATCATAAAAGCCTTATATATATTTTTCCACAAAATAACCTATCAAATTTCAACAAATTACAATTATACTTTCAGGAGAAAATTTTATTTCTTAACCCTACGCACGTAAGTGAAAAATTTTACCACAAGAAATATAGTAATACTTTTGATAGGATTTTTGGTTACAAGTACTTATGATAGTGACTTGGTGAGTATATGTGTAGGAACTAGTTATCTTTTATGAAGTAAAAAGTAGGCACCAATTTAATATCTGTGGCTGAAACTATCATTGAAATTTATACCTAATAAGTATATACATGAATTTTGCCGAACTCTTTTCTGAGATGATAAAAAGGAACCCAATCAATAATAATCTTTTGTATTCGTTTTGAACTCTTTTTCCATTGTATCGGTGGCTACATTACTTTACATGTAAAATGTAAGACTAATGATAGTCACTATCAATCATCATATATAATAATTAATTTTTTTAATTATTAATCTAACTTTTAAAATATTAGTTTAACGTATAATATTAAAAATTGAATTAATAAATTTAAGAAGTTGAATTATTATATATGATAACTAATTTTGTGATGTACAATAAAAAAAATATTTATGAAAATGTAAAGAGAGTGGTTCACGTCTGTTTTTGGTGTGGGCAGTATTAAAAAGGAACGCATGGTTTTCAGATAAATAGTAGGAAAGCTCCATTTATACGATTTAAGAGAGACAAACACTTTACCCACGAAAATCAATTACTCAAGGGGTCCAATTTTGAACAAAGTGCAAATAAACTTTATTATTGTCATTTCATTCTCTTTAATTTTCTTTAGTAAACTTCTGTTTTTCTTTTTCTTAAATTTCATTCACCGTTGTTACGCTTTTAATTTGTTGTTTCTGGTAAGATTTTGGTAGAACTGCTTTTAATTTTGATGTACTGAGGACAGTGTAAAGATATTTTACACTGATATCTAATAAAATTACTCAATTTTTATGACTTTTTAAGTAGTGAAAAAGATAAAACACAATTATGACGAATGTGACAGCAGGATGACTGTGTAAAAAAGTTATACATGATTAGTAGATAAAAATTAAATCTTTAAAATAATTATTTTTAAAATAATTGATTTGTGTTAAAAAAATATTAAAAAATAGATTTAAGAAGATTATGAGATAATAAAAGTAAAAGTTAATGTTTTCATCTTCTATTACAATCAATTATTTTTAAAATTAACTACTTATTTAAAAAATAGAGGAATTTCAAACAAACAATTTTACTTTTTTATAAATTGATTATTTTCAACTCAACTGAAAAATTTGCACCAACCAAACACACATTTATAAATTTAATAACTATAAGTATCATTCATCTATCATGGAGGAAAAATATATAATTATTTAAGGTTAAATGAATTTTTTATTCTTATACTTTTTACATCAAATTTTAAATTAAACTCTATATTTTTTCTAAAAAAAAATTGAGTTACTATAAGTATAAATATTTCTAAATAGATCTCTGTTTATGACCGACAATTATAATAATACAATTGACTTTGACTTCAATTTTCCTATTCTTATAATCCAATTGTTTGACTCACTAAGAGAAAAAATAAAAAGAACAACAAGTGTTCACAGAGACTCAATAAACTCAACATTGCAAATCATAGAGAAATTGACATAAGTAGAACCATTTAGAATCAAAAGAGCATCTTCATTTGCATATGTTGAATTAATGTTAACTATGTTTAATAATTGGTTTTTTTTTAGTTGTTTAATTTTAATTTTTAGGATTTATTTTCAGTTTCATTTAGAAAATTGAATTTGCAATTGGTGTAATTTACAAACAGGATACATCTTATTGGTTCCTGAACTGAAAAAATAGAACTTCATTAGTAGTTCAAAATTATAAAGAAATTATATTACTATACTACTTTGTTCCATATTAATAATTATTTTACCATTTATACATATTGAAACATTAATATATCTGTAATTAATTAAATCTAGATATATTTATTTTTAATATAACAAAAAATTTCAAAACAATTATTAATTAAAAATGGATGAAGTGGTTAAATTAAACTAAATCATCACAGTCCATTAGAAGTGAGGCAGAAAATATCTTCGGAAACTTTCCTCAAAGACAAATTAAACTCAAACTCTTGAGAATGCCACCAAGAAATCACCTCACACTCTAAATAATTAAATAATCAAAATAAATGAAGATATTTGGACCTTAATGTCGATCTATGCATATTTAAAAACCAAAACAAATACACAAAAAAAAAATAGTGAAAATACTTAAATACACCTCAAGCAATATATGTATATATTCCTTGCATGTCTTCCAGTAATAAAATGACATTTTAACTACCATCCACTTTAATTTCAAGAATCCACTTTTATTTGAAAAATAAAGTCATTTTATTAATGAAAATAAAATATGTCCAGTACTAACATTCTAGGTACATCTAAGATTTTTTTAAAAGGAAAGAAATTTTTACTAACTAATGTCCCGAGAACATTGGTTAATGAATCAAATAAGAAAAGTCTTGTATTAGAAAATAGGAATAGATGAATTTTAATGTTTTTAAAGTGTGAAGTTCACAAAAGAGTTTTAGATCATACTTTCTTTTCACAGGTATATATATTTTAAAATAGTTCATGTATACTAATTTTATACTAAATTAATTATTTAATTTTAATACAATTAAATATTTATAGGTTACTCACTTTAAGTTATATATATTATATCTCATTCTAATATTATATTAAAATTTTTATATTGAAACAATAATATTTTTTATACTGACACAATATAATATTTATATATACTTTCCTAACTCAATATTTTATACTAATAACTAATTTAATATCAATTTAAGTATACACGAAATATATTTCTAGGATAATGATTAACAAAATTAAAATGAAAACATTACACGGATTAAAAGAGATAGTATTGGGAAATGTGAGAAAGCTATTAGTAGTAGTGTAGTGGTATATTAAAATATGACTTTTTCTAACGAATGTCGTTAATTAGGGTACTTGTTAAGAAAGTAAAATAGGAAAGTTTTATTTTGGAAACACTTATTTTTATATTTTTTATGTAATGGACCTATCATAATATTTTAAAACTTACTATTTGTATAGTAGTATCCTTGACAAGTGCCCTAAAAACACTTGTTACCAAAACCCTTAATATATTAATAATAGAATTAAAGGGGTGGAAACAAATGAGTTAGTTAAGGAGGGATAAGAAATGAAAATCCATCACTTCAAGAAAACGCTGAAATTTAGATATAGATAGACATCACGGATAGCCAATTAGGGTATCCTTTACTTGTAACTGAGGGGGTGAGGTTTATGTGTCTCCTTCTTTCAAGACAAAAATAAGGGGGGTCCTTGGGAGGAATCTAACCCTAGCCATTAACCCATTAGTCTATACCCTGTAATAATAATAATCATATGTGCCAAACATTCCAAAACAATATCTAATTAATTACACTACCCTTAGCTTCTTCTCTCCCATCCCTAGCTAGCTAAGTTTAATTTAATTTATTTTTCTATATAACATATTAACATGTTATGTTAAAGATTGGTGATCCGATCCACAAGAGAGTGCAGCAAAAAGAAAAGACGAGAGAGAATAGAATTGGAAGATGCTGACTAATTTCCTCAAAATGAGTATTGTGATGAATACAATTGGCTCAGATTACAGGAGAAACTATTTATACATACAATAATTGAAATAACTCAGCAATGGTGCTAAAACTAATTCTGCTAACTAATAACTGAATCTGTTAGTAATGGTTGACTAAGCTATATGACTATCTTATCAAGTAACACCCCCCCTCAAGCTTGGGGTGTGGAGACTGAACAAGCCAAGCTTGGAATAACATGCTGTAAATGGAGCTGGGGACAGAGCCTTAGTGAAGATGTCTGCAGGTTGCTCTTGGCTTGCTATGGGCAGTAACTTTATCAGTCCTGATTGAGCTTTCTCGCGGACAATATGACAGTCCACTTCGATATGTTTGGTTCTCTCGTGGAAGACCGGATTGGCTGCTATGTATAGGGCTGATTGGTTGTCACAATATAGGGGAATTGGTTTCTCAATGGGAAGACCAAGATCATTCATTATAAATGCAATCCATTGAGCCTCACGAACTGCTAAGGCAAGTGCCCTGTACTCTGCTTCAGAGGATGAGCTAGAGACTGTGACTTGTTTCTTACTCTTCCATGATACAAGAGAAGAACCAAGGTAGAAGCAATAACCCGAAACTGAGCGCCTTGTGTCTGCACACGAAGCCCAGTCAGAATCAGCAAATGCAGTGGGGGAAATATCGGAATCTGCTGAGAAAAAGAGGCCAGTGGCTGGTGAGTTCTTTAGATATTTGAGGACACGAAGGGCGGCATGATAATGAGCGGTGGTAGGACAATCAAGGCAATGGCTTAGCTTGCCAACAGCAAATGAGATATCAGGGCGGGTATTAGTAAGATATAACAGTCTTCCTACTAATCTGCGATATGCAGTGATGTCATGGAAGGCAGGGGCACAGTCTTTGGAGAGTTTTATTGAATAATCCATGGGGGTGGATACTGGTTTGGCGTTGATCATGTCGAATTCCTGCAGTAAATCCAACACATATTTTCTCTGATTTACAGAGATGCCACATTTGTTTCTTGCCACTTCAAATCCGATAAAGAACTTCAGATCACCAATATCCTTTATCTTAAAAGCATCATCTAAAGCAGACTTGACACGGGTTATTTCTTGTAGATCATTTCCCGATAGTATGAGGTCATCAACATAAACTAGAATGGCAGTAAAGTTTGAAGCAGATACCTTTGTGAATAGCGAGTAGTCATTCTTGGATTGTGTATAACCCATGTCAATAAGTTTGGAGCTCAATTTGTTGTGCCACTGGCGACTGGCCTGCTTTAAGCCATAGAGGGACTTCTCCAGTTTGCAAACCATGCCTTGTTCGGGTGCATTTAGTCCATCAGGCAGCTTTATATATACTTCCTCCAATAGGTCCCCATGTAGGAAAGCTGTATTCACATCTAGCTGATGTACATGCCACTTTTTAACTGCTGCCACAGACAATAAAATCCGGATGGTGGCCATCTTTACTACCGGACTGAAGGTGTCGAAGTAATCGAAGCCGGGTCGTTGTGTGAAACCTTTAGCAACCAATCGCGCCTTATGCCTTTCAACAGAGCCATCAGGCTTAAATTTGACTTTGAAGACCCATTTGCACCCTATGGCCTTTTTCCCTTTAGGTAGATGAGTGAGGATCCATGTATTGTTGTGCTCCAAAGCAGCTAACTCAGCAGTTATAGCATCTCTCCAACAGGGTTCAGTGACAGCTTCTTCATATTTAGTTGGTTCATGCATGGAAGACACAGCCAAACAAAATGCAGTGTGTTTTAGAGATGTTTGTGTATATGAAATGTAATGAGAGATTGGATACCTGATGTTGTGAGAGGATTGGTGTATAGGAACAGAACTCACTTGCATGCAATTATAGTCTTTTAAGTGTGCAGGTGGTTTTCGAATCCTAGATGATTTTCTTATGTTTGGTTGTGATGTGTTTGATGAATGAGGGAAATTCGGCTCAATGACAGGATGTGGACATGCAGTAGGATTGTTTGTTTGTGTAGAGGCTGGTGTAATTGGAGTATTGGTACGAAAGGAGCCAGAGTCAGCTATTTGTGGAGATGACAATATATCAGGTGGATCAAGTGTATGTGAGTTAATTGGTACAATAGATGTGTCAATGTCAGGGAATGTGAGCAGTGGATTAGGTGCTGAAAAGTTTGTGTCCCTTATGTTATTTTCAATAGTGGCAGATTGAAAGAATGGTAGCACATGTTCATAGAATCTAGCATCTCTAGAAACAATGAATTCTCTTGTTTCAAGATCCATGAACAAAAAACCTTTTGTTCCTGATTTGTGGCCCAGGAAGACACACTTCCTTGCCCTTTTATCCAGTTTAGATCTGTTTTGTTTTAAAGTGCATATGTAAGCAAGACATCCAAAAACCTTTAGTTGCATGTAATCAGGATCTTGATTGTGCAAAATCTTGTATGGATTTTCATTATGCATTAGAGAGCTGGGTAGTCTATTTATTAAGTGTATAGCGTGACTAACAGCCAGGTTCCAAAACTTTTTAGGTAAATGAGAATGGAATAGAATAGCTCTAGCAACTTGCAATATATGTTGATGTTTTCTTTCAACTATTCCATTTTGTTGTGGGGTTTCCACACATGAAGTTTGGTGCAAAATACCATTCTCATTGTAAAACTTGGACATTTGGAATTCTTTGCCATTATCTGTTCTTATTACTTTCACTGTAGTGTTGAATTGAGTTTGAACAAGTTTGATAAAGTTTTGGACCAAAGCAGCAGCCTCAGATTTGAGCCTCATGAAAAAAACCCAAGTGAATCTGCTATGGTCATCCACTACAGTGAGGAAGTACTTGAAACCATTGATTGATGTAATGGAAAGAGGTCCCCAAATGTCTATGTGTATTAGATCAAAGCATTTGGCTGATTTAGACATGCTATCAGGAAAACATAATCTCTTTTGCTTTGCATAATGACAAGAATCACATGGAGCTGCACAATCATTTTTATTCAAATTTCGAAAGATGGGATACAATTGCTTTACATTTTTCAATCTGCTATAAGGGATATGTCCTAATCTAAAATGCCACAAATCCTTTTGGGAGACTTTAGGTAATGAAGAGTGTGATGTATCTATGCTAGTGCAGGTTGTATTCACTTTGTGCTGTGCTGACTCTGGTTTGATTGCATATAATCCATCATGGAGTTCAGCTACACCAATCTTCTTCTGAGAAGGGTAATCCTGAATCTCACAGCCAAATTTGTTAATGACAAATTGGCAATCAATTGAATGAATGAGATGAGATGCTGAGATAAGATTGAATGCAAAAGTGGGAATGTACAAGACATTTGTAAGGTATAAGGATTTTGAGAACCTTACAGAACCAGATATGTATGCAGCAACAATTTGTTTATTTGGTAGTTTGACTCTAATGGGTTTTATGTATTTATATGTATGAAATGCATTTAAAGAATGTGACACATGAATGGTGGCCCCTGTATCTATGATCCAGAGGTCATTATTTTCAGAAAGTGCAGACCATGAAACTTGGTTACCTTAGTTAGTGGATGAAGAGACTTGATTTACATTATGAACTTGCTGAGTATTTTGATGTTGGAGTAGTGCTAGCAGTGCTTGTTTCTGCTCGGGAGTGAAAAGAGTATCATGCTTCTCACCTTCTTCCTTGTAGAGTGAAATTACATTATCCTCATCATTCTCTGGACAAGTAACAACACTATTGATCGCTTTCTGTTTGAGGTGGGGAGGTAATCCATGTTTCTTGTAGCAGGTGTCAACTAAATGCCCAATTTTGTTGCAGTATGAACATAGTAACTTGTAGTTCCTTCCACCTCTACCTCCTCTTCCACGACCCCTGCCTCTTGAGCCGTGAGATGAGAATGTGTTTGAAGTAACAGAAGCGATGAAAGACTTGGATTCTGCAGTATCCAAATTTAAAGAGTGTCTTTCTTGCTGAATTAACATGGAGAAAACTTCATCAATTGACGGCAATGGCTTCATCAGCATTATTTGCGAACGTGTGGGAGCATACTGCTCATCGAGTCCACGAAGGAACCTTACCACGTACGTATCTTTCTTGTGGTTTCTGACAATTCCCAAGCCGCAATCACAGGTAGGAGAACACACACATTTGGGAATTGGCCTGAAATTTTCAAGTTCTTCCCATATTGCCTTTAGCTTGGTGAAATACAGAGTAATGCTCAATTCTCCTTGTTTTGTCAGGAACAACTCTTCTTCTAATTCAGCAATTCTAAACACATCACCTTGATAAAATCTTTGCTTTAGTTCAGTCCACAGAGCAAACGCATTGTCATTCCATAACACACTCTGAGCAATTTCTGAATTCAGTGAGTGTTTGATCCAAGAAACCACGAAGGTGTTGCATCTGTCCCAGGCAGTGAAGGTTGGATCGTTTTTGTCAGGTTTCAGCAAGCTTCCATCAATGAAAGGTATTTTGTTCTTTGATTTCAAGGCAGTAAGCATGTTTTGAGCCCAAGAATGATAGTTCTTACTATCAAGAACTTGCGAAATCAAAGATATACCTGGATTCTCACCAGGATGAACATAGTAGGGGCTCATCGAATCCATGGAAGGATTGAGGCTCGCTTTCGAAGCTGCAGCTTGGATGGCATTGATTTGAGCTACCAATTGTGCGAGACTCTGAAGATCAATCCCTGTAATGGTGCTATCCGATCCTTGATTCATCACTTGTTCAACGAGATTGGCCATTGAGGCACGAATCGAAATCTCGTTCGGAAGAGGAAATGATCAATTCCTTTCTCAATCTCGATCTACAACGCACTCTGGCACGCTCACCGCACCATGTTAAAGATTGGTGATCCGATCCACAAGAGAGTGCAGCAAAAAGAAAAGACGAGAGAGAATAGAATTGGAAGATGCTGACTAATTTCCTCAAAATGAGTATTGTGATGAATACAATTGGCTCAGATTACAGGAGAAACTATTTATACATACAATAATTGAAATAACTCAGCAATGGTGCTAAAACTAATTCTGCTAACTAATAACTGAATCTGTTAGTAATGGTTGACTAAGCTATATGACTATCTTATCAAGTAACATGTTATGCATATTGTGCAATAAATTTGAGGTGTGGAAAGATCTTTGCCTGCTTGCAAGTATGCATTACTAGATACTATTTGTCTTCTTGTCTCCTAATTAATAATAATTTACATGCTTCTAATAATAATATATACTTAATTAAGGATATGCATTTGAAAGATCATACATTTCTTCCAAAGCAATTAATTAATTGTTTTTGGTTTCTTCTGATCCTTTTATATATATTTGCCTAAGTTGTTTATTTTTTTTTATAAATTATTATATTTGTTTTAATAATATATATATAAATATGAAATGGGACATAGACATTGGGAAGGATGGGAGGGCAGAGATTCCAGTTCCTTTAATTGAAGAAAGGGATGGGGCATCCTTTCAGTTTCAACACCTGTTCCTTGACCAAAGACTATGGTGCCACTCTTTCCACCCATACCAAACTTCTTCAATCCCATTCTCTCCCAACCCCCAAACTATAATATATATATATATATATATATAATTTCAATTTATTAATAACTCTATGTAGTAGTACTCATCATCACAATCTAAATATAAGTAATTAACTTTATATTTTACTGCTTAAAGAAATCATATATATTTAAGCAATTTAATTAGATAATACTTAGAAAGAAAAAGTTATACATATTGATCATCAAATAATTGCGACCTGATTAATTAATTTGAGGTGAGACTTTTATAAGAAGGTAAATCGTTGATTATGAGACTATTTTCATAGAAAATGTTAGGAATCAAACCTCTAAATAAATGTACATAGTCAAACTAACTATATTAATTGTATTAGAACACACTATTATAAAGAGCGTTGCTATTTACACAATAAAAAATCCATCAAAACCAGTTAATATAGAAATTCTGGGACATAATTATCTAGTCAATTAAAAACTAACATTTTAAAAAGAGTTTATGTATTTTGTCAAAAATTATTAAATATGTCTATTAACCGATATGACTATTTTTTATTGTTCACACATGTTATTGTATTATAAATTTATAATGTATAATATTGAAATGTGGCTACAAGAATTTATTTTTCTTTTTCTAAAAAGGAAGAAAAATAGGAAAATGTTATATATATGGGCACTAGAGTCCATATGAGGATGCAGGAGGTTGAATAAAAATCCAAAAGTGATTGAATTGTTTTGTAGCCCCCAGCAGAGCACTTTCCTTAGCTTTTGCTTACATCACCAATTTCAGAGACTGTCCCCAACCCCTCTCTCTTTCTACACTCTACTGCTAACTTTCTCTGCCATATAGCATCGTACATCGATCATGCATTATCAATAAATGAATGTAATGTAATGTAATAGAGAGAGTACAGTTTATTAGCACTATATATAATTACCCCCTTCTTGTTTATGTATGTGACTCTCACACACAACACAAAAGCATTCTTGTTGTGCACATATTTACACACCAACAATCCGTTTAGGAAATCATAGGGAGATAGCAATGTGTTTATGTTTATATATGTTGTGTGTGTGTGTCACTTTCAAGAAATAAATAAGGGTTATAAATGGTTGTGTATGTGCGTCATATGTGCTATTATGCATAATCCAAATTCATTAATGATTAGGGCTATAACAATGGGTAATACTGCATATTTATCTCAAAATCAATCATCATCAGTCGTTATATGAAAAAAATCAATTTTGTTTTAAATTATTAATCCAACTTTTAAAATGTTGAATTATTGTATAATATCAAAAGTTGTATTAATAGTTTGAAAAAATTAGATTATTTCATATGATTGTTGATTGTGACTGATTTTATAATGTACAAAAATTATTTTTTTTGTTAATGTTGAATGGTAGTGTGCTATATACCATGTATAATCTAAATTAACTAATGATTTAGCTATAATAAGGATCACGAATATAATAAAACTTTACAAAATTCCCATTTTTATAATTTAATAATCATTTTTTTCAATATGTTGGTTATAACAGAATACCTTCAATGAACATCCAACATATGTTATACATAATATGAAATATATGTTATATGTATAGCATACGTTGGATGCTCGTTGGACGTATTTCTATTGTACAACAAATATTACCGGGATTATTTTTGGGATTTCATGATGTTTAATTGATGGATGGTCAAAGGGGGGATAAGAGCATAATGGGGTGTGAAGCTTTTTGTGGAGTGTCAGAGAGAGTAGTAAGAGGGGAAATGAAAGTAATGAGTTGTTCTCTTTTTAGTCATTGTGTAAACATACAGAGCATATTATATATACATTCATTGATTCATTGAAGTAATAAGTAAGTAAGTGAGTGAGTAGTGCATTATGTAGCAGGTGGTGGAAAGAAAGAAATTAGATGCCGACTCTGAATGAGAGAGAGAATGTGTGTATGTATGTGTTCATATTCAAGAATATAGATTGTGTCGTTGAATTTTCCTTTTCTGCATTTCATCATTTTCAGTTGAAAATAATAATATTCATAATAATAATAATAATGATGATGTATGTGACACCATCATGTTATGGTTACATGATTATGTTGTTGCATTATTTCTAGTTGCTGTATCTATGTCCTTTTAATTATTTATGAATGCCTTGGCTAGCTTCATACACTACTAATTAATACTTGTTAAGAGAAATAGTGATGCAGGGAGTATACATATATATAAACCAAATAAATATTATGCTTTATTCGAATGATGATACTTTAGATATATATACATGGTTTTAAAGTGGTCCTAATTAAACAATTAGGTCAATGCATAGTTTTAAATTGCAATAGGGTCGGAGTACTAACATTGTATGTATTGTATTGTAATAAATTGTAAAAAAATAATAATAATTTAAATTCAATATCAGTGTAAAGTAATTATACATATACATCCAATCATGAATTAACACATCAATAAAAATCTTTAACTTAATCACTCACTAACTAAAAAGTCATATAAATCAATAGATGTGATTGAATGATAGTGTAAAAATTTTTACACGGTCAATGCATCATAATTAAAATAAAAATAATTATAAATATGCATGGCTGTTATTATTATTATTATGCAATTGCAAAAGATAGTTATATAATAGTAATATTGTCGTCTCTACTGTGATTGTTGTTGGTTTAAAATCATGCTATATATTTTTATTTTTATTTTTAGAATTACGTAAATATATTACAAGAAGAACATTTAAGGTAACACAATGTTTAGAAATAAGAAAGAAAAACAAGAAATTGTTAATGTCTTCCATAGGGCGCAATATAATGTATGCAACAACAAGGGTTGAGGAGATTTATATATATAAGTGTTTTATAATCCACCAACCAATTATTGAATCTTAACATCAATCATTAACAATCCATTGTTTGCGTTTTAGAAAAAGATTAATTACTAATTAATAACTGGGTTTTTCTGCTTTTGGGGGACAAAGAAAAAAGATTAGGAATATTAATTTCTGACACCTGCAGCATGTGCAAACTATATATATATGACACTTGTTATTATTTACAAGTAGTTTCAGGAAGGTTTATGTATGTGTGTGTACAATTCAAGTCCCCTACCTAATATCAACAAAAATTTCCATCAAACCCTCAGTGTTGCTTTGTGTGAGTGACTCATAATTACACCTTTGTGGCATCACCAATGCCACTAATTCAATTTTAACATTAAAAAAAGGGGTAACGATAATAATAATACAATATATTATAACAACTTTTACTATTTTCCAAAAAAAAAACTAAATCATCATTTTCTTTTATTTTATGATTTATTAAAGAATTTAATTTTCATTTAGTGACTGTGTATAAATTTTGTATACAATCATTCATTCATGTGTTATCACGTCAGTGATGAGTGTTTTATTTTTCTTATTGTCTTAAAAATAATACAAATAAAAATTTTAATGAGAGTGTATTAAACTTTAGTAATGTTTGTTAAACAACAAAAATACATCCAATTAGTATCCAACGTATATTATACATAATACATAATGTGTATGATATATATAATACATAACTAAGTAGACATATTTTTATTGTACAATAAATATTACTTATTAAAATTAAAGTGTTTATTAATATTGCAACTATTTAATTATATATATGTTGCTTGTTACGTTCTCACAACACTGATCAGTTAGTACTGTGATGGAACAGTACATCAAACAGTCATATGATGATGATATTTCGCTTTCACCTAAGGATATCCTGGCACCACTCTATTATCTTTGGTTTTCTCATGTATATTTTACCCAACACAATTTTAATGCCAACCAAACCAACAATATAGATAAGAAATAATAATTTCAAATTGTGGTTGTGATCGCAAGTAATATTAGCTACAATGGTCACTGTAATTATTACAAAAATATTGTGATTATATATATAATGGTAATTATATGGACTGTAATTTAAAATTATTAGAGTCCGATTGATTTTCATTCTCATTTTCTATATTATTTTTACTATTTTTAATATTTTCTTCACGAAAATAAAAATAAAAATCAATACAAAAGAGTCTCAGTAATAGTAATAGTAAAAGTTAATTAATAAAAGGTGCCAAAATTGATGAGGGAGTGTGGTGTTGTGATTGTTCTGTTTGATCTGATATATGGTTTATGAAGTGTGTTCGTGGTACTTGATATATTCATTGATGAGTACTAGCTTAATACCTAAGAGGGGTGTCAGAAAACAGAACGGTAAGCGATGGAAAATAAATAGTAATAAACAAGAATCATATTTTAAAATTAAAAGGAAATATATATAATTATATATATATATATATATATATATATATATATATGTTGGTAATAAAGATGCTTGCTGGGGTTCAGGAAAAAAGGCTATGGAGTGATCAAAGACATGGAGCTACGTAACTCATAAAATCATGCTGTTCTTTGCAGCAACCACTTTTATATTTCTATTATTATAATATTTAGTTTTGGCAATTGTACATCTTGCTGCTACTTCTGAATGCTAGCTGATTGATACATACATACATTACATAGATTTTTTTCATCAATTTGGGTGAGGTTTGTTATTTTTCAATACTATTTAAATAATATGGAAAAATATTTTTTTACATATAAAATTAGTTAACATTGGTCTCCAATATTTTAAAACTATTAATTTAATATTTTAAAAGTTGAATTAATAATTTTTAAAAATTACATTATTACATAAGGGGACTAATAATAACTGATTTGGTGGTTATGTAGTCATCTTAAAAAATATGTTACTTATAAATATATACTATTTTTATTATTTATTTTTTTTCTCTATTTTCTATCTCTCATAGTTTGGATGTACATCCAAATATCAAAATATCATTTTTTTTAATATTGGAGGGTATTGGAAAATAAAAATTGTATTAATTTACTCTTTTTAAGGGGATGGAGAAAAAAATATGGTGGGCCATGATAAAAAATTGGAAAAAAATTAATAGTGTTCATACTTATTTACTATTTTGGTCATCATTCAAGTAAGAATAATATCATTTTAATATTAAAAATATAATATTTTATCTTATTATTATTATTAGCGTCTTGCTGGACACTTCGTGCTGTCAGCCGCTTTTTTAATATTTTTGTTAATTTTTATATATTTTTTAACTTTTTCTTATGATGATAGATAAAAAAAGACAATTTATAGTTAATAATATTATTTATTTTAATTGTGTTTGTAAAATTAATAATATTTAATATTTAAATTAATCCTAATATTTAATATATTTTAAAAAAGAGGAAATAAATTGAACGATAAATGTAGTTATTTTAAAGAAATTAATGAAAAGAAGTTACAATAATTCTTTTATTTTATTTTAATATTATTTTTAGAGAATAAAAAGTAACCAATTTTTTTGAAAATTCTCTTATAAATAGTAATAGATTATTATTATTGAATGTGATAGTAATTTCTAGTTACTCGTACAACACCAATATATTATATGGGTACAGTGTTAGGATAATATATTTTCTTAAAGAAAAGAGATATTAGAAATAAAAATCAAGTATAGCATTCACAAAACTACTTTAGGGTAAATTGTATAGTATAAGATGAAGCATTTCATTAATTTGACCTCCCTCTCTTAATTCCTCATCAGCTAATAATAATAAATGTAAGAGAGAGAGAGAGAGAAGGAGAAAGGGGGTATATATATATAAATGAGAGATATATATGTATGTATGGCTTGTTGGTGGGCTTATATAAAGGAGGGATAGCATGTTGCAGTTTCCCCCACTACATATTAAAGATATATAGCTAGGTAAAAGGGGTGCAAGAGAAAGAAATAGAAATAGAAATAGAAATAGAGAGATATTATTGTTATTGTTATTGTTATTGCTTGCTCTCTCTCTCAGATAATAATGGAAGAACATCTGAGTCCACTGGCTGTGACTCATCTGCTGCAACACACTCTAAGGAGCTTATGCATCCATCAAAACTCTCAATGGGTCTATGCTGTCTTCTGGAGGATCCTTCCCAGAAACTACCCTCCCCCTAAGTAACTCTCTCTCTCTCTCTATATATATATATATAACATTATTTTTCATCATGTTTTTAATTTATTTGTTAATATAGGTGGGAAGGTCAAGGGGCTTATGATAGATCAAGAGGAAACAGAAGGAACTGGTAAGTTTATTTATTTGTTATATAGATATATTTAATTGTAATGAAATGATTATTAATGTTATATGCATGGAATGGAATGGAAGGATATTGGTGTGGGAGGATGGATTCTGCAATTTTGCAGCATCAGCAGCACCTGAAATGAACTCTGGTGGTGGTGCTGCTGCTGCTGCTGCTTCTTCTTCTTCTGCTGTTTATGGGAACTGTGATTTGATCCATCATCAGCCCTACCATGGCCTCCAGCCTGAGCTCTTCTTCAAGATGTCTCATGAGATCTATAACTATGGTGAAGGGTATGTATGTATCAATCAATATATATATTGATTAATTAGTTATTACTATCTATATATATATATGTACCTGAATTAATTAATTAATTATATTGATGGATGGATCAGGTTGATTGGAAAAGTGGCTGCAGATCACAGTCACAAGTGGATATACAAAGAGCCTAATGACCAAGAAATCAACTTCTTGTCAGCATGGCACAATTCAGCTGACTCTGTGAGTACAACACTAACTTACATCATCCAACTACAATAATACCCCTTTTCCTTTTCCTTGAGTGAGTGAGATTTTGGATCACAATTACTCAGTTCATTAAAATTTGGGAGAAAATAAAGCAAAAAATGAGTCTATTTTTGAGACTGTTTTATCATTATTGTTTTTGCTTATATATATATGCTTAATTAAGAAAGCTCTTCAATTGGATAAAGAATCCTCATGTACCCATGATTTCATGTTTCTTCTCTATATATATGCTTCCCAAAAGAGAGAAAATTATAAGAAAACATATATATATATTCCTAATTATATATCTATATGCTTTTTTTTCACAGCACCCTAGGACTTGGGAAGCCCAGTTCCAGTCTGGTATAAAGGTATATACATATACATATATATATATATATATATAGACATGGAAATCTTCTTTATTCGATTTCAATTTCAATCATCATATATTTTCTGTCAGACCATAGCCCTTATTGCTGTAAGAGAAGGCGTTGTTCAATTAGGAGCTGTTCACAAGGTATTTCTCTCTCCTCTACTCTCCTCAATAATTAACCCAAAATAATAATAATGATAATAACAATAAATCCATTTTAACTGTCAGAAACAGATAAGATAAATAAAAACAAACATATATAAGAGGTAATGTGTACTATATGTATAACACACATTCCGTATCATATATAACACACGTTAGATACTAGTTGGATGTATTTACGTTGTTCAATAAACATTATAGAATCACATGTATAGTAACATAACAATAACAATTTCAGTGAGTGATTATTGATTAAGTATCATGATTTCCATACATACATAATGAAAAAGGTGATTGAAGATTTGAGCTATGTGGTTCTACTAAGGAAGAAATTGAGCTACATAGAGAGCATCCCTGGAGTACTATTACCACACCCTTCATCATCAGCATCATATCCATACAAGGTTGAAGGATACACCAATCTCCCAACTACAGAGCATCATCAATGGCATCATTTCCAAGGAGCTCCCATTGTTTCACCACAACCAGAGCTCTGCTATGACCACTTCACCACCAACAATCATAATAGTATTCCTCTGAAGATCACTCCTTCTATGAGCAGCCTTGAGGCTCTGCTCTCTAAGCTGCCTTCAGTTGTCCCTCCAACACAAGAACAAGCAATAACAGAATCCACAACAGAGGAGCAGCAACAGAGTAGTAGGCCATTGGAGTTGATGATGCAGGCTAAGGAGGAATTGGATGAGGAAGTTTATAGGCCTGAGCTTGATATGATGGGTGAGAGTACTACCTCTTCTTCCATGCAATTAGCCTATCATCACCATTTCCATCACAATCATAATGTAACTACTAGTGGAGGAGGCAATAATAATAATGGATTTTAATTGTTATTTTTGTAATTGATTAGTGAGGATTAATGAGAGAAACTATTATTATTACTAGTAGTAGTTCTAGTTAATTAATTAAGTCCTAACAGTTCAATATAATATTAGTGAGTGAGTGAGTGAGATGCTGCTAGCTAGCTAGCTTAATTAAGTGTTTAGTTATATCATTATGACAATAATTAATTATTTAATTTAGATTTTGTTTCAATTTTAATTATTATTCTCTAGCTAGATGATGCTTCTTATATATATATAAGAATGATAATGTTATTTACTACTACTAGTACTGTAGTATGGTAAGGAATTATTACTTTCATTTCATGCATGCGTGTGCATATATATATATATATATATATATATATATGTTACTGTTGTTTTTGCTTCTGATGCATTATTTCAGTAATACAACAGAAATGCGTCCAATTAATATTCAACTATGTCATATATAATATGTAGTATGTATTATATGTACGTGTGCTATACATATGACACACATTAAGTAATGTATAACACATGTTGAATATTAGTTGAACGTATTTTATTTTGTATAACAAATATTACTGATATCATTGTGGTGTCTGTGTGTATATATGTAATGTAAGAGTGAGTGGGAGTATTTGTGTCTGTGAGTGAATATGAGGTTGTTGTTGCATTGATGATTGCATATAGCTAGTTACACATACATACATGGAATATAATCTATATATCTAGCACCAAATGTTTATTTGTACTTCAAAAATCAAATGTGGCATTCGGTTAGTTGATGTTTAAGGATGTTAATTAACTAGTGTGTATGTAACAAGCAATAATTCATTAATTATTGTAACTTCTAGAATAGTATAATAATAATAGTTAAGCTATATAATATATATGGTAAGGCCAACAAAATGGAAAAATACATGCTCAACAAAATATATATATATATATATAGGCCACATAGTCCCCTATATGGCTTAGTATGTAGGAGATGATGATTTATTAGGAATAGGGATCGATGGATGTATAATTACTAATTTGTGTTCAATTGAGGTTTTAGTGGGTTGGTTGGAAGCTATAATAAGGTTTGAGTGAATGAAGAATGACTCTAGCTAGCTAGCTATGTCACAAGTTAAAGCTCCACCACATGCACTAAATTATTTATACATAAATTGGCAATGCTCTTTTTTATAATGTAATGCTACGTGTACATTAAAAAAATTAGTCATCACTTAGTTATCCTATGTAATAATTCAACAATTTTTCAAACTATTAATATAACTTTTAAAATGTTAGATTAATGTATAATATTAAATGTTTTAAATAATTAAATTATTGTATATGATGACTGATGATTACCAAATTTTGTGATGTACAAAAATAAATTTCTCATATATTATTATGGTAAATGAAAAGTATTACTTAACAATCAAAATTAAAAGAAAACATAATATATATATATATATTCTGAATATATAGTGGTGATTAGATTAAATATGATTGTAAGATTATTCACTTATTTATTCAAGAGTCATTAATTGAGTCAAGTCAATTAATCTTTTCTGAATAATAAAAATCTAATAAATACTACTTATAAGTATTTATCCTTATATTTAAGATAATATGACACAATTGTTATTCTTTAGATATGAATAAGTTTGTGTTACATAACTTTATTTCATCCAATCCAATAATCAACATGATTTCTTTAAAAAGATAAAAAATAATTTTACTTTTTTTGGTGTAGCATTAGTGGCGATGAATGTACTGTTGTTATATACATATATGAAAATGATACAGCATTCATCATAGGTTAAAAAAAATGAATAATGGTGGGTTTGATCAGTGTTGCAGAACAATAATAAGGTAAGGGGGTTAAGTAAGTTACTGTTCACTGTGTAATAAATGATTTTGTAATTGGTCACTTTACCTACCATGCATACATTGATTCCAATAATGTTTGTTGTACAACAGAAATATGTCCAACTAATATGTAATATGTGCTATACATAATACGTAATGTGTGTCACATGTTATACATATGACACACATTACATATCATATATAACACACGTTGAATACTAGTTAAACGTATTTATGTTATATCATTAACATTATTTTTTGCATACATACATAGCAGGCTGCTGGTGGCAGAAGCAGCTGCTTTAGCAATCGACGTTTTGTCCAAATTAAGACTCAAATTGGCTTCACTTAGGTTCCTGTAATTCAATTCACCTTTTACCCAAAACAGTACTCAAGCTTGGAAAATTGTATATATATATATATATATATTTAATTGTGGAGAATAAAAGTTTAAATATTAAAGTGATATTAAATTAAAATTCCAAAATAATAAAATAAAGAGGCAAAATATATAAGAAAAAATATATGTATATATGTCATTATTAATATTATTATTATATGCACCATTATTTTCTTGTGTCAAATTTAATTTTTCAAACTTATATAAAACTGTGTTATTTAAAAAAAAAAATGTCTAACTGAGATACTCATTTTATAATAAGTGGATATGATAGATTTTACAATTAAAAAATATTTTTGAACTAATATGTCATTGTTTGAAATATTTATATCAGGAATACTCAATTATTTTATCATTTTTAGAAAGACAATGACATAAACTTATGATCATTTAATTCTGTTGTTTTTTATGATCACAAGATGTGTTACTGTTCATGAATTCAGAGCGCCAGAATATTTTTGTTTGGACGTTAATTTAGTCCAACCACCAGCATATTTCTGGTTGGAGGAGGGAAGAAAGTAATAACAATGGTTATGGAGATGAAACAGACAAATTAGCATGCATGTAAGTTTTATATTCATTTAATTTAAAATAATTGTTTAAGAACTAATCAATTTAAGCTATATTTAAAGCAAAATAGTAATATTGTATATAATTCCGGACATATTTTTCAGGCTTTTTCACCCATATAAAATAGGAAAATCCAATATCACCACATTTCTCAAATTGGTTCAATATCTATATAGATATCATTTTTTTACTTTTTGTATCTCATTTTTGCCCCCGTCACCGAAGATCATTCTGTGTAGATATTGAATCGATTTGAGTATTATTAGGTATATTAAATTTTCCCACTTTTCATTCATCACATTTCAAAAGAGTTTGAGTTATTTGAAATACTAAATGCCTAAGTTTTAGTTTCGGTATCATCATTATTATATAGATGCAATAGAACTATTTTTAAAGAGTTTAATTATGATACAATAACATATTTACACTTGACAAATAATCACATCTATTGATTTTTGTGACTTTTTAGTTAGTGAGTGATTGAGTTAAAAACTTTTATTGATGTGTCAATCCATGATTGGATGTCTGTATAAAATTACTTTACACTGACAGTAAATTGAAATTAAGCTCATTTTTAAACCTTTAAGAATTTCTTTTTTGTATAAAAATTTTAGAATTAAAACAACTAGTCCGTTCAAAATTTAATTCAGAGGGTAATAATCTCACAAATTTTATAGCAAACAAATTAAACCCTAGATAGATGGGACTAAAACTATATTAATGCCAAAAAATTATGTGAAATATTTTAAGTCTGTAAGCAAACTACTCTGCGGCCTTTCATTTGTCTTTATCTTAACCTGCAGGTAGGGGGTTATGTAGTAGAGATACAGAAACAGAGATAAGAAAAAAAAAGTAGGGATTAAGATATAAATACAAAATATTAAAGGATATTAAAGATAGAGACAATAAAATAATTTATGTCCCAGCTATGCAAACATTATTTGTGAAGAGTAGCTGGTTTTTCTTCATTGAATATCGATTCAAATAAAGACTTGCAAGCTACAGCACCAATACACTTATTGTTTTTCAAAGGATTTATATCACCTAAATCAAATGATCATCAACTGATAATATAAATTGCGAGAACAAAAACATTATTCTGCAGCATATCAAAAATGTAATACAAGAACATGTTTGGATTGCCCTATTTTGGGTTCAAAATGCAATACAAAAATCTATCTGTGCGATCCAAGTATCAACAAAATTCACACACTAGTTATGACAGTAATGAAAAAAGAAAAAACAGTGGCCGTCCAAATCATAGCAAAAATCAGACTAAATTGTTGGGTTGAAAAATATAAAATGATGCACAAGCAATTAAGTTAAGTTTCAATGGAAGGCTGCAACTTCGTCTCTGAAGTGTTTGAGTAGGTTCTCAATACTCATAACAGAATGGTCTGCCTTATCTCTAACCCGTACACTCACCTGGAACAATGAGTCAAGTTTTAGCTTCGTTAATATATTAAACTAAACAAAAAAACAGCCATAACACAACCAGGGGCATGTTTTGAAGTTGTTCTTGTGTGCAAAACAGAACAATCAATTATTTTGGCCCAGAAAATCTTAGATCAGGACCAAAAAAGTGTAATTAAGATAAGATCATATCATCATAAAATTGCCACCTCAAAGGGGGTGTTTGTGAGTTTGGATTTTGGAGGGGGAGGAGGGGAGGGATAGGAAGGACTTTTAGTGTATGGCTTTAATCCAAACTTGCAAACATAACCTAAGAGTGATTTTGATATACAACCCTAACCTAAAGAGTAATCCAGCATAACTGAATGTAACCATTCAGGTTCAGCTCGTTTAAGTAACAACCTAATCCTTAATCCAGTTTATAATTGATGCGTCACTTAAAAGAGCCAAAGTGTAAAAAGCTTGTCTAAAATACGGTAAACACTCGAAAAGAAATGCATGTTAAGACATGCTATGGGAAGATGGTAGAGGCTTATATATATATATATCTACACACACACACATTGCCATATTATTTATCAGAAAAAGTAAATTTGGAGAACCTGTCCCGTGTTAGCTTCCTCCTCTCCAACAACCAAGATGTAGTTGTATTGTGCTAATTGAGCCTCTCGCACCTGCAACATACAATAAATTCTAGTAAGGACAATTCTATTTTGTTAAGGCATTAGATTAGTTAGATCAATCATAATAAAATACAAAAGATTAAAACAGAAGAAGCTTGTCCATGGACATTTTATTGGCCTTTAATAAATTCAGAAGATGTAATTGAATGATTAAAATAGTCATCCTATACACATGATTATGAAACTTATAACACACTAAAAACACAGCTTAACCCATACTGGTATTTGGCCTTCGGGACAGACATAAACAAGTAGCACCACTGCACCAGCCACAGGGAGATATAAAATCCACTTTGGCAATCAACGAAGGTTCAAATTGAACACTTGCATGGACCAAGAGGTTTACAAAAGAATTGGAAAACTGGGTTTCTCATCATGTTAAACATAATAACACTTTTCCACCAACATTTCATCAGGCAGTAGATTAAAAAAAAGTCAGAATTACTTTCACAGAAAGAATGGAACATATTATTCAAACAAAAGTATCAATTCAAATGGATTTTGTTACCTTCTTTTGAATCTTCCTATCAGTTGTATCTGCATCAACATGAAACCCTGCTTGGTGGATTTGATTTCGCACCTAGAAAATTGCAGCATGAGAAAATGTTACGCCATTAATAAAAAACATTGATTTTCACGCCATAATATATTACAGGAATCCCAAAAAAATTAGAAGCACAGCAATGACAAGTAAACCAATTGAACTATTCAAGGTTACTCGAGCTTTGTGAGCAAGTCCTAAAGTGATCCAATGATTTTTGACAAGAAGCTGACAAGCTCAGCAATACTAAATACAACAAACATTGGAATCATGAACATTTTATCAGCACTATAAATACTAACAGACTTTCAATTAGACAAACATTAAAAACAAAATGTTATCCAATGATATGCAGTAGTGCACACCATCCAACTCATGTGACTGATATAAGATAAATAGTTAAATACCAAACAGAACAAAGCCTCAATGTCTACCTGCAGTGCATAAGCTTGTGATTTCTCCGACACTGGGCATACAATTGCTTGACGTGGACTGAGCCAGAAGGGCCATTTACCCTTGAAGTGCTCTAAGAGTATGGCAAACATGCGCTCAACAGATCCTAAAATGGCTCTGTGTATCATGACAGGTCTCTCAATTTTGGCTTCATCTTCAGCTGAGTATTCCAACTTAAAGCGATCAGGCAGTTGGAAGTCAAGCTGCAAGCAAGCATATTCATATAAAACTCTCAGTTAGATTGTCCAAAGCCTAATCGGGTGAATGCAAATCCAATGGTCAGTGTAAACCTGCAAAGTTGCACACTGGAATTTCCTATTCAAGGCATCAGATACACTGATATCTATCTTTGGTCCATAGAATGCACCATCTCCTTCATTCAACTGCAATGATTTACTCGGAATATAAGCAGAGAGAGATTGAGAATAATAAAATGGTAGCTAGTAAACATATGATTGAATCGTAAACATCTTATTAATTAATTCAAAATATAGAACAATGCTGATGATAGCACACACTGAATTGGTTTTTGTCAGAATTATAACCATATTATATGATCAAAACGCAATATCATAAAATTATGCTGAAATGAAAGACTTCTAGAAGGCATAGGGAAAAGGGTATAGTTACCTGCCAAGGCTTCCCAAACTCATCTAAAGCTTCTTTAAGAGCATTTTCAGCCTTGTCCCATGTTGCAATATCTCCTAGGTATTTCTCTGGCCTCTATTCAAGTATTCAACACACACGAAAGACAATAATAAACAACCAAATAGATAGAGGTAACCATTTGCTGGAGGAGATAATACAAGCATCAGTGCTGCATTGAACTACTGAACACACTATATTGTAAGAAAATGAAAATCAATCAAGGATACATGAGAAGTAAACGTAGTGCAGCATGAGATGATGAAAGTCTGTATAGGAATTTGTGGTTTTTCTACTTGCTTCAATTGGCAGGGGTACAAGTTTATTTAAACATGATTTCCACCACCATATTGTCACCGAGACACTTCTAGTAAATACTGATTTTTTAAATCCTCCTACAATTTTTTAATTTACTAGTTAGGCATTGATGGGTCTTGTGCCAAAAAAAACTATTACTAAGGCTTTTCGTTGTTTATATGGTTGCTAGATGTTTGCTCATATTTCCTGAGCTATGGAGATGTGGACTAACGATCTAATAGCATTTCAGTTGAACCTATTGATCTTTCAAATAATTTTAAAGTTCGTGTACACAATCAGAGATTTTCATATTTTAAATTACGCAAATGACAGTCCTTATTTCTTGAATTTTAATACACAAGTAGTTACCAATAAGGGAAAGAAAGAGAGGAACTGCAATCAAACTACTATACTTTCTTATACATTGAAACAACCTAACAGTTTAATCATTAACCAAAATTATAATTTCATTTATCACGTGTAATTGCCGAAGTCAACGGATTTCATAATAAAAGCAAACTGGAGCATAGGCAAATGCAACTAAGATACTATTGGGAGATTAAAATTGAAGCAAGGAGAGTGAAGTTTTTTGGGGGAAAAAATGTGAACATTAAGAACAATAAAGAGCAAGCATACCGTAGAAAGCTTGAGATCATATGTGAAACCAAATATTTCATAGACGTAATTGATGAAATTTAAGGCACTTCTCACTTCATCCTTTATCTGTAAAAGGAAACAAATTAACAATTCAAAACATCAGCTCAAAGGATGGCTTAAATATTTATATTCCAAAATTTGAGGATCAACTCACCTGGGACTCCCTGCAGAAAATATGTGCATCATCCTGTGCAACAATTGAAGCAAAAGCTGTTAATGACATAGTAACTCTAAGCAGAATAGGAAACAGAAATTAAAAACACGGTGATTGATCTAGATCACTAATTTGTTATGTTACTCCCCCCTTCAAACTGTTCAGAGTTTGCATGCTTGGATAAATGAACAAAAAAATAATACTAGGACTAAATTTTTATGCTTTAGCTTCTCAATTATGACTTATTAGATATGACACTAACTTAACTTTGTTTGAAAATATAACAATTTTAAGGGAAAGAACGGGTAAAACCCTCTTCCCAGAAAATTTTCAATTAAGACATAAAAGCTCATTAATGAAATTCTCCACCCCATTTTACCCTATAGCAAACACACCCTTAACCGACTGTCGGTTTTTATAGCAACAGGGAAAAGAGTATACCTGCTGAAATCTCCTAACACGTGTCAATCCACTCAAAGCACCACTAGCCTCATTCCTATGCAAAACCCCAAAATCAGCCATACGAAGCGGAAGTTCTGCAGAACCATCAATCAGTTGTGAGGTGAAATTTCATATACAAATTTCCGTTTAATCAATTTCAGTTGTCCATTATGTCCACTTTGTATATAGGAAAACTCAATTAACTATGTATCCATTTATTATGCAGCAGAATAAACAAATGCATTATTGATTATCATAAATTCAACGTGAAATCTGATATAGCTCAACCACACCAATAGGCATATATAAGTCATAAGATATGCATAGTCAATGTAAATGACACTTACCTCTATACGAGCGAACTCTGTGTTTAAAGACCAAGCAGTGCCCAGGGCAATTCATTGGTTTCAGCCCAAACTCTTGTTTTTCAATCTAGAACACAACAAAATAACACACTTTGAAGACTTTTCAAAGGACATGGTTATTTGAAAGTCTATGTATGTAGATGATTTTCTGTGAAATATGATGAAATCAATTTTTCGATAAAGCATTATCTTTTCAGGCTAAGGATGTACATTAATACAAGGCCAAGCCAATGTAAGAAGGAAGGGCAAAAACAATACAGTAAAATAAAAGAACCAGCTATAAATGTTCAAAGCACAAAGGTACATATGATCAAGTCCATGTATGTATATACTATATATACATGTGCGTATATACATATACAAGTATATTTCTTACACTTGCAAAATGTATTTTAAGGTTTTGCAAACCCACAATACAGTGTAGAAACTAATCTACTAGCTCACACAGAAAACAGGGGCAGATGCATTTGGAGACATGAAAACAAACATGATTTGTCAACAAAGGTAGGCCAGATAAGCCATCCACAACCCACACACTTGCACACACACACACACAGGGGCACATGTAAACATACCTCCAAAATAAACATATCCTCTCTATAATTTGCAGCGTGACCAGATTGCACCCACAGATCCATGTTAAATACATTTGGAGATATGACCTGATGATTCAAAGTATGTAAGTTCTTGTAAAAATATCACTTTCTGTCACATCAAGAAACTTCTACACTGAAGTTTAACCTCTTGATAGCCCCTGTCTCTGTACTGATTTCGAATAAACTCCATCAATTTGTTGTAGATCCGTGCACCATGTGGAAGAAAAAACCAGCTTCCTGGACTGGCATAGACAAGGATAGACCATGATAATCAATCAAGAAGCTTATTAAGAGCTGCAATCAGACAATAACAAATTCACAATACCTCCATTCATGGTGAAGAAGAAGCTCCTGTTTCACACCCAAAATCCGGTGATCGTACTTTTTAGCCTCCTCCAACCTAAGCAAATATTCCTGGCGGAGAACAAAAAAGTCAGGCAATAGAATCATCAACATTGATAAACAGTCATCATTTTTTTCCTCAGATTCATCGCAGACAATAAATTACTATAGCCATAGCACAGACAGGAGCACTATCTACAAATTATTTCAAAAACACCACGTGTGCATTTAGTACAGCTCAGGGAAGCTTGGGCACCAAGAAATGCTATAGCACACTACTAACAACTGTGTTGGTAATTTAGATATTCCAAAAGGTACTGCAACCTCAGTTTGCATAGCCAGATGTTTTACACCAAAGAAATAACTATATAAATGAAAATCACCTTTAAGCTCTTCTGATCAGGATAAGATATGCCATAGACTCTCTGCAAACTTTCCCGATCTTTGTCCCCCCTCCAATACGCTGATGAGGCCTGGTATTGCAAAACCAATAACCAAAGAATTTATGATTTATGGTGATCTGTGGTTAAGTTTAACTTTGTTCAAAATGGATTCATAAGAAATATTCAAACAAATACCTTTAGACATGCAATTGCTTTGACAAAGGCAGTATTAGGTATATGTGGTCCTCGACACAAATCAACCAGGGGACCACATCTATATACTGTGATAGTCTTGTCAGCAGGCAAATCCTTTATAATTTCAACCTGTTGACAATAACAAGAACATGGCCAAAGCAGCAAATTATGATATCATAAATTACAGGAGAAAGGAAATAGGAAGTATATGGGTCAGAGTTAAGGTACATATGATTATTGTGATACACAAGGTAATACACGAAGCTATACTTGCCTTAAACTGATTATCCGAAAACATCTCAAGTGCCTGATCACGTGTTACTTCGATGCGCTCAAAGGGTTGTCTTTCCTGGAAGCATAATCTTCATAAACCATCATATATTTTAAAGAAAAACAACCTCTGCCTCATCAACCATCAAGTTTAAAAAAAATTAAATAAATTCCCATTAAATCCAATAAAATTTGATAGAACTTCAAAAACAAAATAATCAAATCCTATTGATTTGAAAAATGAAATCATTTCTTCTTTCTAAACAACAAAACAAAAAAATTGATTTTCAAATCAAATTAATTCCTATTTATTTCCTATTGAAAATACACTCTTTGTGAACCAAGCCTTGCGATTGAGAGACAAATTTCCGAGATTGGTGCTATTTGTAAATAGCAAAAAATGAGGTGTACATTACACCCGGTTAAATCCAATGGTAGAAAACAATAGTTTAAAGATTGGAGTGTAGATCACATCAAATCCAAAGGTTGTAATTTGTAAAAAATATCTACAAACATCATTTCTCTATTTCCAAAGCCAACAAAATTTAAAAGACCAATTTGCATTTCATTCCAAAACTCGTTGAGCTAATAGTAAGTCCACAAGTATTGATTATCAGTATAGTGACCCAAACAAAAAAGAAAAAACTACAATAGCAGTACTAGTGAACATGAACACCCACAGGAGAAAGAGGATAAATACCGCAACAGCCTTCGATGCCCCAGCCTCAATTAGCTTAAAGTGATCTTCGTTCAAACCCAATTCACCATAAAATGCATCATAATAGAACCCCTGCAACAACATTCCCCATCCACATCCATCTCACAACACAATAATAACACAGTCGAGAGTGCATCAACACAAAAGAGCATGTTTGCCAACAGCTTATTTCAAGAAAACAACCACTAACAGTGCATTTGGTTCATAAAACAGTTTCCATTTCCTATTTACAGTTAGTTTCCTCTTCATTTTTTTTGCAAAACTCTACAAAGAAAACAGTGGAATCTACATAATGCAGTTTTTTATTTTTATTTATAGTCCTTCACTAATTTTTCTGACAAAAGCCTAGAAACAGAAATCGAATTGGAAAAGTGAAAATGAAAACTGTTATCTAGACCCAAATACTCCCTAACTTGTTCAAAAGTTGTCTCAGAATTTTTTTATGAATAATCCAAGCAAAAAATAAATAAATAAAAAGGAACAAATAAAGCACCTCTCCTCTTGTAGTGCAGGGTCCAATGCATAGCTTGCATCCATACTCCATCTCAAGCGACTGCAAACACATTCATCACACACACACATATATATATAATCATCATCAGCTCAACCACCACAATCCAAATTCAACAAACAAAAACAGAAATGAAAAACGATATTGGCAAAACAGGGACCTGGCCGAGAATGTGAGCGCTAGAGTGCCAGAACGTGTCGCGTCCTTCATCGTCCTCGAACTTGTAGATCCTGAGCTCGCAATCCTCCTCGAGAGGCCTATTCATGTCCCATAGAACGCCATTGACCCTCGAGATGAGCGCGTTGTTTGCGAGGTTCTTCGAAATCTCTTTAGCTACGTCGAAAGGAGTTGTTCGCCACTTAGCGGCACTCTTGACTGTGCCGTCGGGGAGTGTGACCTTGATCGGATCCGGCGCGAGGGAGAGACGATGTGTTCTCTGCTCCAACTGGATCGCCTCGAACATGGTGATGCGCTTAGGGATGACGCCGTCGAGGTAGGCCTGGTCCTTAGGATGCTGCTTAGCCATGGCGGCGGTCACGGCGGAGGAGAAGAAACGGTTACGGCGGAGGAGGAGAGAGAGTGAGGAGGAGTAGAGAGTTGAGGAGCTAGTAGCGTAACGGCGGAAACGGATTAGAGAGCATAGCATAGCATAGTGTCTGTGTGTGTTGGGGTTTAGTTTGTTTGGGGATTTATTTTTTATTTTTTATATTTATATTTTTTAGGAGAACTGAGAAGTGAGTTGGGTGAATGGGTGAGGTTTAGGGTTTTTAATTTTTTCCCTTTTTTTATTCTTTAGTTAGAGAAATTTATTATTCCCTCCGTTTTTTAAATTCTATAATTTTAAATTCGTGCGGATATTTAGGAAATAATTAGTGTTGTATAAAAATTAACAAAATATACACTTACTTTACTAAATTACCCTTTATTATTTTGTAAAAGAATAAAAGAGATTAATGGATAGTATTAAATAGAGGTAAAAGGAGAAGAAAATAATAAATTTTGTCTCAAAATTTAAAATAAACAATTAAAAAAATACACACATCTATCTATAAATTGGACAATTAAAAAAAAAAAAAAGGGAGGAAGTTATATTTATTTTTGTTTATTACCATTACGATTGTGCGTTGGTCTTAAGCGTGCAAAGCAGAGTAAGCAGGATTTGACCAGGGGGTTCTTTGTCCACTTGGTTTAGATTTAGAGTCGATTGTTAAATGAATTAAACTTGAGCTTTATTAGGTTTGACATCCTTACCTTTAAATTAATTAAGTTCATGAGCTTATGAGTTAAATTTGAGTTTAAATTTAAATTTAATTATTAAATGAGTCAAACTTAAGATTTATTCCACTTAATATCTCTCGTGAGTTAACTCGATAAATAATATATAATAAATAATAATTGATGATAGTTAGTAATAAATTAATAATGAGTTATTTTATTTTTTGAATTTAAATCAATGTTATTATGTTGATTTAATTGTTGGATTATGAATAATTTGTTGATTTAATTATTATATTGATTTAGTTGTTGAGTTATGAAGAATTTATTTATTTCATTATTTTGAAATAATTATGAGTCTCTTTCCATCTTTTCACTTCTCCATTAAACTACAATTGTTATGAAATATATTTTCATTTACCCAACTTTTTAGAAGTACATAAAATATATAAGTTTTGCAATAATGTTTGTCGTACAATAAAAATACGTCTAATCAGTATCTAACATATGTTATACATAAGACGTAATGTGTGATATATGTATAGTATACATACGTATAACACACATTACATCTTATATATAACACACATTAAATACTTATCGGACGTATTTATGTTGTACCACGTACAATTTCACAACTCACTTGCATTGACTCCTGACTTAAAGTAGTTTACACCCAAAGAAGCCAAAAAAGGTTGAGTAGACATTTAATAATCGACATATTGTACAATTCAACTTTGAAACCCGTGTGATTTATAGACACCAATGGAATTTTAGATCGCATTGGAATAGTTTCAATATTTAATTCTATTAGTTGTGCATCCATGTTGATGGGTATTGATTAAATTTGTATTGTTCATCAATTATTTTTATTTTAAACTATTAAGGTAAACTATTTTAAAATATTTACTTATTGAAATAGATATGGTTCTAATCTAAAAAATTGAGTTTTATTAACTCCAAGAAAAGATGGAAGTACTAGTATTTGCCGACTTTTACAATTTTATTGTTGTTGGAATATGAACAACTTTCAACAAAAGCTACAAATTTTTACTTTCATCCAACAACACTTTTAATGTTAACCAAACACACAAGTGGTTACTCAAAGAAGAGACTTGTAATTTGTGCTAAAACATTGAAACATGGATACATATATAATGTTTATGTATATGTTCGGTAAAAATTGGGAATATAACAAAATATTTTTACTCGACATAATTATCTCGCACCAAAGAGATAGTTCAGTGGCCGCCAACGATGGTGGCCAACGGAGGTCGGCAGTGGTCGTGCGGCAATAAGGGTTGGTGGGATGGTGGTCCGGTAGGGGTAATGAAGTAAATATTTAGTATTTTTGAGTTGGGACTCACTCTACTATTCAATTTCTAATTTAAACAACATTTGTGTCTAATAGTCCAGTGTCACATAAAACAAATGTTACCCAAAGTATTTGGGGTTCCATTTCTAGCTTATATTTTTTTGGAGCTTCACTTCTTTTGGTCTTTGAGTTTTGTGGTCAAATTTTCTGTATATTGCTCTATTTCTAATTAGAAAGGGTAGAAATGTAGTGTACTAAGGTTCCTCTCATTAGCTTTGGGCTTATTTGTCTTCCTTCTTCCAAGACTTAGGGCTTTCCATGTTTGGGCCCAATACCCCCAGCTTCCCAGTTTAGGTCTCAAACCCACAATAGATTGATTAGTCGACCATGGATAAAAAAAAAAAAAATGTATGTAGGAGAGTTTCATTAAAAGGTGGAAGATATTACCAACAAGAATTGACACAAGTGGTAAGCGGCTTGTTGTCCCTTAAGCAAGGTCTCGGATTCGAGCCTTGTGGATGGAAAAAATCCTTGCTGGGAGCCTCACCTGTCATTCCTAGGTACGCGACCCGAGACGACCTATTAGTCGGGACGAAGCTCCGGACACCGTGGCCAAAAAAAAAAAAAAAAGTTGGAACATATTTTCTTACCAATAATATTTGGGGGCAATCCATGAAAATCAGCAAAATGTAGGACATGTGTTTTAAGGATAGTGCCACTGACACTATCGATCAACTTGTCACATGATATGAGAAAATGACAATTTTGCCACACCTTTTGCCTTCTCTGCTTTGGTCTATGCTTTCTACATTTATCTGTACCCTGCAATAACAGTAGTAGTAGTAGCAGTGGACCCAAAATCCTAGGGTTTTTAGAAGAAGCTTTCACTTAGTTAGTTACATTGGTCTTGGAAATTTGGAATTTTGGAGCAACACAAATTAGATGCACACAGCTTTATCATTATTATCATCATTATCATCAATAGGATTTTTTTTTTCTTTTTCTTTTCATGTAAAAGTAGAAACTAGAAAGAACCATGTAAGAGGGAGAGAGGTTTCAATTTGAAGTTTTCAATAAGGTAGGTCAACTGCAACGTTGACATTCATATCCTTCCATGCTGTTACTTTGCCATAGTCATTCATATCCTTGAGAAATGACCCAATAGAAATAGAAAAATCTTTGAGTCAAGATGGTTCCTTTTTCTCTCTCTCTTTTTTTTTAGCTTTTTTATTTGGTCCCTTCTCTTTCCCCTTTGTTCAATTTCCTTTTCTGAATGTATGATTTGGGTTTAAATCCAAAATAGCCAAAGATGATAACTTTTTCCAAAAGCAGCACATAGTTAACCCTCTACCTGTTTGAACTATTGCCAAGCTCAGGTTTTTAGTTTACAAATTGTATGTATAATTTTGGTAATGCCAAATTCTAAAAATGTCTATGCTTCACTCTCAAATTCATGGTTCTATGACTAGCCCTCCAATTCTCTCTCCATATTCTTCAACTTACAATTCTAATTACCAGAAACAATCATCTTCTCCACCCTCAGATTTTGCCTCATCTGGGAGCAGACTAAGCCCTGCAATTCTCTTCATCATAATCATTCTAGCTGTTCTGTTTTTCCTCTTGGGATTCCTTCACTTGCTTGTTAGGTTCCTCACAAAGCACAGGTCTTCTTCTTCTTCATCAGTTTCTCAGTCCAATAGGCACCACACTGACATGTCTGAATCTGATGCATATCAGAGACAGTTGCAGCAGCTATTCCACCTCCATGACTCAGGCTTGGATCAGGCCTTTATTGATGCACTCCCAGTGTTCCTCTACAAGGAGATAATAGGATTGAAGGAGCCTTTTGATTGTGCTGTTTGCCTCTGTGAGTTCTTGGAACAGGACAAGCTTAGGTTGCTTCCAAATTGCAACCATGCTTTCCATATTGACTGCATTGACACATGGTTGCTTTCAAATTCAACTTGTCCTCTTTGTAGAGGGACCCTTTATGCACCTGGATTCTCCTTTGAAACTCCATTATTTTTTGACTATTTTGAGGGTCCATTTGAGGAAGATGGGGTTTCAGGAAGTGTTGGTTCTGTTTCTGCTAATAACAAGCAGCCTGCAGAAAGTCACATTATGAATGGGAAAAGGGTTTTTTCTGTTAGGCTTGGAAAGTTTAGAAGCTCAAATAATGTTGATGTAGTTGAAAGAATTGAAGGAGAGAGTAGTACTAGTAATGGTAATTTGGATGCTAGAAGATGCTATTCAATGGGGTCTTATCAATATGTTGTTGCTGATTCTGATCTGAGAGTGGCTTTGTGCCCTAAAAGAGGTGATGGTGGAATCAGTTGTAGTATGAGACAATTGATGAAAGGGAAAATAGGCACAAATGGGAATTGTTCCATTGATGGAGATGTTGAGGGCAAGAAAATTAGCATTGCAAGGAAAGGTGATAGCTTTTCTGTTTCCAAGATCTGGCAATGGTCTAAGAAGGACAGGTTAACAAGTTCATCAGAGACCAATTTCAATAATAATTCTGCTGTCACAGCAAATTTGCCATGGATGAATAAGGCCAGAGGTACATGAAGCTGCTCTTTATTTTGTACTTTAACTACTTTTGATATTTTCTAGTTAAATCCATTTGTTAAGATTTTGCTTCCTCTCATCATACCTTTATTTTTACCATTTTTTTTCAGTGACAAAATTTGTAAATTGTGCTAATATAACTGTTTATCAATCAATGTTCTTTGAATGAAATTGATTCTTGACTCTTGAATTTTAATTGTGTTTGAGGAAAACTAGTTCTTTAATTCAAAATTCTATTATGGGTTGTAGGATAATTTTAGCCCTTAAAATTATTATTATTCCAATCAAAATGAACAGTTCCTAGTATCTGCTGTTTTGATCTTGCAGAGTTCTTGGAAAGCTATATATCTAGTTGAGGTTTCAAGGGAAAGAAAAAAGAAAGGAAAAAAAATAGAAAAGAGTAAAGTTGGTACTGTAGTTAGAAAGAATCACACTCTGATGTGTAAGAAGTTAGAACATAATTTTTTGAATGCGGGTCCCTAATTTCATGTGATTCTTTAATTCAGTGACAAAAGTGGTCTTTTATTAGCAATTTCTTGCAGCAAGTGAGAAGATAATAAAAGCACATTGATATTGATACATAGAATAATATCATACACCTTTTTTTTATTCTTATAATTTTAATAAAAATATTTATAATTTATAATATTTATATAAAAAATATTATCAATATTTTTATCAAAGTTGCAAGAATAAAAAAGAGGTACCAAGAACACTTATAGTAATAAAATCATAAAAGTAAAGTCAAATTGGGGTTGCTTTTTGGATATATGCTTTGGTTTTCTCTAGAGGGTTTGCTTTCTCTCTCTCTCTCTCTTTTTGCCTTTTTTCTTTTTTGGATTAAAAAAATGAAGTAAAAGAAACATGGAAGGATTATATTCTTCCTTCTCCCTCAGTATTATTGTACAACAATGCTTCTTCTATATTAAAATGCTGTCATCATCAGCCACTCATAATAAATACGTATGGTTTGTCATTAATATTTTTATGGGTCCATTTTAAAAAGTATGTTGGTGGCTGAAAGTGGCTGAAAAATAATATACATGTAGTATTGTTGATTATTGTGTATGGCACTCAATTGGAGGAGATGTCTCTTTTGAGTGTAGTACTTGATTTGAATCCCCTCATACTTTTTCTTGATAAGGAGAAATACTTTTTAGATTATTGAAATTCTCTTAAAATTTTAGAGTCGAATTTGTGTTAGATTCATATCTAAAATGAGGAGGTTAATAAAATAAAATAGGAAAAGTTTTACCACTAGCTATTAGATCAATAACTTTTAGGTTTTTTCTTCTATACTCATGTCTCATGTGGTATCAATACTCTTTTATAATAAATGATTATAATTTGATAATTGAGTTGATAAATTTAAATATTTAAATTAATAAAACATATAACTCATTATTAATTATAAATAACTTAAAAAATATTGATACTCTTAAATTTTATAGGTTAAAAAAATATGCTCTAATCTAATACACTTGTGTACTCTTTTGGAACACTTGTTGCTAAGTATTCTCTCACGTGCATGCTTGATGAATTGTATATGAATTTAGCATAACTTTATGTAACTTTTGCCTCGACTTAAAGATTTGTAATTTTCTTAAATCTAAACACAAAAGTTTTGAATTTTATATATATTTTTTTCAGAATTGTATAATCTTTTTATTAAATTCACTATTCACCTCAAATTCAAAACACTTGATATTTGTTTATTCAATAATACTTGATTTATAACAGAAATACGTTCAACTAGTATCTAACGTGTGCTTATATAATATATAATGTGTGCTACATGTATATCACACATATATATATATAGCACACATTCTATATAATGTATAACACATATTAGATGCTAGTTAGATATATTTCTATTTTACGATAAATATTATTCTTTGTTTATTTGTTGGTGTCACTTCATGGTGTGTGCTATAATTAATTGCTTTTGGTTATTAGTCATTTTGCGATAGTAAATTACTACTAAAACATTTATTCATTTCCTCTCTCAATATCACACTAATTATTTTATTTTTTACATCAATTTATCGAGACATATGAGTCTCACTAATTCCAAAGTCTCACTAAAAGCTATCTCCTTCTTAACTTCTTAAAATGAATCTAAGATATGTAATTTGTATTATATGATCCATCATTTTCAGTCACCTCTGAAAAATTAATATCTTACCCAACTTTTGTTCCATTTATTTCCTGCCAAGTTTACACAATTATAACCCTTTATTTCATGATAGCATCAACTAGTAAGATTGTTAATAGAAAAAATATCAACTAGTAAGATTAAATTACGTATAAACTAGTATTTATTACCCGTGCCGGATAATAAATTTTTATATTATAAAAGTTTAAATATATATTTTAAGTGAATTATGAAATTAGAATAAATTTATTTTAATGTTATCAAAGAATTATTATTGTATTTAGGATAATGATATGAATGTGCTATCAATTAAAATAATGAGAATAAATGGTACGATTAAAAAATATTTTTATTTATATTTTATATTATCTACAATACATTTTGAATTGCTATAGTATATTTTAAATTTTGAATAGCTCATAGTTTAACCCTGTGTAGTGCATATAGTAAGAAATATGTATTTATTAAAAATTAATATATAATACAATTAACAAATTGTTTTAAAAAGTATATTATCATCTAATCGAAGTGTCAATTTCTAATAAATATTGTATCAAAATAATCTTCATTCCTAGTCTTTTCTTTTATAGTGTATCCAAAAATATATATATTGAAATCTCACATGATAAAGTATATAATCTATAATTTATATTATATATAAAAAATCATGTAATTTCTTATTTCAAAGTCTATAATATTTAATTGTTTTTGTCAAGTATATTCTAATTTCAAAGTCATAGTATTTAACTTTATAGTGTATCTAAAAAAAATAGTGAAATCTCACATTTCAAAGTATATAGCCTTCAATTTCTACTATATGTGAAAAGTTAATGTGATTCAATATTTTAAAAGTTATAGTCTTTATTTTATAATACAAATAAAAAATAGTGAAATCTCAAATTTTAAAGTATATAACCTTCAATCTTTACTATATGCAAAAAATTCATTTAATTCAATATTCTAATAGCAATAGTCTTTATTTTATAATAATACCCAAAAAATTGTGAAATCTTACATTGTAATGTATATAGTCTTCAATTTCTATTATACGTGAAAAATTCATGTGATTAAATATTCTAAAGCCTTTAATTTATAGTGTATCAAAAAAATAGTGAAATCACACATTTTAAAGTATATAGCGTTCTATTTCAAGTATATGTAAAAAATACATGTAATTCAATATTTTAAAGCCTATAGTGTTTATTTCATAATACAATAAAAAAAATTGTGAAATCTCATAATTTAAAGTACATAGTCTTCATGTTCTACTATATGTGAAAATTTCATGTGATTCAATATTCTAAAGCCTTTAATTTATAGTGCATAAAAAAAAAGTGAAATATCACATTTTAAAGTATATAGCCTTCAATTTCTAGTATATGTAAAAAATATATGAAATTAAATATTTTAAAGCCTATAGTGTTTATTTCATAATACAATAAAAAAATTATGAAATCTCATATTTTAAAGTATATAGCCTTCATGTTCTACTATATGTGAAAAATTCATGTGATTCAATATTTTAAAGGCTATGGTCTTTATTTTATAATACAGCCAAAAAAATTGCTAAAACTCATCACATTTTGAAGTATATAGCCTTCAAGTTCTATTATATGTAAAAAATTCATGTGATTCAATATTCTAAGGCTATAGTCTTTATTTTATTATACAACCAAAAAAATTGTGAAATCTCACATTGTAATGTATATAGCCTTCAATTTCTCCTATATGTGAAAATTTCATGTGATTCAATATTCTAAAGGCTATAGTTTTTATTTTGTAACTCAGCAAAAAAAATTGTGAAATCTCACATTTTAAAGTATATGACATTCAATTTCTATTATATGTGAAAAATTCACTTGATTGAATATTTTAAAAGGTTATACTCTTTATTTATAGTGTATAAAAAAAATAGTGAAATCTCATATTTTAAAGTATATAGCCTTGAATTTCTACTGTATATGAAACATTCATGTGATTCAATATATTTTAAAGGCTATAGTCTTTATTTTATAATACACCGAAAAAATTGCTAAATCTCATATTTTAAAGTATATAGCCTTCAATTTCTTTTATTTGTAAAAAATTCATATGATTCAATATTTTAAATGATATATATTTTATTTTATAGTCTATTTTAAAAAAAAATTGTGAAATCTCACTATATAAAGTATATACCTTCAATTTATACTAGATGTAAAAAATTCATGTGATTCAATATTTTAAAGACTATAGTCTTTATTTTATATTACAATAAATTTTTTTTTGAAATCTCATATTTTAAAGTATATAGTCTTCAATCTACTATATGTAAAAAATTAATGTGATTGAATATTTTAAAGGCTATAGTCTTTATTTTATAATATTTCCAAAAAAATAGTATAATCTCACATTTTAAAGTATATCATTCAATTTCTACTATATGTGAAAAATTCATGTGATTCAATATTTTAAAGGTCACAATCTTTATTTTATAACACAAAAAATTATGAAATCTCATATTTTAAAGTAGATAACCTTCTATTTCTATATATGTAAAAAACACATGTGATTCTATATTTTAAAGGCTATAGTCTTTGTTTTATAGTCTTTTTGAAAAAAATAGTGAAATTTCATAATTTAAAGTATATAGCCTTCAATTTTTACTAATGTAAAATATTCATATAATTCAATGTTTTAAAGACTATAGTCTTTATTTTATAGTGTATCCAGAAAAAATTGTGAAATCTCATATTTTAAAGTATATTATAGCCTTGAATTTCTACTATATATAAAAAATTCATGTGATTCAATATTTTAAAGACTATAGTCTTTATTTTACAATACAACCAAAAAAATTATGAAATCTCACATTTTAAAATATATAACCTTCAATTTCTACTATATGTGAAAAATTATTTTAATTCAATATTTCAAAGGCTATAGTCTTCATTTTATAGTCTTTTTAAAAAAATAGTGAAATCTTACATTTTAAAGTATATAGCCTTTAATTTGTACTATGTATAGAAAATCATGTAGTTTCAGATTTCAAAGTCTATAGTATTTACTTTTACAATGTATTTAAAAAAAATAATGTTATAACAAATTTTAAAGTATACAACATTCAATTTCTACTATATCTAAAAAATTAGGTAATTTTATATTATAATGACTATAGCTTTTAGTTTTATACTCCATGAGAAAATTATGCAATATCATATATAGTTAATTAAAAGTGTATACTTTCAATTTTAACTCTATGTAAAAAAATCAATTTAATTTCTTATTTCAAAGTCTATAGTCTTTTCTTTGAGAGTGCATATAATTAAAAAGTAGTGAAATATCACATTTTAAAATTTATAATCTTTCATTTCTACTATATGTCAAAAATTCATGGGATTAATTATTTTAAAAGTTATAGCCTTTATTTAATAATACAACAAAAAAATTATGAAATCTCACATTTTAAAGTATATAGCCTTCAATTTCTAATATATATAAAAAAATTCACGTGATTCACTGTCTTTATTTTATAGTCTTTTTGAAAAAAAAAAGTGAAATCTCACAATTTAAAGTATATTGCCTTCAATTTTTACTAATGTAAAAATTTCATGTGATTCCATATTTTAAAGGCTATATAGTCTTTATTTTATATTGTATAAAAAAAGTGAAATCTCACATTTTAAAGTATATAATTAACCTTGAATTTCTACTATATATAAGCGAATAATTCATGTGATTCAATATTTTAAAGGTTATAGTCTTTATTTTATAATACAACAAAAAAATAGTGAAATCTCACATTTTAAAATATATAGCCTTCAATTTCTACTATATGTGAAAAATTCTTGTGATTCAATATTTTGAAGGCTATCATCTTTATTTTATAGTCTATCTAAAAAAATAGTGAAACCTCACATTTTAAAGTATATTACCTTATTTGTACTATGTATAGAAAATCGTATAATTTCATATTTCAAAATCTATAGTATTTACTTTTACAATGTATTTAAAAAAATAGTGTAATAACAAATTTTAAAGTATATAGTATTTAAATTCTAATATATCTAAACAATTAGATAATTTTATATTATAATGACTTTAGCTTTTAGTTTTATACTCCAAGAGAAAATTATGCAATATCATAGTTAAAAGTGTATACTTTTCAATTTTAACTCTATGTAAAAAAATCATGTAATTTCATATTTTAAAGTCTCTAGTTTTTTATTTGACAGCATATATAAAAAATAGTGAAATATCATATTTTAAAGTGTACAACCTTTAATTTCTATTATATATTAATATTATTGTAATTTCATGTTTATAGTTTTAGTCTTTATTTGTTTATCATGTAAATCCTAATTTCAAAGTCTATATGATTTACCTTTTTAGTGTAATCTAAAAAAATAGTGTAATATAATATTTTAAAGTATATAGCTTTCAATTTCTACTATATATATATCTAAAAAATTATGTATTTCTATATTTTAAAGACTATCACTTTTAGTTTTATACTCCATGAGAAAGTTATGCAATATCATATAGAAAGATAGTGAAATATCATATTTTAAAGTATATATAGCTTTAATTTCTAATATATATATATATACATATATATATATATATATATAGTGGCGGATCTATTCATAAGTCTATGGGGGCTTATGCCCCACCGCAATTTTAATTTTTTAGTTAAAGTATATATAAATGTATATATTTTGCCCCCATTGTATTATTAAATTTGCACCCACACTATAAAAAATTAAAAAAATATCATCTAATATTTATATATATTAACAATATAATACTTTCGTCCTCACTGTTAAAATGTTCTGGATCCGCCACTATATATATATATATAGAAAAATAATGTAATTTCATAATTCAAGTATGTTGTATTTAGTTGTTTACTCATATAAATCCTAATTTCAAAGTCTATAGTATTTATTTTTTTATACTGTGTTTTAAAAATAGTGTAATCTCAAATTTTGAAGTATATTACCTTCAATTTCTACTATATTTATTAAAAAATTATGTAATTCATTTTAAAGACTATATGGTTTAGTTTTATACTCCATGAGAAAATTATGCAACATGATAATTAAAAGTTTATAGCTTTCAATTTTTACTCTATGTAAAAAAATCATGTGATTCCATATTTTAAAGCATATAATCTTTTCTTTTATAGAGTATTTGAAAAAAAAAAGTGAAATCTCACATTTTAAAGTATATAGTCTTTAATTTCTACTATATAGAAAAATAATGTAATTTCATATTTCAAGTGATCTATTGTCTTTAGTTATTTACTCATGTAAATAATTCTAATTTCAAAGTCTATAGTAGTTACTTTTATAGTGTATTTAAAAAAATTGTGTCATCTCAAATTTTAAAATATATGACCTTGAATTTCTACTGTATTTAAAAAATTATGTAATTCAATATTTTAAATACTATAGTCTTTAGTTTTATGCTCCATGAGAAATTCATGCAATATCATAGATTCATAGTCAAATGTATATAACTTTTAATTTTTACTCTATGTAAAAAAAATCATGTAATTTCATTTTTAAATTCTATAGTATTTTATTTTATAGTGTATCTAGAAAAATAGTAAAATCTCAAATTTTAAAGCATATAACATTTGATTTCTACTATATATATAAAAATAATGTAAAATTCATATTTCAAAATCTATAATCTTTAATTGTTTACTTATGTAAATCCTAATGTCAAAGTCTATAATGTTTAATATTACAATGTATCTAAAAAATAATATAATATATAATTTTAAAATATATAACTTTCAATTTTTATTATATTTAAAAATTATATAATTTGATATTTTAAGTACTTGGTGTTTGGTGTTGTGTAACATAATCTTTTCAAATATTGTGTCAACTCTCTAAGGGTAAGGTAAACAATTATAGGCAACAAATAAGTGCACCTTTTGATGACTCCATTAAAAGATTAGAGTATAGATTAGATTTATCATAAATAAGGTTAAACAAACATAGTCTGGTATGGGTGGTTGGCTAGATCTAATGTAGCAAGATACCAGCTCAGCAAGATAGCGACTCTTATTTTGTTGATATTCCATATAGTAATGATATATGCACACCACAAAATCAGTTATTATATGTAATAATTCAATTTTTTAAAATTATTAAACCCTAAATCCAATATTTTAAAAGTTAGATTAATAGTTTTAAAAAGTTGAGGTATTATATATGCTTACTATGACTGATTATATATGTTGTTTAATTTTTTTTTATTATTAAGATAATTATTATAAGGGGCATTAACACCAAGTAAGATATCACCTAATAACTTTGTCTCTCTCTATTACTTGATTCAGTGATTAGGAGAAATCCTTTTATCTTTTGCACTTTTAGAGATGGGTCTATATGGTGGGGGCAAAGGCCAAAAGAGGACAACTAAGGGCAGTTGAGTGATTAATGTTGTTTATGACAGCACAAAATTGTAAGTAATAGTACAATAGTGTTAACTTCAATTTATCCAAATATTATTGAAAAAGATTATAATTATTATTATTGGACTGATGAAGGAGTACTAGTATAATATATTTCGTATGAGAAAACATTATATTTGTAGCTTTCCATTGAATCAATCTACCTTTCTTGGCAATTATTAATTTTGACTACACTACCTTTTATTGAATAATAACACCTGTTATTTTTTTATATATATTTAGGTGTTGTAGTCTATATATTTAAAAAAGGAAAATGATAATATAGACTCGAGTTTATGATGAACCCTACACGTGACAACATATCAACCAAGAGTTTCATAATACTATTATAGTTATAACTTTTAATTATGTCTTGAATTATTGATATGTTACTACATGTAAGGTTTACCGTGAACCTGAATCTATATTAACATTACTCTTTAAAAAATAACACCTATTCTTGAACGAGGGTTATCATTTAGTTTTTTTTCCCTTTATTCAAGAAAACCCAAGCGGAACTACATAGAGTCTAATGGTTAAAATTTATTAAAGCATACAATAATTATCCATTTTATTATGAAAAATAATAATAATTATAGATATATTGTAACGGAATTAAATAGAATACAATGACAATATAAATATGTTTTACATATATACTATTAGTTAACAATAATTTTACAATGTAGTTTACTTTAAAATAAAATATGTGATAATTTTTTATTGATTGATAATGTAAATTTTTTTACACTGTTAATGCATGTTAATTAATTCCTTCTCAAATGTATGTCTAAAACATTGATTAGCATAAAAAACATTGATTAGTAAAAAAAAAGCTCAAAGCACAAAAACTAATAAGCTTTGGGATGTACACAAAAATATGCATATTTTACTATTTTAGTGCCGTGCGTGAAGTGCAGCTTGAAATAAATGCATCTTCAAATCACCTTGGATCTGTAAAATCTATAAATGATTGTTTTTGTAGAATTCAAAGGGAAAGTTGTCACCATCCTTGTTGACAGTAACATTACAAATAAATAATTCACTTTATAGATATGGAACCAATGGACATTGAGTCTACAAAATTTTTAAATTAGTGGAATTTGCATCACCATATGAAAGGTCTTGAAGTTGGAATTATAATAAGCATTTCAAAATAAGGTCAATGATTCGAGCCCCTAATTAGATTTTCACTTAGATCACCCCCAAAATATGTGTGATATATTAAAAGAGATAGACACAACACCCAAATGCGTCCCTGTAAAATTTATCATCGGCCAAACTAATCCCTCAAAAAACAAAAATTTAAAATAAATCTCTTCCAGACGTCGGACAAATTGGTCTTAAAAAAAATCAGACAAATTAGTCTTTCAAGATTAATGAAAATAGTTAAATTAATCAATATAATGGGAAGATTAATATGTTCAACATCTTCAATTGGTAAGGACTAATTTGACCATTTTCACAAATTTTGAGCAACTAATTTGTCTGATTTTTTTAGAGGATCAATTTGTCTGATGTTTTAATCTGAGAGGATGTATTTTGAATTTTCGTTTCTGAAGGGACTACTTTGATCAATAATAAATTTTACAGGAATAAATTTAGGTGTTTTGTCTAAAAAATATATCTCATTTTTACATATATACCCCCCTTGTTTTATTTTTGCAAACACACCCTAATCCCTTGCTCCTCTCCTCTCCCACTCTCAAATTCCCAATGAAAACAATGTTTTGAGAACAAAAAGTATACGTAGAGGCTTCCTTGAGTGGTTGTATAAGAGCAAGGTTTCAGTGGTCGTCTTTTGTGGCAAAGGAGACGGTGGTGAGTAATGCGCGATTTAAGGGATTGGCAAAGGAGACGGTGGTGAGTAATGCGCGATTTAAGGGATTGGAAACCACACACAACGGTAGGAACCTAGTGAGGAAGGCAGAGCGAAGAGGCAGCACAACACGACTGACGATTGAGTGCAACGAGCTCAACGATGATTGTATCTTGAAGTGTGGACAACGACATGGTCAACATGACAGAACACGATTGTCCAATTATGAAAAAGTTAAAATTTGGTGGAGAAGGAGCAAGAGCAAGTGAGTGTTGTGGAGAAGAATGAGAATTCACAATTAGGAAGAGAGAAGGAGAGGAGAGGAGCGGGAGATTGGGGAAAGCTTGCAAAATAAGCTGAAGCCTAAGTCAGGGGCTCCATCTTCCTTCACAAATGCTAGCATGAAAGAGGATTACAATCTTGTATTAGATCACCATGCACATAACAACATTCCATAATCATAAAATAAAAAGCCATTGGCAATGATATTCTGTGAGAGGTTTAAGTAGTTTCTATGAGATCATAAATTCAAATCTCATTACGGTCAATGGTTAAAAGTGTATATATATATATATATATATATATATATATATATAAAGCACTCTTTACCAATTTCAAATGGAATGCACCATAAAATTAATCAAGAAAGAAATTGACATAATTTTGAGATTACATTTCATTAATCTTATGAGTGAAAATTGTTACACAAAATCAAATATAATATACCAATCGTCTACAAGGATATCAAATTGCATTCAACAACCACTATATAACTTTAGGCAGCAAGACCAAGAGAGACTACACAAAAAATAGCAAGAAAGCACCTCAAGTTCTCAACATGACACATTTAACTCTCAGTGCCTTGAAAGGCAAAATTTTGATTTGGACATTTTCTTCATACAAGAATACTTTGTACTAATGTACATAAACAACCTAAGTTTGAAAAAGAAAATTTGTAAAACAAAGATATGAAGCCGCCAAATTGGCTTCAAATTTAAGCCAAAAATTGGTCCCAGATGCTCGAACCATTACCATACCTCTCTCATCTGATGGAATGAACCTTGAAATCTGCACCAGGAAGAACACAAACAAAGGGCTTCGTATACTATCACCTTAATTCATAACTCGCGAGGAAAATTGTTGATTTGTCCTTCTTCCAGTGTATCCTTGCCATTGATCTTGTATGCTATCCTTAAGCGCATGACAAGAGATTTCTGAAAAAAGAGTGGTTACTATTAATCAATTCTTTCTCTTTCAAATATGCATAAGAGAAGTAATCTCAAGCAAAACCACACACACAAACACGTGCATAAATACAGAAAGAAGGGTAGGAAGTTTAATCAACAAACAGAATTAGATTTCACAGTTTGTCCAGTTAACAACAAACATATTGGAATTTAATTATGCTATTGAACTATGTAGTGTTCTCAGTGGATTTGACATTTCAAAAGCAGGGATCACTCAAGTAAATGGCTGATATACACAGGCATGAACCATCGAATATTGCAATAAAGCAAAAGTTCAGTTTTGCAGCACCATGCTGGTGAATTTAAATAAAATTTGTACATGCTAGAACACAATATTTACAGTAAAGCAATATTAACAATGAATATCTTCTACCTTTCCATGTTGGCTATTTGTGAGACTCAAATTTTGTGTTATGGACCCATTTCCAGAAGCAGGGAGAGTATTGCTGCTAGCAGGATCTAAGTGTAATTGAAGAAACTGAAATAAAAAGAACAATTCATGTAAGTACTAGCTGACAAAAGGTAACAAAGTAAGCCGCTAATCAGAATCTGAAATTCCAACAGAGAACCCAGTAAAACTGCTCACGGCTATCAAATGAAATAGAAAAGACTTAATTTTTTGGCTTTCAAAAGTTGAGAAAACTAAGGTGTTGTTTGGTTTCCGTTTTCATTTTCTGTTTTCTCTGTTTTCCAAATTTTGTGAAGGAAATACTGAAAACAGAGAAAACGTGATTTTATTGTTTTCTCTGTTTTCAATATTTCCTTCACAAATTTTGAAAACAGAGAAAACAGGAAATAGAAAAACGGAAACCAAACAGCACCTAATTAATTAGACTGATAGAAAGTAAATTCTTCAGTCACTCGTAGCTAGAACTAGAATCCATCTTTTAAATACAAGTGACAGCCATCAGTTATTTAACAGTGATTAGAAAGCCTGGAACCTCAAGTTAACAGAATAGAAATGAAGATCCTGATATTGTCGAAAGCATGAAGTTCAAGTAATACATTAAAATTATAGCAATGATGATGATGATACAATAAAGATGATGACGATGGTCTCAGCAGCAGATATAAAAAGCTCAACATCATACAGACTAGCATACCTTCGGAACCGCTGCCTGGAAAACAAAATCTGTATATGCATTAGAGGACAAATTTGTAAATGTTGCCTGGATATTTGTTGTTTGTGGGCTTCCTGGTTGTTTCGAAAAATTGAATGTCAATCTCAAGGAGCTGCTTTCATATGCAGTTATGGATGGATAAGCTGGCCCATTGTTTTCTATTCAAGATAAGAGAAGGAAAGTAATCAGTACTTTGACCAAAATTTGATTAATGATAAAGCCCAAATGCTAAACAATGTTTACAACCTTTGGATGGGCTGGAGCCAAAACCGTCCAATAAATCCATCATAGGAGCCGCTCCAGCATTTGAATTTGCTCTTGAAGAAAGTGAAAGTGATGAGAGATCATCCAGTGGTGAAACTGGTGCTTTGTTACTCGTACTGGAAGATAAGATGTCAACTGTAGATGAGCTACTCGGGGCAGAAGGTGATCCAATGGACAAAAGATCCATAAGAACATCTGTGCCACTCTTTGAAGGTTGACCAGCACCTAAAAAAGCAAATACAAGTTGGATATGATACTAATTTATGGAATGGAACTATTTACAATAAAGTAAAGTAAATAATTTTGTATTTTTCCTCCTCAACAAAACCTAATATCGGCTACCACTAAAGCCTTATATTAAGTGTGATTGGTTAGATGGACCAGTCGATGTCATTTGATCAAAGAGTTAATTTCCAATACATCCATTTCAATCATGGTCTGTCTTTCTAAATGAGTTTTCCTACAGATTAAGTGGTTCAAAAATTGAAAAGAGCCTCATAATATGCTAGCAATTATTTTTATTTATAAAGAAAATGCTAATGTATCATACATATAAGCAAAGACTGTATCTATTAGAAATTAGAAACAAGAATATTTAGTTTTTCAGGCACTATAATAACATACACCACAAACACTAACCAGATTGTTGTGATGCTGGTGATAGATCAACCCCAAGAAGGTCCTGGAGAAGATCACCACCCGAAGAACTAGGTGCAGGAACATCATCTGAACTTAGATCGAGCAGATCTACAAGTGGAGCCACAGGTTTAGCTACTCCATTTGGAATACCAACTGAAGGTACTGTTGCAGTTGAAGCTGCACCCGGTAAAGACCCAGCCTTTCTACCAATGAAAGTTGCCTCATCCAAAACTGGCATCCTTTCTACAAGCGTAGACCTACATAATACATTTTCTCATAATAGGATTCCTCTTATTAGAGGGTTTTGATATAATATAATAAGCAGCTTAATCAAACTGACCTAATATTTTTATGTTTTGCAAGAACTGAATTGAATTCGATAGCTCTCTGCTGCAATTCAAGCACAAGGCTCCCTTTGAACTGAACAATAATTTCCCTGATCCTCCTACACACATGCCCAAAAGAGAACAAAGTTCCCATGTCAAATACAGGAGGAAATAAGATAGTACTAGGTGTCTTTAGCATCCATGATAAGGGAGGACAGGACATGGATGGAAAAGAACCCCCTGATTTGTCATAGAAATCAAATTGCATGTATATAAGCGTTTTAAACTATGTTGATACTGATATGGTGAATTTCTGATACAATGTTACAGTCCTGATTCCTCTAAAGAAAAAAGGTAAGAAATGAAGAAACAGTTCCAATTCAAGGTAAAACAGTGACACAATAAATAATAACAGAATTTGAAAAATCGATCATACTCTGAACATGAAGGAAAACGTGAAGAAAGCTTTAATAAGGCAACCAAAGCCATCGCTTTTGTGGTAAGATCGGATGCATGACGATTTATAGCAATCTCTACAACATCCACAGCATCTGATTCAGTCACCTGCTAGAATAAAACAAATTAATAATGAAGAAACATTTATTTTAAAAACACATTAAAGGTATGTAATAAAAAATCAATTTTGTTGTTTCTGCATAAGGTTATATACAACGGATTGTTTAGCAGACACAATAGTCAATAGTCCAATTGATGTTAAATTAAGTTGCATCTCACAAAGAAAAGAAAAGACACAATTGGTATTGGCTCATTCCTATGTATAAAGAAATAATAAGAATTAGGAAAAAAAAAAAAAAAGGGGCAAGCCATGATCCTAATTTTATGGTTAGAGCCAAGAGCACATTGTGCCTAGCTTTCAGTAGATTAGCAAATGATCGAAGCTGTTTCTGTCAAAAGAGTACGAAATCAATTAAACAAGTAAAACAATTTTCAGTAGTAACTGTTTCCTTCCTAAGAATAACAAGAAATAACAAATGAAACAGGAAAAGAAAAAGATAAACTCATTACAACAGTTAGCAAGTACTACTGAAACTGATGGACTTTATTTTTTGCATGACATCCTTATTCATCATCACAGAACATCTACTAGAATCTTCTGAGTCCAATACAATAAATCAACTTCTTAGATTGTTATTTGTGGTCAAATGATTTACCATTTTAATTAAACATGAAGAAACAATGTAATCATTTTATATTTATAAACTTTCAAGCAGAAGCATTCACTCACTGTTATAGGATCTTCTATGTCAAGCATTCCAACATTATTAACTAACAAGTCACCATACTCTCCAATGCACCACACTGTAACTCGAACTAGAGTTTCCTGATGAAAAATATTAGGCAATGTTATTAAATGAATCGCTCATCAGAAACACATCAACAGCATGTCAAGATTTTGTCAAAGCAGACGGAAGCACCTGTTCAGTTGACGTTTGAAATGCCCTGTATAATGCTCTTACAGTATATCCATGAAGCTCAGAAGCATTGCTTATCACAACAATTAAGGCATACCATACTTCATCTTTTACAAAATTTCCAGCCTACTAACATAGGATAAAGATCAATACTTGCAATAATATATAACTAAAAAGAATGGATCACAATAAAAGGGCAACACTGCATGCAATTAGCTCACAAGGTAACTACTTTACTGTCGAGGCCAAGGCTCATCCTTGAAACAATAACCACGACAGACATCCAAATTTAATAGGTGATATAAATCAATGACAATACATGGAAATTGGAATGACATATATACAGCAATATGAACATTGAAAGCTTGAGACCTGAACCTCAAAATCATGAAATTAAAACAAAAATTTGCACATGCTGGTGGGTAGAAATTATAAGTTGCCGCAGCAAATGTAGAGATAAGAAGCAACATAATTATCACATGCAAACACGCGTCACTGATGTGATGAATACTGGAAGCGCATGGGTCATGAATTTTGCATTGCAGATTTTAATTGACTACAAAAATAAGCTTGTCTCTTATATTTATACCTCAGACAGAACCTTGAGCATCTGATCAATGTACCAGATCTTCTCTGGGGAAAACCTGAAGAACCAATTAATAAATACTTGTTAACCAAATACATTCATGGGTGCAATTCAAAGAAACTTTCTTAACTACTTGATCTAAACTGATGGGGATTAACAAAGATGTGGACCATGTATGATGAGCCAAATGGCTTCTTTTTCAATTTACCAAATTACCAAACAAGAGAAAAGGGAGAAGAAAACTCAGCAATATTCAACAAGCAAAGATTGACAAAGATGATTATAGAGTCTATATTTAATTATTTACTATCACTAACATGAAATACAGTTATGAAATTTCTAAAAGAATTAATGATAATAAAATTTGTTCAAGTGACAAATCAAGTTGTCTTATATTTAATGGAATATCAAGGGACCCCACAAATTATTGATAATGAAAAAATAAAGAATAGAACAAAGTGCACATAGTATTCTATTTGGCAACTCTAACTAACTCTTCCCTCCCCAACCTTAAAAGGGGAAAAATAATAAAACGAATGAAAATGATAAAAAAAAAGCAAAGGATGTATACTTAAAAAGGCCTGGCATTTAGAACCTTATTACTCACTTTGCAACAATGGAGCAAATTTTGGCAGTAAGGTCCCCTCTGAAATCAATATCACTGACTTCCAGATAATCTATCAGCTCTTTCGCCAAAGGTTTCACATTAGTTTCATTGACCAGAACGTAAACAAGTTCAAGCGCTCTTTTCCGAATAGACGCATCTGCATCCTGAAGTAGATTCAAATCACCAATTCTCAGCCCATTGAATAAAAATGCATGGACAAAGACAATAAATCTAATACCTTTACACACTCTAGAATTGTTGCACGGTGCCTCTGCACTGCCTGAGCATCAGCAGTTACAGCCTTCATCAGCATGTTCAAAGCCACATATCTGGAGGAAGAAGGTAGCAAAGGTAACATTCACTTTACATAACAAAGATAATCAAATTTTAAATTCAGAAAAGAAAACACAAAAGGGGGAGGGGAGAGGAATGGAATGTACGTAGCATTACACAAGACATGATAATAATTTATCAGCCTTCAGAAAGTATTATAATTAAAGAAATTTCATGGAAACCCAACTGACTGGGTGTCTCTACTCAACAACTTAAGCATTTCAGAAAATTAGTTAATGGCACTCTCATATTGTAAGCTGACAAGGGCTAACAACAAAAAATGATTACTCATATTCAGTGCTTATGGCTCAAAAGAATGGTTGGGGGACATATATTGAAAAAAATTCTGGACTGCCTAACAATGAAAAGAATAATCTAAAAAGATCAATCTAAGTGATAGAGAACACATCCTAGAGTCTTGAACCAATTCAGTGGAGCATCCTCTTAATTGGAGTAAACATTTTAACTCTTTAACAATTTTTAGCCATTATATGTGGAGGGTTGTGTTAGGTCTTCAACAGCCAACGTAAAACTTTGTTGAATCCTATGGCATGGATCAAAGCAAAAACATGGCGCAATGGCGCTATTTGATCCATGTAACCGACCCCACCTAGTGGGATAAGGCTATGGTATGATATGGTATATGTGGAGCTTCCTGAAATGAGCACTTAATATACAGGTAATTTTTTAGTCTTAATGAAGATTTTGCTACTTATCAAAGAGAAGCAATAACCAAAAGTAAACCTGATATTATTGTCACGGTTTGACAGGAATCTTCCCAGGATATTGATAGCAAGCACGCGTAAGCCACCATTATCTTCAATGCTCATTATTGTTTGAACACATTCATATAAAATGGCATTCCCTGCAACTTTATTTGACTCAGTCTTTGTAGCCACCTAAAATAATAGCAAGATAGAAATTATCAACCTAGAGTTTCAGAAAAAAATGGCCCCTAACAATGACACTAAAACTCATCAACTCATTTACATGGATAGCCTATATTTGACAATCCTAAGAATACAGAAATGAATGATCCATATTATCATCTTGATTACCTAGTCTAAGAGCCCTACCTATCCCTGGAAACCTTCCTCATAATTCTTCAAAGCATTAAATAGAAGATATACAGATAAAATTACATTTTGCATAAAGGCAACGAGAAGAAAATATTAAGATTTAAAAAGATTTCAATTTAAAGCATATACTATACATTCATCATCAAAATTATTTTACTTAGCTATTAAGATTTATTTGAAAAATTTTCCATCAAAAGAAAAATCAATTTTAAACAAATCTTTAAAATCAACACAGCCCCATACTAATGCTAAATCTAAATATCTTCTAACCAGTACAGCAGTACCATCCAAACATGCCGACATACAATTGACGGTTTACACATGCTATAAAATTGCAGAAATAAACAAATCATTGCAGAAGAGCATATAATAGTATCATGCTATAAAATTGACAGTTTACACACAACTGACCTGGGCAAGTATGTCATTCATAGAGTCACTAGCTTCAGCATCACCTTCGCCTACCACTCGTAAAAGTTTAAGCAATCTGATATGAAGAAAAGGATCTGAGATGCCAGCAATATCATACTCTGGTGAATAAGGACTGTTTGCTAGATCTCTAAGACTTCTGACCAGATCACCCATGCATTTCTGTGATAATTGTTGAATGAATATTTGGTTACAACAAAAGCTGGCACCAATTAAAGCTTGTGAAAGTTTCTCACATGAAAACATCATGTAAACTTTTACGTCATAAAATGCATATATGAACCTTGTTTATATGCCTTACATATATATGCATATACTATTTAAACAGCAGATTTGCTTGCAAAAATTAACACATACAACGTCCCTGACTCCCTATAAATAGTATGCTAGTCTTTGAAAGCATGAGTTTACAAACAACATAACAATAACTTCTGAAAAATACCCTAACACTATGTAATTGACAGTGCATAAGGAAGATGGAAAATTACCTTTCTAATATGTTCAAGGGCTTCTGTGCTAATTTTGCACAGATCTGTACAAAGTTGAACCCCAGTGATCAAAACGCCATGATGCTTCTCCCGAAGTAAAGCAGTAGCAGGATTGATAAAATTTTCTGCCAAGTCCGGAACTTTCTTTATGATCCTTATAGAGCATAATGCTGCCTATATTACAGCGAGCTTAGTTAATTTACAAGAATTAACTGTGATAACTAGCAGATAAATAGGAAGGGAAAGGTTGTGTCAATAACAAAAACATTAAATTACATTGCATAGTAACAGCTATTTAGTAAATGGAAGTAGGGTCAGTAGGCAAATCATGAAACATTGGCAATTAACATTGGGTTATGGAACCAACTTGCTAGATGTTGGGGGCTTACAAGGATGCTAATAGGAAGACTTCTTCTCAAAACAATGATGGTAGAAGAAAAAAGAACAAGAAAACAACATCAAATAAATTTTTCCTGGTAAAATAAGAAAAAAAAACGATATCTAACAACCATCTAACTTTTCATATTTATCAGGAAAAATTTGTGGTATTCTATGAATATCTGTGATTTTATGTTCTAAAAGTTAAGTTTGTGATGACAAATAGCTGTAGCATGGAACACCATAAAGTCAGGGCTATGACACAACCTCACATAAAGAAAGGGCATACTTTTTAAATGAGCTTTCCAGCATAAAGTATAACAGTTGATGTGCAACATAACAACTCTCTTAAGCCAAAAATAACAACTGAAAAATTGTACTGAACGCAGGCACAATTCCTCAAATGGATTAACATGATTGAAAAACCACATTTTTCCTGAAGCACCAGATCAGAATAGGCATATTCATTTAGCTAGGAGCTTGTATCTGTGGCAGTATATGTCTTTCCATTCTTTCCTTACACAAAATTTTTGAGTAGATTCAAACTGCTCTTGGTTCTCTCTTTACAATTTGACAACATTTAGTAATCACACAAATACAGAGAAAAGTAACTTAACTATTGTGCAACAACCTAAACAATGTCTCAAATGTCATCAAAACTAATTTTCAGAAAAAAATCACAGTCTATTCTTTATTGGTTGACAGATGCATGTTAGAAAATTCTTTGAAACTCATGAAGCAAATATCAAACAACAACAAAGCAACTTTTTCCTACTAGATGAGGTCCACTTCATGAAAAATTCCAATAATTCATTGCAAGAAAATTAAGTGACAAGAACAGCAAGCAACAAGCTTATTATCTTGCACAATCATAGCATCCAAGTTCCAAAACTAGTCACTTTAGGTAAAAAGGAATATTACACAGACGATATTATATTTCAAAAAACCAATATGTGTATGAAATTTAAATGTTCCAGTAAAGGTAAAAGTTCTGATAAAAACATGAACCAAATGAAAAAGTCACCTTCTTCCGAACATTTGGATCACGAAATTGCAGTAACCTCTCAACTTCTGGTGCAAGATCACGAGCCATTTCTGCGGAACAAATATTTCCTAAAGCACAAAGTGCAAGTCCCACTATATACTGGTTTGTGTGATTAAGATCTCTGTGATTCGGTTAAGGCTCTGCTATCACCCATTATTGAAATATCTTTCCCTCATTTCATTTCAGTAGAAGATCAATGTCAATAACAATAGCAAACTTGGAAAGTGGAATGTAAAAGTCAGGGAACAAAAAAAGCAAATGAAAGTTTAATTAGAAACAGGATACTGTTTTAAAGAATTGGTGACCAACATTAGAACTTCTTGTCTTTCATCAAGTAGCAACATGAGGCCAAGGTAACCTATTCTCTTCTCTGGAAATCCAGGAGATGCTATTAACTTGAGGCACTCCATTTGCCCAAAGTGTGTGGGGTAGCCAAGCATATGGATAAACATTAGCTTAGCAAGATTCCGGTGTCTATAGTCGTTATCATTTTCATTTATTGAAGCACGAATAGCAGCACATTCTTTTCTTACAACAGCACGTTCTTCTGCCGCAGTCTTGCAAGCACGTATGGACCGAATCATGTCCCTACAAGCAGGGATACAAAGAAGATAAGCAAAAGATACTGAGTATAACTGAACTCAAATTAAAACACCAATGATCTTTGGCTCTTACAAGTTACAAGTAAAACTGACAATATGTTAATTGTATTGAATTATTCAATTTTGGCATCCTTTTTATATTTGAAATAAAAAAAGTCCAAACACAAATACACCAAGTAAAACACGTACAGAGCATAGGCATTTGCAGAAAATAAAATACTGCACAAGTTAGTGACCGTATAGGAGGATTGTAATTCCACTTATAGTATGTAATGCTTATCTCAATTATTTCTCTCACTTTTAATGACAATGGAAACTGATACAAGATTGCTATAGGAAAAGCATAATGTGCCCCTCTCAAAACCAGCTAAAAATAGGGTAGCCCAATACACGGGACTCTCACCTAGTGGGGTCTGGAAAAGGTACATATACACAGTCTTACCCCAGAACTAGAGAGGTTGTTTTCAGGACTTGAAGTAGTGACCCCTAAGTCACAAGGCAGCAATTTTACCATTGCACCGAGGCCCACTCTCTCTCCCAAACCAGAAAAGCATGTTAGGGTACCCTAGACTAGCCACATATTGCAACCAATAACATATAATGTTAATATCCAAATTCATAGCTTCTCCAGGGAAATGATGAAAATAACAACTTCAGCTTCTACATATCCCTAACTATCTTTGTTCTAATTTTGCAATGACAACATCATCAAAATCATCAGATTTAAATCTATCTGGTTTGAAATGATACTTAATAGGTACATAAATCAGCCACATTCTACAATCTTATGATCCTGAACCTCAAGACCATTTTTTCACAGCTTTCAGTTGCTAGGAGTATTGGAACTAAATTCCCTCCGACCCAGCCCATATAGTTAAGCCAAAAAAGCGATTTTGTCCTTAACGCACTAAGAGATATCTTCGTCGCACAGATAAAATGGTCTTAGAAAAATAGGATAGAACCTCTAAAGATATGCAATGTTCATTTCAGTTCGGTTCATCAAGCTCGAATGCAATGGCAGCATAAGTTAAATGGCAAGGCTTGGCATTTCAATGTCAGATTCAGATACTGTGACTAAACTCCAATCCAACTAAGCACATCAAAACCCAATTCATCTCAAATATCACAAATTTCAGCTCACACCACTTCACGGAAAACCCAAAATCCCACAAATAAAACTTACAAGAAAAAACAGAGAGCAACAAACGCCAATTTTTGGGAAAAGGGAATAATTAGGCCTAAATTCGAACTTGAACATAACAATCGATCAATACGTTAAACTTTTCAGTATAGCTCCAAAACCAGCACGAAGACCGAGCATTCGAGCACACTGTGTGTGATAAATTTCGCGTGCACGTGATCCAATTCGAAGAAAAGGGAAGAAGAGGATTCGATTTGAACTCACCTCAAGCGCGTCCCTGAAGAGAAGGGATTCATGGCGATTGCTCAATCGGGGATCCAATAGCGAAGCGATGAATCTGAGAAGGGAGATCAATCGGGTCGATAATTCGGACCCGGAAACGAAGATCCGAATGAAGAAGAAAGGAGGGAGAGAGAGAGAGATTCGCTGGTTCGGATCTGAGATGAAGGGAAGAGTGATGAGTTTTCCTGTTTCTGTGAATTTTCTTTGGGGGAAACAAACAACAACTCGAGCAGGAACACCACGCTCTTCTATTCTATTCTTTTTCTTCCACTTTATTACAACCATTTTGCAATTTTTAACTTATTTATTTTTTTGGGTTATGTCTTTGAATTTCTTCAATTAGAAAGAGATATATTAAAAAATTGAGTAAATATCAGTACTAATATTTTCGATTTTAAATCCATTTGATCTTAACAACAAATTTTTACATCAAAAAAATTTCTACGTAAATTTGATTCTGACAAAAAATTTTGGATACATCGTAAAATTAAATCTTATATTTAAATTATATAGTCTTCAACTTTCAACTTTTAGTATAGATGAAAAATTCATGTGATTCAATATTTTAAAGTTATAGCTTTTATTTTATAGTGCATAAAAAAAATAGTGAAATCTCATATTTTAAAATATATAGTCTTCAATTTCTACTTTATATAAAAAATTCATGTGATTCAATATTTTAAATAGTATAGTCTTTATTTTACAATATAACCAACAAAATTGTTAAATCTCAAATTTTGAAGTATCTAGCCTACAATTTCTACTTTATGTGAAAAATTAATAATGTGATTCAATATTTCAAAGGTTATAGTCTTTATTTTATAATATAACAAAAAAAATTATGAAATTTCACATTTTAAAGTATATAGCCTTCAATTTCCACTATATGTGGAAAATTCATGTAATTCAATATTTTAAAACGTATAGTCTTTATTTTTCAATACAACCAAAAAAATATGAAATCTCAAATTTTAAAATATGTAGCTTACAATTTCTACTTGTGTGAAAAATTCATGTAATTCAATATTTTAAAGGCTATATAACATTTATTTTATAATAAAATCAAAAAAATTGTAAAATCATACATTTTGAAGTATATAGCTAGCCTTCAATTTCACTTATATAGAAAAATTGATGTGATTCAATATTTTTAAAGGTTATAGTCTTTATTTTATAGTGTATAAAAAAATAGCGAAATCTCACATTTTAAAGTATATAACCTTCAATTTCTACGATATGTAAAAATTCATATAATTCACTATTTTAAAGCATATAGTATATATTTTATAATACAACCAAAAACACTGTGAAATCTCATATTTTAAAGTATATAGTCTTTAATTTATATTATATTCTAAAATTAAAGTGATTGAATATTTTAAAAACTATATTCTTTCTTTTATAGTATATCAGAAAAAATAGTGAAATATCACATTTTAAAGTATATAGCCTTAGATATCTACTACATGTAAAAAATTCATGTAACTCACTATTTTAAAGCTTATTGTCTTTATTTTGTAATACAACAAAAAACATTGTAAAATCTCACATTTTAAGGTATATAACCTTCAATTTCTACTATTTGTTAAAAATTCATGTGATTCAATATTTTGAATGGTATAGTCTATATTTTATAATACTATAAAAAATTACGAAATCTCACATTTTGAAGAATATAGCCTTCAATTTCTATAATATATGAAAAATTCATTTGATTCAACATTTTAAAGGCTATAGCCTTTATTTTATAATACAACAAAAAAATTGTGAAATCTTATAATTTAAAGTATATAGCTTTCAATTGCTACTATATATAGAAAAATTTTGTGTGATTCAATATTTTAAAGTTTATAATCTTTATTTTATAATACAACCAAAAAATTTGTTAAATCTCACTATTTTTAGTAAATAGCATTCAATTTCTAGTATATGTAAATAATTCATGTGATTCAATATTTCAAAGACTATAGCCTTTATTTTATAGTGTATCCAAAAAATAGTGAAATCTTATATTTTAAAGTATATAGCCTTCAATTTCTATTATATTTAAAAAACTTATCATACTTAATGATTTGAAGACTATAACTTTTATTTTATAATATAACCAAAAAATTGATAAATCTCACATATTAAATTATATAGCCTTGAATTTCTACTTTATATGAAAAATTCATGTGATTCAATATGTTAAAGGCTAGCTATAATCTATATTTTATAATACAACAAAAAACAAATTATGAAATCTCACATTTTAAAGTGTATAACTTTCATCAATTTCTACTATTTGTAAAAAATCTATGTGATTCAATATTTTAAAAGCTATAGTCTTTAATTTATTTTATAATACAACCAATAAAATTGTATAATATCACATTTTAAAGTATATAACCTTCAATTTCTACTATATGTAAAAAATTCATGTAATTCACTATTTTAAAGCCTATAGCATTTATTTTAAAATACAACAAAAAAATTATGAAATCCCACATTTTAAAGTATATAGCCTTCAATTTCTACTATACATAAAAATTTAAAGTCATTCAATATTTTAACAATTATAATCTTTAGTATATCTAAAAAATTGTGAAATTTCACGTCTCAATTTTTTACATAAATTTGATTCTGACAAAAAAAATTTAACCTCATTGCATTTTAGCACCTAAAACGTTTTAATTTGATTATTAATCTAGTCATCGTTAGATTTCTACTAAGTTATCATATATTCATATATTCAAATATTCAATTACAAAAATAGGTTAATTTTTTAACAATATTTCAATTGATTAAAGTTACCAATTATTTAAGTACAAAAAAATATTTATCAAGGCTCTTAACAATTATTTTTTATTTTATATATTCTTTTAGAATTTTAATGGATAATCTATTTAGATTAAAAATAGAATTTTGATTAAAAAATTAAAAAGAACAATATTCAAAAACATTGCTAGTCAATTAACAATTGATTTAATATTTTGACGAAATATATTTACTTTTAAGATGTAAGCCTGTCTTTACTCCCATCATAATTAAAAAATATATCAAAGGAGATTGTTCTTTCTTATAGTAACTCATGAGAGTTATTTATAATCACCAAAATATAAGTAATTAGTATTAAAAATTCATAAATTCATATTGAAACAATAAAATAGGAATAATGCTTAATCGTACAACAGAAATACGTCCAACTTGTATCCAACGTGTACTATCCATGTTACAGGATGTGTGCTATACGTATATAGCACACATCCTGTAACATGAATAGTACACGTTGGATACAAATTGGACGTATTTATGTTGTACGTTAACATTATTGATAAAATAGTGCTACTTGGTAGTACCTCTTTATTCAATTCTCTTAAATATAAGTAGTATAGATAATGTTAAACTTCCTATACATTATTATGTGTATATGTTCAGCTTCTTCACCATATCAATTTAGATTCAAGGGTACGCTAGATTTTATGTAAGAGATGAGTATTGAATTTGGAATCTATCTCAATTAAGAAAGGATTAGGATGATAATTTTGATTTACTTTCACCTGTAAGTGAGTATTTCAATTAAAAATATTTAATAGTTTATCAAAATTAATCTAATCAATTATGTTCCTCTCTATTAAGTAGACGTGTCATCATCCCTACAATAATTTCGTTCCACTATGTATGGTATTCATAAATATTTGATATAGAATAGAAATACGTCCGACTAGTACTCAATGTGTGATATACATAATATATAATGTGTGTCATATGTACATATATTATACATATGACATATATTACGTAGTATATATAACGCACGTTGGATACTAGTTGAATGTATTTACGACAAGTATTATTGTATTATTATAGTTTAAATTTGAAACTTTCAATGGGCCAAGTCTTCTTCTAATGTACCTAAATTAAGCAAGATATCCAAGAATTTCTCTAATGAGTTATTCTATATAAACATCTTTGCTCAACAATCAACAACACAAAAAATGGGAGTTATCACAATCACTTGCCTCAAAATTCAAGATCTCCATCAGCACAACACTACACAACACATTTCCTTCTTCTCCTTCAATTAATTATCGTAGCCTCATAACATTTATTGTTCCTTCAACCTTTGTTCAAACATGAAGGAGCGTTTTATTGTGTGGGCTTCTTTTACCATCTTTTATTATTTGTGGTTCAAAATAATTTCTCTATAATTAATAATTACTATAGATCTTAATAATTCTTATATGGAGATATATCAAGTGAGAGGGATGAAAGTAAGAAGAATAAATCTGGACCACCAGATCTTATTTGAATAATCAAGATTAAAACATAAAGATATGTGACATTTTTAACAGTCATGTGACATTTTTAATTCTTTTTAATTTTAACTGTCCATATATAATTATACGACTCAAATTTACTTCTCTCACTTCCATATAAATTTAATATTCTCGTTTGATAGATATCTGAATTCCTATATAATTTGTAATTGATATAGATCTTCTACATTATTTATGGTTCAAAAGACTTAAAAAAGAAAAAAATTAGGAGTGTATATTTGGTTTAATAATTTGAGAAAATAATGGTTCACTTGGTTTAAAATCAATAATGCTAAGTAGACAATGAAAAACCAGTCAATACACCCAATGGGCCTATTTTGGCTAGTTTTGTATTGTATATTTAGCATCACAATATGGATTTCAATCACACAAAAAGGACTCTAACCTACAATGTAAAGAAAATTTAGTCACTCACCAAAAAAAAAAAAAGAAAGAAAATTTAGTTAATGCTTCAACTTATATACATTGCTCTAAAACTAATCAAGCATTTAGATTCTTACACCTTACTTTAAATTTCATAACATTCTCAAGATAAAACTTTAGATAATCAATCATGTTGGAATTCATCCTATTTGGAAGAGCTGAAACAATGTTATGAAAACTCTGATAGAATAGAAAAGTAGATACAAATATACATCAACAGGAGAAATAGTATGCAAAAATTTTCTTGGTCTTGCTCTCAAATATGGCCAATTTTCTTGCACACCATAGTGACCTGGCAAAATTGAATACACAATTCATATTCTGATGACCAGCCTCTCCTTACAATGATCCATCAATTTAAAAGAAATGATTATATTTACTATATTTAATTTCACCCTCTTTCCATGATTAAACTTGGATTTAGGTTCATTATACCTAATATTACTGCTAGTATATACTCAGTTCTTGTACATATAACCCATGGAACTCATTCGAGACCGAATAGTATTGTTATGATCATAAAGAGAGGCACCATAGTTCACAGGCTTGATAACCGCAGACTCCTGCTTTGCATTCTGCTCCTGCACTGCCCCGAACAGTATCTCATTGGTCGCCTCATGGCTTTGCTCATAGTAAGTGTGAGGGATCGATGAATGGTACTGGTGGCGATGATGATTATGGTGGTGTTTTTGTTGTTGTTGTTGCTGCTGCTGCTGCTGAAGATCACTGTCCCATCCGTTGTAGAACACTCGACTTTGCCGTAGTTGTTGCATTTTCTCTGAATCCTTGGACATGAAAGGATATGTTTTTCGAGGGGTTGGGGCTCTCGTGTCGATGGAAGGGGGCTCGTCTTCTTCTGGAATCACAAAGCTTTCTTGCACAGGCCAATTATTCACTTGCTTTTGAGGTTGCTGGTACAGTGGTTGGTTTTGGAATTGATAGATCTGCTGTTTTTTCCTAAACCCGGGAAATAGCCCTCCCATTATCTCCACTACTGATGCGCCGGCATTGGCAAGAAGCTTTCCGATGGATCCAAAGAAACCTTCTTCTTGCTTCTCGGGTTCATCTTCTAATGGAATTAAAGGAGGCCTAACAGATTTCAAGGGCTTTTGATATTGACTCGGTGGGATGCTCGACACTGCTGGACCCTGAGCCTACAAAAGCATTTGATGAATTCTTGAGAGAAATTTTATGATATATATATATAAGGAACCTTTAAATTTCTTTTACCAAAATTAAATAAATAATGTGCAAACTTGCCGTATATAATTATGGATTCCATCACTAATCCACTACGATGGTGATGTAGGTAATGCACAGTTAAAGAAAAGGGCGGCTTAGTGCACGAGGCTCCCACCAAGTGGGGTCTGGGGAGGGTAGATAGGGTTAATTTCCTTGTCATGCACCTCCGATATAAATGAGAGCTAACAAATTCTTTTCAACAACTGAATGTCTCAGAAGAACTATTGATCTCTAATGCATCTAAATTTATTCAAGAAGTTCTATCAATGAAGAAACGGATTCATTTACGAGTTTATGGCCAATTAGATAAAAGTTAAGTTTATAAATTGTAATTCTATATCCATCAGAAGGCAAAAGATAAGGTTATGCAGTAATAACTCACGTCCTCGGATGCCACGATTGTACTGAGTCTCCGCTGGAGCAATGCCAGCATATAACCAAAGAAACCAGCTCCAACAAGCATTGCAATTCCTGCAAATCAAGAAAACCACTCATAATTTGTAAGTTTTAACTAAGAGAATTTCTAGAGAGAATCTAGGATCGATTTAGTTTACCAAGTGGAAATCCACTTCCATATTGATAAGCACAGTCATCAAAGTGAAGTTGTATCTCCCTGATTGCTTGGTTTCCTCTGTCTATGACAAGAAGGGAACAACTACTTCCAACATAAACCACATCAAAGTCATTAGAAAATTTAGCCTCTTCACTCGGTCCATCAACATGGCCCCCTCCGCGACTCAATTTTCCTCCAGCAATTGTTGTCACCCCTGAAACAGATTTTGATTCAATAAGTTCCCAAATCTGACTGTAATCTGAGAAGTATAACAGTTCTATATTAATAAAATTTTCGGCCTACAGTCCACAGGACCGGTAGAAGAACATATATACATAGGATATGTAAGTTGCCTAGAATGTTCAACAAGGGAAAGCTTTAAATGTTATCATTTAGGTATTCTACACATTGTGTCTTCCTGAGTATCAAACTACATAATGTCTACCTGAGTCACTAATTTTCCTAATTGCCATATTCATAGTATCTGCAACATAGATATTTCCCCGGTCATCAACTGTTACACCCTTAGGGTGGTTCATCCTAGCCTCCCTAAGCCTCCCATCAACATGTCCAGAATATCCATCAGCAGATCCTGCTACCAGCTTTGGTCTGCTATCTGCAGAATTGCAATTCACAAATACATTCAGAAAATCTACACATACAAATGGATTCAAATGTAGCAAGAAATTATTTCGAAAAGAGGGTTCCAAGTCCTACAGATACAAGGTGTTCAAAAGCCCATTATAGTTGGTCATATATGAGATACATCTTCAATCTTCATAATGCTAAGAAGCAAGAACTAGAGAGACATGATATCATGCTCGGTGAATGGTACATTGAAACTTTTGATGCTTATTGTTTCAATTTTTTTTTTCTGATTCTACAATGCCAAAGATAGCAGAGATGCAAAAATGGGGACCAAGAGGTTGCAGCTGCCACCTATCCATTCTTGTTATTCTAGAGCACATGATTGGTCTAAAGTCTAAACAATATTGAAAGTAGACATTTGCAAACACCAAGCAAAATACTGGAGTGACATAGGAAGTAAAATATGACAACTTTACACTGACAAATTCAGGGTTTACTTCATAAAAGCAACAAAAAAGTTGAACAATTCATAATTTCAAAAGTCAGAGGAAGTTCAATTACATGTACATATCAGTATGTGAGACACAGTTAAGGGATCAAAGAAACCAAGAAGCTAGTTAATTAAATTCTTCAAATCAAGCCAAATGCATGTGAAATAGCAATTCACAAGAACAAAATCAAACCTATAATCCCCAACACATCATTCTGCTATTACCAAAAGACTAAAAACAGATAAAGAAAAACTGAGTGAAGTATGGCCAATCAGAGAGATCATAAGCTACCACATTGGCTCACTTACACAAAGAAAGCGATGATGAAATTCTATAAAAGTTACTATTAGCCGAATCCAGAATCAGAAGCTCCCCATTAGGCAACACTTCAACTGCATAAGGCTCAATCCCAAGCTTGCTTCCATCAAACACAGTTTCCACAGTGTAACCACTCTCAAACTTCATCATCGACTTCTTCCCAGGTGCCCCTTCCAAAAATCAACACTCAACAAAATCAGCATTCCAATCCCAAGTCACAAAAGATAAAAGATTAAAAAAAATGCAAGCAGCATTGGCATAGATCCAAACCCGTTTTGGTGGTCGATTTGAGAGACCAAACCCATTTGGTGAAAGCTGGGACGGCATTTGAGAGAAACCCATTTACAATCTCTGCAGAAAGGTTCGAACTTTGAGGTGAAAATCAGAACTTTAGATCAAAAAATGGAAATGGGGGCAACTTACTTGCAGGTGAAGTAGTGGATGGTGCAGCTGAGGAACCACCAAGAAGAAGCAACAGAGTGATGAACATCACCAAATGTAGATTACCCATTCGATTTAAGTGTGGAATGAAGCTCCCACAATGGATTCTGGAGCTGGAAAATGCAAGCTCTTAGAAATGGAAGAGAAAAAAGTCTTAATTCATGTAGTTTGAAGGTGGAAGAAAAAAGAGTATTTTTCCTTCTTTTTTCTTTCAATTTGAATTTTTCTGGGGTTCTGGAGGTGCTAGCAGAAATCAAAGGAGTGGTTTTTTGAGTGGAGGAGTGTGAGTGTGATTTGTGAAGTGAATGCAGAAAGAAGAGAAAAAAGGAAACAGAAGAAAAGAGACAAGAAAAAGAAGGGGAAAAGAAAGAGGGGACTTGTGGGCCACTAGTGAGAGAATCATGAAGCATGTCTTAAACTTGATTTTGCTAAACACCATTAATATAAATTTATTCACGTATAATTTTTTTATATAGTTATTTAATTATAAATTGTTTATAATAATAATTTTTTAATATTTAAAAAAATTATACAAATAAAATATTTTGATTAGATAACAATATAAAATATATTTACATTATTAATGAATTAAAATTAAACTAAAAGATATTTTGATAAGTATATTTTGAAAGGTATATAAAATTATATAAATTGACAAAATCAATTTTTCATAAAAATTATATTTTCCATATGTAATTATTATTATTATTACTCACATTCTCTTTTTAATAAAAGTATAAATGGAAAAAAAAACTATCAATATATTGTTGATGAACATATATTTTGAATTTGTGAAAAGTAAAAAAAGAAAAAAGTGATATATATTATGAACTGAGAGAGTAATTTATTTGGTTTATTGTTTTATTTTGTTTTATTCTCTGCTCCAAAATGCACTGATGTTACCAATGGAAACTAAACTTGATTTTTGCAGAAATGGGAATTAAGTAATTTATTTGGCTTGTTATTTTATCTTTTTTTGCTACCAACAACATAACATATATTCTCTGCTCCAAAATTATTTTTGATACTATCAATGGAAACTGTAAATAAAAATGATAAAAAAGTTTTCATCATTCATTCCATAAAAATGAAAAAAATGAAGTTGTACTCACTTCACCTAATAAGACATATTTTTCTTTTTAAAAAAAATAAAAACATAGGTTTTTTTTAAGTAATTAATATTATTTTAAGAATTTAATTCATATATATTGATAATCTAAAATAGTTTTATACGGTTATTAATTAATTATACATTAACATAACTATTTTTCCATTATTTAAAAGTTATACAAATAAAGAATTTTAATTAGTTAACAATATAAAATTCTTTTATTAAAATTAAACTTTTATGTGAAATGTTCTTATAGCTTATTTATTATTTTTTTATTAATAAAGGAAAAACAGAGTGGATTTTGGCCAATCAGTGAGATCATAATAAAGCTATCACATTGGCTCACTTGTACAAATGAAGCCATGAATTTTCTATTTTGTACATATATTGCAAGCTACTTCTTAAAAAAACAGTAATATTTGTTATACAACAAAAATACGTCCAATTAGTATTTAACGTATGTTATACATAATATAAAATATATGTTATAGCACATATTATATACATGTTAGATACTAATTGAACGTATTTCTGTTATAGGATAAATATTATTGAAAGAAAAAAGTTGAAATTTGTAGGTATGGTACGTAACATGTCATGTGCATTATATGAATTCAGCATTCCATTAATTTGTTGTACAATGGATGAGTGACCTATATGAATTATGTTATTGTTTCCTTTTAATTTTCTCCATGATCTTCTTGAAGGATCAATGAATAATAATCAATACAAATATACTTAAATAAATTATTTGTTTTTCTACATCTCCATATATGAACAACACATCAAATTTTGGTGAGATTCACTTCCACTCTATTCTATTTGTCTAGATAATATTAATTTTTTATTATGCAATAGAAAAGAGAATTGTGTAATTATTATATGAACTCATAAGTTTGGTATAATAATTTAATAAACTCAATAATATATTGAACAAATTTTATAAATAGAATAAAATCAAGATGAATTTCACTAAACGGAATAGAAGATCTAATTGTGAAATCAGACTAAAACCCAAATTTCTACATTTGCTATCTCCTTAAAAGATACTTCTAATCCCTCATTTAGACATAATAACAAAAACATAATCTAAGATCATATCACAAGCTTATTATTAGATATTCAGAATCTATCTCATCATCTCACTCTCTCACATGACATAGTGAAATGAATTAAAATTGAACTGGCTTCTATTATAACCTTTTTTTCATTAATGAAAGGGTTTTGTGGTCCAGACTAGCATGCAGCATTTATAAGTGAATAAGGTTTTGTGGTCCTTCATCATGGCTTTTAATTTTTTTTTTTTTTTCAAAGGTATCCACCGAAACGGTTTCGATAACTACTCTCTCGCCGGTTTGTGCATGCACCTCAAGGGTGGGACGCCTGGCCAAAGTACTCTCTGCATACACACCGCCCCGAGATCGAATCCGAACTAGATGCTTAAGCAACCCAAGCCACTACCACTTGTGCTAGGGCCCTTGGTTTCATCGCTTTTAATTTTACCCGTCTCTTTTGACATGAAAGAAAAAGAAAAAAAAAAGTCAAGTGCATGAGACTCCCACTCTCTGCGGTTTGGAGAGTATAATATACAACCTTATTTTTGCTTTGCGAAAAGACTGTTTTCAAAATTCAAACCCATAAATTCCAGATCACAAGGCAGTAACCTTACGGTTGCGCAGAAATTCAACTTCCAGTTTTGACATGAAATGGTAAGAAAATCTAAAAGGCCAAAGAATGATTAGAATTATGATTAATTTGTAGAATAACTTCACATTACTCTCCAAATTCCTATATTGCTCTATTGGAATAGGCCATGAAAGTCACAATCCATGAATCATGATGATGATGATGGGTTTCAAGACCAAGCTGCAACAACCAATAATATTGGATTTTGTTGTCTCTCTTATTTATTATTCAATTGAATTGAAACAAGAAGCTGGCAATGATGCTATGCCACGTGAATCATATACAATTGCCATTGCATCAAATTGTGATGCTACATTATTAATCAATTTTAGAAGAGTAATACACACTATAAAATCAGTTACTCTCAGTATCGTAATCTAATTTTTAAAATTATTAATTCAACTTTTAAAATATTGAATTAATATATAATATTAAAAATTGAGTTAATAATTTTAAAAAAAATTAATTATTGCTAATGATAACTGATTTTATAATGTACAAAAAAACATTTATTTTTCAAAATGACCATAATTTTTAGCGTCAACTTTCCTAAATATTAAATTAAATAATTTTTTATTACTTTTTTTTTTTAATTCTAAGACATGATTTCATGTAATTTTTTTTTATAGAAGAATTTGTGGAATGATATATAGTTATTTATTACTCACTATATGCTTATCAAACTATCCCAAAAAGGAAGAAAACAGACTGTGACAACGCAAGAAAAATGAAAAATGGAGGAGGAAGAATGGATTGTTCCCTTCTTAATCCCCTAATTTAAAGAGACCAAAAATAAAATCAGTCAGAAAGGTATAGAGTGAATTTTAATACAGTTTAATAAATCATAATAAAAATACATTTTAACTTAATTTAGAGCATTAACAATAGAGTAGATTTAAGAAAGAAAAAAAAAAAAACTTTTTTATTGAACTAAACTACCTTCCAGTCATAAGTCGAGTTCGATTATCAAATTGCTCCTATTGGCTGATAATCAGTAAATACCTTTTAAGTTTTAATGAGTACAAAAACTTGTCTTAACCCTAAATTGTGACCAATTTTCTGTTGCAGCTAAACTTTTCAACTTAAAGAAATCTATACAAACATGAATAATATACACCACAAAATCAGTCCTTATCAGTCACTATATCCAATAATTCAACATTTTAAAACTATTAATCCAATTTTTAAATTATTAAATCAATATATAACATTAAAAGTTAGATTAATATTTTTTAAAAATTGAATTATTATATTTGGTGACTGGTGTTAATGAATTATATAGTGTATAAAAAACATTTAAATTCCACATGGTAATTAAGCAGCCTCATACAAGATTGCAGTTTCAACCTAGTTAAAAGCAAGTATTCATCATCTCTAGTACAAACTGATTCTAAAGTACAAAAGCTTAACCTTCTTATTAGTAGCAAACAGAAAAATAACCCCTGCTTCTTTTGTCTTCTATTTCCTCACAAGAATATTCTCTGTTTGGGCAGTGTACATTTATTACCAATAGCATTGTCCATTAACCACATTTTTAATTCAAAAATAGTTGCCACAAATCCATGACAAAGAAGTAGATATACACTGATTTTTACTAATGGCCCTTTGAGATATATATACAGCCAATAAAACCAATTCATTAGAAAAATAAAGTAAAACTGAGTCACTCAAATGGTGTGACAGATTCGTCTTATTCTATCATGTCCTTTTGTAACTGTTCAAACAAACACTATTGAACTATATGTTAGACAGCTCCAAGATATGATATCAATGGCCATGTCAATATAACTTTTTCTCTCTTTTTGTGATTCCCACTACATAGATTGGACTTTGAAGGAGTGATAGATAGAGAGATAGATAGAGAGACTCATAGGTTAATGGTAACTGCTAGGACCTATAAGAATAATAATAATGATAATAGTATTGAAATATGACAGATGGAAAAGCTTTACCAAGTTGTATTGGGACACAGCTATAACTCTTCCCTACCACAAGCCCAACAGCTGAAGAAAATTCTTTGCCTGCCACCTACTAGCCACATTTTGATAACCATCACACAATCAGCCTTCATCAAAAAGCTAAACATTTATGTTCCTAAAATCCACAAAGGCTATTACAACAATAATAATAACAATAATCTATCACTATAAATCGAAGAGAGCAAGCCTAAATTCCACATATACCTTCTCAGATTCCACCAGATAGAAGCCTCCTCATGCATTGAATCAACCTTTTTTTTTCTCAACATTATGCTTTCTTGATGGGGCTTGAAATTAGGCCCTAGGAATTTGGTTCCCTATTGGGTGAAGGATTACTAGTAATTACTATTTTGAAGGAAGGATATCTCAAAGCACATTGGTATTATGTATTGTTAACAAAAAGTGTGACTGTACAAGTTAAGTGTGCCCCTTGTTCAAATACAAACAATAATAATGGTCTACAATTCAAAGCACAAGTGTATCATTGGGTGGCACCAGCAAATATATAAACAATTGGTTATACCAATTTTAATTACCATGTACATTAGAGTTGTCAAGGTCATCCAAGAACCTCACTATTTATAACAAAAAAGAAAGCTTCCAGAAACCATGCATGCATGCAAACCGGTTCAGGTGCAGAGAATCAGATCTGCAAAAACATCAAGGTCCCACCACATGCAATGTTAACCAAACATTTCCTGATTCAAAGGTAAAGGATCCTCTCAATCAGAGAAACATAAGGAACCAATAATGTATGTATGTATGCCTTGTCCAAACTAAACAGTGCTCTCAAAAGAAACTTGGAATTGGGCTAAATGCCTTGGCTTTGGATTAGATGAAGTACCAAGTCCTTGCAGCAACTTAATGACATCAGCAGTATCGTCAAGGTAATACTTAGCCTTGCTAGGTTTCCGGCCAACAGTGCAGGCAAAGATCTCTGGAGCTACTGGCAACGATGGACTTCCCACTGTCCTTAATATGTTCTCAAACATGTCTTCATCAGAAATATCATCTCCAATGCACAGTACAAAATCTGGAGAATTACCACCATTAACCATAGTCGAAAGAACCTTTTCAGATACCAGACCCTTGCTTATTCCCTGCAAAAAACAAAAGGAGTTTTGATATAAGTCCATTCCACCAGCAGATAATCTTTCATATGTATATAATTAGGGCAAGATAATAGGGAGGAATGATAAAAAAAAAACCTGTACCTGTGGCATAACTTCAACAATATGTTGGCCCCTTTTAACAACTGCAGGTTCATTGGCAAGCACGCTTTCCAAGTGATTCAATAATTCTTTGGCTTGGCAAGATCCAAAATCAGGGTCTGCATCTCGATGATGCCACACCAAAGCACTTTCCTTAATTTCAATATTTGATCCATCAGTTGCCTCTATATAAGACTGCATAATGGGCTCGACGATCCTTTTCCATTCAAGATCAGCAGATAAATGACTGGCTTCCCATTCAGAATCTTTATTCCACCTGAAAACCATTGAAAACAAATGTCTATGCATGCTCGACCTTTTATGTTTCAGAAATATGATGCAAACCTTCATAAAACTAAAATACACACCTTACAAAGTAGCCATGTTCAGCAGCAAGTCCAATCATTTTGCAAGAAGCTAACCACTCATCTAGAGAATCTCTTCCCCTCCCACTTACAATGAAGACAATGTTTTTGGTATCATTACAGAGAGTATTTAGGGCAGATATGACTTCTGGGCTGGGGATTTTATTTATAGAAGATTGTGATACGATAGTACCATCATAATCAAGAAATATGGCCCTCCTGCTGGTTCTTTTGTAAGCTGAAACGATGTGGTCGATGGACAACCTCCTAAAACCAGGAGAAAGAGAAACAACTCTAACCCCCAGGCCCAAACCGATTACCCAGCACCTTTTTGTGAAGTGATCTTTGCATGCTCTCTCCAAATCCTGCATAAAGCTGCGTGCCCAATATGCCACGTCATGAGAACTGACATACCGGTAGTGTTTCTCATGCCTCAATTGCTTCTCTGAGTCATTCATAGTAATGGCTGAATTCAAAGCATCAGCCACAGCATCTATGTCCCAGGGATTGACCCTGATGGCACCACTTAGAGACGGAGAACACCCAATGAACTCGGACACAACAAGCATGCTTGTACGTGGAGAATCAGTTGCTTTACCTAATGTTTTGTCCAGTTGTTCAGTCCCTTGTCGACAGACAATATATTTATATGGGACTAAATTCATGCCATCCCTCACAGCATTCACAATGCAGCATTCTGCTACAGCATAATAGGCACTTTTCTCAAAACGTGGAACGTAACGGTCAATGAGTATGACTGGCCGATAGTGGCTTGAACCATAAGTAGCATTGATCCTCTGAGCAATTAAATATGTTTCTTTCTTTGCTTCCTGAACATCCTTCCCTGAACCCCTTGCAGGATTCACAATCTGAACTAGGACAACTTTGCCTTGCAAATCTGGATTCTGCTGCAGCAGCTGCTCCACGGCTAGAAGCTTCAGACTGATGCCCTTAAAAATATCCATGTCGTCAACACCAAGAATCACCTTCTTACCCTTAAACTCTTCCTGAATCTCTTTCAATTTAGCAGAAGTAGATTGAAGATTTAATACAGATTGAAGCCTACCCATGTGAATGCCTACAGGCAAAATTTTTATAAATATTGTTCGGCCAAAGTAATCAAGTCCTATATGTCCTCGTTTAGATTCATAGTCTAGGCCTAGCATTCTACTGCAGCAAGAGAGGAAGTGGCGAGCATAATCAAATGTATGAAAACCGATCAAATCAGAATTCAACAAACCCCTAAGAATTTCATCCCTTACGGGCAAAGTACGGTAAATTTCAGAGGAAGGGAAAGGACTGTGAAGAAAGAATCCAAGTTTTACTCGATTATACCGCTTCCTCAGGAATGTAGGCAAAACCATCAAGTGGTAATCATGGACCCAAACAAAATCATCATCAGGATTGATTATTTCCATAACCTTGTCTGCAAATACTTTGTTGGCAGAAACATAAGCCTGCCAAAGCAAGCGATCAAACCGGTCACCGTGATCAGGGCACATGGGAAGCATGTAATGAAAGAGAGGCCAGAGTTGCTGCTTACAAAAGCCAAGATAGAACCTTTTCTGTAGATCATGGGGTAGAAAGGTAGGTACACAATTAAAATCCTCAAGTAATTTCTGAGCAACTTCTTCTTGCTCACGAGCATCTATTTCAACCTTGAGGGAGCCCACATAGATCACCTCCGTGTCAGAAGAAAAACCATCTTTTAATTGTAATAAAAGTGAATCCTCATCGAAACTGAAGCACCACTTAGCAGTATCTATATCTCTTTTAGCCTGCAACGGCAACATGTTTGCCACAATGATTTTCCGCTCCCGACATCCAGAAGAACTAACATCTGAATCCCCATCATTTCTACCATTACCATCCAGGTCAGAAATAATCCCAGGAACTGTCATGACCCTTGGAAGAGCTCTTGGGGTGCTTGGAATATCAAGTAAATCTCCAGCTAGGTCTAGGAGATTAGCATAAGATCTTGACACCATGACTGATAGAGGAGAATGTTCTCTTCAATATTCTTCTTCCTATGAATTCATACCAATTAATTAATAAATAAATAAATTAGAATATTTAAAAATATATTATAACCAGTACCCAGCAAATAACATATAATTGAACTCCAACTAAAAAACAACAAAGACACCATGCATCGTACAAGATATTAACAGACAATTGTTCTACAAGCAATGAACAATCTCCTAATAACATTTATTTCACTTTAGGCTCCCCACAGAAAAACAAAAACAAATGAACAGATTAATAACAGTATTTGTGAAACCCCTTAAGCTTGAAAATAAAAAGGTATTGCTATGAAAAGCTCAGGAGCATCAACGCCCAAGAATTTTGCCATTTGGATGTGACTGATCTTAAACTGGTAAATGGTAATTGATAAAAGCCAAGAAACTGCCAGAGCTCGAGCGCACTTGAGAGCTTGAGCATTTCAGAGAATCCCAAACCAAAAAGTGAATCATTGACTGAATTTGTCACATATGGCGTAGATCATTGAAAATGAATATCGTCTGCTCGAGAGCTAAAAAAGGGACCATATGGTTATCCACCGATCAGGTCAATACGAACCCTCATCAATATTGAGCTATTGACACTAGAAAACAAGTTTTCACACTTAAGTCTAAGAATTTTGGTAAAATCAAGCAGAGAGTGGTTTTCAACAGGAAATTCGAATTCTGTTCGTGACATATCTCCTCTCTATCTAAATTTACATCATAAATTACAAATCATCAGACAGGAAAGAGAAGATGGATTGAGTTACAAACATGCACACATCTCTGTGGCATTGACTTCAAATTTGAAACAACAAACCTGATGCAAACTTCAATCATCAAAAGGTAAGATGCATGAACCGAGTTTTAAATACATGAATGAAGAGTGTTTCAAAGCATGATTGGAAAAATCAAAGAGCCGTAAAATGACAATATGATGAATAAACCCTTGGATTATGTATGAAGAAATACGATAACTACAATATAATCAAGCAACACACATCGGTCCAAAACAAAAATAAACAAAAACGCATTATGTTTAGCTGAAACCTTAAGGCTCAAGGGTCATATCATAGGAGACAAACAAAAGTATATAACTTAAAATCGAAACAAAGAGACAAACATGGAAGCAACACACACACACACACACACACACGAGCACAACCACAATCACACATTCACACCTTGTTGAAAAAGTGCTTATAGCCGCATCAAACACAGAAAATAAATCTAATCAGAAAAAAAAAAAAAATATATATATATATATATATATAAAGGAAAAAAAATAAAAAAGTGAAAAACAAAATAAGCTTATAATCATAAAAGAAAATATACTAAATCAAGCAAACAGAAATAAATAAATAACAGTGATAACAATTAATAAAAAAGTCAAATAATTAAACAGAGGAACTAGGTTTGAAAAAAATAGAAAGTAGTGGTGAAGAATGGCACCTGAAGCAAATTGGAGGTATCAATCACCACATTACAAAACGTCAACGCTAGTCAAATCATCAAGTTCCTTAGAGAAACATCAAAGCCAAAACACACAGAAGCTAAAACCTGAACAAAAATGAGAAAAAAAGGAAGATTGACAAACCAAAAAGAGGAAGAAACAAGCGTTTCAAAACGCGAAACAGTACTTATGCGTTTTGCTTCCAAGAAAACGAAGGAAAATTTAAAAAAAAAATAAAAAAAAGGGGAGAAAAGAAATTGAAAAGCACAGATCACAGACCTGTGAAAGAAAGAGAGAAGAAAATTAAGCTGAGAAGGAATCTGAGGGAGAGTTTGGCAGTGAGAGAAATTGGAAAACGCGGTGAAGAAGTGCTTTGCGTTATAACTTTGAACACAGAGAGTTTTTTTTTTTTTTTTTTTGAGGATGAAAGAAGAGAGAAAAAAAGATATAATAATAATAATAAAGACGAGAACGCTAACAGCTAGATTTTTTTTTTATACCTCAGTGTTACGGTGGCTCACTGGATAGAGTTTTCCAATTTTTTTTTTAATTTTCACTTTAAAAATTACTTTTGAAAAAATAAAAAGAAAAATATAAATATTAAATAGGTCTTTGTCCGAAATGGATAAACTCGGTGTCAATTACCGGATTTACCCCGGTTTTCCGCATTTTCACATACATGGTCTCATTTCTTTTTCCAACGAAGGAGAAATGTTTTTTTATACAATAAAATTAATTATTACACTTAATAATTCAATTTTTTAAAATTATATATTAATTTAAATATTATAAAATTTGAATGAATAATTTTAAAAGTTAATTATTATATATTATGATTGATTTTATCATATACTTATAACCATTTAATATTTGACTATTAATCTGTATAGATTATTATTTTATTTATGCTATAGCCATTTTTATTTTTATGTCATTACTGAAAAAGTTAATATTTTTAATATTAAATATGTCAATAAAATTATTATTAATAAAAGTAATATTATAATTAATGACTGTTAAAAAATATTTAAAATTAATTTATAAGTATTTTTAATAATTATTAATTGTCAAAGAATAGTTTATAAATATTTTCAACGACAAATAAATATCAATATATCTTTTTTTATAATATTTTTGTTAATACCTTTTTGATAATTATATGTTGAAAATAATAATTATTATTATTGTAGTGTTTTTTTAAATAGTTAATCGATAATGTAAAGATTTTATGATTGAGAAATGATTTATGTACATTAAAAAGTCAGTCACTATCAGTCACTACATACAATAATTCAATTTTTTAAAACTATTAATCCAATTATTAATATTATATATTAATCTAATAATTTTAAAAATTGGATTAATAATTTTAAAATATTAGATTATTGCATATAGCAGATTTATGCAGCATTACTCTTTATAATTAATGATAATGTATTATAACCTCTTTAATAGAAACATGTTTTCCCCTAACATACTAGTTGTACTATACTACAAAAATCATGGATATTTTAATTATTCTCGTACTGGAAACAATATAAACGTAGTAATTAATATAGAACAAACAAAAAAAGAAGAAAAAGAAAACATGTATAGTTGGCCTACAATTAGCAACATTTAAAATTTAAAATTCGAATCCTAGCAAACTCTTCAACCTCAGGTTTGGCAGACACATAAAGAATTTACGTCTATTATTGGACATAAAAATAATAATCATCCTTCCTTGCCTAACATGGTAACTGAAATTAATTTTTATAAAAATATTTTATAAAGAAAATACATTGTAATTAATACAATATTACGCCAGGGAGTTTTTTATGGGACAATATTATGTCATGTTAAAAGATCGATTTTCTGCAATCTTATCTATAAGTGTGGTTGAATCCTTGAATTATCTTATTCTAATCAAGTTGCAACTACAATTAATGTATTAAAAAAGCCTAAGTCTCTCTAGATAAGATGTATTACTATATATTATATTATATTATATTAGAGTTTAATTATAGATTGTGTTTTACGTTTAACATTTAATTAAAACTTTTCATTTGTATGACTTTCAAAAAATTGAGAAAAAAAATATTGTCGTAGTTGACATAACATCATATAACTGAATGACTGTGTAAAAAATTTGTACATTGTAAATAAAAATTATATCCCAACTTTTATACCGACAATATATATAATGATTAAAGTTATTATATTATAGTATATTATTATAATGAGTATTGTTATATGTAAATGAAATACAGTGAAAACAATATGATATGTATAATATATGATATGTTGTGCACAACATATATCATATATAATGCACAATATATATCACATGTTAGAAAAAAAATAATATTATCAATATGATATATGTTATGCATAATAATTATATATATATTATACATAATATATATTATACATTATACATATTATATATTATACATTATTTATTAACTATTTTAAATAATTTTTTATTGTGCATCAAAAAGTTTCTCTATTATAATTATATTATCCACTATTAGTCTATTCAAAGTGTTTTTCTTTTTTTACTGAGCCGCGTGTTGGCACTATTAATTAACTAATATTATCACTTTCTTAAATAATTGCCAAATTATTGTCGAATTCATAGAAGTCTTGGCCCCTTTTAATTCGTTAACGGATTTATAATCCATTTTTTCAACTTAGTCCTTTAAATCTGCAGGACTTACTTAAAAAAACAAACAAATTGATGTCTTTTTTTATTTATATATTAGTCAATTTGGCATAACAACACTGAATTTTAGATTTTGTTTCACACATCATCGATCACATATATATATGAGTGACCTTTAATAATTCAGAATATTAAACTCCTAAAATTAAATCATCTCCCATTGTTTCATCAAAACAACTCTTGAGGAGATAAGTCACAACAAAAGATGATATTGCGCCTCCTCTTCTACTATTAGTTAGATAAGCAATCAGTTTTATTTTAATTTATTTTTTTTGTAAATCAATATCGCTATCATAGCAACTAATTGAACTTTAATTATTAACCACATTAATTAGTTAGTTTTAATTCCATTTTATGTGGGGATGATAGTAATTGCTGCTTTAACCTTTAAGTGGTTCCTACTCTGCATGAAACACATGTGTTTGATTTAACACGGCAACTTCATGAATATACAAGGATTATAAACATAGAGATGTGGAGTTATAATGGCTCGTATTATATTAGAGAAAATTTTGGTATACAATAAAAAAATTTATCAAAATAATTAATAGACTATAAATATGTACTATTGATAACATATATATTATAATATTATTTTTTATAACATGTAAAACACAATGTGTATAATATATGTAATATATATATCGTGCACGTTACATAATATATTTGTTGTGTGTATAATATAATATACTATACATAATTTGGGATTCAAATTTCGCCAATAGTAAATACATTTTATGGCGAGATACTTCTTTATTTGGAGAGCTCTCGTAATGAGGAAATTAATCATTGTTTGTAGGATAACTTGGTTCTAAAAAAAATACTACAATTAGGTTATGTTAACAAGAACATTTATTAGTGATACTCATAATAACGTAGTAAGTGTTAGAAAAGTTCAAATTATTATAATATGTCTTTTATATAGAAAATATTAAAATATAATATATCTTTAAGATGAATATTTTTTATTTTTAGAGTACTTGTTAGTGAAATCTTAATAATTAATAGTACATTTTATGGTTTCTCAAGATGATAAGGTTCAAGTGAATTATTTAATAATGTTAGTTTTACACCAAAATCCTTATTCATCAATTACCCATAGTAAAAGTCACACCATACATATAGATGTCTCTGTTATCACTTACTCTAGTGGCACATTCAAGAAGTCAGTAAAAAAATGACTATGTGAAATGTTTGATGTATGTGAGAATCACAATATAAATAGAAACAAAGTCATAGTGACCTAGTGAATAAAATTGTCAATTTTTTATTTATTTCAATTATTTTGGAATTAATGTATGTTAGAAGGGAGTCACTGTATGTTGAAAAAGAGACACAAATATATCAGGGTGTGTTCGGAGTCAATTTTGGAGTTATTGCTACTCTAACTCCAATGACATTAACTTCATGACTTTGTTAACTCTGATATCAGAGTCACTGAAAACAAACACCAGCATATTGGTGAAGGGAAATTAAATCGCATGTCATAACTCAAAACAATATCTTCATTAATTTCATCTAATTAAATTAACGTGGCCAGAAGTTAACCACATATACCATGCCGAGTTGCATATAAATTATTAGTAATTAAATATGAACTTATGACAATGCTAATAATGTCCTTAAGTTACTAGTGTAGTTTGTACAATAAAATGATACAAAATTGAGCACGTTTTGTTATTATAAGAATAATAAATATGAGCGATGATTTGATTAACCTATTAAATTATACTAGTGCTCACCAACTTTTCTAAAACTTTGGTAATAGTAGTGTACTAACCTATGTAAAATAAACAAAGAGAATGAGGGGGGAAAAGGTTAATGAGAATGAGCTGGGAGCAAGTTCATGCCAGCTAGGTAAAAGGAAAACAAGACAAAGGAACCGTTTGGATGTTGCAAAATTCATTTTTTAACACAATATAACAAATAATCAAAAGTGGAGGCAAAGCTCCAAGCTCTTGGAACCACAAAAGAGTATAACAGAAATACATTGAATAGGTATTCAATATGTATTATACATAAGATGTAATATGTGTTATATGTATAGTACATGTACGTATAACACACATTACATCTTATATATAGCACATGTTAGATATTTAATTTGTTAGATGTATTTGTGTTCTACGACAAAAATTATTGGACGAAAAAATACGAATAAGAAAAATATTAGTTCAACTAGTGTTTTTGTTTTTCATACTACACACCATCTACAATTTAATAAGGTTTAAGTTTTATACTTGTGTTTAGGTAATGTGTATATGACAAAATAGAAATATTATGAAAAAAATATAAATAACAATATAAATTTTTATATTATATTTTAGTTAATGTAAAAAATAATAATTTATATTTTATATCATGATCAATTTTGTGTTTAATTTATCTTAACGTTTTAGAAATATAAAAATATACAAATTTTCTACTATAAAAAATAAATTTTCTATCATATTCTTACCATCAAATAAATTTTTTGGTACTTTTATTTTATATATCTCACTAAATCTAACATGTTTAAATAAAATTTAAATATTGTTCAATAATAAATAGAATATATATTAATGTGAAGATAAAAAACAATATCTCATCGTTTATATTGTACATTTTTTAGTCTTTGTATCAGCTAATACCATATCTATTATCAAATGAGGTGGAAATCATATTTAAATAAAACTCATATTAAATTCAATAATAGATAAAATATTAATCGATATAAAATTAAGAAAAAAAATTGCTACAATTATCATTTTTTAACAATGTTTGTTAAATGATATTTTAAAGATCACACGTTAATTAGAGTTTGCTACATAAGGCTTACCAGTAGTTGTATTTTGGAACTTCTCTCATTCATTCAATATGTAAGTTTCAATATATAATTTTTCATGTACACTAAAAATACTTATACATGAGTAAGTAACTAATTAACTAATTAAGTACTTTTCTTTTTTTTTTGTTTTTTCTCCTTCTTCTCTATCTTTTAACGAAAGTAAGCTCAATGTATGTATCGTTGGAGTACAAGGAGCAGCTCTATAAATTTGCACATCTTTTTTTTCCACAGGTTATATTTGCCTTTCCATGAACCTTGAGTTTGGATACTCGTGTTAATATATACTATATATAAATTGGATTGGAAGAAATACTTATCATTTTGGTATTCATATTCATTTGGGTGGGTAGTTATTTTTTAAATTCTATAACTTAAATTAAATTAAAAAATTGTAAATATAAAAGATAATTACCTCTATTTTCATGTTATTTCTTTTACTGTTTATTTTATTTTTTTCTCCATCTTATATAAAAAATAAAAAAATAAATATAAAAAATAATTACTTCTATTTCCATATTATTTTTTAAATAAATGTTTTTACTATTTTAACTGTAAAAATATTGTTATTAAAAGACTTTATTCAATTAATTTTTGTTTATATATTAAGTATATATATTTTGTAATATGGGTGGTGGAGTGGTGAGAGGGTGAGTCAGCTTGACAGAGCACGCCAGTGCCCCCAAAATGCACCACTTCGCGACCTACCTTTTGGATAAGCATATCATTTGTGCCTATATACCACACGCCATTCAATATAGCCACTCAAACATTTCCTTTTCTATTTTTATTTCTTTCCAACTCCAATGGAATTTCCCTTATTACACAACCTACTGCCCCCTCCCAACCTTTTTCTCTAATCACTATTCCTCACGTTACTTAATTGTTTCTTTTTTTGGTTTTTCCCCCTTCAAGTCCTAATTAATGTGATTCAAACATATATATATGATTCCTCTTATTAAAGGCATAGTCTTCTTTACTTTTCTTGTTGGTTGAATGTGTTAGACTGTTAATACACCCCATAAAGTGTCAACTTTCTTTTATATCTTCGGCATAAGTTCATTTGGCTTTCACATGGATGATAAAAGGGTGCAAATCATATATACATATTGTTCTCGCTTGCCCAATATGTGATCACCTTTAAATTGAGTACGTCGAGCTTCTGCTTCAATCATCGAGCTTCTCAAACATTTGTTGGGATGATAACTGAAAAGAGACTCGACATCCAAGTCGATATTTAGTCTATAGAAGCAAGTACAATGATGTGTAATAGTATTTAACTAAATAGTATAATTTGTTGAGTAGAATAAAATTGATCTAAATTAACTTGAAAAATTGTTGAGCCCCCTATTAAAAATTTGGAGTAATTTTTCCTTATCAATGATGATAGTTCATAGATGTCCATTATGTATAATTAAGACGTATGTTAATCGGTTATGAGCATTTCACTTCTACGTGTCGTCGATTCCATGTCAGTGATCTATACTGTTGATGAGTACTATACATATAAGCATCATTGATATGAGTATTTTAATCAGTTATGAGCATTTCACTTCGATGTGTCATCAGCTCCATGTCAGCGATCTGAACTATTGATGAGTACACTATACACATTGGTCAAGTACCGAATTGTTTGGACCTAGTCCACCGTACATATATATTCGCATAATTTGGTAAATAGAGTAAATTTTTTAATTGTTATTTTGTAGCTCATCAGAATCTTACATTCCAAAATGATGAAAACGAAAATATGGATTCTTGCCTAAATGATTATCTTATGTAGCAGCTATATATCATGCAATGTCTATATAATGTGATGGTGTTTTGATATTCCACAAGTTGTGGATCGGAAGAAGATTTTACAATTTGAAATTAAATTAATAAATAAAATGGTGACAATCAAAGTTATAATAAAATAATATGGTAAGAATTGATCGATTACCATGCTGCCATTAACGTGCAGGCTGAAGTAGTTGTGCACACCAAAAGAATAAAAGAAAGAAAAAAGAAGAAATTTAACCAAATAGTTAATTCTCAAGAGGGTAATCCAGTGGGTGAGGAACGTGGTTTTACTGCTACACTAATCAAATCGATCTTATAAGTTAATTAAGTTAATCCTTGTAATTAAGAAAATGAAACAAAGACCATTCAATATGACATCAAATCACATCACATCACTTCTGTAATTTGTCAATGTCAATACATTGCCTTACTCCATCCTCTATATATTTTCCAAAAAAAAAAAAAAGATAATAACAATAATAAACATAATAATTTAAATTTGATCATGTATATATTATTAGAATTTGGTTTTGAAAATGTTCTCCTACATTATTGACATTTATTTATATGTTCTGAATTCTGAAGTAGTAAATGTCTTAATCAATCAATTGCTTTTACAAATTTGTTGATGCATGGAAACATAAAATACTTTTAGCTTATTCAAAGAAATTTTAAAATAATTGATAATTAAGTCAAATAATTTTTTAAGGATAAATTATATTTATTTTTAATGTTCCATGAAATTCAACTTGACTATCTTTTATTTATTTAGACGATGCCAGTTCCCTAAATATATTGTTCAAGAGAGATCAAAGTAATTTTAAGGGGATTATTATAATAATTTTATAAACTTAAAATCCTCCTAAATAAATCTTTTAAATAGAGAAAATGTGTGATGAATTTTACTGAACATCGAGCAATACATCGAGCAATGTAATTTTCCCTTTTCAAAATAACAACCCTTATTTCTTATGAGTTTAATTATAATGCACTATTAATCAATCACATTCATTAATTTGTATGATTTTTAAGTTAGTGAAAGGTTGAGTTAAAATTTTTATGTGTGTGTCAATCTATGATTAGATATGTTCACATTCCGGATTGTGGCCCAATCCGACGGCCCAGTTCAGAATTCCAGTAAGTGGCCCAAGAAGAAGGCCCATAATACAAAAAAGATAAGCACATATGAGGCCCAAGGTCGGACCTCGGACCCCACGACGGACGAGTCCAGACCAAGACCCATTAAACCCTCAAGGCCCAGTAATGAGACTAGCGGCCCAAGAGAATTGGATCCGGAGCAGGACCTGGGTACCGGCCCATGACCCGACTCGAGGTCGGATAAGGATAGCCCCCGATTAGGGCGGAACATAGAAGCGAGTGGATAACGACGCCGAGAAATCCGGAGCCACGATCGACACTACGCGGGATGCTCCAACACGCCGCGGAAAGCGGGGAGGCCGTTATCCCGGGTCGTGCGGCGTTGGCGGCACGGAAATGGCTCCAATCCCCCTCTATAAATAGGGTGTTCCCGCAGAGTAACAGGTACGCTTTCAGTTGAGTTCCCATATACTGAGTGATTACTGACTTAAACTTCGGAGTCCTTTCAGAAAAACATCCCCAGCGCCTTGGAGAGTAGCTGTGCGAGGAGTCAGATTCCGGCGACAATTCATACCTTAGTCAAATACGGAACAAGATGTCTATGTAAAATTATTTTACACTGAGAATGAATTGAAATTAAACTCAGTACTTATCACTAATTAGTATATAAATATAGTATGAAATAATAATATAAAATTAACATTGTAAATGTATTAAGATTATAATTTAATATACTACAAACTAATGTAAGCCTTTAATAGCCTATTATTCGATCATATATTATAATCTAACTAAATGTGATAAAATCTAATTTAACTACTATCGCAGAAAAAAATTCCCACCTACATGGCCAGCCGCGCGGAGGTTCATCTGCCGGGAAGAATTGCCACCGTTCAAACAGGGCGCGGCGCGCACGTGTAACAAGGCGAACCTCACAGCGTGTGACCCACACTCTTCGAGAACGCGTGGCCAACACGTGACGTGGTGAAGAGTAATTTGTTAGTTGTGGGACCCACCTTATCCAGTCGCCGCATTTCGCGGAAAATGATAAAAAGTCAGTTTTGTGTGGGGGAGAGTGGAGTCACTCGTGCCTATCCGAAACCTGAATAGTTATGTGAATTTACCGAAATGCCCTTTGTGTGGGGTCCACCATCCTTCTACCGTATGCTTGGAATGTTCCAGACGTATCTTCCATGCCATCACGAGGAATATTCCTTTTCCCCCGTTAACTTTGCCAAAATGACAAACATAAATTATCTTTTAAATTTTCATTAGATTGATGATTATTTTATTTCATGAATTAATATGAGGGTAAGTTAAGTTGTATTTTAGGAGTTTAATTTTAATTCATTATCAGTATAAAATAATTTTATACAGGTATTCAATCATAGATTAATATATTAATAAAAAATGTAATTACTTTTTACAATATCCTCTATATATATAATAGTAGATACAAATTAATGTTTATTATAAAAAGGGTCAAATAATTTTGACATATTTATGTATAATTAAGTAGGTGATGCTGATGCTAATTTATAGTTGAATGATTAAATTATTTATAAATTAAAATATCATTGATGAATCATGAAATCATAATGTTTATGTTTTTTTTACAATTTTTATTTGTTGACATTCGAATATCTATATTACTTGGGAAAAACCAACTTTATATCGTTTTAATTAAATACAATGCGAAGTCATTTAATGTAAAAATAAATTTTGTTGGATAGTCAAGATTTATTTTAGAATTAATAATAAGATGGATAGCATTAAGTCAAAGATAATAATGAGACTTTTTTTTCTGAATTCACAATATACTTTTATTAGTCTAAGTTCATTGCTATTAATATATTAATATATCATTTACTTAATGAAGTACTATCTCTTTTAAGCAGTGTAAATTAAATTAAAAATTATGGATCCACCAAGCTTTTAAAACTAATATACCTAATCAATTTGCGCACAAATCAAATCTAAAGGTTGAAGCTTACTTTATTACGCAGTATATATATATTTTAATCATAACTCAAAAAAATTACTAATGATCATTTTTATGACACTTATTAAGAAAATAAAAGAATAAATATTTATCTTAATTAAAATTATGTACTTTTATATTTTTTATGTAAAAATTCATGGCTATATTTTAAATTTATTATTTGAAAAGATTTAATTTTTATCAACTGACAGTGTACAACTTTTTTACATAGTCATCTAATTATGTGTCGTCACGTCAACTATGATTGTATTTTCTCTCTCCCACTACCTGAAAAGTCATACAAACATAATGTTTTGATTAAATAACAGTGTAAAATACTTTTACACGGTCAGTACATCAAAATTAAACTCCATTTTAAATATCTTACTACATTTATTAGAAAAAAAAACGACACATGCGAAGTGATGATTCACAAACATTGATAGCCCTTAAAATGAAAGGTGTTGGTTGAATTTGAATGCTTATTATTATTAGGAGGGACTTGCACTTGTCCTTTTTATTATATTCCTCGTATTTATCTGCAAACCTAGCTACAATGAAAACTAGTATGTACTAGTACTATTCTAACTATAATATCAATAAAAGGAAGATAATTATTTATCTAGAATATGCCTCTATTATTATTATTGACGAAGGTACAAACCAATTCAAACCCTAACTATCTATCTATCTATCTATCTCTATCCACTAACATTTATTCAACTTATTCATTCACAAGTCAGACTCAAGCACACCCACCACTGGCCTGTAGAAGTAGAAGATAGATCGCCACCAAATTTAAACCAGAATTCAAGTCCAATTTTTCTTTGTTCTTTGCTTTTATATATTTTTTTAAAGCATAATACCATATAAGAAAAATGTTTTTTTAACATTTACTCGGTATATACATTTAGAGATTAATTATGATTATCAGTGTAAAATAGTTTTACATAAGTCTAATTACATAATGCTAAATTAATAAAAAATAGTTTTTTTAAGAATTAAGATAATAAATTCAAATGTCAAATATATGACAAATGTGATTGCACATAAGTGTAAAATTGTTTTACATTGACGGTGGACCACAATTAAATTCATATATTTAAACTATGAGAACAGAAAAGTAGAAAGAAGATGGGCTTTTTGACCCATTTAAAATAAAATAAATGAATATGTTCAAGGATAAATGAATGACCCCAATATGTACACAGATGTCCTGAATTTGGGATTTCAGTCTGATTTTCGCCCAGGGGGCGAAAATAAGTAACACTGCGCGAAATGCATTATTTTCGCCCCCCTGGCGAAAATAACACAATATTTTCCTTTATATGCATTCACAAACACTTCACAATTGAACACACTCTCACACAATCAATCATATATCACATTATGTCAGAAAATAGCTACTTTCTTCTAGTTTATTACGATGGTGAAATACAAAATAGTAATGACGGAGTGTATTTCACTAAAAATAATTTCGGTTTTGCTGTTAGAAGATCCATTCAATTGGACGAGCTATAAAACATGATTTTACAATGGTTGGGGTTAGAAGGAATCAAACGAATTAGTTTGATGACATACCGGATGCCAGTATATTATGGCAACGGATTTGTGAAGTTTGGTTACTTAACTGTGAACACCAACAGAGATGTGTGTTCGATGTTTGATATTGCGTATAGATTCCCAGAAGTTCGAGTTATGGAGGTCATTGTTAATCTAGAAGACATCATAAGCTCTCATGGGTCAGCTCCCCCTCCTCCGTCAATTCCAGAGGGCCAGAACTCATTCAATTTTGATCTCGCTCGTGATCCTATCAATGATGATGGCGGAGAGGAACTTGGTAATGCTCAAAGCTTGGCAGAATTAGTTGTTTAAATAGCACAACCACTCGCAGAAGCAGAAATTCCCGTTGGTGGCTCGGGATTCCATATTGAAAACAGAGATGATTGCTCTGATGACGAAGCAGTGAGAGGGCTCGATGATTTAGATGCAGAGGATGAGTTGCTGCAACAAAATACTGACGGTGAAGCAGAAGTACAGGAGGCGCAACCAGAACCATCACAACCATTACCTACACGGGGTCAGAGGCAATCCCAACCTCAGTCCAGAACTATGGCGTTGATGCGGGGGATTCCTAGTCATTATACATCCTTGAACTTGGAAGCGATGGAACCAAGTAGTTCTGCAGATTTTGGAACAACACCTTCCGGATCAGCCGAAGGAGAGAGCGAATTTGTGGTTGGACAAACATTTGCAGACAAAGAAGCGGTTTTGTATGCCGTTAAGAGTTACAACATTAGTAATCGTGTTCAGTACAAGGTACGTGAGTCTGATCATATCAAGTATCATGTTAGGTGTGTTAAGTTTGGTGATGGATGTGAATGGAGTATTCGTGTGTCGTATCGGGTGAAGAAGGAAGTGTGGGAGGTCCGGAAGTACAAAGGGCCACACACTTGTGTTTTTGATTCCATCTTGCAGGCTCATCCACAGCTGGACTGTGATGTCATTTGCGACCATATATTTCTCATGGTCAAGGTTGACCCAACGGTGGCAATTGCGGTGTTGCAAGGCTCAGTTGAGTCAAAATTCAACTTCAGGGTTTCCTACAGAAGGGTATGGCTTGCAAAACAGAAGGCAATTGCACGCATATTCGGTGATTGGGAAGCAAGTACAATGAACTTCCTAGGTGGTTGATGGCTCTTGAACATTATATGCCAGGTACACAAAGCATATTAAAAACTAAGCCGTACTATGTTGGTAATTTGGTTCACCCTGATTGTGTTATGTTCCAAAGGGTTTTTTGGACTTATCCTTCTCTGATTGAGGCATTTAAGTGGTGCAAACCGTTGATTTCTATTGACGGCACTCATCTATATGGTAGATACCATGGTGTCTTGTTGATGACAATTGCACAGGATGATAATTCTAACATACTACCAGTTGCATTTGCTATTGTGGAGAGCGAAACAAAGGAAGCTTGGTCATTTTTTCTTACCCACCTTAGACAACATGTCACCCCACAGGAGGGAATCATGGTAATTTTTGATCGTCACGGTGCTATTAAGTCTGCATTGTCTGCTCAAGGGAGTGGGTGGAGAGCACCTGCGGCCTATCATGGTTATTGCATTCGTCATATTGTGTCAAACTTCGCCCTACAGTTCAAGAGCAAGGATGCTAAGCGGGCCCTGACAAATGCTGCTTATGCAAGGACCCGTCGTGATTACCTTTATTACATGGGGATTTTGCGAGATGAGAACCCCGCCATGTGCACTTGGGTTGACAGAATCCCACTTCAAAAGTGGACACAACATGCTGATGAAGGTCGACGGTTTGGACACATGACAACTAATCTATCTGAGTGTATAAATGCTGTGTTGAAAGGTACACGAAATCTTCCAATTACTGCTATTGTGAAGGGTACGTATTTTCGTTTAGCTGAATTGTTTGCAAAAAAAGGAAGAGATGTTCAGGGCCAGATTACAGGTGGACAGGTTTGGTCGCAGTACTTGTTGCGTGCAATTCAAGAAAGCAGTAGGAAGATTGGACGCATGAATGTAACCGGTATGACCCGGGAGAACGTCGAGTTTATGGTTTCAGAGCTAGAAACTGGAAACACTTTTAGGGTTAATCTTGCCGAAAGATTTTGTGACTGTGGAAGTTTTCAGGCTCTACATTATCCTTGCAGTCATGCACTAGCAGCTTGTGCCGACGCCCGAGTTAATTGGGGGACATACACACACCCAGTCTACAGTCTTGAGTGGATATTTAATGTTTACAGGAAGGAATTTACTGCCGTTCCTGGCCCGCTTTTGTGGCCTCAATATACTGGCAGATTGATCAGACCTGACCCGACACGCAGAAGGGCTAACGAGGGTCGTCCAGTCTCGACTCGGATCAGAAATGAGATGGATGAGAGAGAAGGAAATCAACCACGACGTTGCGGGATCTGCAAGAATACAGGACACACTCGAAAGAATTGTCCAACCACTATTGCATCAACATCTGGACGACGTGGCTAGGTTGTTTCAATTTTATTTGTATTAAGTTTCGTACTAAGCATGTTAAAAGTTTTTATCCTGTATGTTTTCTATCTTGTTGTATGCTTTTATTTATAGTAAGGATAATACTAAGTTTGTTGTCCAACAATTAATGAGAATGTTTAACTTAACTAATTTGTCTAATTTGTCAATTCTTTAATAGTGTTGAAAATAACTCATTATTATTGAAAAACCGTAATGTTTTGACATAGATAACAAAGTTTTCAAATTCAAACTTACTAGTTGGCTAAATAAGGAACTAAACCGCAATAACATAGATATTCGATACAATTCAACAAAGTGTCTGATAATATAAAGTCATACAATTAAACTTCACAATACAATAATTAAGTTTAAATGCATATAAAATAAATATAAAGTCAAAATACACTATCCACGATCCCTCCGAGGCGCAGGAAAAAAGCATGAACCAGTCTGACACATACGAGGTCTAATAGGACTTGATGGACTACTGGGTGGATGTGTATCGTCAGCATCGGATGGCATAGGTGGAGGTGGGGGAGTAAGGAAGGAAGATGGAGGAATGTTCATGTCCAATCGTCGGGCAATTGAAGACTCGGGCTGCTCGGGTGTCATCTGCGCAGACAGCTGAAGATGCAACATATCTATCCGCTCATCTGACCACTGTAAAGGCGAAACAAGATGTGATGATCCTACATCCTGCTGCTGTGGTGGCATCGGCGTGTAGTCATATGATGTATGAAAGTAATGTCCCGACATATCGTGCTGCTGGGCAAGCACCTGTACCTGCTGCTGGACATGCACCTGATGTTGTTGGTGCTCATGATGCTCCTCATGCTCATGCTCCTGCTCTTGTTGCTCTGGCTGCTCCTGCGTCTGATATCGCCTACGATTTGCTGCAGGTCGTCGCCTACGTGTTTGTGGCAGAGGCTGAGGTTGTGATTGTGTTTGCGCACTATGATCTCCAGTATCATGATACCCAATGGGGTATGTCCTCTGGCTCGTCCTAGTCCCGACCCTAGCTCGACGCTGAATATGTCGCCTGTCTGGGACTCCTCCTGGCTGTGATACAATATCAGCGCCGTCTTGCACCTGACTGGCTGGAAGATCAGCTAACATGTCACAGTTTACTATTCCTCCACCAGCTATGAACATGAATTGGTTCGTGGAACACCACTGCATATATTCTGCAGAAGGCCTGGTGTCCTCCCCTGCAGACATAATGTTGACAATACTGTCTACATCAGCCCTAGATGCCCATCTGGCATGCCACTCTGGAAACTGAGCAGCCAACCAGACTGTATAGTACCCCTGCCCGCTCATTGTGTGAAGCCTCTCAATATCTAAGGGCGGCTGAGGGATGTGCTGCATAAACCCAAGTTGTCTTAGCACTCGATTTACCTGGTGCCACTCAATCGTCTCGAACACAATAAGCGCAATCACAGAACGAAATATGTAACTCTGTTCCATGACATATTCCGGAATAACAACCAAAACGTCAAGGTCAGCATAGGGGCTCCATAGGAACTGTAAAAAGTTTAACAATTTTGTGTTAGACATATTACATATTATAATTATTTTTTTGCAAAAAGAAATAATGTAGGTCACTTACATCGTCAATCTGCAATGTATCCAACCTCCTCCTCCACCTCAGCAATCTTTGTTTGTCTTCCATGTTCGGAATAGACACCCCGCACCACCTGATATGTAAAAACATGTTTATATGTTATGCGTACAAGATAAATAAGAAATAAAAAATTACAAATGAAACGACTAACTTTACCTCCTAGTCAAAGGCCATATAATGTCCGGACAGAATCCGCTACGTACTGACGGGATCCGCCAGTATGCCCATGACAAGAGCAGTACTACGCAACCAGCAATATCTACGACTGTATACTTTGCAGCCCTGCACAGATTCCTATATAGGCAAGCAAGCACAGCTGATCCCCAACTATAAGTCCTGGCATGCGCAAAGTCTCGTATCAGAGGTAACCACTTTATATGAACCCGCGAACTAGACTTATCAGGGAATAGAAATCCTCCAAATAATTTCAGGATGTAAGCACGAGTATGACGCTCCAACATTTGCTGATCATAATCATGCCGATCTAAGTAGTCAGCGGGGAATATTTCATCAAGCCAACCTAGGTGGACACAATTACGTAACGACGAATAAAAAGGGGAACAACCCCTAAGAACTCAAGGCACATGTCCTTCATGTCCACGTGATAGTGCTCCGTCCAGTTACCTAGGGCCCCTGAAACAGCCTAACCATCTATGCGTAAACCAAGCTGGTACGCCACATCCTCAAGTGTGATAGTGGCCTCCCCATACGGCATATGGAATGTATGTGTCTCTGGATGCCACCGCTCTACTAATGCACTAATTAGTGTTGCGTCGTAGTCCCATAATACTTTAGTCAACTGTGACACCTCCCACAATCCAGCAGTGCGCAACAAATACTCCATACGTGTGGATGGGGTGCAGGTGGATTCCATCGTCTAGTATTAAGGACCCGGTCCGGCTATTAAAAAAGTTTTTTTATTTTAATCCATTGAAAATTAATAATTTAAGAAATCTAATTTCGACAAAACTAATATTATAACCAAAACTAAATTCAATAATTATCCTATTAAAAAATAATTACCTACAACAATATAAATTCAAATGACCAAAACTAAATTCAAAAAACATTTTATTGAAAAAAATAATTACCTACAACAATATAAAATCTAATTACCAAAATTAAATTCAACAAATATTCTATTAATAAAAATAATTATGGACAACTGTAAAATCTAATTAAGAAAACTAAATTCAATAATTATTCTATTAGACAATAATTACTACAACAATATAAAATCAAATTACCAAAATTAAATTCAACAAATATTCTAGTGAAAAAATAATTACCTACAACAATATAAGATCTAATTACCAAAATTAATTCAACAAATATTCTATTAATAAAAATAATTATGGACAACTGTAAAATCTAATTAAGAAAACTAAATTCAATAATTATTCTATTAGACAATAATTACCTACAACGATATAAAATCAAATTACCAAAATTAAATTCAACAAATATTCTAGTGAAAAAAAATAATTACCTACAACGATATAAAATCTAATTACCAAAATTAAATTCAACAAATATTCTAGTGAAAAAAAATAATTACCTACAACGATATAAAATTTAATTACCAAAATTAAATTCAACAAAATATTCTAGTGAAAAAAATAATTACCTACAATAATATAAAATCTAATTACCAAAACTAAATTCAACTAATATTCTATTAAAAAAATAATTACCTAAATTTCTAAATTGATTTTCAAAAATTAAATTCAACATTCTATCGGCCTATGTCCTAACCACATATGCAAGTCTATATCCTAGACATATAATATAACATGAATATTTAAATTTATATATGTAAAAATATAAAATAAAGTCATATTTTAAATATTATAAAAATTTTGACTTACCACAGTATCGAGCTTTCGTGCAATATGGAACTCAGTCGCACGTCCAAAATTATTTTCTGCCATTCTCACAGATCTTGCACAGCACAACAAAATAATATTAATTAATTTTTTTTGAGAGAATTAGAGAGAGAGAGGAGTGGGGCGGTTTGGAAGGGGGCGAAAATGAGGTATATATAGCCCCCCATTTTCGGCCAGGGGGCGATTATGACCCATCCATTTTCGTCCAGGGGGCGAAAATCAGACACAATGTCCCAAATCAGAACATCTGTGTACATATTGATATGATATATTTATATATGATAATATACGATTTTTTTTTTAGTAAAAGGGTAAAAATAAGATGAGTTGAAAAAAAAGTAATAAATATTATGGAGCTCAAATGTTTTAATTTGTTGGTGAGATGTTTGAATATTTTAAAATTTTAGGTGTGGATAAGTTTTCGTTTTTCTTTTTTATTTTTATTTTTTATTTTTTCAATTTTAAAATTTGTGAAAGAAGTACTGAAAAATAGAAAAAATATAAAATTATATTTTTTTATTATCTTAAATGTACAAATAGCATTGTTAATCATATAATTTACTAGATCTATCACAATTGATAATTATTTTAATTTTTTAAATATTTTATTATGAGTTTGATTTGTCCGTAAGAGAAAAAATCTCGTATTTGAATATTTATGTGATCTATTTTGAATGGATTAATTAGTAATTATTGATACTGTGAATAATAATAATAATAATAATAAAATGATATAATTAGGGGTACCGACTACCGACAGACAGAGAAGGATAAGGGAGTAGGCAAATTTGTCCCAATCTGAAAGGGACCTTAAGAAGAGGTTCTCTTTTGCCCAAACAGAACCGGATAACTAGCTTCATTCTTTTGTTTTCTTTTGTTCACTTCACATACATGCATTCATAATTATCAATAACCTAATTCGGTAGTTTCAATGGAAGACTTTGGAAATTGGAACCTTGAATGTGTCATTTTGAGTGAATTATCTTTAAATGAAACGAGCTTTTATTATTATTATTAGAATTTATGTTAGCATTTTTTGGATGATTTTTTTAAAGTATTGTCTAAACTCAACGCGTTTCTTTATCATTTACAAAATTCAAAATACAATACGAAAGAGAAAACACAAATGACTGGGCACAACAAAAAATTAGTCAAATCAGTCAATAAAGCTCATTTAACACTTTATGACCCAAATAACACTTTTAGTCATTAGTATATTTTTAATGGGCTTGATGATTGTGGCCCAAATTCCTAATTGTTGGCTGTTTTGGCTGGTTTTTTGTTGTGCCTCTAGCAATGCTCAAGAGAAAATGTCATGTTTATTTACTGTAGATACATATAAGACAGACTATTTGTACAAATTTTTTCTATATTTTGTGTCAATACTTAGAGTATATACACAAAACACAAATGATATACAAAAACTTTAATGAAAATTTTGTTCCAAGTTTACCCCTATTAGTTTTTCATAATTTTACCATTTATCCTTCTCATTATTTTATCAAAGTTTTAAAACAAAATTTTGTACAAATACAAGTACAAATTTATTTTGACACTTTAAAATAAACATAAAATAAAATACACAAAATTTATTATATTATATTATATTATAATGTACCTATATTTCTTTATTGTATTATATCAATTCTGAAACAAATACTAAGCTAAGGTTGTGGTTAGAGCAGGAAGATTGGGGACAAGATATAATTTTTTTTATCTTGTTTGGTTTTTTCTTTGGTAAGTTATCTTGTTTGGTTTGCGCAATAAGGACAATTATCCAAAATTGTCCATATTTAATTTTCATCTGTATGTTTTTTTACCTCCATATAGCTGGAACAGAGAGGTGGAGACGAGAAACAAAAACCTTTTTACAATTTTACTCTTGTTTGGTGGTAGTTCGGAGGCGTAGGCGGTGGTTCGACGACGGCTGGCAATGTCGTCTGCGATCGTAGGCGTGGTCTGGCGAAGGTCATTAAATGTCATTTTTTTTCATTGTCTAGATCATCCATCCATAAAAATAAACGTAATGCAAAAATAGAAGACATTTTTTTTATAATATCTCTGTCTCTATGTTTCAGTTTATTCATCTTTATCTATTCTTCAATCTTAATAGAATCGATGAGATTTCAACATAAAAATTACTTACAAGGTTGTAAGGAGAAAAATAACAAAGTTAATTTCATATTATATACTGATTGTGTGAATTGATAGAATGTGTATATTATCTTATAATAAACATGCTTCCTAATAACTTTCAACATAATATAATCATCACTTTTCTATCTTTTAAGGTTACTCCATTGAAAAAGGAAGAAAAAAAAAATCCAAATGAAGGCCCATGAAATGAATGTAACATATGGGTAAGTGGAAAACAGAGATATGACAAAATTGAAGTGTCAATATCTTTTTATGCTTTATAGCTAGATAAATATTCTTTACCATGTATTATATCTTTCAGCTTTTTGCGTATCAATCTGGGTAAGATTGATGAAAGCGATTAGACCCCATGTATCATCAATAATTCTTGTTATACATCATAAATACGTCTGTCAAGTATCCAACGTGTGTTATACATGATATCAGATGTGTACTATATGTACATATGCTATACAAATAGCACACATCTCATATCATGTATAGCACACATTGGATACTTGATGGACGTATTTCTGATGTACGACAAACATTATTGATGTATCATACATGTATATATGTATATGTATACATATAGATCTTATTTTTATTTTTCTTTTAACTTATGATGTTTTCATGTAAATGTGATAATTAATTAGGGTTTGTGTACGTGCGGGTGTATTCATCATCCTTTTCATTGTTTAATTTCTCCGTTTAATTTCAAAGATAAACTAATTGGCCTTTTTGTTTTGTACCAATGAGGCAATGAGTAAGTAAATGACTCTTCCTAGTAAAGACCAAACAGATTGGTGGATATTTGACTTTTGTTGCCATTATATTAATAATATAGTATTGTTATATATATAATGAAAAAATATCAAAAGAATTGATATATCATACACAACAAGTCATATATAATGTACATAATATATAATATTCTTGTGCATATTATATATTATATATTATACACAATCAATTGGCTATTTTAATTTATTTATAAGTGTGCACTAAGATTTTCCCAAATATATATATCTCTGTTTGCATCAACTAATGGAAATAATGTGGCACACTTGAGAACGAAATTAGTAGAGGGTTGAATTTCAATACAAATTATATATTATTAGACAATTTATTTGTTACCTTTCATTAAGATAAGATGAAAAATAGTTTTTTTAAATAAATAAAAAAGAGATAATACATTTATGAGTAATTAAGAAGAGAGATAATAAGTGGTAAGTATAGTATTGTAAAATATGCTTAAATTTTTCTAAATTTTAGACATTATAAAATACATTCTTAATATGTTTGCACAATAAAATTGAATAAATAAAAAAAATGGAGAAAGTATTATATAATACTCTTTTCCATTTTGAAATAGTATCTTTGTTTAATGTGAAGATCGGATATTAAAAGAAGGTAGAATAAAATAAGTTGGAGCCCGATTATCCTAGCTAGACATACTATACATATATCTTGGACAAAAATCACAATCGAACCTGTAAAATCAAGATGTAAATAAAACAAAAAAAATATAATGTCCTTAAGAATATTTGCACTTAATGAAAGGTCTAGTTCACTCTTGTTGGTGTAAAGGTAGAAATCGTCCTAGGTAGTAGGTATCACTCTCTAACATGATGTTCTTACATTATTTTGAATTTAATTTATATGCACTTCTATTGTAAAAGTATTATAAATAGTTATCTAATCATGTATTATTACATTTGTTATAATAATAATTTAACTCTCATACTATTTGAAGAATCATAATAAAAAAATTTCTTGATTGAGTACATGTATAAAATACTTTAACATTGAGAGTATCTTAAAATTAAAATCTAGTACTTTTTTATCTTATTATTTTAAACAAAGATAGTTATATAGATATAAGTTTACTAACTCAAACTTAAACTTAGTCTTTTGGCTAAGATCAAGGCTTTAGTTTAAATATATAGGTATAACTTATTTTTTAAAATATAAATTTTAATATTGATTTGTTTGGTTTGCACTTTGGGACTATATCTTCAAAAAAAAATTATTTTCCTTTGCAGCTTTATTTTGCACCAAGCGATTATTTCTTAGTACTAAACCACTACCACCATAAATCTATAGCCATTCAAGCATTGATTACAAAGCATTAATCGGGTATTATATATATTTTTTGGTCTCAAGCATTAATTGGGTTTGGATAGCCCATAAGTTCAAATAATTTCTGTCATAAGATTAAACAACACATCCAGACCAAAAGTACAGATTACGCACCAAATTTATGATTTTATTTTGGGAAAAAAAAGACACTTTATCCACGTGAGTTATGGAGTTTGTGCAATTTAATCTATAAAAATTTTTAAAACATCCTAAATTTTTTAAAATATACAAAATATTTCACCAATTAACTTATTATCTAAAAGTTTGTTAGTTAATCACATTTCCATGCAACTAATCCTTGCTCATTTATAATTTGAGCAATTGACCTCCTCTATGTTTACAATTGTGCACGTAACCCTATGCTGTTTTATAGTTAGTTTATCAACTTAAGACTTTTGAATGTCAAGTTAACGAATTAAGTATTTTGTATATTTTATAAAATTTAAGATTTGTTTTGCACTTTTTAAAAACTTGAGACCTAAACTGCACATAACCTATAACTCATAGGCTAATGTGTCTTTTACCCTTTCAGTTTTGGTCAAAATACCAAAATTTCAAGTTAAACTAAATCAATAGGTCATACCCGAAAAAAACAAAATGGAATTTTGGCCCAAAATTTCAAACTCCACTTCAAAATTCAGTCTCAGCCCATGTTAAGTTTACACTATATAACTACCAAAATCTAATTGTCCTTGACCCAAAAAACCAAAAAACTATAAATGAAATTATAGACTTGGAGGTGTTCGGCAGAATAATTTGACTCTATTTTTGTTTGAATAATACTACATGTATACCATAAAATCAGCCACCATTAACCACCATACGTGATAATTCAACTTTTTAAAACTGTTAATTCAACTTTTAAAAATATTATATTAATGTATTAACAATTTTAATAAATTGAATTATTAAATATGGTGATTAATTTTGTAGTATATAATGAGCATTCCTCTTTTTGTTTTCGTTGCTCTTTGTATTTAAATAAAGAAAATGAGGTTTTCGGTGTAATATAACAGTTTCTGCCGCCACAAAATCTGAACCGTTATAACAAATTTTGCCGCCACCATAAAGAACTAAATGTTCTATCCATTTAATTTCTTAATTCTACTTTGTCTATATATTCTGATGACGCAACTTATATTATACAAGGAAATAAAATAGAATAGAGATGAGAACAAAAGATTTTATGATGTAATCTATTAAGATGAAATTGACCAAAAATTTGTACACTCTTTCCCCCACCTCATCACTTGATGAGGTTAAGAATTTCTTACTCTATAGACATAAGATAACAAATATGTACAATGATATATTAACTCTATTGTTCTTATGGTGTAACCAAAAATTCAAACATGGTACATCATCCCTACTTCTAGTGAAGATTGATGAGGCACACTAAGTACTAGTGAGGATGACCTACTATTCTTCCTTAGGAATTCATACACTATATTTATCACAAATTTCTTCACCATGCTAGACCCTTGTTTTGCCCTCATGTATGATTGACCTATAATGTAAGCTACCCCTGCTTCCCTTGCTTCCATAAGCTCTTCCAACTCTTCCATTGCACCTCTGTCGATTTTCGGGCTCTCCGGGACGACAAACCTAACCCTTTTCTTCTTAGGTTTGATCACGGGTGACTTTATTTCCTTAAGCTCTGATGTCCCGGCTGAGTCGTTTGCATTATCAATATCGTCTGTGTTATCCTCCCTCATCATAATGGTATGGTCGGAATACATTCCAACAACAGCCATTTTGTCGTCGTTGTCAATGTCGTTGTTTGAGGAGTTGGATTCTGTGGCTCCGGTTCTTATGAACTCGGCTAAACTGTAGACAAGGTCGTTCTCAAACTCCATATCGTCTTTGTGGACATCGCGGTATCCATATCGCACTATGCATCGGTAGAGCCTGAAAGATCTTGGACCGACTCGACCAACTAGAAACCGTTCCTCAGGTCTAACATGAGGAACCGGCACGTGCTTGATGCATAGGAAAACTACTACTTGGTGGAAGGCCGGCAGGTTGGTGACAAAGTGGGAGAAGATTGCCGGAATGCCGGACACCAACTCGGTGTGTATAAGGCCGATTCCTCGCACCCGTACAATGCCTATGCTGGGTCCTAGGCCGAGTAGCCAGTTGATGGAAACCTTGTTTTGAACATCAAATTCATACTTCTTGAGTGTGCCATAGTGCCAAGCATACATGAAAGTCAAGAATACAAGTGCCAATGCAATGGGCACCCATGCTCCTTCCAGGAACTTGATAAGAGCAGCAGAGAAGAAGAGAGCCTCGACGGTGCCGAACACGAAGACAAACCCGAGCGCAAGGAGAACATTTTGGTGCCAGCATAGAACAATAACAAGGGACATCAAACAGGTGGTGACCAGCATCACTGTGATAACTGCCAAACCTATTGTGGCAAATACAAAAGTAATTATATCATATTCCTGTCAAAAGAAAGCTCTTAGTTGTGATCCTGATTTGGGCCAAAAACACCAAATCCTACCTTATATGCTAAGTTCATAAATTCAAGCTAATTAGAGAATTGTCAATGCTAAATGCAGGTTCCCCTTTCTTTCTTTAATTGTGATTCCTTATTATATTGCTATAACATATGGTATGTGAGATTTGCAAGCATACATTTTCATACCTGAGGCATTACCGAGACGCTTTGTGTCTCTGAAACCAATTGTCACAGCCAAACATAAGATCATCAACAGCCAATTGATCTCAGGGATATATATTTGCCCATGAATTTTGGATGACGTGTGAACCAATTTGACCCTCGGGAAGCAACTTAGTGCGGAGCATTGTTTGATAATCGAGAAAGTTCCGGTTATGATGGCTTGGCTTGCCACAACTGCAGCGAGTATGGCTATCACCAGAATAGGCCATCTCAAATTCTCTGGAAGGTAAAAGAGAAAAAACTGTGTATCAGCTGATAACTCCATCATCTACTCTCCCCCTCAAACAGAACGAGCTATAATACTTACCTGGTACAGATACATAAAATCCAAAGTGATATTCATGATGAATCTCATGGTTTTTAGATAGATAAGCAGCTTGGCCCATATATGCGAGAATTAAAGACGGATAAACCACAGAGGTGAAAGCAATCTGCAGAAATTTGAACATATATCAGATGAAATAGCCATTTGCTAGTTAGATAAGTTGTTTTGTGAGACTTTTTCGCTGTTATCCAGAACGGTGGTCCTAAAGCACAAAATTTTACACGGTATATACCTTGATTGATAATTGTGAGAAGTGCCCAAGATCAGCAAACATGGCTTCGGATCCTGTATGAGTAGAATAGAAACGTGTAAAATATTGACACAAAATCTTCCTATATAAAATAAAATGGCTTAAAATTTAAGTTAATCATCATGTAAGCATACACACCAGTTATGCACAGCAAAATTCCACCAAGGGCCATCCACCCTCCTCTCTGAGTTTTCCATAAAAAGTGGAATGCATAATATGGAGAGAGTGCTTTGTATACATGAGGATTCCAGTGAAATATATTGTATACCCCAATCGCGCTGATGCAGAAGAGCCATGTGATGACTATAGGAGCAAACAAGAAGCCAACCCGGTGCGTGCCGTAATGTTGAAGGGCAAACAAGCCTATCAGTATGATGCATGCAGCTGGAACTTCTACATCTGCCAAGTATTAAATTTCAATTGTAAGTACTACAAGTGAGGAATGTGCTACATATCTCACAAAAAGGATAAGAGCGGTATCAAAATTCAAGCTGCAAATAAAAGAACAAAAAGATATATTTTGTAAATTGAACACTACTTGATAATGCCTCTATTCCCCCATAATATCTACAGCAGAATTACGCAGATAATGAAGAATTGATCTTAGGATCCCCAAAAGCGTACGTTGAAATGAGAATTTACGTCAGGGCACATTATTATTCATAGAATTGAGACATGAGATATATAGGTATAGAAACTCATTAAGTTACCAAGACATTTATTACTTAGAAGTTGCAGGTCACTATTTAATGGAACGTCTAAACTTATCGGGCTGATTGTTTAAGTTGAAAGTTAAATTGCATTTCCTAAAGCGCTTTCGGCCAAAGGATTATGCCATCACAATATAGGCATGCGGCTGAGATTGCAAGAGATCCACATGTGATTATCCATGTCGGTTTCAACTTTGGAGGACACAAATATTATCGGTCAACCTATAAGGGCACGCACAATGGCGCAAGTGCAATAACATGATTTGTCCTTAATGTAGTTTCCTTATTAGGCCGTTGCAACCAATGGATCTAGCTTGCAGCTTGCCTAGAGAACAAGGCACAACCTGAAAAGTTAAGTAGGCATCCTCTCCAATCTATGCTTAGGAGAGTAACCGAGAGACCAATATGGCCATGTATGGTTAATGGCTAGGTGTGGCTTAACTCCCTCCCAATCACAGGCTAGGAGCACCCTTATTAATTACCTAGACATGTGACCTTCCCTTTTCCATGATTTACGCCAGCCATGGATGGAGATTACCGCCTAAAATCAAGGCACTTATCCCTCACGCCCCTCCATTCCGGCAAAGTACCCGCCAGACTTAACACACATATTGCTGCCCCAATAAATACTTTAGTGAAAAAGGAGGATGAAATAAGTTCGCTCTCTAACCAAAACTGAAAACACAATTCACACCGCTTTCACCAGAGAATCTCCTCTTCAGCCTACCTCCCCTACCCGAATGAACTGATTAACCCACAAACCCTCCAACAATAGCATCAAGAAACACCAACAAGAAGAAAATATGAGCATACACAACTAAGGAAAGTTGCAAATGGGAAAAAAAAATCTTAAAATAAAAAATTGCAGTAAAACTAATACAGGTCAATACTTTAGCTCTTTTACTCCTTTTGAACATTAGTCAAGAAAAGTATGCATAGAGTATAGTAAACCGCCATGACCTGTCTCCAAGTTCAAACCAAACAGAATCAATTCAATAGCACAGAAAATCTTTGAAAACTTACATTTGTGATGCTCCTTGGACATTGAATGATCAAACCCTGACACAGCTGACAAAACTGCACAAAATTGAAACAACAAAATTACTCAACACTTGGTCATAACTTTCTATAAACACACAAAAGAAAACCAACAAATAAAAGGAAAAGTTTGATATGATAATTACCAGAAAGAGCAGGTGTGAGGACCCCATCACCAATAACCATGCAAGTTCCAATCAAAGCCAGAACAAGAAGAATCTTCTGAAGAACCTTATGCTTCTCCAGAGAGTTCTTGAGCCTTGAGGCAAGACTCCTCTCAGGTGTGAGACCATAACAATCCTTCTTGTAGTCTGAGAGTTCTTCATCTGCCAGCTGGCAATTAGGCAGTGAACTCACCCTGGCATGCCTACAGAGCAATGAGTACAGGGCAAATGTCCCTCCTTCACCATTATCATCAGCTTTAAGCACTATGAACACATATTTCAACAAAGGGACCAAAGTGAATGTCCAAAACACCAAAGATAACACCCCAAAAATCTCATCTTCTGTCACTCCAATATCTTCAGCAAAAGTGCTTCTGAAAACATATAAGGGTGAAGTGCTCAAATCACCATAAACAACTCCAAGGCTCTGATATGCTAGACTCAGAACAGTCCTCCATGATTCACTCTGCACAAAAACACAGAAAATTAAACGAAAAGGAAAGGAAACCACACATTCTGACACAACAACAATAACATTTTTGTTCAAATCAAAAGAGTATAGAACATGGACCCTCCCATGAAGCTAAAAATTGAAACTTTTCATATTTTTGAGCATGCCCATGATTTTCTCACCTTAGAGTTTCGACGAGTTCCACCTTCTAGATCCATTCATATGCTCACAGACACTTCTCAATGAACCATTTTAATGATAACCTCCCCACTTTTTCAAGAAGAGAAAAATTCAGAAAAACAACAAAACAAAGAAAAATGAACACTAGTGTATATTAATATTATATATATATATATATATTTGGTTTGCGACAGAATTTAATTATTTAAGAAAATGGGAAAATAAGTGACAAAAAAAAAAGCTGTCTCCTTCAGCTTGAATCAATTTTAATTTACTTTTTTTCTCTATGGTGCAACTTTCCAGATCCATTCATGGAATCCTTTTTTTTATTAAGAGAGAAATAAATTAAAAAATTAAAAAATAAAATAAGGATTCAACGTAGAGAATTGAGAAAACGCCCTCCCCAGTGTGCAAATAGTAACTGCTTTGAACAATTGGAAAGATTCACACGGAATTTCAATTCAAATATTTTATTAATACAAATAGAGATTTATAAAAATATATACAAAAAAAAAGGGTTATCTTAGTTGTGGAGCTATAAGTTGAACAACCATTGAATGGTGACAAAACAAGTAAGAAGCAAAACACGAAAAGAAGAAAATTGAAATTTTATGAGATGCTGAAACTTGGAATCGAAGCTTAAAGGCTTTAAATAATGAGAATTTTAGTTTAATGATTTTGCGTGTGGTTCTGGACAAAGTGAAAAATGATCTCTGAGTTATCACAACTTCACTGCACAAAAGAGAACTTGGAAGACAAAACAGTGTTTTATTTATGGAGTTAATTTTAGTGTACTACTCCCTCCATTCTAAAATATTGATCGTTTTAGAGAAGAAAAAAAAATTCTATAATAATTGTTGTTTTCAACTTTCAATGTCAATTTAATCTTTTTATATCTATTATTATCCCTAGTATCAGTTCTTTTTTTTCTTAAATATTATTCCAAGGGACCACTAATCATCTTTCTTTCTCATTAATGTTTTAGGTAGTTTAGTCATTTTAATATATCATTTTATAAAATTAAGAATATTTATTGAATTTATTAATCTACGTGTAAAAATCTTAAAAAATTAATATTTTAGAATTGAATGAGTAATTTTTACATAGTCATTTAATTATATGATGTTATGTTGATTGTATTTTTTTCTCTCTTACTACTTGAAAAGTCATACAAACAAAATGTTTTAATTGGATAACTGCATATCAATACATCAAAATTAAACTCTTTATTTATTCATGTTATTGTTAATATTATTATTATTATTATTTTGTTTTTATATTTTTTGAACTTTAATTTGCTGTGTTTGGGTATGTGGTTGGTGAGGTTTTGAAGGCTTTGCTTGGTTTGTTTAATAAAGTTTTTGAGTGATAAGAGAATGAGGTTGTGATATCTATATATATTCTCCACATGGCTATGAGATAGGAGGGTAGAGTGGCACTGTGTTCTTTGAAAATCTCTGAATGGAGACTTCTAACCTTTCAATTTTACAATTTTAGCATATCACTCCACAATTGGACAAAGTTTTCATTCATGATTCGCCCAATATATTCTCTCTATATATACACATAATTTAATTTAATTTATGTCATATCCTTTTATTGAATTTGTTATATTTCCTATCTTATATTGATTATCTTGTTTTTTATTACACTATTTAGAATTTCGTCTCGACTATTCTATTGCTATGGGTTGGATAACTGAAAATGATAAGTGAGACTTCCAACGAAAATTGTTTTCATCCATAAAGTTCAAATTCAAAACCTTACTTAAAAAATAACAAATCGCTTGTCACTTGTATTAATATTATTTATTAACTTTTTTCTTTCTTATTTTACATCTTGATATTGTTGATTTTATTTTATTTTGTTATATTTTGATCATCATATAATAAGATTTTTCCCTTGTTTTTAGACGGGAAGTTAAGTTTGATTATATAAAAAAAAATTACAGTGTCATTTAATGTTATATGTGAAATTTTTACTATACACATGGTGATTTGAAGTGGTAGATATTCATTTTTTTTTATTTGTGACTTTATCTTTGAATTATGAAGATAATGTATCTAGTATTGGAAAAGTTGTGTACTCATATAGAATCTCAAATATTTAAACAGGATTTGTTTTTATTAAGAAAATACATATAAAAGACAAAAAATTAAATTTGATAGATGTAAAAGTCAAATGATTTTGTTTGCTTGATAGTATATAATTAAATATAGGTATAGGAATATTAATAATATAACTGCTCCCAAAAAGTACCAAGTTTAATTTAATTAGTTATATTGTTTTTGCAAGAAATAAAAAAAGAAGTTTAAGTAACTGGAATTTGTAGGGGAAATTAAATATATTAACTTAGCTAAGTAAATACAAGAAGAAGATAACAAAAAGATAAGCTGAAATCTGAGCTGGATTGTTTTTATCTTTGTACAATCATTTTCCGTTTAATTTTGTAATTATGTGTTTATGGAATGGTTTTTATGATGATAAACAATCAAGTGGAATTTCTTTTTCCATTTTTTGATATAAATTTAAGGGTTAAGTTAAATGTACAATAAAAAAACCAGCCAAACTAGTCAATAAATGAGATTTTGGGCCATAATTACTCAACACATCATAATTTCAATGATTATTTGGATCAAAACCAAAATCAAAATAGGTCCATTAGCTGTATTGGCTGGCTTTTCATTGTCCATTGTCCATTTAATATTATTGTAAATTTATAACTACTTTATTTGTTAAGGTTTGGTAAAAGCTGGCAACTCACAACATAAATAACTTGTGTTGAAAATTGGTAAAAGCATATATCATCCGCAGATTTTCTTAAACTAAATGCCAACCATAATCTAATAAGATTTATATAATAAAACCAAAATTAATTGCAATCAGATAATAGGAATATCTTATGTAATCCCTCCCATAAATGTATTCTTATGATTTAGATTAAGGAGTAATACTAAATGTACATCATTAAATCAGTTATTATAACTTATAATTGAATTTTTAAAATATTGAATTATTCTATAATATTAAAAATTAAATTAATAATTTTAAAAAATTATATTATTATTAGTATAAAATCAGTCATCATCAGCGACCATGTATAATAATCAAACATTTTGAAACTAATAATCCAACTTTTATTATTATACATTAATCTAATATTTTTAAAAATTGGATTACTAGTTTCAAAATTTTGGATTATTATATAAAATAACTAATAATGATTGATTTTATGATGTACAAAAATTATTTCTCTTATCCTATAATGGTTGATATATAGTGACTAATTTTATGACCGTAAAAAGTATTTTTTTTTAGAATAAATCTCTTTAAAAGATGGGATACACTATTCTTGCATAACCACCTCTAGAGAAAATTTAAGGTTGACACTTTCATTTATTATATATTGAAAAGCATATATAATGTATTAATGTAATATATTGCTGAAAATGATTAATTAATGCTGGGATTAATTAATATCCATATACTATTTATTTATCATAGCTATATATTATATATAAAAATTATGGGACACTTAACAAAAGGTGCTCTTGAAAAGTTGTACACCCTTCAACTTCAAAGGGCCGCACGTTGTTTTCTTTCTTTAGTATTCTCTTGTCATCTTGTTTATATAATTCTCACAAATCAAGCTTTTTCTTCCTTAATGATTTAGGTATATATATAATAAATAGCTTAATTTTTTAGATACAATTATTAAAAAAAAACTAAAAATGTATTAATTATTTATTAATCCATAAATACTGCCATTTAATTAATTATAGACAGAATGTCAGATAATAATAAAAAATGTAATAACCTCTAGTAACATCTGGAGAAAGAGAGAAACCGCTATTAGGTGCTAATTTTCTTCTTTATGAAATTCTCCTACTTTTGATGATTAGGCTTCAATTTTGAGCAAACGATAATTTTTTATCATGATATTTTTAATTTAATTTTTTAAAAAATTATATCAATTTAATCTAGATTAAATTTCCTACATTATTTTAATCTTAATTTGACAGCAAATTAGTTCTAACATTTTTTTATTCAAACACCAATTTATTTATTACATCAAAGTTAATATTTAATGGAATGACTAAATTGATGTTAAATTAATTATTAAAAAATTATATGTAAATTGTTACTGCGATAAAACTGATGCAAAATTTAAAAATATTATGAGAAGGGTTATTTATTATTTAATTTCTATCAATAATAAAAAATTGTATATTTAATAAAACTTCACATTAGAAGATGAGATCCTTTGAAATGAGGGAAAAATAAATAATCTTTTGTCAGTTTCGTAAAGCTGCTGAAACATTTAATGAAGAGGCATATACAATAAACTTTCTTTAAGAATTTGTAATAAAAAGGAAATTAATAATAAATTAACAATTATAATAGAGTTTAATTTTGATGTGAGAATGTAAATGTATTTTATATTGTTATCCAATCAAAACAATCCATTTGTATGACTTTTTAGATAATGAAAGAGAGAAAACACAATCATAGATAACACAACAGACTGACAACATATGATTCAATTACTCTGTAAAAAAGTTATATATTATCAATTAAATTTATTATAATAATAATAAGGCAATGAGTGTGTTGAGCAAGGAGTATTGTGATTAATTATTAGGGTTTTGAATAAGATGCATATAGTTGACCCAAAATTAGATGTGTTGATGATAGGGTATCACATGTAGTAACGAGTTTGATCCTCATTATTCTTGTTTTATTATATTATAAGCACACGCTCATATTATGTGATTGCTCTCTATAGTGGAATCTCAGAATCGTAATAAGCATTATTCCTTGTTTGGAAAGTGTATCTCACTATATGACTTTATAATCATAATCACGATTTTCTTTTGTCTTTTCGGCACCTAATATTTTGACAAAAAACCACATCGCTCTCTCTATTTTTAAATGGATTTTCACGTTGAAGCAAAGAAACAAAAATTAAAGTGGAAGGGAAAATTTAGTGGTAGAAAGTAATCCAAAAAATATATATATAATGGTAGAAAAAGTTACACTAATTGTTATGGGACCGTTCATAGACGTAAAGATCACATCGATCTTAACCACACGCGCGTTATATGTATATTAACACTTTTTTGAAAAAATATTATGCATTAGAGTACTGCTATTAACTTAATGAGAAATTAGTTAAAATCAAATCAATAAAAAAATTTTGAATTATAATCCTTCGATTAACTAAAAATTAATTCTTTAAAAGAAATTTTTTTGAGCTAAAAAGTTATCAAAAGAGTCAATTAACTGATTTAACTATTTTTTAACTGTACACTAAATATTTTTCTATGCATAATTATAAAGTTTACGTTAATATATAAATAAAGAACAATATCTATCTAAATATTAAGAGAACTAATCCACATTAATGCATATTTATTTATGAGAGCAATCTGTTAAGGTATTCCTCGAATTAAGTATCATAAGTTATATAAATTAGGGTTTCACATTGTACCTTATAGAATTATAGGATATTCATTTTTTTTATCTTATACTTGTTTTAATTTATTCTTTAATAAATGTCCACTTTTATATTTTTCCACACCTTGACCCTTTGATATGCATAGAGTCAAACTTGCGATATATCTCTTTTCACTTAATAAGATGCACAAAAATCTACACCTAGAATGCGAGATCAAAATTCTCTCTGTTTTTTTTTTTTTCTTTATGAAGGTAAAATGTTCATTCATAACAAACTATTCCCTCATCATTTCTTAGCCTAAGGTCCATGGAATGTTGATTTCACCAAAGGTGGAATATATTAATGTTGGCTCCATTGTCAATTTAACACCTGCCTCTATTATTTCTAAATATAATTTGGACATATAAATTTATCTAAATATATTTAATTTATTTATAAATATATAAAAAATAAAGAGACATTTAACATGAAAAAAAATATTTCGTTTATAAAAAATCTCATGATTTTACCTAATATCTCATCGAGAAATGATTTTTGTACATCACAAGATCTGTCACTATATATTAATTACCATATGTAATAATTCAACTTTTTAAAACTATTAATCTAACTTTTAATATTATACATTAATCCAACATTTTAAAAGTTGAATTAATAATTTTAAAAAGTTAAATTATTATCTATAGTGCCTGATTTTGTCGTAGATATATAACATTTACTCTATCTTATCTAACTAATTTACTTAAATTCGAATCTAGCTTGCAAGGTATATATGATGCTAGTTCATAACTATAAAACAAAACTCATATATATGAGAATATAACATTATTACTTAATTTAATAAAGAATAACATATTAATTAAAATTTAAGGGTAAGATTTTCATAAGAAAGTATGAATTATTCTAATTTACATACACTTACTTAAGACTCTAAAATTAACCAATTACATATCAGAATTTATTATTTTTTATTTATTGTTTCTTCTTTTTTATAATTCAGTGTTTTTTCTTTTATTATTTTACCACCTGGGTTTTGACATTTGATAAAACCCAATTCGTCCGAAGCATTATGGTCGTCCATTGATGTCACATGCACCTTCACTTTTTTAAATTCGCTAAAGTTGTGTTCCTCCTATATATTGTTTCCCCCCATTAATTCATTTCACAACTTTTTTAGATTTTACATTGAATTTTTTATAGGACTATTTTAATTTAATTAACAAAAACTCACATATAATTTTTAAAAAAAAATTAGATTAAAGCAGAAAGGTCTATATAGGATCAGGACAAATTATTTACCTTAACGAGAATTTATAATAAAATTGATAGATTCTTCATCATCATAGGAAATTCTTAAATATTCAAATCTTAGTCACACCAAACAAAGAATGGAGGAGACATACATGCCAACCCTAATTGGCTAGAAACTTAGATATAATTATTACAATTAAATTAAATTAAATTAAATTCTTTTTTGTTGTATAAAAAACAATAAAATTAAACTAATTTAATAAAAAATATTGAATGATATAGTATTCAGTTAATATTATATTATATATATTTCTGTCAAAAAATATTATATATGTTGAGTTAATTTTTTGGTGGTTTATATTATTAACTACGTTCGTGAAGGATATAATATCATGATCACAAACTAGATTAAATTATATATTAGTTAAATATCAAACAAAAATGGATGAGAAGATCGATTTAAAAAGTTGGTAAATGAAAGGTTGCGGAAAAAGTCTTACAATTATTTACTTGTATGAAGTTTTTGTTGTACATTAAATTTGATTTAAAATTAATTATTTAATTTAATTTTAATATAATTTAATATTTATTATTATTTAATTTAATTTATATTCTAACTCAATATAATATTATATTTAAATTTTTATATTAAAATAATAATATTTTTGTTATTAATATAATTTAATATTTATAATTACTCAATTAAATTTTTTATACTGATACCAAATTTAGATGATTTTTAGTACATGTAACATTATATTGTTCTTTATTTATTGATTATACAGTTGAATTAAATTAGCAATAGTCTCGGTCTCGCATGCCTACGCGCCAGGTGTTCAATGATAGCAGGTCTACATTGACACGTGGCAGGTGGAGAACAATTGACCGTGAAAGACGTATTCATGTTTTCCTACAGGTTACACCATTATTTATTTGTAACAATCAATTGGGGCAAATTGATCAAGTCAATCATTCTGAAAATTATGAAAATTTTATATATTATTCAAGATTGCAGAAAACTATAAGTATAAAATTAAATTAGAGATATATTTTTATAGTAGAGGGTTTTCAATAGTACTACATACATGTATATATCAAGCACACATCCATCAAAGTATTATATTATGTGATTTGTGGGTCCACCATTTAAAATAAAAAATTCAAATTCGCACGCATATCCCTCATTCTTTAATGGTAATAATCTCTGATTAATGCTTGATGGATAAAATGTTGATGTACGATACGTCGATCATTTCCGAGAGAGTTTTGCATTGTTACGATTTTATTGGAAAATTTGTATATCATACACAATAAGATTTTATCGTTAATGTAATAAAATAAGAAATTGTCACATTAAAAAAAATTAATTTTTATATTTTTTATATAAAGAACTTATCATAATATTTTGAATTTTATTAAAACATGTTATTTTGAGTATTACTTTAAACTTATTAGCGAAATCCTTTATTTGTAAGATATAATATATTAATTTAACTATAAAATTCTATAATTTCTTATATATATTATAAAAATAATATATTTTCCAAAAAAAAAATTCAGTTCGAGTTGAAGCCATAGAAATTATATCACCTTAAAAAGTACTTTGAGTTAAATTTAAAGACCCAAAGAATCTTACATTGAACCGATTTTGTAAGTGGTAATAATATATCTACAATAATATAAAAATATAATATAAAAAATATAATATAAAATCATTCAACTTATAAATATATGCTAATAGAATCCATTAAAAAATAAATTCTACAATTATATTTAATAAGTTGGATACTGATTGGATTAATTTTAATTTTACGATAAATATTTCCCTTTTATAAGAATGTGAATACCTCTCTTATCGGTAAATTTCACATCAATTGAGGAGGCGAATGAAGCATGCATGTGTTTATAAGGGTTTGGATATCTCCTTATGTGACATGCTTTAAAACCATGAGAGAGATTTAAGCTCTAAAATGAACAATATCACATACAAATAAATTTGACTCTAAGTCAATGCTATTAAAGAATGTTAGGCCTAAAACTAAAGTCCTCTTTCCCCCTCGTACTCTCTCACCCTTAAATCAACCACAAGTACAAAACACTAAACCTAACCCTCCAAAGAAGTTAAATAGTTTCCTCCTCCAAACTATAAGCTCTATTCTTGCATGTTTTTTTTTTTGTTTTTCATGTTTAATTTTTTTATGGAATTTATTTTTATGATTTTTTATTGTATGCATTTTTTTTACAAAATCTTGTAAATCAGATATATGATAATCCAATCTGATCTAACCTGAATATATATAATCGAATTGATTGATTTAAATCATACTCATAAAAAGATAAAAAATTAAGTCGTAACAGTGAGAAGTTCGAAATTATTTTTCTCTGTATATCTAATCAATCTTACCTGAATTCACTCGAGTGTCATTCCTAGCTAACACTTAGGTTGTGTTTGTTTTTACTGACTTCGGTGGAGAGTTAGTGGAGTCATTAGGGTCAGTGTTATTGGAGTCATTACACAGTGTCATAGTGACTCCATTTTCTATTTGGTAAATACATAGAGTCAGAGTCATTAGTGTCTTGTATCATATTTTTTTTTATAAGACAAATGATGGTTAGAGTTGGAAAAGATGAGATTGAAATTTTAAAAATTAAATAAGGACATAATTGAAATGAAAGTTCATTAAATCATCACATGACTCTATGTCCACTAGGTATTAACTCCATTTTTGAAATGAACAAAAAATTGGAAAAAATTGTTCACTAGATCAAAGTGACTATATATCTCTTTAATTGTAATCCCTAAATCAGACAATTTATAGACTCATTTTTTTTTCTGACTCTAGGACTCTGATGTCGAAGTGGGAAAAAATTAACGCAACCTTATCTTCCCTATATCGTCCTCCATATTATCCTTTTCCTCTCTTCACCTCTCCTTCTCTTCTCTTCTCTTGAATGAAAGTTTTGCATTGAGTAACTAAAGAAAAAAATAATAGAAGTATTTTAAATAGATTTTGAAAAAAAAATAGTGTTAGAAATATAACAAAATGTGCCCCATTGACCTTTTCTTTTTACATAGTATGCTATTTATTCGAGTAATGTTATATGTACATAATAAAATTAGCCACCATCAACTGTCATATGTAATAATAATTCAATATTTTAAAACTAATAATTCAACTTTTATTATTATACATTAATCCAATATTTTTAAAAGTTGGATTACTAGTTTCAAAATGTTGAATTATTACACATGATGACTGATAATAGCTGAAGTGTACACAAATCATTCTTTTTTTTTTAAATCTTACTTTAATTTGTTTAATTTAAAATCGATTCTCTTAATTTTAATTATTTTAAAAACAATTGTACCAAACTCTAATTAAATCAAAAGACCATATGAACTTGATTTGATGTTGTAACTTGTAACACCCCACATCAACCTTCAAAGATGCATATTTTTTCAAAATTGAATAAAATTAATTAAGAACATCAATCAAAATATATATACAGTATTATTCGTAGGAGAAAATAAAGACGTATAGAACTTGGTCCTAAGCCGGTAAAAGAATGGATGTTTCTCTGTATTTGGCCTGAACATGACCCAATTAATTAATTAATTAATATATTAATATATCAATTTTATATGTTTAATTATTTGACTAGCTGATTTGAATTCAGGCAGTCCAATTTTAGCAACATGTCATTATTCAATCGATGGGGGTGCATGTATGGTTTGTTAATCACGTCATTTTCTCTAATTAGTTTCAAGTGCTCATACAAAATACTATTTTAATTGGGATTAGTTGATTTCATGCTTACATATTCTGTCTCTGTTTGTTACCAAAAGGTAGGCCTTTTGGAGCTAATCAAACCTAATCAAATTGCATACAAAATTCAGCTAAGAAAATGACACCACAATACTGGATAATTAATTATAGCATACATGCATATATCATGCTTCTTATAAATTAACGTAGTACAACTTTATATACATTAGAGAGGGCCACTATTATATGAGAATAATAATAGAATGTGAATAAGAAAAGGGTGTTGCTATTTGCATAATAAAAAATTAGTCGAAAACAGTTCATATAGAGATTTTGGACCACAAATATTTCAGCCCACTAAAAATTAACTAGTTAGAGATAATTGTTTTTGGGTCAATGGTTGTCCAATGAACCAATTAGCTGGTTTGGCTAATTATCTATTGTTCATCAAACATATCTCCAAAAGAAAGTCTATATATATACACGTATAATCAAAGATAATTAATAAGGAGCCAACTCATTTAATATTATATATCAAAACTATCCAATGAGTTAATTTTATATTTTTTTAATATTTTTTAACGAATAATATTTAATAGATTAACTCTTTGTTGACTAATTATATAACATTTTCGACTATATAATGTCCCATTGGATGCTTCATTAGGTAAAACCGAGTGTGATGAAAGCTTATTAATTAAATAATTATATAATTAATTAAACATATCTTGGTTGGCAGCATGACATATCAATTGTTAGGTCATGACGATTTAGGAAGCATGAATGAACACATAAGCAAGCTAAGTACCTTATAGCGGCAAAACACTTGGCTTAATTGTACTTGTAGCTAATTATAAGCTTAATTACAATTTTGTGGGAACTTAATATAGATATGCAATGCACATTTAAGTATATGAACTCTAATTTGTTGCAATTAGGACATCCAATTAAATTAGGTGCATGAAAAATCTTTGAGTTCAACGTTTAGTCTACTACATAAGACCGTTCATTTATTTATTTATATTTTATCATAAATATACAAGAATAAATTAAGGTGAAAATAAGAGTTGAACTTGCAATATAACTTAATTTAAATTAATATAAGATTGCTTATTTAATAGAAAAAGAAAAAGGGGAAAATTAAATGAGAGAAAAATAATAATGCTACATATGATTATATATAGTAGATCATAATCGTCACTAAAAAAATAGTAATAATAAATGAATAAAAACTAATTAAGTTGTTTTGTGAAAGCGAAGTTTTTCGCTTTTTAATTCCAAGTCTCAGGGCATGCGGGGCAAATGGAAGTATAGTCAACAAGGATTAGGATTTGTATTTTAATAATAAACAATAAATTAATAAATAATTATAAAACTTGGTTGTGTGGTCTGTGTTCATTACAACACAGGGTTTTTTGGACTATTCACTTTTCACTTTGTTTTCTTGTGTAGCTAACCAGGCCGACCTATATAATAATAATAATAATAATAATAATAATAATAATAATAATAATAATAATAATAATAATAATAAAAGAAATGTCGTGTAATGTGCAATCCCTTGTTTTTTTATGAGTGACATTTTCTGTTCTAAATATTTTTGCAAGTTCAGAAGCAAATACTTTGATAATTTATTATTATATGATATTTTGACATAGTATAGAAAACGGTTTTAGTTCATGAGCCTTTGTGAATTGTTATTAACTTTAATATTGTTGTTATTTGTATAATAAAAATTTAACTAAAGCTATTTAATATATAAAATTTGGATTACAATTACTCAACTCCTTAAAAATTAAAAAACTGTCAAATAGACTTATTAAATAATTTGAATGATTTTTAATTGTTTAGTAAATATTATTGTAACTTTAGTGATGTTAACCACACTTTTTAAGCATCTATATCTAGTCACATATATATCTAGGGATGTTAAGCACACCTTTTAACCACATTTTATAACAGTCATTATAATTATTTTTATTTGTTTACTTATGAGAGTGACAACCGATAGCGACAGATAAATATAATATACAAATAACATTATTAACTTCACATATACCATAGAATGATTAATAAAATATTAGTAACCGAGAAAAAAATCCTTCCCCAACACTCGCCTAATATATGCTAAGATTATATTTTATATCATAAATGTTTGGGAACAACATTTTTTCAGCCAAAACAGCTAACAAAGCTTATTTTAATATTTTTGAATATTATTAATCATGAGTATTTTTTTAATGAACTTAGTAATTTAAGTCAAATTTCCTATTGTTAACTAATTTTTTTATTGGACTTCTAACCATGCTCATTTTATAAACCTCAATTTTTTGTACATTCATTGTTCATTATTCTTTTTTAGAGAATTTATTCGAATTGGAGTCGGAACCCGATCGAGTTTGAAGGGAAATTATACACGTTTCATCATACACACCTATCTGACTAGAGTTTATCTCTCCTTGTTTCCTATGCACACATCTTATTCTTATTCTTAATTTTTAATTTTAATTTAGTTTTTGGTGGTTACTTATTCCTATTTGTTTTCTCTAATGTCACCCTCTAGTTTCATCCATTTTGAGGGGCAGCCTCGTATACATAAGAAATATGATATACTTATTTTTATTAGTATATTTATCATATTGTTCTTAAATTTTAATGTGATTCATTTAAATATGAGTTTAATTTAAATTACTGTAAGTGTAAAGTAATTTTATATAGATATTTCAATTATAGATTGATACATCAGTAAAATTCTTTAACTTAATAATTTATTAACTAAAAGATCACATAAATTAAAAGATATAATTAACTGTTAGTATAAATTTTTTTATCTTATCAGTATATATCATAATTAAACTCTTTAAATACACAGACAATTTTATTTTTTTTATCTTTACACGTGAAATATGTATCATATGCTTTTTCTTATGTGGATATAGTGATAAACATTGAAACACATACGTTGTTAGCAGGGGCGAAGTTAGAAGAGGAGGGAAAAAAATTACCTAAGTTCTAATATTTTTATTTTAATATTGATATAATTATTTTATTAAATTTTTATCTTTATAAAATAATTAAATTAATATCAAAATTAAAAATATTAAAATTAAATTGATATTAGATTAAAAATAAAGAAAGATTGTACACTTATAAAAGAAAGATTGTACACTTATATATAACATATTAGGATTAAAGTAATTATTCACTCTAAACTTTACTATAAAAATTAAAAAAATTGCATACTTATATATAACATATTATCTATTATAATTTATAAATAACTAATTAAATATAAAATTTATAAATATTATTAAATAAAATATTTAAAAAGTACTAAAATAAAATAATTAAAATTATTTATAAAAGAATTTAAAAATTCAGGGGGCCATCGCCCCCTTCTCCATAACCTGGCTTCACCCGGCCGGATTGTTAGCTTTGATTGTTTTTTCATTATATATAAATTAGCAATGTTCATCTTTTTATCACTGCCAACATGTGTCCTAATCCTATAATATTTCTATTAAATATGTTCCTATATATCATTTTCTGACTCGATTTCCTTTCTATATATGTATATATGTAAAACTAATAATTATTTATATATGTAACTTTTTAAACAAATTCCTCATAATTCTCATACTCTCAATTCTTAACCATCACAACATGACATGAATCAAAATTGGAAGGTTTCATTTTCTCCATCAACAGCTAGCACAAACTAGGACAAAATATAGTTTAATTTGATTTTGAACACATCAACAAAGAGGCTGAGCATATAAGACATAAATGTACAACCACCCATATTATTATTATGAACGGACCCTACTTATTTTTTATATGATGAAAGCTTATTAATTAATGAGCTCAATATATATATAACCTAACCTTTAGAGAATTGCAAGATATATATATATATAATTGAATGATGCATAATGGTTTGAAAACAATGTTAGTAAATAATGCTGCTCACCAAGACCAAATCAGATAATTGTGATGCATGGTTTGTCCCTCCATCTATTTTTAATTATATTGTCTTTTAAGAATATAAGATATCTATTAAAATACACAAGCTCCTTTCTTAAAAGATATATGATGATAAATGTATCCTTATAAAGAGAGTTGAACAATTACTGTAAGAATAAAATTGAAAAAACACTAATAAATATATTTTTAATAATAAAAAATAATAAATATTATTGGACTAATACTAATTGCTAAAAAGATAATTAAAAATGAAATGAGGAAGTATAAAACAAAACCGTGTTATCTCGTGTGCAAAACTAAGCCTTATTTGTCCTTTTGTATTTTATAATTTTATTTGTGTATGTGTGTCATTGCTCGTATATTATTTATGTTACTATCGTCAAATTATCAATTTTGCATATATTTATTTTGTAATACATATGGTTGCAGCTATATATGTGGATATTTCCAAACAAATTAACTTCTCTTCATGTAAGGATTTATAGTATCCAATTCTCAAGAGGGAAGCAAATTAAGAAACCATTTGTGTACGTAATTGTTTTTTTTTTTTCATTTGTAAGAGCATTTTAGTTTTTCCTCATCATAAAATTATTGACGTGTCTCTATTTATTAATTTAAATTTTAAAAAGAAATTATTTACAAGAAAATACCTCTATATAAGCCAGAGTTACATACGATAAAATATATTTCATCAAAATAGATTTCTGCATGCAAGATTCGAACAAATCTAACACGGACGGAAACTAGATATACCGATCCTTATTGAATAGTATTTATTATAATTAACTATCTTTTTCAATAATATTTATCGTATATTATATATACGTTCAACTAGTATCCACGTGTGCTATATATAAAATATAATGTGTGTTATATATACGTGTATTATATATATAATATATATTATATCTTATATATAATACATTTTGAACGTATTTCTGTTATAAAAAAAATATTATTACTATCTTTTATGCTCTAGAGGATACTAGACCCGAATTATAGATATTTTTCAAGCTTTGGGGGCTTATGGTAGTAATCACTAATCAAATAAGACAAATTTGGGACCAAAGTATAATTTGGCCCATCAACAACTCAACACAATTATATATGGGGGACTAATCTAACATAACTTTGCCCATATGGTCCATGAACAATGAATTTCACATAAGAACTCTAATGGACCCATCTTATTTGGATAAGCCTTCTAATAAAAAGTACCTTTTTTCAGACCAAAAGAAAAAGAAAAAGGAGATAAAGATCTTTTTGGAAAGAAAAATACAATGAAAATTAGAACTAAAATGTTATTTCATATTTAAATATAGATGTGAAAGAATAGTTGTCTTACTATACTATTTGGAAATGACAGATACAAATATACCCTTTTATAAATTTAATAATTTAAGACATGAAAATTTTCATTTAAAAATATTTGGATATCAGTCGCTTAAATTATTGTTTTTAATTAAAAACAAATTTGCACCTCCAAAATTGATTTTGGAATGTGCAAACGGTCGGAAATCCAAAAATGCAAGAACGTTAGAATAGCTACATAATTGATTTTCATTTTTTATTTTTGACATTTTTGGTTTCCAAAAACCCTTAATCACTCTAGAGTTGATTTTGGATAATCTTTTTAAAACAAAAATACTATTTATACATCAATCATTTTGTACAGATGTGATCTCCACAACTTTTTAAAATTTTCTTATCAATAATTAATCTTGATGGATGTCTCATAAACATCTAATATTAAATGTGAGTATATCATTACCCTTTTTAAAATAATAATGTTGGAGGTACAACCGAAATATGTCCAACTAATATCGTCTAATTACTATCTAACGTGTGCTATACATGACATGAAATGTGTGCTATATGTACGTGTGTACACATATAGCACACATTTCATGTTATGTATAACACATGTTAGATACTAGTTAGACGTATTTCTGTTATACTAAAAACATTATCGTAACTTTAATACCAATTATAGCTAAATCAATTATAACAAAGTCAATACAATCGAGAATCAAATTCTACAAACACAAAACCAAACAAGTTAAAGCCAATTACAATGTTCCAAAATGAGGTTGCACAACAAAACTGTGATAAATAACTTGAATTAGTATCAGAATCAGACCATATATGTCATCCTAACTTGAATTATATTTGTGTGAGGCACTCTCACATTTGCAGTGCCTCCTCTGCAATTCTTTCTGAGAAATGCATAGAAATAATTTATGACCAATTTCTTTAAGAACAAAGAGTCCTTCTTTGCCCTCACATCCCCATTTCCAAGCAAATATGTGCAACCTGATGCTGTTGCTTCTCTAAGTGCTGAAAGCTCATATTCAACAAGTCCATCATTTTCATCTTCTGACATATTGTAACATCTTGATGCCAATGCTGAATTTGCACCTTCATAATTGTTTTCATGTCCTTGCATCAATGGAATCCTCACTTCCTCATCCGAATCCTTACCGGATTTCGCCGAGACATTGTAATTGTCATTGTCCATGTATTCTGTTTTCATGTCACTGATCTCTAAGGCAGATTCTTGAGCCTCTCTTCTGAGGAACTTCTCGAGGCTTTCGATGAGAAGTTGCTCGAATGCATGGTGATCCTCCTTCCTTACATCTTTGTAGCCATACCGGGCGACGCAGCGAAACATGTGATAATCTTTAGGATAGAGTCTGCGAAACAGAAACCTTTCCTCTTGAGGAACCACTGGGATAGGGACATATTTGATGCAGACAAAAACTATGGTAGAGTGTAGAGCAGGAAGGCTTAGAAGGAACTGCAAGAAAACTGAGGGAATGCCCTGCACTAGTTCATTGTATAGCAGTCCTATTCCTGCCACTCTTACAGTTCCAAGATTGGCGCCGAGTTCAACCATCAATTCTGATGAGATCTTCTCCCTCATTTCGCTTCGGTACTTCAGAACACTCCCATAGTTCCATGTGTACATGACCGAGAGGAAGAGCGCGGCGAAGGCGAGTGGAAGCCACCCGCCTTCAAAGAGTTTTGATAGGACAGAGGACAAGTAAACCAGCTCAATCGATCCAAACACGATTGGGAAAGAAAGCGCTATGAACAGATTAGTCTGCCAAATTAAAAGCATTACAAGAGTCACCAAGGTGGTGCTAACCATCATTACACCAACTTCAGCAATTCCTGCAATAAGAAGATGAATCACATTAGTATATATGAATATATAACAAATTGTCTTTAATTAATTGATACATTAGTGTTTGTTTTCACTGACTCTGGTGGCAGAGTCAAGAGAGTCATGAAGTCAGTGTCACATGAGTCAAAGTCATTATCATTTTAAATACTGTGATCTAATAGGTCCAAGATTAGGATTCATTTCAATGGATTACACAAGTTGATCATTATCATTCTGTTTGATTAATGCAGCAATTAACAACATCAAACATGAAAATGAGTTAAACCAAAACCAAACCAGAAAAGAAAAAAGAGAAGAGAATACTCTTAGAACATGGAAATGGGGGACAATTTACCGTATGCATTTGCGATATCGGTCGTGGTTTGGAAGATGGAGACAACAACTATGCACATGACCATCAGAAACCAGTTAATCACAGGGATGTAAATTTGCCCCATGAACTTTTTCGAGGTGTGAATTATCTTGAGTCGGGGAAAGCACCCCAATGCCATTGATTGCTTTATGCATGAAAATGTAGCAGATATCATTGCCTGGCTAGCGATCATAGCGGCGAGCGTGGCTATCACAAACACCGGCCAGAAGAGACGATCTGTTTCACACAAAGTGCCAACATAAGGACCTAAGGAATTGTATTGACTTGGCAGAACAAAAATTCTCATAGTAATAGTTTTAAGACAGTGACTTGTGTATAAAGGCATAAGGAGTGATTATATCAATAAATATCACCTGGAACAGAATCATAGAATATGCTCGAATAAGAACTCGGATTCTTCAGCAAGTAAGCGGCTTGGCCCATATAAGCTAGCAGAAGACATGGAAATACCACGAAAGTAAACGCGATCTGTATAAGCAATAGGGATTATTAGTTAGTTTAATCTTCAGGAAAAAGAGAACAAAGAAAAGTTTTCACAGACCTGTATTGCTTTAACAGAAAAATGATCGAGATCAGCAAACATTGCTTCTGCACCTGCAGAGGAATATGCAAAGCAAGTTGTGTAAGTAACTGATTCCTTTCCCTAAGAGCTATTTCTATGCATCACAAACTTCTCATTATGATGGACAAGCAAGAATTTCAGATTTTCTAAACATTACTTTCTGGCATATTTGGTTCGGTGCCGTTTGCAGCAAGAAATGAAAGAAATACTAACTTGATACCGACTAAATCTGCCTAAACCTATAGATGATTTCATCTACAAGATCACAATTCTTGAAAGAGTGAGTGAAGATGCAAAGATCATCTTAATGAGTAAGAAAGCTAAGGAATATCATATCTATGATTCCAAGTGAATATCTATCTGAAAATTAAACTATGCCAATCAACTGTAGTGTGTTCATGGTTTGAAGCCATGAAGGTGATAAAAAGACTATTACCTGTAATACACAGAACACAACCACCAAGAGATGACCATGCCCTTTTGCCATTTTTCTTAAAGAAGTAATAAATGTAAGCCGGATTGATCGCTCTCACGACGAAAATATCGTGCTTAACCATGTTATAAATCCCAATAGAACCAAGAGAAAAGAACCATAACGCGAGTATAGGCGCAAACATGAAACCCACTTTACTTGTTCCAAATCGTTGTATACTGAACAAAGCCATCAGGACTAGAATTGAAAGAATCACCACTGCATCTGCAAGTAAGAAACATCAACAGAACAAATAAATAAAGTAAGCTCTGTTGTGAAAAAGGAATCTAGTTTCATCATTTCCATAGAATCCTTGAAAACATCTAAGAGTTTCTTCCATCCTATAAGTTAACTTGTGAATGAAGCTTTCAATGGAGACTTGGATTCTCATGACAGAACTCCAACCGCTAATTTTATGCATTTTGCCGCCTTCACTTCCATTATATGTCCACTCTTTCTTTCTTCAATCCATAATAAAGAATGTCAAATTATTTGGAATGAAAGGAAAATATACTCACTTGAACCAAATCCCTTTATTTCACCCTGCAAGCCGCTTATAGCAGACATCACTGCAACAAAGAGGCATCATAATGGTTATAATTAAGTTGCAAAACAATCAATCAATTTTTCCCTCCAACATCATAACATATTGAAGTTGTCCAATACCATAATTCTTCTCTCTAGTTGTGAACAAAATTTCATGTCAAAAAAAGTTTTGCTTAATGTATTATGTACCTGATATTGCAGGGGTTAGAATACCATCTCCAATAATCATGGAAGTTCCGAGAAGAACCAACAGCAACAAAAGAATTTTCAATGATGGATGCTTTTCCAAAGTCTCCTTTATGTTCAAAGCCCTTTTAAGCTCTGGCGTCGGCAGCATGAGCCGATAGCTAGAGATATGTTCATCGGCAGGTTGACGATTCGGAAGCATGTTCACATTCGCATATCTGCAAATCAGCGAGTATAGCGCAAACGTTCCTCCTACAATTGCACCATTAATTTAACAAAAATGCGATATACAATAGCATTAATGTTTGTTGTACAACAGAAATACATCCAACTAGTATTCAACGTGTGTTATATACCATACATAATGTGTGCCATATATATAACACGTTACATAAATGTTGGATATTAGTTGAATGTATTCAACAAACATTACTGGTACCTCTTATAAGGGATAGTGAATCTCTTCTTATTACCTTCTCCATTGTCATTTGCTTTGAGGACTACAAAAACATACTTTGCTAATGGAATAAGTGCTATTGTGTACATTACTAATGATAACGCCCCGAGGACATCGATGTCTGATTCGATCGGAACCTTGCTGAAGACGTCAGCGAAAACATAGAGAGGACTAGTTCCCAAGTCACCATATACAACACCGAGTGTTTGAAATGCTAATGCAAAAGTTGGCCAAAGTGAAGAATCCTGATTCACATTAAGTACTACACAATTAAAAGCAGAGAGACTTTGAAATGCTCTATCACTGAAATAACTATTATTGTAGTTGAAATTGGGAATTGCATGTTACAAAATGCAGAAAAGAGGAGTTTGAAATTAAAATGACAAAAACAAAACACAGATAACAATATTTCATTTACCTTGGAGTGGTGTTCTTGATTTCTAGCAATCTCCATGACTTCAACATCCAATGAATCAACTCTTTTGGGACCCTTTGTGAGCCTCTTCCTCATTGATCCATACCCTTCTTCTCTACCCTCATTACACCATTGATGAACCTCCATTGAATCCACTTCACTTCCATCAACCCACCTTGACCCAAAACCACTCCCTTCATTGCTTCCACTTTCCAGCAACCTCACACTGCTCTCTTCAATCCCATCACCCTCCATTATTGCTCTCCTAGTGAACTGAATTCAGTCTCAGCTTCTGAAAAAGTTTGAAACTTTACTATCACCAAATGCAAAAATTGATCATTTGTTTCAAAAGATGCAAATGCAACCCTTTAAGAGAAATACTTGCATGGTTCTGATCAACTGCCCCGTATCCATTATAAATTGACAATTCAACGCAAGAAAATGTCACTTTATGAATGGATACAGAGCACGTCAAATCGAACCAGTTCAGAAGTACCAGCTCGATGTGCTCCAAGACCATACAAGAATTTCTGTCACTTTATGACAATGAATTAATGAAGCATTGAGCTAACTAAGACAATATAGCACAAATCATAGGAGCTGCTAGCCCAATTGATGATTTTGGTGCACATGAAAATCAAAGTGGCAATTCTGATCCTAAGAATGCTGCATGGAAAAATGTTGTCTTTTTTTTCAATTGGCCATTCCCAAGTAAATATGGTACCTTACCTCAATCCAAGATGTGTCTTTTTCACTTTTGCTTTTGCACTTATTTGTTTCCAACACATGTGAGAACTTATGAGAAGTAACTGCTTCTTCTGTAACTTGAATTGCTGCTGAATAGTGTTTGTTAGGAAGAATATTTGTCCAATATATATAAAATGATTTATGAATGTATTATTTTTTAGAGTTTAATTTAGATATATTATTATAGTTCAGTATCAATTAATTATTTTCTATTTGAAGTAATACTTTTTGCATATAAAACTAGAAAGATCGAATACAACGGACAAATTATACAATTTAAATGGAAACAGAATTTTTACATAAAGTGTAAGGTACTGATATGAATGGCCCTCTATATGTAATGTAATTTACTTAAATTCTTTTAATGGTTGTGGTACTTAAATATTTAATAAAATACCATAAAATCACTTTTAGCACGAAAATATTATTTAATATTAACTTTTGAGTTTTGACATAAATTATGATCTCTTTTAGAGCAGGCAGAAAAGGTAGAACACAAATAAACACTCTTAAGATGAATTTTAATGTATATCCTTAGATTGCGTTTATATTTCTAGAATTTCAAGGAATTTTAAATATAGAAAATTATAAATATATGATTTGAATTTCATTTAATTTTAAAATTTTTTATTTAGATGAAAAAATTATATTACCCTCATTTATGAAATATATTCCGTTTGAATAAGACAATTATAATGATTTTAATCAACGATAGATAAAATCAAGTAAAAAATAGAGTTGAGAGAGAAATAATTTTCAAAATTATCATTCGTAGAAAATAGAATTCTCCCACAAATAAAATTCCTTCCAAAAATTTCTTGAATTTTTAATGTATATCTTTAGGTTGCATTAGGAATAACAACGGGGTAGGCAGAGACGGAGAGTACAATCTCCATTCCCATTACGAGTTAATAAATATTCAAATAATATTTCTCTATTATGTCTATTCTAACATGCACTTCATGATATATATATATATTTCATACAAAATAAATAATTTTTTTCTTTTCATGATCCATAAAAATGTGTTTCTCTATGATTCATTTATCGATTCATGTCGTCTTTTTCTTTTCCTCATTTTCCCTTTATGAAATATCTTTCTTTTTCTTTTGAGATCATTGTAAATATCTGCTTTTTTGTCGGGTCAAGATTGTCAATATATTCTTAAAGCTACAAAAAAGTTAGCATCTTCGTATAGTTTGGTTTGATGACATGCTCCACTAATGGTCAAAGATGGCTGTATGTGGTGGCATTCAGCGTCCAAGGCATGCAATTATTCAAAGTGTCCATTTCAATCGGTAATTTTATATAATATAATATGATATAATTAACTATTAAATCAAGTGAAATAATTTACATCTACCAAAAGGTCTAAGTATAGCTAAATGTCAAATGTTCAATTTTTGATGTGTATGTAATTAGAGGTTTTATTTCATTTGAAAGGTCTTCTATCTCAAAAAGATTAATCATTTTTGAACAAATAAAAAAAGTAATCTACTTATTAGTGCTGAAAATAACAGTTAATTAAGTGCATGTTTGGTTTCTCGTTTGGAAATCCAAACGTGATTCTACTTGCCTCGAACGGGGTGAAATTTCGTTTGGATGTTTTTAATTTTACATTCATAAAACTGTAGTTTGCTTCGTAACTGAGGTTTGGTCTAGAGCAACTTTTTTTTACTTTTTTTGTTGAGTTTATGATACTTTGAACTTCATAATAAATTTTATTACTCAAAATAACTTTATTACCCTTATACAATTGTCATATATAAGATTGTACTTTAGTGATTTATGTTACTTATTTTTATCAGGTTATTCTTTTATAATTTATATATTCATTTAATCATTGAAAGACAATTTTAAAATAAATGTAACTTATTTTAATTTTTTAAATTATTTATTTAATTAACACTTTTAAAATATTTTTATTTTTTCAAAATGATTTAAAAGCATAATAATAACGTAAATTATTAAAATATTAACATAATATTAGTCAAATGAAATAAAAAAAGTTATATTAATGTTATAACATGCATGTACCGAAAAGAAATATTATTTTTAAAATAAAACTCTATTCATAACAATAATGACAATTTATTAATTTGTACTATTTATACAATATTTCAAATAATATATAATTTTTTATAATAATATCAATATATATTATTAAATATATTTTAACTAAAAGTGAAAAAATATTAATAATGTTTAATATGAAATTCATATATATATATTTGTAAACTTAATATTTATCTAACTTTTTATATAATAATAACTATTAATTTATAATATTTATATAATAATATTAATTTAAATAATATATATTTCTTTATAATATTATAAAGATAATTTATTGATATACTTAAAGAAATTGAAATATAAAAAATAATACTTATAGCAAAATATTAAATTTATATCCTTTTTGGTAATTACAAAATTTAAAAGTGATTTTGATTTTGATCATCCAAACAACATTTACTAAATCAAAATCAATTTTAAGATAAAAGTATCTAAACATAAATCACGTTAACATCAACCCACTTTTACTCAAAATCAATTCTACATAATCAAGTTTATCGAAACTCTAGTTTGCAAACGCTAATCCAAACACACCCTAAGTTTATTAGATATTTGCAGTGTGATTGCATCCACGTTCACAATCTTTAGAGTAAATTATAGAGGCAAAGAATTCATTTTGGAATTCTTTTGGCTTGTTTTGTTTCTAGTTTCTACATCTAAAAATCAACTCCATCATTGATTATGAGAGAAGAAAAAAATTCTTTGTCCTGAATACATTTAACAATTACAAAACCAACCACACTTGGTTATTTATCAAATACAAACTTAGATGAAAAGGAGCCACTTTCTCATAAAAAGCTAGATAGAGGTATAGACTAGAATCCAAATAGAATTGGAACACTGAATATTGTCATGTTTAGGCTGCATCAAGAATAGCTAGACGTCTAATGTCATATACCCTAATTTTAATTTAATAACCCAATTAACTGAATTCAAATCTTCTGTTTTTTTATCTATCCTCTCAAATGTGAGATGATTAGTGATTAAAAAATTAATAATTAAAGGAGGTTTAACTCAATCTTTTATATTGAACCTTCAATGGACAATCATCTAGGATGTAAATGGTTCCGAACCATGGCATCGCCAGCCGTGCTATACATTGCTAGGGCTCATCAGCCCATTGCTAAGCCCGCCATTAGAACTCATCGGAATGTTACTCCGCAACCAAGCGCATCGTACTATGTTTTTGGAAAAGTATTCCTGGGAATAGCTCTTTCTAAAATCTTATTCATAATAATAAAATTTCATTCTGCGAACCAAATAGTAAACCAATTGGCTAAATACGCTAAATGCATGGAGGGAAATACCAAAAAATATAAGAACAAAGTTGAATTTAAACCAGACAAAAAGCAACCATATGCATTAAACAAAAGATAAGTTGTCTCAGGTGCTTCCCAAAGTTCCACATTGTCAACAATGTTTTATCAGGCAAAGCTACCACTGCTACCACTAACAACTGAATCCATCATCTTACTCATTTGAAGAAATATAAGTTACTCTTCAATGTCAACTTGAAGCTCTAACTTACTCCATGGTTCATTGATTGATGGACCAATCCCCTAACGACAGAATGCCGGATGCCTAGGATAGCCACGCGTGCGTGCTCCCTCCTTCAATCTCTTTGATAATGTCCTTAGTTATTTGCCTTGGAAGCAATGGCCCTCTTAGCAAATGATGGCAAACAGAAAGCTGCTGTGTGAAGCTGGAATATAAAAAAAAAAGGATAGAACATAATTAAAAGTTAAGATGAGTCGAAAAAGAGAAAATGACATGGTTGGAGCAGAGGCATACCTCAGAGTTGTAAAATTTCAGTGGTCTTGTTGACTGCTGACTCTCATTCTCATCTATGGGATTCACCGGATGCTTGAAATCAACAGCCGGCCCCTCAGTTGAGCAAAGCATAAAACCAATCATCCCACTGAAATGCAAAAGATAGATACATAGATAAATACATATAATTAAAAGCAACATAAACAAGGATAATCATGCACATTGTAGAACATAATTGTGTCATAATGTCATGTAGAATAAATAACCTACACGCTTCCTAGGGAATATAAAACACATAAATAAAAGATGACTTCTGAATTGGCACAATGATTATTTTCTTGAAAAATAAATAAAACATGTAATCAGAGCATTGAAAGACTTGAATGGATGTACCTTGGGTATGTTGGGACTGTGGTCCAAGCATAGTTGACGGAACCTTTGAATATCTGGCGACAATTTGCCACAATGTCTTCAATGATATGCATATGAAGCCAAATACTTTCTGCTTGAGTACACACAGCACCTCCTGGACGAAGAGCCCTAGCAACCGACTGAAAAAATGGCTTTTCAAAAAGCTCTTGAGCAGGACCTTAAAAGGATAAAAGATGTAACCTCAGCTTTAAAACAAATTATGTTAAGCATATAAGACAGAAAATTATAAGGCACTACAGATATACCGTACCAATAGGATCAGATGAATCCACTATAACTGCATCGTAAGTTCCTTCTGGGACCGCCTTCAAAAATGCCACTCCTAGATCATTGAGAAACATACAATCATAAATGGTTTAGATACATTTTCCCCATAAAAGAAGAGAAAAGAAAGAACAAGCTGTATAGTTGATCATACCATCACCAATATGAAGGGTCACACGTGGGTCATCGAAACCTACAGCTATATCAGGGAAAAACTGTTTGGAGACCTGCAAAGAATAAAGACTTCAATTTTAGTATTGGCTATTGAACATATACTGCCATGCTAGATGTCTTTACGCATAAAAGATATAAAGATTATATTCTATAGGCCAAGTGAAAAAAATACATATTTAGCATTTTAGCTTTGATTAAAGACAGGAAAGAACAGAGTCTTAGTGCTATTACTCACATCAACAACCATCTTGTCTATTTCGCAAATGTCTATCTTTTCTACTGAAGTATGTCGTGATACTTCCCGCAGCACTCCACCGTCTCCTCCACCAATAACCAAAACCTGACAGTAAATTGCTGTGAGAAAAAGAATTAAAGAAGTAAAGAGCAACTAAACTCCATATACATTGCATTGCTACCTTACAGTTATACTGAACTCTTTTGCAAAATTTTCCATATTTGATGACAAAACAAGTGACAAAACAAGCAACCTAGACACATACTGAATTCCAGTTGAGAATAAAAGTATCAAAAGACCTTTTTGGGATTTGGAATAGAGCAAAGTGGAAGATGAGTGATCATCTCTTGATAAGCACATTCATCCCTTTCTGTCAGCTGAATGACTCCATCCAGAACAAGTACCTTACCGTAAGTTGATGACTGCAAAAAGACATCATAGCATACATTGTAGATAGAATCAGAACAATAAAAAAGGAGAAAAACAAAATAGTGAAACTAAAAAATTTACTGGAGGTATGTGTACCTGAAAGACCATGACATTCTGGAAGTCAGATTTTCCTTGAAACAGAATCTTTTCCACCTTCAATGAGTGTGCCTCCCCTGCAAAATTACGGCCAGATTCCACTTCATGAGTGTTATTGCTAAAGACAAAACATTCTGAATTCATTGAAACACTAGATTACAATGTGTAAGGAGTTCTAAAACTTTTAATATTTCCTATTGGTATTCTAAAAATTAAAGCAATAAGATGAAAACAAAGATATTTGTCCTGTTGCAAGAACAAATAAAACTTGAAGAGTTAGTCCTGTTATAACAGATCTCTCTTCAACCAAAACCAAATATAACTGGACAACCACACCAAACGTAATGATCCTTGGAGTGACACACAAGACATTATAAAATAAGTGACTTGAAAAGATAGAAAAATAACTGGGCAGGGTCAATTATGTATATAAGTATTTTTGTTGGGATCAGACTATACTATATAATACTAATATTTGTGTTTAGGGCCTCAAAATGAAAAATTTAAATCTGGAATGGATTTAAACCTAAAACCATTCAATTAATAGCTAGGCACTCAAATAAACATTGAAATCTGCCATCAAGAAACCACAGTGTACTATACATAGACAGAGAAGTCTCAAATGAATCCATTCTTATACATATCTATTCATGAAAATATGTAAGAGCTCAAAGCAGAACTTTCAAATGTTCCAAATCAACCAATCATTGCTAAAGACACGTAAAAAGGGATCAATAATTCTAGAACCTAACAAAACCAATATGAATAAGTCCAGTGATGTATTGTCATGTAGTAACATCCTGAAACTTCAACAATCAGACTCAGATGACACAATTTTGAGACAGAAATCAATTAAAACCACCAAAATTTCAATAATAAGAAGAACAAACAAAGCTTACCAAATAATACTAACATACGAAAGACAAAACAATCTAGTCAACTTTTTTCCTCAAAAAATAACAAACCCAACAAGAGGTTTTGCACGATGATAGAAACATCAAGTTTAAAATCTTGGGGTCTGTTTGGTTTTTTTTTTTTAAAAAAAAAAAACAAGTTTCAATTTTTACTCTCTGCTTTCACACTGTTTCATATTTCCTTCAAAAAAAATCCTGAAAGGAACTAAATCGAAAACTGTTTTCGGAAACCAAACACAGTCTCAGATTCCCGAGCAAGCAAAGACAAGGCCAAAAGACTCTGTTTTGAGAAGAAGCAAGAAAAGGGTAACGAACAAACCAGGCCACATTGGGCTGATTTCGGAGAACCAGCCAGGAATAACAGTAGAGAGGCCATGAGGGTCGGTGGATTCAGCTGAGACGCCATTGGTTTCGTTCTCCCTTTGCCTCTTCACTGGAAAATCATTGGACTCAATCACTGTCTCTTCTGCCGCCATAGCCTCTTTCACCGAAGAGAGTAGTTTTTTTTGTATCACACAAGAGTTAGGGAAGCCACACAAACACAACTCTTCACCCTATAATAATAGTGTAATTATATATAAAGGGGTGGGTGACACATACACTCTTTCCCTTTTTTAGATTTGTGTTAAATCATCATTTGCATTATGATTATCAAAATATAATAAGATTCTTTTTTCTTGATTTAATAAAGTGAGAAGATTAGGGTACTTGTCTTTTTTTCTTTATGCACAGTGCTACACATTCAATTAATATCAACTAAAGTTAACATAATTAATACAGTAAGATATAAGATATGGATTTAATTTTCGTAGTGTATAACTTTTTTACACAGTCATCCAATCATATATTGACACATTAACCATGATTATATTTTTTCTCTTCCACTACGTAAAAAGTCGTACAAATGGAACATTTTGATTAGATGACAGTGTAAAATTTGAATCAAAATTATACTTATAAGATATTTAAATCATATGCATTATTAAAAAAATACAAACAATATTTTTATATAGGACATTTTTCTAATTATTTAAAAAATAATCATTAAAAAAATTTGAAATCATTTTTTTTACACTCGAATATTTGATTAAGCCAAAAGATCTCAAGTTAATAATCAGTCGCTTTTTTTAAAGTCTTAAAGTGTTTACTATGATTTGAAAATCTTATATAAGTGACAAAAATTTTCAAGGGCTAGTTTGGGAAAAAAATAACTTATTTAAGCCCTTATATAAAAGTAATTTTTGAAAAAGTAACTTATGAATAAGTTATTTTATATATGAATATGATATAACAAAAAATTGTATTTCAATAATTTTGAAAAGTGCTTATAGAGAAGTCAAATATTCTAACTTCTTCAAAAACACTGAAATAACTTCCGGAGAAGTCATAAGTTATATAGCCAAACGAGATATAACTTCTGATAAATCAGAAGTTAAAATAAATCAGAAGCACTGTCATCCAAACTGACCGCTTAAGTGTTATTGGAACAAGCTCTTTCTATTGCTCTATGTAATTTTAGTTATTAAATATGAATAAATTTAAAAAATGAAATAATATTAAACAATTTATATAAGGTTTAGATGAGATGTGGAATAAAATTTTTCTTACTCCTGGTATTTTCATTGGTAAACTATTTTTTAATAATTAATAATAATTAAAAATACTAATAAACTAATTTTAAGTATTTTTTAACGATTATTATTTGTCAATATTATTTTTTTTGTTAATACTTTTATTAACATATTTAATATTAAAAATATTCATTTTTCTAATAATATAATATAAATTTAATTTTTAAAATATTATATTAATATATAATATTAAAAATTTCACTAATAACCATAAAGTCTATTATATATGATAACAAATTGATTTTATAGTATAAAAAATATTGCTAAGAAAAGATATCACCTCGTAAAGTAAAAAAGAATCTGCTTTTAGTGGACGCGTTTGGGGTCTGTGCTCATAAGGCAATGGTGATTTCACCTGTTAACACACGGCTTCCCAAACAACGCTATGGTCATATAAAAAATATTATTTATACATTCATATTTATTAAATATTTATATATTCTACTCATAATTAAGTATGAATTTCACTGATTTTATCATTTTTCCCTTTTCTCTCTAATCATTTTCTCTCAATTTTTCATCTTTTTTAATGTATATATCTCAAATAAATGTCAAAATATCTTTATGCGGTAATATATATGCATGTTACGTGTTGTGTTTGTGTAAAGTAGATGTGAAAATGATAGGGCTTTCAATTAGGGTTTCTTTGGGATTAGGATAAACTTTACTACTGGCCCCCTTTTTGTTTTGCATCTGTCACTCAACATTGTCGCATTATTGACCCATATATAGAGCTTCACACATCACACGGTATATGTCTCTTATATATATATCATGACTTTATATTTATATATATATATATATAGTAACAATTATTATATACATTAAATGATTGATCTCTCAAATTTGATTGTGCCTAAGATAAAAGATAAAAATCCACTTAAAAAATATATATAAAAAAGTGAAATACACGGTGAGTATACGAGTGATTATTATAAATTACTCTAAAAAATATGTGCATGGGTAGAGACACAATAAAAAATCAGTCAAAACAGTCAATAAATAGAGATTTGGGCCACAATCACTTATCTCATTAAAAATAAATTCATGACTAGAAGTGTTTTTTGGGCCGTGTTAAATGGACTTTGTTGGCTGTTTTGGCTGGTTTTTTATTGTGCCCCAAGTATTTGGAAAAAATTATTATTTTTAATGTTTGAATATTAAATATATTTCAATAGAAAAATATTAATAAAAGCAACATTAACAATAATTGATCGTAAAAAATACTTATAAACTACAGTTAGTAATTATCAAAAAAATACTTTATAACTATTTTTAACCATCAATAATTGTTAATATAATTTTTGTTGAAAATATTTTTATTAACATTTTTTTACAGTTAAATGTTAAAAATTATTATTATTATTATTATGGTAGTGATATAAGCATATTGACCGTGCTTAAATACTTTATGTAACAAAAATAAATTATTTATTGAAAGATAAGTAAAATAGTACGAGAAGTTCTTTCATAATATATATATATATATATATATATATATATATATATATAAATTTAAAATTTCAATATAGTTGTAGCTAGTTAAATTTTTTAAATATTTAATTTATATCCATATATATAGAAAGAGCCTCATAATAAAAGAATTACTCACTTATTAGAGTTTTACCCTCTCAAAAGAATTAGTTTACTTTGAGCTATAAAAGAAATTAGTGGTATATTAATAATTTGAAAAAAATAAAATAATTGACTTACACTTTTACGCATAAAAGTTAACAATCCATGAAGATCAAGCTTCTATGTGTCTGTTTGGTTTGCAATTGCGGTGGAAAAAGTGAGGTAGAAATAATTGAAGGTGTTTGATTTAACATTATGTCTTTAGAAAAATCGTATCACTTTGAAAATAATTGATTCTAATGGAAGTTAAAAGTATTAGTTTTTATTTTTAGTATCTCATAATAACCATCTTAAACTCATGTTTTTAACATCTTTTCCAAATACAAATTAATTTTTCTACCTCAATTATTTTAAATACAATTCTTTTAACATCAATTATTTTAAAAGCAATTCTATCAAAATTTAAATCAAAACTTACTCTATATTGTTGGAATCTTATCGAATTAATTATACATCCAAAAGGTTACTGAAAGGGATAAGTATGGGTTTTTGAGTTTGTGAAAAGCACATTATATTATTCTGTTCAACATCAGAAATTCAAACACATTATTCCTATACTCAACTGAGAAAATTCATTCCAGAAAACTCCAAATGCCAACATATAAAGTAATATTTGTTATATAATATAAATACATTTATCTAATATTCAACATGTGCTATATATCTATATCTATACTATATATAAAAAGGATACAAAAAATAACTATCCTTTTGGTGTCCACATTCATTTGGGTAGTTATCTTTTTTAATTCTAAAAAACTAATTTAAAAATTATAAAAATAAAAGATAATCACCTCTATTTCATGTTATTTCTTTTACGAATAATATAACTCGACAAAAAATAAGAATGCGGGTTTGACGGGCACGAAGTGCCCGACAAGACGCTAGTTATTATATATAAAGAGGAAAAGATGATACAAAAAATAACTATCTTTTGGTATCCACACTCATTTTGGTAGTTATTTTTTGAATTCTAAAATTAAAATTACAAAATAATCATATCTATTTTCATGTTATTTCTTTTACTTTTTTTTAATTTTTTCTCCATTTTATACAATAAATTTAAAAAATAAATAATACGACTCAAAAAAAATGCAACTTGACAGACACAAAGTGTCCAACAAAACGTTAATAATATATAATGTATATCATGTGTACATCGAACATATGATACATATATGTGGGTGTGTCAATGTGGCGCGGCTTCAAATTTCAAGGAATCAAGATAAAGAAAATTAAAGATTCGTGCAATGTTACTATGTCGGATATGGGATTACAATTATAAATAATATTTGTATCACAAATGTTGGGAAAACAATAAAAATCAGCTAAAACAGTTAACTAAGTTCATTTATTTAGTATTTTATGGCCCAAATAACTTTTTAATTATGAATATATTTTTAATAGGCTTTGTGATTTTGGCCCAAATTCCTATTTGTTGGTTGTTTTGATTGGTTTTTTATTGTATCCCTAGCAATGCTCTATTTGCACATATATTATAGGAAAAGTCATAATGCATAATAAAAAATCAATCAAAATAGCTAATAGACTGTGTACAATATATAATAAACATAACATATATTATATATTATACACATCATATAATACATGTTATGTATATCATATTGATTATTTTTTATTGTACATATAGCAATATTCTATATTATATTTATATATTTAAATATTTGGCGTCCAGGGTGAAGAATCTTGTAATAAGTCAAAACATGTTTGAAAAAGTAGATGATATCCTCAATCAAAGTAAGAATAAAGACAATTTTGAGAAAAATGATAAAGTACTAAATTAGCTATCTCAAGACTTTTATTATGGGAACCTCTGCAACACCTAATACCATATTATTATAGTTAGTATTTTAATCTTCATTTCTATTAAAGGGTTGTCTTTTTTTTTTATGAACATTAAAGGGTTGTCTTTACATTCCTTAATACGCTTGCAAGTACGTGGGTTTGCCTATTAATTTTTGTCATTAAAAAGTTGAAAAAAATTTGAGGCATATGATATGAGATTGAAACCCAGACAAAATGTGGAGAATGCAGGAAGAGGCCCAAAGAGGATAATGGCTGAAGAGGTGGAGTTGGCTAGAAAGTGTGGTAATGAATGAGCCCAATATGCATAAAAGAGAAGTGGAAGATAGATACCCACCAAAATAAAGAAATATTAGAGGTCGACATAAGTGGTAAGAAATTTGTTGTTCTTTAAATAAGGTATCGAATTCGAGTTGGGAAACCAAAGAAAGAAAGAAAGAAATATTAATTGTCTTCTCAATGAAATATCATTATTTCTAATCATGAGGTGTAGCATAATTGATAGCTCTTTGGACTACAAGAGAGTTAAAGTGACACATTTTAAAGATAAATAAATTAATTAAATATTTAGAATTTATGAATAAAATGAAAATTTTAAAGATCAGAGACTCTTTTGACATATTTTAAAAATTTCAAGGACTAAAGTGACACATTCGGAAATTTTAGGGGCAAAAGTGAAATAATTTCAAATTTTGTCATGTCAGCTGCTGCGTGAACCTAACATGACGTGTAATCAACATGTGATATGTCATGTGTCACTTAACTTGTCACATCATCAAATTAGTAATAGTTGACTAATGGAAGTTTGACCAAACTAAAGTGACCTATAAAATGCAATTTGAATGTCTAAAGAATTATTTTTAAAATTTTACGGAGTAACGTAAATCACATTTACATGGTGTTTGGAACACCATTGGAATTCAATTCTCACAGGAATTGAATTGAATTCCAGTGTTTGAAACAAAAAAAATCATTTAAGTTGGAAAGGAATTCAATTCAATTCCATAGTTTTGGTCCAAAAACAAATCAGAGTCATTCACTCCGATTTCAATTGAATTCCATTGACAATTCACTTAAAATATGAAATGTCCAAATTATCCTCTTCAAATTACACTCTTTAAATTACTCTCTTCAAATTCCAAAATGCTTTAGGATAAATTTGTCCATTAAAAAAATTTAATTCATTTTATAAACATTCCAAACATTGGAATTCAATTCAATTCTACAATTTTACTAATGTATTTCAAACACTGGAATTCAATTCAATTCAAGTATGAATTCAATTTCTAATGGAATTCAATTCAATCCCGTCTTAACAAAAGTTTTCAAACAGGCCGTTACAGTTCGAGAGACCCAAGTGAACCTTTACTACTTATTAATTCTTCTGTATAAGTTTAACTACTTTAATTGAATAGTGACTATTTTATGATTGGAAATGAAAGATATATATATGCACTTGGATGTTGCTATGCATGTTAAGAATTTCGCAACAATTGCCAATTAAATGGGAATAGAAATGCGTGGTTTGGATATTTGGATTAGGACAAAGTGTGCCACCAAAAAAGAGTAGAAAAATCTAAAATCTAAAATAAACAACAAACAAAAAAAGGCTACAAATTTCCACCATAATAACCTTTCCAAATTTTAAACGCTCAAATTGAGTATAATACGTAATTCCTTTGAGATCCATAATCAATGCACTCACACACACAATCAAGTTTGTTGTTTGGTTGATCATGTGTTTCCATCTCATGATTCATGATCATCATCATGATCATCATTTCCGTGTCTATCAATATTACTGATATATATGTTGGGGCCATATTTCTATAAAGTCTACTATGGAAAGTGGAAAAAACAATATCAAGAGATGATTTTTCATTTGACCTTCTAACACACTAATACTAACACTATTCCTATATATATATATAGAGTTGGTGTCATGAACTGAATAGTAGTAGTTGAGAGAAAGAAATAAAGAAGAAAAAGTTATACATAACCATGGCTTCTTCAATGAGGATCTCAAGGATGCTATCTCGTTCTTTCCTTTCTGCTTCTGCTACCACTTCTCTGTTTTCTAGAGGTAGGTGCTTCTTGTTCTTCAGTTACAAGTTTCTGGGGTGATCTGAAATTTTTCATGCTAGAATATGTAGAAACCAGAATGAAATACCCTTCAATTTTCCCATTTAAAAAAAATTGATTTTGATTTGATTTATTTGGTTTGGTTTGTGATCCTTATGACAGTCTCCATTATTTTTGGGAGATGAATGATTCGATCAAAAGTCATTGTTTTTTGAAACAGAGAAAATACTGAGAAAAGAAAAAAAGAAACAGGTGGGGAAGTGTGGAGTATGAAAAAGTATGGAACTTTACCAAGATCTATAAGATTCTAATTTGTAGGAAACATGAGTGCTTATTATTTGCTTTGTTGTGTTTGTGTTTTGTCATTTATGAGAAATGTTTTTTTACAAAGTTTGAAATATTGCATATGGTGGCTGATTTTGGTGTACATGTAACATTAGTCGTCATGGTCCTCTGTATCACTGTCAGGTACTTGTGTTTCTTCTAAGTGTCCTACAAGTACATGATGTTACTTTCAGAGTATAAGTGTAGCTAAAAATTGAAAGCTACTTCATGGTACCAATTGAGTTTATAATGCAGGACATGTAATATAATCATCTTGTTTAGATTTGGACTTTTTGGAATCTAAGGCCAAAGATTCCTTTTTTGTGGTAATCAATGATTGAATGAAATTTATATACTCTTTTCATTTCAGGTGGTTACCTGGGTTCAGGACTCAGTAAATACAGTACTACTGCTGCTGCAATTGAAGAGCCAATTAAACCATCAGTCACAGTAGAACACACTAAGCTCTTGATTAATGGGAATTTTGTTGATTCTGCTTCTGGTTTGTACACAAAAGATGAAAAAATGTTGTTTATTTTCCTTTCTTTTTCGTTAACTCTTTGAGGTATCTAATATCTTATCTTTGTGATTTCCATGCTTTAGGCAAAACTTTTCCAACTTTGGACCCCAGGACTGGTTCAGTGATTTCTCATGTTGCCGAGGGTGATGCTGAAGATGTCGATCGAGCGGTCGCGGCTGCACGCAAAGCATTTGATCATGGCCCTTGGCCTAAGATGACAGCTTATGTAATTTATTTTCAATAATGTTTGTCGCACAGAAATAGGTCAAATTGGTATCTAATGTGTGCTATATATAATATGGAATATGTGCTATATGTATAGTGCACGTATGTATACCACACATTCCATATTATATATAGCACGTATTTCTGTTGTACTTCAACGTTATTGATTTATTTTACCCTCTAACCTATGTGATTTTGCTACTTAGCTTGAAGATTGCACAAAGTCATGAACCATGATCATTCTTGAATAATGTACTAAATGATGATTTTTTCGCTTATTATAGGAAAGGCAGAGGATATTGCTTCGCGCCGCTGATCTGTTCGAAAAGCATAATGATGAGCTTGCTGCACTTGAGACTTGGGACAATGGGAAGCCATATGAACAATCTGCTAAAATTGAAATACCAATGATGGTTCGCTTATTTAGATACTATGCTGGTATGTGGAACCTTGTTTTTCCCTTAATCTTGGTTGCTATATGAAACTAGTACTAAATAACACTTGTGTATCCAAATTGTTTCAGGTTGGGCAGATAAGATTCATGGTCTCACAGTTCAAGCTGATGGGCCACATCATGTGCAGACATTGCACGAACCGATAGGTGTCGCCGGTCAGATCATTCCATGGAACTTCCCTCTTCTCATGTTTGCATGGAAGGTTGGGCCAGCATTAGCCTGTGGCAATACTATTGTTCTGAAAACAGCAGAGCAGACACCATTGTCTGCTTTATATGCATCTAAGCTACTTCATGAGGTTTGTGATACTCCAAACTTCCTTTTTAATAATACAACAACAACCTACTTTATTCATCTATTTGGGGTCGGCTACGGAGATCAAACGATGCCATATCATGAATACTGCTAGGATTTAGGTCATTAACTCTCAAAACTTCATCGATAACCCCTTTTATAGTCTTTTTTGGTCTCCCTCTACCCCTAGTTATCGTTGTATCTCTCATCTGGTTCATTTTCTTAACTGAACGTTCTCCTTATCTTCATGTAAGGCGAGATTCCACCATCTTATCAATTATAGAGACTACTCCAAGCCTCTCTCTTACGCTCTCATTCCTTATCTTGTCTTTTTTCGTGTAACCGTTCATCCACCAGAGCATCCTCATCTCCACTACGCTAACCTTATGTTCGTGTTAGCCCTTTGTTGTCCAACACTCTATCCCGTATAACATAGCGGTCTGATAGTCGTGCAATATAATTTACCTTTAATTTGTACTAGTTTCATATAGTCTGTCATTTTTAATAGTACTGGTTGGAAAACACAAGACAACCAGATACTTTGTAAGAATTTCGTATCCAGAATGATAGGGCACAATAATTCACACCCTTAGATAAATAAGTGGTCGTATCATTTTATTTCATCCAACAATCACGATGATTTCTGTCAAAGATTCTGTAAATATTTTTCTTGATGTTTAGCGCTACACATTATGGTTTTAGTTTATTACCATCAAATCATTTTTCTTTTGTTTGAAGAAATAAAGATTGTATAGATACCTTCATACCAAAATTTTCACCTTTATGACAGGCTGGACTTCCTGCTGGTGTATTGAATATAATATCTGGGTTTGGTCCAACTGCTGGTGCTGCTATTGCTAGTCACATGGATATAGATAAGGTATTAATTAAGCTATTTGCATTAGTACTCATTTTCACCCATTTGACTCAACATTGGAAATTCCTATACTTGAAGTAGTGTTTGTTGTGTGGTATTAACCTTTTCACACCCTCTTGTTGCAGCTTGCTTTCACTGGTTCAACTGATACTGGAAAAGTAGTCCTTGAACTAGCTGCAAGAAGCAATCTCAAGCCTGTAACCTTGGAGCTTGGTGGCAAATCCCCTTTTATTGTATGCGAAGATGCCGATGTAGATCAAGCCGTCGAGTTAGCACACTTTGCATTGTTCTTTAATCAGGTGTATATAAAAAATCATACATGTAGAATTTGCCTTCAGAAGAAAAAAAGGTTTCTTCTATAGAGTTCTTAGCAAAAATTTGTTGGTGATTCTATTGACATTCAGGGACAATGCTGCTGTGCTGGATCTCGAACATTTGTTCATGAAAGTGTGTATGATGAGTTCATTGAGAAAGCTAAAGCACGCGCTTTGAAGCGTTCTGTCGGCGATCCGTTCAAGGGAGGAATAGAACAAGGCCCTCAGGTAAATTTAATATGCCTTCTCAGGACACTCTCATGTTTGATCATATAATCCTAGAGCCATATTTTCCAAATTTGTTTGAGGATGTGACATATATCAACAATATGACTATTTCTTTAGAGTTTAGAATTTTAGATATATCTAGAATCTTGATTGATGCTGCTCCCTCCAAAGATCCATAGATAAAGTCATATGCTTTGGTTAATTTGATCTTTCTTACACTGCGTTTGGTGAGGTATACGAGATAGAATTGCAAAGAAGAATATGTTTGGTCATGAGAACAACATGGAAAATTTGTGTGCTAGGATAGAAAATTTGTATCTCTATCTTTATTGTCTCTGAATTTCTATTTTGTCATGTCCTATACACCCCATCGACGTAGCCTAGTAGTCAAGTATGAAGGTCTTTTACTATGTTCGGCTATATCAATGTTTTTGTTTGTGATCCAAACATGACAGATTGATTCAGAACAATTTGAGAAAATATTGAAGTACATCAGATCCGGTGTCGAAAATGGAGCTACCCTTGAAACCGGAGGGCAGAGATTTGGTGAAAAGGGCTATTACATTCAACCTACAGTCTTCTCAAATGTTCAGGTAATTCTACATCCATTAATTCCATTCTCAAGCTAAAACATTGATGATTTCAATACTTTATGGTGAAAGTTACTGAAAAGAAATTAAAAATGTTACAATACTAGGATGGCATGCTAATTGCAAAGGAAGAGATATTCGGTCCAGTCCAATCCATATTAAAATTCAAGTAAGATATATCAATGAGTCCTACATTTACATTATGCAGATATATAATGCTGTTATCATTGTTTTTTTGTGCTTCTTTCACTGATTTTCTTTTCTTTTCTTTGTGCTGATCATAGGGACCTAGATGAGGTGATTAGACGAGCGAACGACACGCACTACGGCCTCGCGGCCGGGGTGTTCACGAAGAACATAGACACAGCAAACACATTGACAAGAGCATTGAGAGTTGGAACAGTTTGGGTGAATTGCTTTGACACATTTGATGCAGCAATTCCATTTGGAGGGTATAAGATGAGTGGACATGGCAGAGAAAAAGGAGAGTACAGTCTTAAGAATTACTTGCAAGTGAAGGCTGTTGTTACACCCTTGCATAACCCTGCATGGCTTTGAACATTTGTACATTCTTCTCTTTAATGATATTATGATCAACAAATTGGGACCAAAATGTTTTCTTTTTTCTGCTGGGGTTCTTGAATACTTGATTTTTTTTACTTTCACCCTTTGTAATGTTCATAGCACAATAACATAATCTGTGATAAAGTAATGCAGAGGTGGATTTGTGGAAATAATATGGGTTTTCATTGGGTGCATATGCTTTGATCTTTCAATTATAGGCATATTGAATTGCAATAAGTTCTTAGATTTAGATCTAATAGCAGCTTATTAAGTGTTTGTTAGGATGTTATTTTATAATTAAAATAAAATCTTTTTTAATTAAAAAAAAGAAATTTATTAAAATTTTTAATATGTTTGGATAATATTTTTGAATTTTTTTTCCAATATTAGGGTTTCCCACATTTATTCTCATATTGTAGCGAGAGAGTAATTAATTCCACTGTTGTCCTGAATTTTAATTTTATTAGTAAAAATGGTAGAGGTCTCACAATTTTCAGACTAAAGCACTCATCATTTATAAAAATCATAGTTATCCAACGATTTCAGGTTTTTCCCATTCATTTCTTGAAATTGTACGAGTTATACGATTTTTTTGTTATCCTGAGTGCCACCAACTCTACTTGTCAAAGCAAGGGTGATTAAGGTGATTTGTGTTTGTGACATATCCACTAAATGTTACAGTTAATCATTTCAAAGCTAAAAATAAAGCCTATGACAAGGATCAACTCTCAAGTTTAAGCATAAATTAAAATTGTTAATATTTATTAATTCATTCTATGATTTATTCATCATTCATCAATTTAAATTTACATGTTAAAAATGATTATTAATTATATATTATTTTATTATAGCATTTCTTAATTAATTACATTAATATTAACTTCGACCGGTGAACTTCTCACTTGTTCAACGAAACCTACACAGAAATTAGAAAAATATTCTAACTAGAGACCATTTTGAGGAACTTAACTGGATCCCGAAAAAATCTTAAAGCTCTACACTTAACTTCAATACTCAAAGTTGCTCACTAGAATAATCCTCAAGACCCTTCTTATAACGAAGAAAAGAGTATTTTCGATCGTTTTTTAAACCTTAACTACCCCTGTATCTATAAAGGCTAAAGGGGTCTAGGTTTCCTTTTCTGATTTATGTAGGACTTCTCTTGCCAAGCACCCTTCATCACTTTAGCCACTGAGCTTGTCTCGCCCAACATGCTCCGACCCTTTCTAAGACAATCTTAACCTCTTTCTAACATTTTTAGGTCATACATGGATCCTTCTTAAGAGATGTTGTAGTACAATGTATTATAGGATTGTAAGGGTGAAGCAAACAAAACGAAATCATATTGTAGAGATAATATTTAACTATTCATGTCACCGAAACAACGACCACATTAGCATCTATGTAACTATCTTAAGGGTAAACTTAATTAATAGATTAATCTGCCCAATACAAAAATCTTAATGAATTACATTGTTACTTTTATATCTTAAAAGATTATTTTATTTTTCAATTTATCTTAAATATCAAGTAGATTATACCAGTTTCGATAAAAGTAACTTCTAAAATGTAACTTATCAATAAATTATTTTAAATTTAAATATAAAATAATAAAAAAAATTAAAATATTTTAAAAAATACTTATTGAGAAGTAATAAATTATATTATAAAACAAAAAAATTATGACTTTTAACTTTTAAAATATTAAAAAAAGTTATAAACATTACTATCCAAATTGACCCTAATTATTATTATTTTTTCTTTCTTATTCTTATTTTCCTTATCATGGATGAATTAATTACTCGGGTGAAAATGCATTTAATAAAAAACGCACGAATATTAAGCCCGCGTATTAATTAGGGGAGTGCTATTGGTTTTGGTAATGTTGATAATTTTAATAAATATGTTGAGATCTTATTAACCTATTTATCAAAATTATGAATTATTAAATAGATAGAAAATAGAAAAAAAAAATACTATATTATTTACATTTATTTAGCATCTTTCTATTAATCAAGCCACTTGTATTTTGAACAGAACACGAAAGTGAGGACGAAAAGTCGAAACCAATTGTGGAGGAAAAAGTCGGAAGCAGGGACTGAGGAAAGAGTCCCTCACGCGTTTGCTCACTTGCATCAGTCAACGCCCAAGTCCATCCTAAACCAGAAGAGGTGGTTACGGAGACAAAGCAATTACGCTTTATCCATTTGATTTTTCTTCCGTTATTCTGATTTTTCCTATTTTTTCACTTGTTTTGTTTCGGATTTTTGAACAATCTAATAATAATTGAAGGCTTTTTCTCAGTGGAAGAAGATCGATCAACTGCGCCTTGAGATGGTGAAGGAGACCGAATACTATGACGTGTTGGGTGTGAGTCCTACTGCATCCGACGCGGAGATTAAGAAAGCTTATTACATTAAGGTCATACTCTAATTTTATCGATCTTTTCTAAGCTGTTCATAGATCAAATTTACTTTAATTTGCCCTTTTTAATTGAACTAAAGTAGCAGTTGCTTGCGTTTCCATGTCTTTTGCCTGGATCTGCATATTTTGTTTGGTACTTGCTCTATGCAATGCAAGCTACCACAGCATATATGCTTTGATTTAGTGAATTCGAAATGATTCTACTGCCCAATGGCAGTAAATTTTGAATATAGCTGCTTATACCCTACATTTGTACTTTAATTTTTTTAATCATGAATCCATTTGAATGTAAAGTTTAAGGCTTTAAGCGGTTAGGTTAATGTCCATTTAATAGTTTTATACTCTAATTTGCTCCCCTATCCACTTGGTTAGAACTTAGAAGTCTATGATATCATATTACCAAACCATTTCACCTAAAAGTTTAAGTTGTTAGGTTAACTCTCATTTAGTGGTTTAAAGTTTATACTCTAATATTTTAGATAATATTAACACCCATCACATTGTTGTTGGAATTTGTCTACAATGAACAGTACGTATTTGGTCTTAATATTGCCTACTCATAAAGTAGGAACACTTAGTTTCATCATGTCATTTATTTCTCTTCTTTGGTTCTGTATTTGCAGGCACGGCAAGTGCATCCGGATAAAAACCCAAATGACCCACTTGCTGCACAAAATTTTCAGGCAAGGGTGTTATATTTTACTTAAGAGTTGCCATTCTGAAGGCCTATTAATGTATATTTTTGAATTTTGAGGAAAGTATAATAGGAGAGAACAAGTGAAATGTGTGTGGGCAGAATACTTAGTTTCAAAATGCTTACTATTGTGATAGATACTATCAGCACTATATATAGTGCAATGGGAAATATATTCAGTTCTCATTTTCACAAAACAATAATAAAAACTTGAACTAGTTTCTATTGCTATTTTTATTCCAAATTTCCAATGCCTTGACTTTTATTCTTCCCAATATATCACTAATGACACGACATTATACTTTCATCACATGTTTTAGTTTAACATATACCTTTAATATGGTTTGAAATTTGAGGCAGCCTTGAGTCAACATAACAAGAAAGATATGGTTGTTGCAATATGCCTGCTGAGATGTGTAACTGGATATTTCTTGTGATTGATAACCATCATAGCTTTCCTTAATCCTCTTTTCACTCTTTTATCTTTTTTGTCAGCAACATTTAGCATGCCTTAGTTGTCCAAAGATGTCAACTTCTATTTTCAGCCAATATCTGTGTTTGTTTGCGGGGACAATGAGCACAGAGACAGTGACATTGTCCCTGTGTTATCTGTTTGGTGAGGGGGATATGGGGACACAGGACACTCAAGAGAGGCACACTAATGACTTTTTAGTGTGCTCTTCATTAGAAGACACACTGGGACTCTAGACGGGGACACAGGATTTGCTGGGACACGGTTGAAGTTTAATGAAATATTCTTCCACTTATGTCCCTGACTTTTTTCGAAATGACATCCACATACCCCTCCAATTACATTTACCCTAATTCATTATTCTCTCTACCCTAGTTGTAGCCGCTCATCATCATTATCCTGTGCTTTATAAACAAACAGATAACAAAGATACTTTGACTCATTGTCACTGTCTCATTGTCACTGTTTCAGTATCTCCAATGTCTTTGTATTCAGTGTCCCTGCAAACCAACACAAAGGCAACATGATTTATTTTTACATAATTTGTAGCGCTAAATTTGAGTCCATGACTTTTATAACTGAATAGTAATGGATGGATATATTTAAGGACATAGTGCCATCTGAATGGGTGGGATTGTCAATAAAAAAATCATTTATTAACTTTTAAACAGGCTAGCCAACATTATGATTTCGTAAGAAATTATTCAACGAAATATCAAATAAATGTGTAAGTCTTACATTTGGGGTAAGTGACTCTCCATCCAACAAAATAACATCAACCTATTTTTCTTGGCAAGATGATCATTAAGTCAAGAACCCTATGTCCATATCCATGGTAGTAGGCAATATCCTGAAGTCTTAGTAGCATTGTTTTATTAATTTTAATTTTTTATGCTACATTCTTAATGATTCACTATGCATCACTTGGAAATTACCATTATTAACCAACCCTTGCTGCCACCACCGAATTCCAATGGTGCTTTCACTTTGATTTCAGGTTCTGGGTGAGGCTTATCAAGTTTTAAGTGACCCAACTCAAAGGCAAGCTTATGATGCTCATGGGAAATCAGGAATCTCAACGTTAGTTTTTCTTTGTCACCTCACAATTTATTAGTTAATTGTCAAATATCTATGGTGATAAGATGTGCTACTTTCTAATCTTGTTTAGGGAACCTGTAGTATTTTAGTGCAGAATATTATACTGATTTTTTATGTCCTTCTGCTCTTTTCAGTGAAGCAATTATTGATCCTGCAGCAATCTTTGCCATGCTTTTTGGTAGTGAACTTTTTGAGGAGTATATAGGCCAGTTAGCCATGGCATCAATGGCTTCAATGGACATTTTTACTGAAGGGGAACAATATGATCCTAAAAAGTTGCAAGATAATATGAGGGTACAACTTTATTATCTATTTCAATAATTGCATTGCCTTATTACTATGCTTCTGTGGTTACCTAAGACCTACATAATTATCGCACTGCCAAACATGGAGAAAATATACACAAATTCGTATATAATGGCTGTAAAACGTTTTTTCCTATTCATTTTGTTTTCTTGTTGGGCTATATCTTTAATTATTTATAAAACTGGTCTAATATATGCCTCTAAAGTACATCATTTCCTATTTTCCTCCATGGAATGAAGCATTCCCTTCAAAATAAAGCCTTTTATTTGGAAAGTGATTTGTAAGAAACTAATAGTAATCATTAAAGACCTTTTAAGGCGTTTTCTGCACATTTTTTTCTGAATTTTTTTTTTGGGACAGCACTGTTTGGTGGGGTTGACATCAGTGACTTATTCCATGTATGCTGGTCTCATTACCTAATTTCTGCCAATGCATCATGTGCTTCAAATGTTTAGGGATTGGCCACCACATTTTGCATTGATAGATGACTTAGATGAGTTGCAATAAGTAATTTGGGCTTTGTACATAGTGCTGGACATGTCTGTCTAATTTGGATGTATTTACCTTTTAGTAATGTTTTGGGGATAAAAGAGTTTTTATGAAGATCCGACTCCCACAAAATTTAAGCAGTTAGGCATAGCCTCATTAATGGTTTAGATTTAACAAATGACCTCACGCATGAGCTGTTTGGGCTTGAAGTGCACAGGCTTACTTTGTGCTTTCTTAAGAATTGAGTGAACCTAATTCAACCCCAAATAACTCATGGGGTGAGGTTGAGGATGAGAATGGGCTATTTTTGGTAACTTAACTCAAATTTGTCCGAAGGCTTTGGAGGAAGAGTGAAATTTCGTGTAAATTTGGTTATTGCTTTTAAAAAAAATAATCAGCAATTGTTTTTTTTATGAACTACTATTCTTATTGGAACAGTAGCTGACCTTGTACATAACAGGTAGCTATAGGTATCATTTTCTTTGACTTGTATGTTTTATATTTATCCTGTCTTAGGTGCAAGTTTATGTACATATTTATTCTTCCTTCAGGTTGTTCAGAAGGAGAGAGAAGAAAAGCTTGCAGAGATACTGAAAAGTCGACTCAATCAATATGTTCAAGGAAACAAAGAGGACTTTATTAGTAATGCAGAAGCAGAAGTAGCCCGGCTATCCAATGCAGGTACTATTATGCTTCAGAGCCCAACTAATTTAAAATGGTGAAAATGCTGCATAATTACATGTTCATCACAATATCAACCAGATGGCAAATATCAATATATGGTTTCAAAAAGACATTGAAATTAGTCATTTTGTTCCCAAAATCATGTGGTTAAAATATTGACTTGACATGGAAAACCTTTAAGCCAACTCCACCTGTTGAGACTAGGCTTAGTTGTTGACATGGTAAAACCTATATCTGCTGCTAGTCTTAGGTATTTGAAGAGTGTATAATAGAATATCAAGAAAGATGATGACTGAGGTGCTTTTGCTTAAGCATTTAATTGTCTTTCTACAGCTTATGGGGTTGATATGTTGAATACCATTGGCTACATATACTCAAGGCAGGCAGCAAAAGAGCTAGGGAAGAAAGCAATTTATTTGGGTGTGCCTTTCATTGCTGAATGGTTTAGAAACAAAGGACACTTTATCAAATCCCAAGTTACAGCAGCAACCGGTGAGCAAACTTTTTTACTTTTTTAAAGCCTTTCCCGGCTATGCTATGGTTTCTTCTTTGCAAATTCCTGACAGACCTTCATATTGTGATGTTATATAAGTGCTATACTACTCTCCTTTTATTTTCCACTTTCCATATTTTTTGGTGAATTGAGGTGGATAGATTTGAATATGAAGGCTTTGATAAAACAGAGCTTAAACTTTTGAGGTAATATGTAGTTTATTTTGACTTCCCATCTGTGTTGCTTGGTTAAGGGTATGATATGAATAATTATCCAATGATACACAAGTCTTTTTAACCAAAAACTTAATCACAGGTATGACAGTACATATCTCATAAATATTATATTTTATAATTATTAAATAAAATTAACTTGTGATTGTTACAATCCGAGCTGTCTGTATACATTATTTATTACTAGAAAATAAAATGTAAAACATATGATAAGAGGACTTTTCTTTTTTCAACTCATCAATGGGATTATGGAGTGCATTGATATGTAGAATCAATCTCATAATTTGATGGGATCTTGTTGGTTTGTTTTGAAAGGAATGTATCAATAGTTGGCAGATAGTTGACATAACATAGTTGCACCCCTAATACTGCTGTTTATTATCCTCTTGAAGAAGAATTTTTGTGTACACTAAGAAGATCTTTTTGTGATTACCATGTAATGGTTTAGCCAAAAAATGTTCTGATGTACTGTGGGATTATTCTTATATTCAATGATTTTGAGGGAGAAAATGGATACAAAAATTTATTCAGAAAATAAAATAGTAAATTACTGTTATAAATGGTATACTAAAATTCACACTATTATATTTAGTAATGCCAGCAAATGGTCAATGTCATCACTTTCAAATAATGTGTTCTGTCATGCTAAGTAAAAAATAACAATATTAGGTTTGCATTTATTCCCCAAGTTTTGTGTAAATTCATTACTTTTCCTTAGTGATTATATGTTCCAACTAGGTGGCTAGTAATTTTAATGAAATTATATATTAGATTTTTGGTTAAGAGGATTTTCGTAAATGGTTATTGATTATTATTGAGTGGTTATTTATTTTCAGTTAGTGGCTAAAAGAAATAAATATTTTTTTATTAAAGCAAATATAAGAACTCTTGAAATATTTTTGCAAATGGCTATACTTTTAAACATGTGTTTATTCATTTCCATTGAATCATTATCAGTTTTATCGAAGGTAATTTAATCTATGAAATAAAATATAATAATCCTTCTCTAAAACCAAATTCATACAATCCTTTCGAGTAACTTAAATGTTTTATGTTCCTTAAAATCAAATACTCATTCTTTTTGGTTCTTGACATTAATTTTTCCTCTATTTCAAATTTAGGTTGATATTATACATTGATTAAGGGTTAAATGCTGTCTTTGTCTTTCTTTCTTGTACATAGCATAGTGGAACATGCTATTGTTGGTAAATAATTGAATTTCTTTTGTTAGTATTGATATGGACCATTGGCTGACATTAGTATATTACTATACATATGACTATGAACTTTATTTTGTCCTGATTTCTCCGATGCGTTCAGTTGTAAGTCCTTTTTCCAGTTTTTAACTAGTCTCTCCAATACCAATTCTTTCCATCTAGACAAACCAATTTGGAAGTCTAAAAACTCCCTCTAAAGTCAAATCTTTCATATGGACAACTATGCTTAACAGATTAATGCTAACGACATGTTGCAGATTTGAAGACCACATAAGGCAATATCCCCTAATGTGTGTGTTATGTGTGGGACAATCTCTGAAACAAACTCTCATCTATTCTTACATTGTCCCATGGCAGCTTTCCTATGGAACTCCCTTTTTGGTATCCTCTATGAATGCTGGGTGTGTCCGGCAACTTTAGACCAGTTTTTGTTGACTAGGTTTGTTGGTTTTGGGAATAGGAAGCAGAGGCTTTGTGCAATTTACGCCATCATTTGGGGTATTTGGTTAGAGCGCAATGCTAGAACTTTTAATGATAGTTTTTCTGATAAGCAAATATTTTGGGATAAGGTTAGACGCTTGGCATCTATTTGGTGGAAAGCTCATTGTCTTTTTAGAGATCTTTCCATCTAAGACATGTTGAGAGATTGGAAAGCCTTAGTTCTTTGAAAGAGGACATCTTATCCTCTCCTCTTTGTAATATTCTTTTTTCTCATCTTAATGAATTTCTTCTTTTATAAAAAAAAAAAAAGTTGTCTTGGTCACTTGCAACAAGAACATTGAGGACAACCACCATGAACTCCACTTCCACCATGTGATCCTGAGGCGTCCCCATGGCTGACACTTCGGTTATGTTTGAGTTAGAGGCTTTAGGTGAAGGATCCCTCAAATCGTGAGTGATAAGATATTTTGGGGACCATATATGCTCAACATCCTGGTCATCCATTTTGACGAGCTTCTGGAGAAAATACACGAGGAGGTGGCTCCATTGGTGGTGCTTGGAGGATAGACCGGTCCAATGATTTCAGATGGGTTTCAGACTTGTTTTCCGGGATAGAATGTTTCTTGTCAAATGGAACCCTAACTCAGTGATGGCAGCTGGATGGGAGATAGCTCTAGCTCATGATATGATATTGAATGTGGGATTTTCACTTCTTTGGGAACAACATTGATCAGATAAACTTTAACTTGGCATTTTTTATTAGGAAATCTCAACCCCTTTTATAACTATTGCTTCTGATCCTTTACCTAGACTTCAGGTCATTCAGGTTCTTCTATGTATACTTTCCTTTTCCACTTTTTTTTTTTTAAATTATTCTCCTAATATTCAGCTGTCAGCTTTGGTTCCAATGGATAAAGCTCTCCTAATAACTACTTTTTTTTTTTAATTTTCTATCACTGATGTGATGCCTAGGCTTTTAAAGCATTGATTTTGGCTCTATCACTTGCTGGAAGCTGCTTTTCTGTAAAACGCTTGCACTGGAGGCTCTGATTAATTGGTTTTCCTTTATGGTGATTCTAGGAGCAATTGCTTTGATCCAATTGCAGGAGGATATGAGGAAGCAACTCAGTGAAGAAGGAAAATATACTGAAGAAGAGCTTGAAGAGTACATGCAATCTCACAAGAAGTTAATGATCGATTCTTTGTGGAAGCTTAATGTGGCCGACATTGAAGCCACTCTTTCACGTGTTTGTCAAATGGTTGTTTGTGCTAATCCACTGTCAGTTCTTTAGATAGCATAAGTAGATTTGAATGGTGTGTTTATTTGTAAATGTGTGTTTCTCTTTAGGTTCTTCAAGACAACAGTGTCAAGAAAGAAGAACTCCGCGCACGGGCAAAGGGTTTGAAAACTCTTGGCAAAATCTTCCAGGTGATATTTCTCTCCCCATGCTTCATGGAATTGTTATCAACACTGCAGACTGATGATGAGATGCTTTTGAATTCACAATTTGTATGTAGAGGGTCAAGCCAGCCAATGGGAAGGAGAATGAAAGTGAGGTAGGTAAAGCGGTTCATAAGTTGAACGGAAGCGAAACTAGCAATGAGGCTTGTTCTCCTAGTAGATCTCCGGAATCTTCAAATCCTGAATTTTCGGCTCAATCCCAGGTACAATTTCTACTGCAGATATCTGTCCCCCCCAGGAAGTTTTAGGTTTTTACATCAGTAGGACATGTAGCTCATTTTGCAGCCACAAATCACCAAAGGTCCCAGTACTCCCGAAGTTTTAAAATGATATCTAACATGTTTATTTTTACGCAAATGAATGCAGAGCCCATACGTCGAGGCCCCGGAATTTGCCGGCATGGAATTTAGCTATAACTTCCCTAGGCCTACTGCGCCTCCGGGTGCCCAGAGACCTACTTCTACAACCAGCAAAGATTGATGATGTGGATTTTGATACTTGTATGGTATGTTCCCCCCTACCCTCCCCTTTCACAGTCCTACCCTTGCCATATTATTGGTACACCACCGAGTGTGTATGTATTTGTGTCTCTGCAAATAGATCTTGCTGTAGGGGAGCACATTGTGCAGTGTGGTTTATCCTTTATGCATGTCTAATTATATTCTATACATAGATGAGTGAAGATGATTTGGAGTTAGCCTCTCATTGGCCCTGATTGGCTGCCATGTATTCGAATGTGTATTTTTCTGTCTCCTTGCTTGTTCGTGATTTTTTTTAGTCAGATTCAGATAGAGTGTCAATGTTATTATTAGGGACTATGATATTATAAAACTAAATTAAATGCATTGTATGATATATGGTATTTGTTTCTGTCATGTCATGATATTATAATATCGATATTTCTTTGTTTACAACAAAAAAACCAGTCAACCAAACAACAATCCAATTTTGGTGTGCACATTGTGTAGAGATTGGTGTGCACGTTATGTTAATTTTGGTGTAGACGTAATGTTATTTTTGGTATGTATGTGCTTGATATAATGTTGTGTATCCAGTGTGATTATTGCACGATTGATTGAACTGACTTGGTTTTGGTTGTACACTTAGCAATACTCGATAATATTTGGATTTGTGATGCATTTTTCTCGTGCTCTAGTACCCCAGTGTATTGTTGAATATAGTTGACCTTAGAATATACCTCTGCAAATCTGTGCAAGATTCCCTCTGAATTTGTATGGAGGAGAGGGATGTCTATTTTCAAATACAAGCAACTTATATTGATCTAAAAAAATTTAATTATAGAGCAAAAGCAATATATTAGTATAATCTTTTTGTCTCATTTAGAATTAATAATATGGGATTAAATTTAATAAAATAGTCGAAGTAAAAATAAATATATTTAAGATTATAAAATGAGTTTGGTGAACTATTCTTCCAAGGGCATTTGTTAAACATTCATAAAATGATAAAATATAAAAATGCCTTTTCAAGATGAACATTGCATTTATTAATATTTTCTTTTTTGTTACCTTTATAATTGTCATAAAATTATTTATTAGTAAAATCCTTAAAAAAATTATAAAATTGTTGTGGAGGTATATGCCCACATTTTTCCCAGAGAAATATTTTTTTGTACATTATAAAATCAGTAATAATCTAACTTTTAAAAATTATCAATCTAATTTTTGATATTATATATTAATTCAACATCTTTAAAAATTAGATTAATAGTTTTAAAAAATTGAATTATTATATATGGTGGCTGATAATAATTAATTTTGTAGTGTCCATGTAATATTACTCTTTTTTCTAATGCAGGTTTGACTCCTCGTTCCCTTTGGACACTGAATTTAGAATTATAATATAATTTTTAACTTTAATTTTGATTTTTTAGAATTGCAATCCTAAACTATTCAATTTTATACTTGGGTTTGAGCCTATTAAAGAGTTATAGCATGATTGTTAAGAAAGAAATGAAAATGGGAAAGAATTGTGTACACTTCAATGACGAAATAAATATTTGATTAGTTTTAGAATTGATAATTGATAAAGTATAAATTGAAAATTTAAACAGTTTATTGCATATGTTTTCTAATTTCATGAAATTCAATTATAAAATAACAGAACAGTCTTACATGCAATTGAAGCGGTAAATAATAGAGAGTCAATAATAAAAACAGTCAAAGAATAACACCAATAATAAAATGAAGTAATTAATTTTCCACTAGTAGTGCCATAGGAAGATTAAAGTAAGCAAGATAGTAACTTCATAGATTGACCACTTGTTCATCAATCCACACATGTAGAAAACCATTTTTTACAAAGAGTCAAACTTTAACATTAATATTAATATCATAAGGTATAAACATTAAAACACTAGAACAAGACTCCTATTTAAACAAGACAAAGAGTAAAGGAGAGAAACCAATCAAAGCAAAAAATTCAAACCCAAAATAACCTTCTATTCTATATATAATCTCCAATTTTGTTCAATTTTATGTATCAGTTCAAATATGAAGATTCTAAGCTCAAATTCCAAACTCAATTCCAAATGTTAATTGTAATTTAATGGAATAATTGTTGAAAATCTTTGGGCGTGTTTGCAGGGGAGAGTGAATAAAGTGACGTCAAGAATATGATACCTTGTAAAATTTATGAAAATTATTTTACCATTTACTTTTTCAATGTAAACCATTAATAGAAATAATATAGTATATATATATATATAGTGATATAATTTTATGTTGCCCCATAATTCAAGCAGTAGGCTTCACTTAAGAAGACAATAATTAGCTGTTGTTGTTATTATTATTATTTTGTGGCCTTCATTTTAATAATTTTCCTATAATTGAAAAGACATCTTCATTGGTAGTTGTCAATAGATGAATGCCATGAAAGTGAGAAAAGAAAATTAATAAAAATGTGTTTCTGCAAAAGTTTTAAAAATTTGTACTGTAAAAAATAAGCAAAAGAAAATAAAAGCACTTAACAAATGAGAAATTAACAATCACATTATGATCAACATTGAAATGGTTATTTTATATATAGGCTCTATATAAATTTACCACTATACTTTAAAAATAATTTTTCACTTTTTTATGGTTTAACTTTTTTTTTTAAATATGAACATTTTCATTATTATTAATTTAATAAGCACTATAATAATATTTTGAATGTAATAAGAGGAATGTCATGTGTGCAATAAAAAATTATATAATACTTATACAATATTTATTTTCACCGTTGAATGTTGGATTGTAATATGAGTACATTATTCCATTCAAACTATTACAATTCAACGATAAAAGTTATTGTTGTATAAATATTGTATATTTTTTATTGTACACGTAGTATTTTACTTATAATAATTGAAGTTGAAATTCGGTGTATACTATGTTTGGAAGCCGGAATTCAGCTTTAAATTCAGCTTTAAGCTTGTGATGTAACATTATTCAATCCTTGGTCACCCTTTTTGAGCCAACGGACAAATTCTTCTTGAATTGAACCATGTTATAATCATAACAATCTTTTTCTTTTTTCTTTTACTTTTTACCATCTTGGAACTTTATATTATCTTGAAACCTCGATTTATGAGTAGGTTATATAATACACACTCAAACCTAGTGGTAGTGGAAATGCTTTAAATTGTAATGAAATGAAAGGAAAAAGTATAAAAAAATAAGACAAAATAAGTATTTTGGTCCAAAATTCTTGACCAAATTTATGTCAGTATATTAAAACAGAAATAATGACTATTTATTTATTGACCCTTGTAAATTAAGTCATGTATAATAATTTTGAAATTCTCTTAACAAATTTTTAATGAATTTTTATAAATATTATTTTCTAATATTAAAATATATTTATCAATGAACTCATTTATTGATTTTCCTAAATTGTACTATGTATGATATTTTTGAAATTAGAAAGTCTTGGTGCACAATAAAAAATCAGTCAAACCAACTAATATAATGTGCATAACATATAATATAAATATGCACACCATATATGGCATGTTGTGCATATCATATATCACATGTTACAACATTATATTTCTTTACAATATATAATATACGATGTGAATATTATATAATATACGTTGTTGTGCATAAGATATTGACTATTTTGACTATTTTTCTATTGTACACATAGTATCCATCCTAGCAAATCTTTACAAATATTATTTTCTAATACTAAAACACATGCAATAGCTATTTATCAATAAACATATTTATTGATCCTTCTAAATTATGTTATATACAATAATTTTGGAATATTTATAGTGAATCTTTAATGAATCTTTATAAATATCATTTTCTAACATGTATCTTTCAATTTATTAAAACAAATTCATTTTCATATTCATTTGAACACTACTTGCTATCAAAATATATTTGACTGCACATACAAAAGTTAAATCTCTATTCTATAAATTTGTAGGTTACAAATGCGTTTTGATTGAATACTAACACTTTGCACTCTATGAAGAAGGATAAACATATATCATATTAAATTTTTTTGTTACTCTAAATAAATGTAAATAGAAAGTCACTTTAGTATATATATTTTATACATAATCTATTTACAAAAATTATTTAAAAATTAAATGTTCATGTTATGTTATGGTTTTTAGAAACTGTACCAAGATCATATTTCAATTTTATTTGCATCCAATGTAAAAGTAATTTCATTATGTACTTTTTACATTGCATTTTTGTTATTATTTATTTTATTTTAATTTAATATTTTTATTTGATTATATTGTAGTTTAATTTAATAATTATATAAGTTAAATATGTGTTTAGAGGTGATTATATATTTAGAGGTGGTTATTTGTATTATTTATTATTTTTTTTATTTTGAGATTCAAAAAGTATCTACTTAAATGAGTATGAACACAAAAAAAGTTAGTTACTTTTTGAAATCTTCTTTATAGATAGTATAGATAAAATAATTTGGAAAATACTTGATGTATAATAAAAAAATTAGTCAAAATCATTAATGTATTGTGCTCAACTTGTTAATTATTTTGACTAGTTTTTTATTGTATATATAGTAATGCTTAAATAAATTTTATAAATAACATATTTTAATTTATTTAATTAGCTATTTAATATTTTAAATATAAAATTCAATATAATACCATGTATCACATGAGTAAAATACTAATAATAATATTTACTTGACAAAAACCATTATATAGGAAACAACATTGCTAGAGACACACAAAAAATCAGTCAAAACAACCAATAAATAGGAATTTGGCCTCAATCACTCAACCCAATAAAAATATATTCATGATTAAAAGTGATATTTGGACCATAAAGTGTTAAATGAGCTTTGTTGACTGTTTTTGTTGATTTTTTGTTGTGCCCAAAACATTTATGGAAATAAAGAACACAAGAAAAAGACATGAATATCCCTTATTACATGGATAAATAAATAGAAAATAAGTTGAGAATCTCATAATATAATTTCAAAGAAAAAATAGTTGCATCCTTCATCAATTTGTTTGTTAACAATTTAAAATTCTTTCATGCGCTGCAACGATCTACCCTCCCTCGGAACACATACTTGTGGTAAGATACATTGATACATATATCGGTAAAGAATCCATGTTTTTCAATTTCATGAATCCAAAATTCTACTGCGATTATTATTAATTAGAGATAGTAGAGACGGTAATTAATCTTTTCATATAAAAATTCCGTCATGTGAAGGATCTTGGAGGTAGAAACAAACAACAAAATTAGCGACCAAGTGTTGTGGGAAGCGACGAGAAAAGCACCGCATCGCCGCCACCACCACCACCGCCGCCGCACTAAGCAAGTGGAAGCGTGTCTCCGACTTTCCCCGTTTCTTCTTATATACTACATTTCGTATTTCCATCGTGAATCTGAGGCTATACGGGGGTATACCGTATTTCAGATCTAGTGTCTGTATAGCGGTTACTCCTTCAACAACAAGTTTCTTCTATTTTTTTTCTCGTGTGTTTGATTTTATACATAGGAATTAGATTAATTGGAATCATCTCTTTTTGGAGCAATCCGAATTGAAGAAAATGGAGAACGAAAAGAAATCGTCGGCGATATCTGATATGGGAGCATGGGCTATGAACGTTATCAGCTCCGTTGGGATTATCATGGCCAACAAACAGCTCATGTCCAACAATGGCTATGCCTTCAGCTTCCGTAATCCTCTCTCTCTCTCTCTCTCTTCTCTCAACTTTTTTTTTTTTTTGGATCTGAGATCGAGAGTAATTGATTTCCGGCATTATTTTATTTATTAATAATAATTATGAAAATATTTTATGGGAAATTTATTGTTTAATGGCTAGTTAGTTGAAATGCTATGCTTTTGGTTTTGTTGTATGCAGCAAGTACGTTAACTGGGTTCCATTTTGCGGTGACTGCTCTTGTGGGTCTAGTTTCAAATGCTACTGGGTATTCAGCTTCAAAGCATGTTCCTCTGTGGGAGCTTCTTTGGTTCTCAGTGGTTGCCAATATGTCTATCACTGGGATGAACTTCAGCCTCATGCTGAATTCCGTTGGATTCTACCAAGTATGGTTTTACAATGAGCTTCGACTTTCTTCTGTGTTTCTTTCTTGCTAAGAATTTCATATTGAATTTTTTTCATCCTTAATTATTCCTTTGAGGAAGATTTGAGAGTTAGTGACCTAAATCCTAACATTATTCATGATAAAGCGCACTGACATTGTTTGATCCATGTAGCCGACCCCACATAGTGGGATAAGACTTGTTGTTGTTGTTAATTCTTCCTTATTAAGCAGAGGTAATGGATTTGTATGATGCAGTGAATTCCATATTGAAGCATTAGATTGATTTTTTGTTTTTATAAAAGAATAATTTTATTAAGATTTGAGGGGGGAAAGGTACAATTGAGTAGAGGATAGATGACCCTCCAAAGTACAAAATAAAACTATATGTGAAACATTGATTTTCAATATCATGCAAAGACCTCTAAACAAATTATTAGCTTTACCCCATTCTGATGGGAGACATGCGTTGAATTGATTGTTTGTTGAGTATTCTTGTTTAGAGTTTTTATTGTTTTCATTGACCTTTGTGGTTAATTGAAGAGCTCCCTTGAGAAATTTCACCTTTTTGGTTACCAAAACATGTTTCTTTATTTGGTCATTTGCAGCTGGGAGTGGTAATGTAAACCCCAGAAGTGTCGGTAGAGATACTTATTGTTAGACGAGTGGAATAATGATGCAACTTTTGCAGACAAAAAAGGTTCATTGTTGTTGCCTAAAGAGATAGATGGTAGGATCCACCGTCCACTCTGGTGCTAAAGTCAGTACTGAGAATAACTTTGTAATCAGAAGGATTATGTTAGTTATAAATTTAAGAGAGTGATTAAGGAGAAGGAGTACTCTTCAATTGACTGAGAGCAGCTGATTATGAGGCTCTCTCTATAAGGACCTTCTAACTTGGCTCCCGAGGCTGACAGTTGTTGGTTAAGGCTTTTTGTTACTGTATGCTATCAGGTTGCTTAGACAGAATTTAGCAGGGATTATGACCCTCATGATATGGTGATCCCAGATTATGCTCAGCTTTGTAGTTTCAGAGAAAGGATTGCTATAACAGTATAACTGTATTTCTATTCTTAAGTTTTCGGAACTCCCTCCATCGTTACATTGTTTTCCTGTCCATTCTGTTGACTCGCCTTTAAACTAATATAAATGATAGCCACCTACTTTTCATTTTGAATTTTCACTTCCATTACTTTGAGGTTGTTTATTTTTCTCGTTGTGTTTGTTCACAGATATCAAAACTGAGCATGATTCCTGTGGTATGTATCATGGAATGGATCCTTCACAACAAGCACTACTCAAAGGAAGTGAAACTATCAGTGGTGGTTGTGGTCATTGGTGTTGGTGTCTGCACTGTGACTGATGTAAAAGTTAATCTCAAAGGTTTCATCTGTGCCTGTGTAGCAGTTTTCTCCACATCTTTGCAGCAAATTGTAAGTATTATAACATGTTTCTTAGCCTCTATGCTAGTAATATGAATTTTGTTCCCTTCTGCATTGATATTTGGTACATTTTCTACATATTGGTGTAGTTCTAGGTTAATGCCAGATAGAACTTCATTCAAATTCTAATAACTTGTCCTTTGTTGCGAGCGACAGTCAATAGGTTCTCTACAAAAGAAATACTCGATTGGATCTTTTGAATTGCTGAGCAAGACTGCTCCGATTCAATCGGTCTCTCTCCTTATTATTGGTCCATTTGTTGATAACTACCTCAATGGCAAATTGATAACAAACTACAAGATGTCTTATGGTGCCATTGTAAGTGTTCCTCCTTATTCCCTATATATGCATGTATGTATCTTCAATTGCTACAACTAGTGTTTGATTGTTCTTCAATTTTCATAAATCTCTCAGATATGCATTCTTATATCATGCTCGCTAGCTGTATTTTGCAATGTGAGCCAGTACCTCTGCATCGGGCGCTTCTCGGCCGTTTCCTTCCAGGTTTTGGGCCACATGAAAACAGTGTGCGTTCTGACATTGGGGTGGCTGCTATTCGACTCGGAGCTAACGTTGAAGAACATCATGGGAATGATTATTGCAGTTGTTGGCATGGTAATTTACAGTTGGGCTGTGGAGGTCGAAAAACAGTCGACTGCCAAGGCCCTTCCTCGTTCGAAGAACAGCCTAACGGAGGAAGAAATTCGACTGTTGAAGGATGGAGCAGAGAAGAATCCTCTCAAGGATGTTGAACTTGTTGATGCTGAAAGCTAAGATAGATAGCACTCAGATTATTGTGTGGTGGTAAAATTTGATCAGAAACTAAAGCAGCCAATTATAATGTGTATTGCTATTGCTGCTTAAGTTTAATTTGCTTTTTGTATCTTATTATGTCTATGTTGAGATTATTTATGTGTTTTTTTTTTGGTTAAATTTGTGGGTTTGGACCATGATAGTTGATTTATATGTTTGGATTACGGTTTGAGGGATTAGAAATCCGTTTTACTCTAATAAAAAAATTATTTAGATTATTTAAAACAGGCTTATGCTTGGAACTTTGGATATTTCATCATATCGAGATTGATTTTGCGTTTATACCCTCTCTAAATTACAGGGGAAGTCAGTATAATTATTTCTATCTATTTTATATTAAGTTTAAATTGTATGTATTGTCAATTTAAATAATACAGTAGAAATATTTAACGTAATTCATTCGCTGATTATATCCATGAGACGTGGTACAATTAGTAGTGAGCATTTAATTAGATGGACTCTTTGAGCATTTAATTAGATTCTCCTGGTCAAAGATATAGTCTTATAAGAGAGATTTTGTCTCAAAATATTAGTTATTGTTGTTGATAGTGAATATCTTAATCAATAAAAAAATTATTTATCGATTATAAAAAATTATAAATAAAAAATGAAATGATTGCTTCTAAAAAAACCTCTATTTTTTGTGTTTTATAGTTTTGATTTAAGATGAAATGAAATTGAAGCAATTTTAATTAAAGCAATATTACTTGATACTTTTGTAAATAGTAGTATTTGCGTTAATTTAAAACTATATTAAAAACAATTTTAGATTAATTTAAAAATTTATAATAAACTAATATGAAATTTTAATCTAATGGTTAATTTTATTAAAAATTAATTAATACAATAAAAAATTATTAAATAATGCAAGTCTCATCTCACTCAACACTAATTATGAAGGGTACAAACAAGGGTTGGAAGTGAGTGAGAGGTGAGGATCAGAAGAAGCTTGCAAGTCCAACCATGGCTTCCGATGGAATGCACGGTGAAGACGACGACATGGACTCACTATTTGAAGGCATGGTTCTTTTTAACCCTTCCCAAATTGAACCTAACCAGCAAGACGATCATGATGATGATTCTTCTCTACACCGTAAAAGTGACGATGCACTCACAAATTCACCACCACCGTCACCACCGCCACCGCCACCGCCATCATCTTCTTCATCTTGTTCGCAATCGCTGCCTCTTGACGAGAATCTCTTCTCTGACCTCACTCTGAACTTAGATGTACCCGAACCCGAACCCGAACCTGAACACGATCTCCAATCCCAATCGACACAAGCCTCTAGAAGGAGAAAGCGATCTGGCTTGAGGATAGGATATGGTAGAGATTCATTATCTTCAAACGATCCATCCTCGGTCGCCGCTGATTCCGCCGTCGCCGGTACCGTTACCGATGAGTCTTCCGCTGACTCTGTGTGTGACAGTACTTCCAGATCGGAAGAGAATCGGGTTCACGAAGATGAAGCTTTCTCCGAGGCAGAGCTTCCGGCAATGAAGGCACGGATACAGGAGAAGCTTAACCATGCCAGTCAATTGGTGACATCTGCTTCTGCTGCTCGAAAGGAATCGATCAGGAATCGAAGAAAAGCTGTTGAGAAGGCTAATGTTGCTTCGCTTAGGCACATGGAACTTGAAAAGCAGTTGGAGGAAGCCATTGAAGCTGAAGACTTTGAAAGAGCTGAGAAGGTTAGCGAAAACCTTTCTGCTTCCGAGAAGGAGAAACAGGCTCTCTCCAATTCGTTGAGAGAAGCTGATGCCATCATCGATGCTATGGATTTCAAATTGCAGCAGGCACTTGAGTCTCTGATTGCTGCTGAGGAACAATGTGCTACCTTACTCGAGCATTATGCCACGGTTAGGGATTGAATTACAGCAATGTTTTGATGATTAAGTATTAATTTTGAATCTTGTTTCACTTAATACTCAGATCCATGAATATTAACACACATAAGATTCAATAGGGATAGGAATATGATTAATAAATATTAGTTTTGAATCCTGTTTCATTTTAAATATTAATATTAATCTTGGAGTAGTCTCTATAATTGATAAGATAGTGGAATCTCGCCTTAGATGGTATGACCATGAGGAAAGAATATCAGGAGAACATCCAATCAAGAGAGTGGACTAGATCACGATAATTAGAGCTAGAGGGAGACCAAAAAAGACTATAAAAGGAGTTATCGAGGAAGATACGAGAGTTTGGCCTAAAGCCTAACATTATTCACAATAGAGCGCAATAGCGTCGTTAGATCCATGTAGCCGACTCCACGTAGTGGGATAAGGCTTGTTGTTGTTGTTGTTTCATTTGATGCAGTGTCCTTGATTGCTTCATAGTCCAATGATCATTGGCATGTAACTTGTTAAAATAATACAAACTAGAATAATAGTATGGAATATAAGAAAATGATCTTAGAACTCCAAAAATCTCGGCTTCTGTGCCGACGACTTTGTATCCACACTCCACTGACCCACACTCCGTCCGACAGTGGATACAAAATCGTTTGCATAGAGGCCGAGATTTTGTTCGTACAAATAACAAAATTGATGGAATAATATTAGACAATCTTCTGTCATCACTCTGTGGAGGATTTTCATTTTTATACATTGCTCACTTTTATTTGCATATTTCTGCTTTGCTTATTCATGTTATGGTATTTTCTCACTTGTCCGTATTGCTTTTCCTAGAATGCTCTAAATAATGCAGATTTAGCCTTGAAGAAAGCAACAACAGTTTGTTCAAAAGAAATGGACCAGTGGTTTTCATCGTCAGAAGCTTTGGAGGTTAGAAAGATGGAGTTAGAGATTGAATCACATTTTATAAGTGAAGCTCATTTGGAATTGAATAATACCATTGAGCATTCAATCCAAGATGACAAAAGAGAGAAAGAGATCCTTGGTAAACGTAAGGACATGCTAGAGGGCGAATTGCAAGAACTTCTTGCTCTAGTTGAACATAAGAAAAAGGAGATAGCAGATAATGATGCTAATTTAGAAGCTGTACAGAACAAGATGAATAATGTTGTTTCTGAATTTAAAGAGATTCAGTCAAGCATTGATGTGAAATTCGATAAATTGCAATCTGTCCTTGCTCAAGTAAAATTAGAGAGTGAAGCTTTGGCCCTAAAGAAGGATGAAATCGATAGCTTCCTCATTCAGGAAGAAGAAATGGGGGCAAAGCTAAGGGAATTCGCTAGGATTTCTGAGGAGGAATCTAAAGAATACCGGGAAATGGTTGAACTACGAAAAGATTTGATGTCATCTATATTGAAGTCCAGGGAGGAAAAATTAACACTTGCAGACAATGAAGAAAAGCTTTCAGGAGAAGTCAAATTATTTCAACAGGAGGTGTCTGCTGCAATAGCTTCCTTGCAGGTTGGTTCTTATATTGTCTCTTTATTTTTTGCTTTGTGCATATGGCTGAAATATGATGAATAGTTACTGAGATTCCCTGCATCATGCTAGCTAGGTACCAATGCACTACCTAATAAGTAATAACATTAAGTTATACAGAAGCTGAGCTGATTCGATGATGGTTTGATGTAATGAAAAATGGTCCACATGTTGTCTTGTTTTCTTTGGGGATTTCTCCGGTACCCAATATTGTTCAGGGGCACCAGTACCCTTTAGTTAACTTGTGGCTAAAAAGTTGTCACGTGTCTCATTAACTTAAAATGTTTATATTCATTATACTTATAATCAAATCACATACGTTGGATCTTATAGGGTACCACTACCCGAAGGAATAGTCAATTTCTTACTTTTAGTGGTTGTTTGTTAATCAATTACGTTTACACTCATTTTAGGAACTATCTTCAAGAAAGTCAAGCATCCAGCAAGACATAGCCTCCTTCAAGCAAAGGGTTAATTTCATAGATAAAAGAGTCCCAGAACTTGAAGCAGACAAGAAAGTCGCTACTGCTGCGAGAAATTTCAAGGAGGCTGCTCGGATAGCTGCTGAGGCTAAGACACTGTGTGTTGAAAAAGAGGGGATGCAGATAGAAATGGACACAGCCATTTCCAATCTTGAGAAGCTTGAGGAAGAAATCAAAGGCACCCTTGATAAATTGAAGGAGACTGAGGGAATGATTTTATTGAAGGAGAAAGAGTTGGCGATGGCTAGATATCGGAGGCTACTTTTGACAGCTGCGACTGCTAGAGCAGAAAAAACGGCCGCCCAAGAAATGGGCGATGCTGAAGAAGCTAATCTCCTTCTTGCTGAAGCTGAAGCAGCAGACTCTGAAGCTGAGAAACTTCAATCAACATACAATTTCAAGGCTGAAGAAGACTCTGCATATTTACAAAAACATTTAATTTCAATGAATCTTGTATCATATCTTGATCGGAAGCAACTTGCAGAATTAGCTGCATCACCATCTCTATTTGCTGGCTGATGGTTGGTGAAGCAAAATTTATACTAGAAGGACAGAAATTCATCTCTACATTTTAATGATTACTGAATGAGGTTTGTTCAAATTGTGCTGTTTCAATTTTTTAGGTGTTTTTCCCTCCCCCAACTAAAAATATGATGGAAGAACTGGGAATAATACTAATATTAGTAAGAGTTTTGATAACAGGTTCTCTCTGGACGTATTTGTTAAGAATATTTAAAATAATAATTTATAAAAAAGTGCATGTTTTCAAGGTAAAAATTTTCTTTTAAATTTTTTTAGCAAGTACCTTAGGACCCTTTTTAACAAAATCCATTTAACTTGTTTGAAGATGTCTTGAGAATCGTTTTTCTTTTCCAAATTTTCATTGTATGATCTGTCCTTCTAAAATTACTATATTGTGGCTTCTTGTCTTTTCAAATTGCTGCGAATTAAGGGTCAGTTTGGGTAAACAACTTATTTAAGCTCTTATATAAAAGTAACTTCTGAGAAGTAACTTATGAAAAATTATTTTGTATGTGGATATAAAATAACAAAATTTTTTATTTCAATTATTTTGAAAAGTGCTTCTAGAGAAGTCAAATATTCCGACTTCTCAAAAAAGCACTGAAATAACTTCTAGAAAAGTCATAAGTTATATAGCCAAACAGGACAGAGTAACTTCTGATAAGTCAGAAGTTAAAAAAAGTCATAAGTACTCTAATCCAAACGGACCCTAAGAACATATAATTCAAATCAAGACTATAGTTGAAACATATATCTTTAAAAGGGTAATATTATAAGTTCAATTTGTAATTCACATAATTTTGGCATTTACTGTCTAGACTCAAAAACAATGAGGAGGAACATCTTGCCCTTCCTCTATATATGTTTTAGAGACAAATTCATATTTTTTAGTATCTTAAAAAGAGTCTTGCTAGGTGTACAACATAAAATACTTAGAACGTATAAAACAACGTACAATGCGAAAATCAAGCAAAAAGATTGAAAAATGCGCGTTTCGTATACCCACTTTCACAGACGCACGGTGTACAGTACGCGCGTAAGTGAACACATTTTAACACATAAAATGAACACATATTTCAATAGCAAATGAACACATTTGATTATCAGAAATGAACACATTTATTCATTATAATTGACACACTTAAGTAGAAAAAAATGAACACATTTACTTAAAAAGTATCTCAAGCTCATTAATCTTGTCTCTTTGCATTATATTATGTGTTTAATTAGTTAAGGTGTATGCATGTGTTCATTTTGCATTGTATTATGTGCTCAGTTACAGTATAAATATGTGTTCACTTTGCATTGTACTATGTGTTCAGTTACAATATATTTATGTATGTGTTCACTTTGCATTATATTATGTGTTCAGTTATAATATAAGTATGTGTTCACATTATTTTGTATTATGTGTTCAATTGCAGTATATATGTATATATGTGTGTTCATTGTTTCATATATTATGTGTTCATTGTGACTTAACTTTAATATATATGTATTCATTTGTTAATAAATGATTTTATGACCGAAGTATTACTTGATGTGTTCATTTTAGGTTGTCATATGTGTGCATTTAGTCTTATACAATGTGCTCGTTGTGCAGAATTTGTTCTAATCTGAAAAGAAAAATAATGTTCTTGTTTTGGAACTAAAACAACATGATATAAACAAAGATTGAGTTGTATGATTAAAAGAAATCAATAATCTCATTAGATATCATAAGAATCATTGTTAAAAATGAATTTAGTTGATGAATATATGAAATCTAATTCTTCTTCATCATCACTTATGTCATAGTTATAGAAGCAAGTTACAGAGAAGAATTACAAAAAAAAATTCTAAAAATAAAATGAAACAAAAACAAGAATCATACAAGAAAAAAAGAGTGGGTATCTTGATTGAGAGAATAATAAGAGTGGGTATCTTGATTGAGAGGATGAGAAGAAGAAAAAGAAGGAGGAGAAAAAAGAAGAAGAATGCATAAAACAAAGAAGAAAAGAAAGAAACGGGATGTAAATAGTAGCACGTTGGTGTTGTTTACATTGGTTATGTGTATATGCATCATTTATACGTTGTAAACTACGTTGTTTATACAATGTGTTGTACAAATAGAATTTCCGTCTTAAAAAAAAAATGAGTTAATGGAAACAGAACAAGAGAATATAAATTATTTTCAATAATATTCTTATAAATATTGCATGTCTACCTCTATACCTTTACATTTCAAAGGTCCAACGTTAATGGGTGGCATCCAGATGTCTTTTTATTGTTTTTGTCCTTTATTATTACCAAAAATTATAACTAAATTCACTGCATAAAGTTTGAAGTATTTTATTTATTACTTTGAAAATTACATTGCTTCTATTTATTGATAAAAGAATTAAAGGTGTGTCTTAAATGTCTTCAAGAAAAAAAAAAGGAAGACAAAAGTATATAAATATAATTAGAATAATGCTATATTTTTTTTTATAAAGAAAAGTTTAGATTAGGGGAGGTACATCCTATGTAGAGCTAGGGTATACCACCAATCTCAACAAAGAATTACGATGGAATTTACAGATTGTCCACCAAAGAGGGTTCCCCAAGATTCGAATCCAAGCCACGCCTAGCGTGGACGGAAGGCTGAATCAGGTGTGCCAACCCTCATTGACCGAATAATGCTATATTTGCACTATAAAATCAACTACCAAAATTGAACCGTAATATTAAAATTTTTTAACAGTACGATCCCTTAAAATTGAAAATTTAAGACAAATTGAGGGACAATATTGGCCTAAAATTTCAATCTTGAAATATCATGTTGTCACTTTCATACTTTGGAGGAATCTTGTGATCATTTTTCGTATCTTGATTACTGTTAATGCGTTGATTAACCTATGTTATTTTATTTCTTAGACTTGTTAATCCTAATTAATTTAAGTTTAAAATTAAATAAATAAGAAACGTACTTAAAAATCACAATGCATGGCAATGGGTGATTGATAAATCAAAAGTATTTCATAAGTTTTCAGAGATTTATTTAGTTGTAAGTTATAACATAGTGGACTAGTGGTCGGAGTCTCAGAGATTCAGTTAAAAATTAAAAACAGCGCTTCAAAGAGTAAAGCCCTAGCTAGTAAGCTCCGATGGAGTCTGAACCACACACCACGGTGGGTTCCTCACTTTTCTTCGTTCTCCGTCGCGCGTGTTCTCTTCTGTTTCAAATTTCAATATCTCTTTCGTTTTCTTCTCCGAAGTTCTCTTGATTTCACTTTTCCCCGTTTTTTCATTGCATTAGGAGGAGCAAGAAGAAGGAGCAGAGCATCTCTTCAGACGATTGCAGGATTTCCCTGATGATCCATCGCTGCATTTTGACATTGTGCGCATTCCTTCTTGATTTGATTTCCCATGTACGTGCATTTGTGAGTTATCATAAATTTTTAATGATAAATTACGTGATGAATGATGATGATTCAGGGTCTATTCTTATGGAAAAAAGGAGGTGAAGAATCGAAGGAGAAAGCGGCTGAACATTTTATCATATCGGCTAAATTGAACCCTAAGAATGGAGAATCATTCAAATATCTGGGTCACTATTATGGTCGCGTCTCGCATGATACTCAGAGAGCCCTTAAGTGTTACCAACGAGCTGTTGCTCTCAATCCTGAAGATTCCGATTCTGGGGTAAGCCTAGTAGTTTCTGAAATGTTCATTTTCAATGTTATGAACGCGATATTTTTGCTTTTGTTTCGCATAATTTTTTTATTTTTATTTGTTTTTATCAGGAAGCTCTGTGCAATTTACTTGACCAAGAAGGAAAGGATAGTTTAGAGATAGCGGTATGCCGTGAAGCTTCTGAGAAGTCACCAAGGGCTTTCTGGGCTTTTCGCAGATTGGGTTTTCTTCAGGTTTCTTCTTTTGATTTCTCTTGCTTTCTGATTTAATATTTATCAGGGCAGAATCACTGTTCTATGTGCTTTGTGTAGATTGCACTTTTTCATGCACTGAAATAATGGTAATTTTTCTTAGGTTGATTATGATTGACAGTTTTTGAATGATTTATAATAGAGTAGAGTTGAAAGCTAGAACCCCATTATTTGGGAGTTTTATACTGATGGAGTTTAGGGAAAACAGTCAAGCACTACCTATTTAAAGCCATTATAATTTGTAACAAAGTGTAGTGAAATGTAAACATAATTTGATTTCTAACCATTCAAAATTCGAACCATTGTCAAGAAAATAATTTCAATGTTACAGAGAGTAGGATAGTGCAATGGATGTAAGAATACACTAGGCAGAATAGAATTTTGAATGAATGTATTAGAGAGAGTCAGGGTAGCATTTGTTGAATGAATGTATTAGAGAGAGTCAGGGCAGAATCACCAGTTCATCATCTTTCCATCTTCGTTGATTCTAAGTCTGTCACCATGAAGGTTGATTCCACCATGCCATCGCCATGAAGGCAGAAGCTATTGCCATGGCTACTGTCTGCAGCTGTGAAATTTCTTGGTTTATGACTGTGGCTGTTATTAATTTGTTTTTTGGTTAATAGCTGAGTGTGGATATATTCGGTGCCATGCCATTCTTAATTTTTTAGTTATTGTTTTCATGAGGCAACCTGTTTAATCCACCAACCCTAGTGGGTTGAGCCACATTGGGATATTTTGGGTCATTGATAAAGTGAGCATGGCCCATATTATTGGTACTGATTCCCAATCCTTATCCATATCAATGTTTCTTGAACTGCTACATCTGACCATATCGGAATCTTGCTTGAATTACATTGTGTTGACACCTGCCAATGCCATTTATTAATATTTACTCATAACTGAACAGGTTCATCAAAAGAAATGGTCTGAAGCTGTTCAGAGTCTCCAACATGCCATACGAGGCTATCCTACATGTGCTGATCTGTGGGAAGTAATTCCACATCTCTTTCCTTCTATTGGATTTCCATTTTTACGGTTTTTTCTTAATGCATATGTAAAATTTGTTTAGGCTTTGGGCCTTGCTTATCAGCGACTGGGTCGGTTTACTGCTGCCATAAAGGTATCTCTCTGCTTCGTTTGCTTTTTATCTTATCGGTGACTAACCCCTTAACCACCTATTACTTATGAATTTTCCATCAGTCTTATGGCCGTGCCATCGAGTTGGATGATACTATGGTCTTTGCTTTGGTTGAAAGTGGAAATATCTCTTTGACACTTGGTTCATTCAGGAAGGTACACTTCCCTAATAACTAGATGATATTTTCATATATCTTTTTGCCCATAATTCTTGTTCCGAATGGGTCAATTTCTTTCCTCCATCTGTTTTTCTTTGGTTTGTTGCAATGTTCGTTGTTTATATGGTTGGGAGGGTGTGTTCATTCTGCCTTTTTTTCTATTACTTGATTGATGTCATTGATAGATCATGTTGATTGGAATTTGGATGATTCCAAAGAATGTCACGTAAACACTAGTGTATCTTGACTACGGCTAGTTAGAAATTTGGGTGGAGCTTTATTTACTTAAGTATTTTAAATTAGGTAGTAGCTACTAAAGATGGAAAAGGGAGGACACGCTGTAATGCACAAGAGGAGAGGAGCACTTTTGATTTTGCATTATATGGAAGTTTGAATTTATATTCTTGCCCACTGGAGCACTTTTATTCCCTTGGTTATGGCATGACTATGTCTAGTTTTCTGTATTTTTATCAAATAGGAGCCAGTAACAAAAGCAGAAGAGCGCATAGATTATTCTGATTGCTTATGAATCCATTTGTGAAATTCTGAAAGTTGTTGGACTAGTGTTCAGTCAGTTCTTTCTATGCATTACTGATAGGCTTAAAATTTTCTTGTGGCCTCTTTCTATATGAAGGGAGTTGAACAATTTCGACAAGCTCTGGAGATTTCACCAAATTGTGTTCCTGCACAATATGGACTTGCTTTGGGGCTCCTTGGTTTGGCAAAGGATTGCATTTACTTGGGAGCATATCAGTGGGGGGCTTCATTGTTAGAGGTTTGTTCTCTTTGAAATTTTGTTTTGATGTTGATAAATTTCATGTTGCTCCTTGTTAAGTTAAAAACTTCCATTTTGGCAAATTTAGGAACATCATTGAACTGACTGCAGGAAGCATCTGAGGTTGCAAGGGCAAGTGCTTATTTTGTTAGGAATGTCTCGTGTATATGGAAACTACATGCTGATATTCAGGTATCCTTTGCTTTGTGAGACTTTAAAGGTTTTCATTGTTTTCCGAATTTTCTTTTTCTAGGTATCATTTACTGTATTAAATGGTCTATAAGTTGTTGCACGTGACGTTGGTATCATGACATGGATTTTTCTTCTCTGGTATTGTATTATTTAATAATATTTTATTTTTTTGTCTGGTAGCTTGCATTTGCAAGATGTTATCCTTGGACTGAAGAGGTCCAAGAATTGGAATCTAATAAGGAAGCTTTCAGTGCTTCCATCATTTCTTGGAGGAGGACCTGCCTTTTAGCTGCAAGACTTGCTAGGTTATCGTACCAACGAGCCTTGCACTTGTCTCCATGGCAAGCAAACACTTATGCTGACATTGCAGTAGCATCAGATCTTATCACTTCATTGGACGAAAATTACCAACAAAACACAAATGATTGGTATGATCTAGGTAGTCTGATTGCTTTTAACAATATTTTTGACTTGTTTGCTTCCCTAAACTTGATTGTTTTAGCAGGCAGCTGCCAGAGAAAATGTCTCTGGGGGCCTTGCTGCTGGAGGGTCATAATTTTGAGTTCTGGGTGACATTGGGATGTTTGTCTGATCATAATGCATTGAATCAACATGCTCTAATCAGAGGGTTGCAATTGAATCTATCTCTAGCTGTTGCTTGGGGATATCTTGGGAAGGTACTTTCAAGTTTCATGAATATAAAGTGAAAATCCAACTTGATAGTTACTCATTTTTACTATTTCTTCTTCTTGTTTATATATATGTAATGGTTGCTGTAGTTTTTTTTTTTTTTTTTAACATTTAAATATTGGTTGTTCTTGTCAACTTGTATTTTTTGGGTACGTTGACTGCCAGACAAAAGAAGGAAACTGAAGAAACTAAATAGTTAGTTTATATGGGTATGTTGATGTTAGAATATATGAATTAGCAATCACATAGGAGATAGCATGATTTTGGCATAGGAGATAGCTTAATTTCATTGTTAGACATGTAAACAGTAGTTAAGTTTGTAGTTAATATGTCATTTCAAGTATTAGGTATTTGTACCTCTTATGTTGATTGAAATCTCTTGAACATCGTAGTTGTTACCAACCAATAATTAGTGAAAAGGGGAGTTATTGATTGTACATTTTAGTGGACGGATGCGATTATCATTCGTGTGCAAGGTGGTTTACTTTTCAGAAATTGCAGTGAAAGTCACAGTTAGCCGTGGCAGAGTTAGCTGTGCCCGAATTAATAGTGGCAGACAGAATTAACCATGGCAGAGTTAGCTGTGATAGACAGAATTAGCCGTGGCAGAATTAGTTATGGCGGAACCAGTCTACAGAAGTTATTGGAGTATCCAATTATGGAGAAGTTATTTTAAGTGTGACCTTAGGAAGTTATTTTAGAAAATAAATACCTACTCTTATTCCTCTTTATTTATATGCCATGGAAACAGATTGTAAAGGCATCCCACATCATGACAACTCTTGTTAAAACTTTACCTTTCCTTTTATCTTTTAGTAGTTTAGCTTATGTTGTAGTTGTCGTTCATCCAACTTTGCTGTGGTGCTTTCTCATCATAATTATAAGATTATTTTGGGTTTGTCCTCTGTCTCTGTTCCCAATACCAGTGGTGAAACATTGTCTCATACCAGTTACTGCCAATGGTCAAACATTGTCTCATACTAGTTTCTTATCCACATGGAAAATTTGTTATTGGCTGTTATGTGAAGGTTGAGCCCCTTCTGGTTCATTGATCCATTGCCAGCTTAGTTTGTGGCTAAATTCTATGCCACCTAGATTCATGCCTTGATTATGGTGACATTTTCCCCCAATGGCCAAATTGACCACATTCATTTTGTTTCTTGTCATGACCAGGGGCAGATGCACGTTATATACTGTGGGGGCACATGCCCTCACTAACATTTGAAATACTTTTACCAATATATATTAAAAATTAATTTTCCCCATAGTATAATTAACTTGCCTCCTTGTTAATATATTTTAAATGTCTAAATATATATTAGATGAAACTTATTGTTATGATATTTATGTATTATATTTGTCCCCATAGCTTAAACTTTCTGGATCCGCCACTGGCCATGACTTTAGTTCATTATTGGCCTCTTTATCAACTTGATATAAAGAATTCTTTGCTTTGTTGAAGTTTATGTAAGGATGTCCATATGGAGCAACCACCTAGTTTTGTTGCTCACAGGAAGACTGACCTAGTTTTATTCCTCTCAATACATCTATCTTATTGTGTATGTAGATGGTATTATCACTGGCAGTAGTGAATTTGTTGGTAATGGCATTGGAATTAGCTTAAGTTTATTATTGTACCATTGTAATTAAGTTTGTAGCTAACATCTTATGTGTATATACTTGTATGTTGAATGAAATTTATTAATTGTTGTAGTTATTTCCTTATTTTCAAGTCTTGTCATGGTAATCACTGCAACTTTGGGGTTTTTTTGTGAGTTTGGCTTTTGGAGGAGTGGAGGGCTTGTAGTGTTAAATCTTAAATCTTACACTAGAAGTCTTCCCCTCTCCTCTCTTCCCCTCCAAAATCCAAACTCACAAACTATCCCTTTGGTACATGTGATGCTAAGCAATATATGAAAGACCTTGGGAAATTCTTTGTGCAAAATTTTCAACTGCTATAAGATTGTCTATTTTTCTTTTTCAGCTGTATTGTAAAGTGGGTGAAAAGCAATTGGCAAGGCTAGTGTTTGATCGTGCTAGAAGTATTGACCCTGGTCTTGCTTTGCCATGGGCAAGCATGTCAGCTGAGTGTTGCACGAGGTATAATATTTTCAATTTTTTGCCATTTTTCATCTATGTCAAGTAGTTTATTGGTATTCTAAATACTTGCTGTTTTTGTAATGTAGGGAGCCTACACCTGATGAGGCGTTTGAGAGCTGTTTGCGAGCTGTGCAGATTATGCCTGTAATATTCTAATTTCTGTCACTTCACTTTGATTGTGCTGGGTTTTGTGTTATTACTGTCACACTGTTGGGACTCTGTATTTATCATCAGTGTGCATTTGTTGTTTGGGGGAACTGGTATCAGGGTTGTCATTGGTGTCCGGTCCTGAGGTGTCACTTGTTTTATAGCTTTTATTCGACACATTATTTAGCCAAATTTTTTTCACCTGTGAATATTTCTTGATGCTCTGTTTAAATTTTTCTTATTTTCTTTTTAATATTTGTTGGTTATCACTTTGCAGTTAGCTGAATTCCAGATTGGGCTCACTAAGCTTGCTATGCTGAGTGGCCATCTTTCATCTTCACAGGTTAGATTTTATGGTAGATTGGGGTAATTTGCTGTGGTGATTACTCATTTTCACTAGTAAAATAAAAAAGAACAGGATAGTAGCTGAAAAACTTCAGATAAATTCTCATTCAAGATAAGTAAATATGTGCATGCTAAGGCTGTATTTATTTGTCACAGGTTTTTGGAGCTATTCAGCAGGCTGTGCAGCGTTCTCCTCAGTACCCTGAATCCCATAATTTGCATGGTCTGGTTTGTGAGGCTCGAAAAGATTATAAGTCCGCTGCTGCTTGTTATAGGATAGCTCGTCATGCAATTACAATTGGCTCATGGAGTATTAAGAACTCACAAATCAAAGATGTATCAATCAATTTAGCAAGATCACTTTGTAAGGTGCATATACCAGGAATGAACACCAGTCTTTTGTTTCCCCCCCCCCCCCCAAATCATTCAATGATGTTCAATAACTCATACTATTTGAGACAGGCAGGGAATGCTGCTGATGCTTTACAGGAATGTGAAAATTTGAAGAAAGAAGGTTCGTCTCAGATTTTAGTTTTACATTTAACCTCTTCAGAGTTTTTCAATTCTTTTATTTTATTTCAAAATTTAAAGATTTATTGTTGAGATTAAATATTAAATCACTCAATTACAAAAATCATTCTTGTTCACTATAACCATACTACTTTTCTTCTGTTGATGATTCCTAAGAATGAATTCTGATGTAATTGAAAAGGTGTATATTCATGTGAACTGCCACTTGTAAGCAGCATATTGATTAGTTCATGCTTTGCTTTGTGTTTATGACTGGGAACTTTTGTGAAGGATATTGTGATTGTTTGTACCGTGAAATATTGTTGAACTTCTCTTGTCTGTTAACAACGTTGTATGATATATTTTTTTAAGGAGCGCTTGACATTGAAGGTTTACAAGTATATGCTTTCTCATTGTGGCAACTTGGTGAAAATGACTTGGCACTCTCTATTGCAAGAAGTCTTGCAGCAAGTCTTTCTTCTATGGAAAAGTCCGCCATGGCAAGCTCTATTTGTTTCATCTTGAGATTTTTGTACCACATTTGTGGACTGGATGAAGTCATAAGTAGCATTGTTAAAATGCCAAAGGAGCTACTTCAAAGTTCAGAAGTTAGTTTTGTAATGTCAGCCATCAATGCTCTTGATGTACAGAATCGTCTTGGACCTGTAATCTCAAGTGGCCAATATTTTCTCAAATATCATGACGAAATTGCCAGGATGCACTTTCTAGTAGCACTTGGTAAACTGGTATCTTTCAAGCCTCTTAATTTTTCATCCCTTCTTTTCCCCCATTCCCCAAAAATGTGTTGCATGAGGATTAATGGAAAAATGTTATGATTTGACAGGTGAAGAATGGGTCTGATTGCTTCCTTGAAGTTCATAGTGGAGTTGCCTATCTCAGAAAAGTTCTGCACATGTTCCCTAACTGTAACGTGATAAGGTAGGCTCTTTTTGTGACTAGACTAGCACACTAACAGTATTTTGATTTGACAGGTTTCTTAGTCTTAGATAATCATTTTGTCCCTGAAGTTGTACTTGATTTATAATTTTGACCATATACTCTTATCCCTGCCAATTGTGTGTTTTTAGTGCCTTCAATCTTTTAGTTAGTTTTTGCCACCCTGTGTTATAAGTGCTCTGCTACCGGTGTGCATGGATCTGATTTTGGAGAAAAAAACCAAACCAAAACCAATCAGAACCAGTTTTTTGGTTTAAAATCCACACAACACAAGACTCAAAAGGCTTGAATTGATTTTGAACTGGTTTTGAATAAAGTGATCTGGTTTTGAATCAGTATTAATATAAAAAACTTGTTTAAAAGTGATGGAAAAAAAACTGTTATTCAGAGGGGTGTGATTTGCATAGAAGAGTGGGAGAGGAAGTGAATAACTTATAGTGAAATGGATATGGTTTAGAGCATATTGGTTAATCTGTATGACTGTATTATTGTAATTAGGTTTAGGGTGAATACTATGGGGCAACACATTGTGGTGCCACAATGTGATTTGTAAAGGAATAACAGCTTTGAAAGGCTGCAGATTGTTTGAGTTGTATATAACAATACTATATCCTAGGCTTCTTTTGGGAGAATTGTGGATTTACACTATGGACTTGCATCTATTTCTACTTACTAAATTTAGAGGTTTTGGTTCCCTTGGAGAGGCAAAAATCTTGTATCCACCCTCAGTTTTCTGTGCTTTGGTGTATATGGTAGAATAGGAAAGGAATTCTTAAATTTAAATGATTCCTTTTGAACAACAAACTTTATGTGGGATAGTATTAGTTCTCTGACATTCCTATGGTGATATGCTTGTGGTTTATTTAATGGTGTTGCTTTGCGAATTTTCAAAGGAATTGGCATGCCTTATTGCTCAGTTGATCCTTCTAGTATTTATTTGTTATTTTTGTATCATTGTGAAGATATTTTATTCTCTTTTACGCAATTTTCTTCCTTTCTTGTATAGTTCCTCTTTCCATCGGAAAAAAAGGACTATGCGGTAGAAAGGAAGATAACAATTAACTCTTCAATAAGCGTTTGTAAATAAGTCTTGTTGGTGGCAATTCTTTTCCTTATATATTTTAAATCTTGCAGCATATCCGATCTAACAAGCTTTCTATGGGGTTTGCTAACATATTTTTTGTTGCACATTTTTCTTGGAACCAGAAACCTTCTTGGCTATCTCTTGCTATCCAGTCAAGACTTGCAAAATTGCAATGTGGCAACAAGATGTTGTAAACTGGACCATCTTGATCTTTCTGATCAAGAAAGTTTCAAATCAGCTTCTGATATTCACGGTGCTGCCACAGTTGCTTGCTATTCCACTGGCCATGGCAATCCAAAGTTTACATTTCCAACATGTACGAAGCAGTGTTCTAGTCATCCTGGGGCTATCAGATACCTGCAGAAGTATTGACTTTGTTTTCCTTTTATTTTCTTTGTGTTCCAGTAATTGCCCTAGAAATTTGATCCTATCATGTTTTTAAAAATGTTTCCAAATATGGATCTGCATATATTACTGCATGATCAACTGTTCTTTTTTCAGGCAAAATATATTTTTCTTTGTGATCAAATTCTGAGTACAACTATTGCAAACTTTTCTATTTTTGAGAATATATCAGAGTTCACCTCCAGTGGCTGTTTTAAGATATGTAAATATCATTATCTATAGGATAAGAATAACCTTCTCTCCCAAAACTTGCAGATACTTTCATCAGAACCCATGGAATCATGATGCTCGGTACTTGCTTATTCTTAACTATCTCCAGCGGGCACGCGAAGAGAGATTCCCTCATCAACTGTGTGTTATACTAAATCGTCTAATTGATGTTGCACTTTCAAATGAACTTTATTGCAAGAAAGAAATGTTTTGTCAATATAGACACTTCCAACTTCTACTATGTGCTTCTGAGATCAGTTTACAATGTGGGAATCACGTCAGTTCTATCACCCATGCCAATAAGGCCTCGGAACTTGTGCTTCCTGATGATTATTTATTCTTTGCACACCTACTATTGTGCCGTGGTTATGCAATAAAAGGTGATCATTCAAATTTCAAGAAACAGTATATACGATGCTTGGAGCTGGGGACAAATTTCCATATTGGATGGATCTCTCTCAAACTTGTACAATGTCATTATGAGCTAGAAATAGATCCAAATGTGATTGATTTGAAATTTGAAGAATGTGTTAAAAAAAGTGGTGGAAATTCATGGATTATGTGGGTTGCTGTATATAACCTTGTTAGAGGTTTGGTTTCCTTTCAGAAGAATGATTTAGTCTCAGCTGAAGAGTTCATGGAACAGGCTTGTTCGATAGCAGGTTTTGAGAGCTGTTTTTCTCTATGTCACGGTATGTATTCGTTATTTGTTTCAGTGTGAGTATTTAGCTTACCCTTGTATAATTTACATTATTTCCACACTAGCGTCTTGTCGGGCACTTCGTGCCCGTCAAGCCGCATTCTTATTTTTTGTCGAGTCATATTATTTGTTTTTTAAATTTTTTGAGGTAGTTATCTTTTATATTTATTTTATTTTTGTAATTTTTTAATTTAATTTTAAAATTCAAAAAATAACTACCCAAATGAGTGTGGACACCAAAAGGGTAGTTATTTTTTGTATTCTCTTTATATATAGTATAGATATATAGTATAGATTATATTTTGTTCATTCGTAAACAATTATTTCTTCATTGTATCTCGGTATCACTTGGATTACTTTAGTAATTGCCTAGAGGTTGGCACCAAATTGCACCAGGAGTGTTTAAGTTGGTATAGGAAAAGATGAAATGGTACAAACAGTTCTTTCTCTGGAATCTGGATCCTTTTTTCTTCTCGTCTCTTTTGACGGTTCATTGCAATGAAATTTCAGGTTAGTACCCATCTGATCATATTGGTTTTATGCAGGTGCTATCAGCATGGAGCTTGCCAAGCAGTGCGAGGATCATCGGTACCTATCACAGGCTGTTAACAGTGTTACCAAACTTCGGGAGTTTTCGCCGATTCAATTACCTCTTGCTTCCATACTGGTTGCTCAAGTAGAAGGAAGCCTTGGTTCTAAGGAAAAATGGGTACAAAATCTTCGCCTTGAATGGTATAATTGGCCATCAGGTTGGATTCCTTTCTTCGTCTGAAATTTCAAGTTGTGACGATTGAATTACAGGAGAAATGAATATCTTACAGTTTCTGTTACCACATTCCATCAAAGATTTTCATTTTCTTAGATAATTAAGTGATAGTGAGTGAAATTTGCTGGATTTTTTGGCTTAACTTGTTCAAATTTGTCAAAACTGCTACCTAATATTGAGGTTAAGTTGGATTGATCTGTGATTTAGTAGTTGATCCATAGCCAATTGATAGAGTCTCGTGCAATATTTGGTATTGGAATTTTTTTAATTTTTAATATTTTTTTTTGTTTTCCAGAAATGAGGCCAGCAGAGCTTTACTTTCAAATGCATTTGCTTGCAAGACAGTTGAAAGTTGGAACCAACACTACATCTAGCATAGAGTCTTCTCAGAGTCCTTGGAGATGGGTAATTCAGGCAATTCACATGAACCCTTCTTGCATGAGATATTGGAGGGTTTTGCAGAATCTTATGGAACAGATTTAAATTTGTGTACCATCTCGTGTCCACACTCTATTCAATTGAGAATTTTCTGCATGCATTTATTTGCGTGGACATTTCATGTTGTATTGTTTCTGTATTTCTTAATTTCTGTGGATTTTGACTGATGCACATTCCAATGTTTATATGGTACCCGTTTTCATGGATTGAAAGAAAAAGGTTCAATATAGTTTTTCCAGGCATCAAATCAAGCTAACTAATTTCTGATTAGATCTAAAAGTTAACATCCTGATTCAGTCTGAAAAAGACGAGTTTCATGAACCCGATCGACCTGGGAGAAATTCGAATGACATAACCTGCGTGGTTGGATTATAATACTATGTGACCTTCCAAAAATTTCTATTCAATTTGGTGAGAGCGGGAAAAAGGACTGATGTAGCCTAAAAGTAATATTTGTGTTTGGTCTGCAAATTCTTGAGAATGAAAATTTATTCATATCTTTTATAATGAAAAACATTTATTTTTTATTCCTACTTGTCAAGTGAAAATACTAGATTTTTATAGAAAGAAAATGTTAGGACATTCTCAGGACTATTGGTAGTGTTTGTTTTGAATGATTCTGAGGTCAGAGTCATGGAGTTAATCTTACAAGAGTTACAGTCACATTGATTTTAAAATTGATTTCAAATATTCTCACATATTTGTATTTCTTTTTCAGCATACGGTGACTGTCTTCTTACACAATGACTTTAAAATTTAAATGAACAAAAAATTGATAGTTTTATTTACTGTGACTTTGTTTCTATCTGGATTGTGACTCTCGTACTAAATATTTCACAGAATTAGTTTTTTATTGACTCTTCCATATGCCTTGGTGAGTGTGGTACGAGTACGATAGTTATCTTCTTCTCACCCTCTGATTTTTTTCTTGTTTGTTTGTTTATGAATCCTTCAACCATTCATTCACCTATGATGTCCACTAAACACGTGTCTTCGTACCTATAACTTGATAAAATGTTCGAACTGGTTGAGTTGAGTTGTAAACGATTCAATTTATCAGGTGACAGCGACTTGAAAGGCACTAATTAAGTCGTATTTTTCATTTTCTTGAAATTTTTTTAATTAATGATAATTTTTAACTCAATCTCATTTGTATTAACTTTTTGTAATAAATAGTATGAGATTGTTACTTTATTAATTAGAATGTAAATTGATTGAGTCTGTGAGATGTTTTAAAGTTACTGTGGTTGTTTAACTTCTTTTATGTGGTCGTTTTTTAAGCGTTTGTTATATAAGATGTTTGTTTGGACACTTTCAATATTTAGATAGTAATATCATTATGTGGCACCGTCTGATTGGGGATAATAAGTGATAACTAGATGCTAACATAGATGGTACAACTAATCAAAATGTGTCACATAATAATATATATGGATACTATCTAATTATTGAAAGTCTCCAAACAAACACTTACCTTCTTATAATAACATGTAATAAGATATTCGAGTAAAATTAATAGCATAAAAAATAAGAATGTCTTTAAAATAAGAATGTTATTTATCCAAACGCCTAAAAAAATAAGAAGGTTATTTATCCAAAAATAAGAATATGTCTTTTTTTTCTTTGGCGTGGAGGACGAAGAATGTTATTTATTTAAATTTTTTCTGGTTGTCTATTAAGAAAAACTGAAAAATTATTGTTGATCGTATTAATTAATACATATATATATATATAAAATCTGGACAATAAAAAATAATTAAAACAGTATGTTATAATATCTATTTCTTTATAACATGTTATACATAATATCGTGGGTTTGGACAACATTACTTATGATTTTTTTAAATTTTATATAGTTATTATATACATATTTATTTAGATTAATTTTGTGTAATTTTCAACTTTTTAAAAAGTTATTTTAAGAGTTTATTAGGAAGTTAAAATATTTAATTTCTCAAAAAGGTTTTTGCACAACTTTCTAAAAATTAATACTATAAACCAAGATAAACACTTATATTATTTTATCCAAACTCATCCATAATATATGTTCGGCACATTACATAATACTTGTTGTAAATACCGTATTGGCTATTTTGAATATTTCTTTTACAATAATAATCGTTATATAATAGAAATACATCATAACATGTTATATATATGGCATACATTACATTACATATAGTATATAACACATATTGAATATTAGTTAAATGTATTTTTATTCTACAATAAGTATTATTGTTTTTTCATGATACATTCCTTTATACCAACAAGGATTGACACAAGTGGTAAGCGCCTCAGGTTCGAGTCTTGTAAATGGAAAAAATCCTCGCTGGAAGCCTCACCTGCCAATCCCAGGTACGCGATCCGGGGCGATGAATTAGTCGCTCCGGACACCTGAAAAAAAAAAAAAAATGATACATTCCTTTATTTAGTTAATTAGTTAATGGAGAGATATTGTGCTCTCTCTACCAGAAAAGCCTGGGTATTATTTATTTGCAAATTATCGAGTCTGGTTCATATTTTTTGATAGTAATTCACAAGACTGCAAGAAAAGATAGATAGCAGAGTAGAGTAGCTGCTTAGGTTTGGTTTGTTGGCGGCCATGGAAAGAGCAGTCCTTGCTCGTTCTCTATCCTGCACTTCTATGGCCTGCTGCACCAGATACTTGTCCCTCTCCCGCTCTTTCACAACCAGAACCACTAGTCTCTGTAGGAGTACCGCTACAACTGCAACTCCATCTTCTCCTCTTTCTTCTTCCTCCATTCTCTTCGCCTCCTCAACGCCTCCCTCCCTCCGCCGCCGCCGCCACCACTGGAGACTGCCTCCCTCGCTTCACTTCCGCAAACACTTGTCTTCCCTCTCCCCTCGTGCCGTTGCCTCCCCTCCCATTCCATCACCTTCCTCTCCTCAAGGTATACCATCCCATCGAATCTTATCCTAAAGGTTATCGATTCGCAACAGTTTGAATTGCGAATCGTGCGGTTCATTTGGATTGTGTTGGAATCTTTGGATTAATAGCTAGAATCGTGCACGTCTGAGTTTAGGTTCATTTCTTACGCACGTGACCAAAGTCCCAAAGGTGGCGCGGTCGATTAGGGTTCAGGGTTCAGGACATAGTATTTATATTGTAGCTTTTGCTTTTAGATGTAGTACAAAGCTATTGTTTGTAGATAATTTTTTTAAAAAACAAGTGTCAGTGTTCGGTCTTCTAAAATAGATAATGTCGCACACTCATTTATACTGTGACTTTTTGTTTTTCTAAACAGCAAATATCATCATTCTATATGAGTTGCTACTTACTAGAGCTCTAATTAGTACTTAAGATGTTATATTTTTGAGACATTATTTGTTAAGATATCATGTTTTCTCGATCAAACTTGAATTACCTTGACATTAACTTTATCTTATTGGTTTTGTCAATTCTTAGTCTTGTGTATGATATATCATGTATAAAGTAATTTTGTACTATGTTTCTGAATCTTGCGACTCACTTTATGTTGTTTGTTTACAATGGTTTGCTACTTATTTATGACTTTCATGGGGTATACTGTTCTGTTATGTAGAGTTCCCTCATGTAAAGGATGAAGTTGCCCATAAATTGGGGTTTGAGAAAGTTTCTGAGGAATTCATTCCAGAATGCAAATCAAAAGCAGTGCTTTTCAGGCACAAGAAGACAGGGGCTGAGGTCATGTCTGTTTCCAATGACGATGAGAATAAAGTCTTCGGCATTGTCTTCCGCACTCCTCCGTAAGTGCAACGTCCTTCCCCCTGTCTTATATTCTGGACTCTTCAACTGCGACTGTCATTGCCATATTATTTACTCCATTTATTTATGCAGGAAAGATTCCACTGGTATCCCTCACATTTTGGAGCATAGTGTACTATGTGGGTCAAGAAAATATCCTTTGAAAGAACCATTTGTTGAACTATTGAAAGGAAGCTTGCACACTTTCCTCAATGCATTCACATATCCTGATAGGACATGTTACCCAGTTGCTTCCACCAATACCAAGGTAAGTTAGGTAACCAAGTTTGTGAATTAACACTGAACTTTTACTCTCTCATTCTTGAATTTAATGGTTGGCCTGTCCCTAAATTCTACAAGACTGATATCTTTTTAAACAGGATTTCTATAATTTGGTTGATGTGTACCTGGATGCGGTTTTCTTTCCTAGATGTGTGGATGACTTTCAAACTTTTCAACAGGAGGGTTGGCACTTTGAGCTCAATGATCCTTCTGAAGATATTACTTATAAAGGTTCAGTATAATGTAGCACATATCAATTCCTATTCCTGTAGGGCTTTCAGCATTTCCCATGCATTAATACTTTTCGACTCTGATGCTTCTCATTTATTTGATTGCTTTAGTGCAAAGGTAAAGTTGTTGCCTTGTGACTAACTTGCCATTGGCTCTAATCCTAGAATCAGCCACTCTGTGTGTGGGGGATAAGACTACATATGTCTATCCTCTTTAAACGCCACTAGGAGTGTGGGCCTTATGCATTTAGCTACCCTTTCATACAAGTCAATTGTTTCTAATGATGTCTTATCTGTTCTTTCAGGGGTTGTGTTTAATGAGATGAAGGGTGTCTATTCTCAACCGGATAATATTCTAGGGCGAGCTTCTCAACAGGCTAGTTTTGAAATAGCTTGTCCTTTTTGTTTTCTTTATTTATCTCCATTTTCTATCCCTTTTTGAATTAGAATTTCTTACATGTTATCACTCATCTTCATTAGGAGGATGGAACATGTCAACATTGTTGTTAAATCGTGAATAGTTACCTCGTGTGATTCAAAAACACATAAATAAAATCCTCAAGCCTATGTCATCCCACTCCTAAAAACATCAAGAAAATATTTTAAAACAGCCTATATAAAGTGACTAAGACTGTCTTAGCTCTGAACAAGATCAAAAACAGCCAGTGACATGACGAGAGGAAGATGACCCTCTTACCAACTTTTTGACGAATAGCATAGTGGAACACAAACAACAAAGAGAATGATCCGCTGGTAATGTATTCGACAAAAAGAAAAACGCATGATATGCAAAGAAACAAATCCTGCAACTTGAAAGTGAGACATCACAAAAATCCTTTTATTCATTTTTCCTTAAAAATTTAATCCTTTGCCTCTTCAAACCCTGATGAGTGATGGGAGCTAGTAAAAGGTAAAGAATAATAAGTCCACTGCAACTTCTGATTTAGAAACAGTGTGAACCATTTGATTCAAACCCCTGAATTGTACAATTTTAACAACACTGATGTCAACAGTATCCATGTGTTCCTTAAAGTGGATGGTGATACCAAGGTAATCAAACTCGAGAGTTTAAGCAAACTCGTGGGAGCTCCGTGAACTCGACTCGTAGACTCGAACGAGTTTACGTACCTATTAAAATATGTTTAAAAATTATATTATTAAACATAGAATATAAAGAAAGGTAACATAAAACTATTACATAGAATTGAAAGAAATGTATCATAAGCACATTGCAAATTTATAACTCATAAACACAAATAGTCAATTCAAGTCCAACTAAATCAAATCATATATTAACTTAAATTAACACAGATTAACGTAAGTTAACACAGAACCCGAATGAATAATAATAGAACTAGGATGAACAGAATCAAAACATAATTCAAAATTAACTACCAAAAGAGAATTAGAACCCAGAAATTACAGATGTTATCAATAATCACAATTATTATATATATTGGTGTTAAGATTGATTGCAATTCTTGAGGCTTTCTGAAGAGAGAAGGTGAGGTAGTGTTGAGGAGCTGCCAGAGACAGATGAGGTGAGGCGGCGAGTGAAAGAACCGTGAGGCAGAGGTGAGGCTACGGTAGGTCGGAGGTGAGGTGGCGGGTGACGTTAAGAAGAAACTAGAGTGAGGGACTGAGAAGAGGCTGAAGACATGAATGGTTTCAAAAGCCTAGATTTGTTAAATAAATAGGGGTATAATAGTGATTTTTAGTGTATAATGGTCACTTTAGCATTAAAATTGATGTCGTTTTGGTAATTTTGTGTAGGCATATCAAACTTGTAAATTTTCTCATAAACTCACGAGTTTGACCGAGTTTGCACGAGTCTGCTAGAGTCTACCCGAGTCAACTAAAAAGAGAGTTTACATGCGAGTCAACTCGTTTCTATGGTCTAGAATCGTAAACTCGTAAGAGTCTACGAGTTGACTCGAGAGTTTGATAACAATGGGTGATACTATCAACCTGCTCTATATTTCATTATAATCTCTTTACTATTTGTTCTTAATATTTGATGAGATGATCTTATAAAGATTTTACTTTTACCTGTTGAAATTGCGATTAAATTTTTTCAATTTTTGTTTTTGGAATTAACAAGCTTGTGACACTAGAATCTGAAATCATCACATTCATTAAATTTATTCTGAATATTGTTTGTCAATTTCAAATTTTTATTTTATCCAATTATGAGGTGTTTTGACGTTTTCTTTATAACATTAACTTTTGTGTGTTCATTATTGTTGAATGTAACTTTGGTACAGGCTCTTTTCCCTGATACTACCTATGGCGTTGATAGTGGAGGTGATCCTCAAGTCATTCCCAAGTTGACATTTGAGGAGTTTAAGGTTTGTGTTGCAAATCATGTAGCATCATGCTTGCATCATAAGCGAGATAGCGTTAACATTGTTTGGTATATGTAGCATGATGGGCAGAATCATATGTTTTCTTATGCATTTGTAACTCATGGCCTTTTTATTTCCATTCAGCCTATAGGCTACAATTGATCTCAGTGCTGATGATTAGAGACATTTTACTGCTTGAGTTAAGACAGGTTTCATTTATAACTGAATTGACAGGAATTTCACCGCAAGTATTACCACCCTAGCAATTCGCGAATATGGTTTTATGGAGATGATGATCCAAATGAGCGACTCCGAATCTTGAGTGGTAATAAGATTTTGGTTAACTTGCTCTTTTTAAATGTAAAGACTGGCAATTAGGGACAATGATCTTATTAGTGCTGTTTTATATCCAAGCCCTTACTACTGACTATTTTCATGACTAAAGCCTAAGACCTGACTCACTGTCCGATCCCATTTTACCCATGCTATGGAAAGCATCATTGACATTGGCAGATGATTCTGTTGTCATAAAGGGCCCTTCTGTGTAGTTCTTAGCCAAGCAAGTCAGTATTCAGCAATCTGCTTCATTTACATTGTGCATAATTTTTATGCAGTGCAAGTGGGTGCTGTATAAGTATGCGAAGTCTAGCAGATCTCTCCTACACTCCTTCTCAAAAATAAATAAAAGAACAAAGTTATATGGATAAATTTTGATTTTAGAGGATATTTTATCCTTCTTGCTACTTTCTTTGTTGTGATGATATTTTCTCTTACATGCGCACACAAACATGTCATCCCTTCTTAAATATATTAATATTGCTCATCTGATGCGCTTGAAGCTGAGTTTCCAGTTAAGTGTTATGGGAATTAGCCACTTACTTCCTTTTATCTGTTGTCCAGAGTATTTAGAGAAGTTTGATTCAAGTTCCGCCCCAAATGAATCAAAGATTGAACTACAAAAACTATTTTCAAAGCCAGTACGGATTGTTGAGAAATATCCTGCTAGTGATGGGGATGATCTGAAGAAGAAGCATATGGTCAGCCTTAACTGGTTGCTCTCTGATAAGCCATTAGACTTGGAAACTGAGCTAGCTCTTGGCTTTCTAGATCATCTTCTGTTGGGCACACCTGCATCACCATTGAGGAAAATTTTGCTAGAAAGTGGGCTAGGAGATGCCATTGTTGGTGGTGGTGTTGAAGATGAACTATTACAGCCACAATTTAGCATTGGAATGAAGGGTGTTTCTGAAGATGATATTGATAAGGTAGAAGAACTGGTCATGAGTACACTTAAAAAGTTGGCAGATGAAGGTTTTGATACAAATGCTGTCGAGGCATCTATGAATACAATTGAATTTTCTTTAAGGGAGAACAACACTGGGTCATTTCCTCGTGGCTTGTCACTCATGCTCCGGTCCATTGTAAGTTTTGCCTAATTGTTTGTGCTGTGGAAAATGGGCATCCTCTACTGATTCAGATTTACAATTGTCATGGTTTACATATTGCAGGGTAAATGGATTTATGATATGAATCCCTTTGAGCCACTGAAGTATGAAAAACCTCTTCAAGATCTAAAGTCTAGACTAGTAAAGGAGGGCTCTAAATCTGTTTTTTCTCCTCTAATAGAGAAGTTCATCTTGAACAACCCTCATCGAGTTACTGTGGAAATGCAGGTACTTATTTTCTTCTTTTCCCCTTGAGAGAACCTATGTTTGAGTGCTACACAACTTCCACCACAATGCTGTTTATTGATGAAAATCTTTCCTTTTTTAGCCTGATCCTGAAAAGGCTGCTTATGACGAGGCCACAGAGAAAGAGATCCTGCAGAAAGTTAAAGCTAGTATGACAACAGAAGATCTGGTTGAGTTGACCCGTGCTACTCATGAGCTTCGGCTGAAGCAGGAAACTCCTGATCCACCTGAAGCTTTGAAAGCTGTTCCTAGCCTTTCTCTGCAAGATATTCCGAAAGAACCTATTCGTATTCCCACTGAGGTTATCTTTGCTGTTTCCCATGATTGAGAGCCTTACATTTTCTCCATATGATCTGTAAAGATTTACAAGGACTTGCGTGCTAAATGTAGGTTGGTGATATCAATGGAGTAAAAGTCTTGCGGCATGATCTCTTCACAAATGATGTGCTTTACACAGAAATGGTGTTCAACATGAGTTCGTTGAAGCAGGAGCTTCTTCCCTTGGTCCCATTGTTTTGGTAATTATATAACATCTGAAGGATGTTTTACATTTTGTTTCCGCCCATCTAAAGTTCCTAGTATTTGCTTGCACAATGGTTTCTTGGATACCAAAGTTAACTGATAGCTATATTTTCACTTTCATTGACATGGAGTTTTTCCATTCATTCTCATTAAAACCTAATTTAAGAAGGAGCTGTGGCTGCTATTAGTTTTGTTATCTGAATTCTGTGCTGGATTTATTTCACTTCTCAACATATTCCTCTTTTCTTTCTGCTTTTGTTGTTCTGATTATTCTGTTTATATTAGAAGGATCATCCTTACAAAAAGTTACATCTAGCTCTGTAACTATCCTATGTTATTTTTTTCAGCCAATCATTGTTGGAGATGGGCACAAAGGACTTGACTTTCGTCCAACTAAACCAATTAATTGGGAGAAAAACAGGAGGAATATCAGTTTATCCATTTACATCATCTGTTCGGGGTAAGGAAGATCCATGTAGTCACATGATTGTTCGAGGCAAAGCCATGGCAGGGCGTGCTGAAGACCTTTATGACTTGGTATTTTCATTTGCTTCAAATTCTGTTGTATTAGCCTAAAATTAAATATTTGTATTGTTGTGATGTCAAGTGTAATTTGACACATGCTACTGAACTTTAGGTTTATTCCGTTATTCAAGATGTCCAATTTACAGATCAACAGCGTTTCAAACAATTTGTTTCCCAGAGTAGATCCAGAATGGAGGTAATTATCATATTTTGTTATATCATATGTAAAGTGAGGGCCAAAAGGGTCAATATGCAGAGGAGAACCTCCACATTAATTGTCTATGTTCTGCATTTTCGCCTGTTGTCAGAACCGATTAAGAGGCAGTGGTCATGGAATTGCAGCTGCGAGGATGGATGCTAAATTAAATAATGCAGGCTGGATGTCAGAAATGATGGGTGGTCTCAGGTTGGAATATTTAGATACTATTATGATTTTCTGTGAGGACACATTTCACTATTATCTATTGAAGTTCATGACCATCCTTTCTATTATTCTTATTTGTTTAATAAGGAAATAGAATTATAGTTTCTGTCTTAACTTTTATTTTTCTGGTTTATTCTATTCTAGTTACCTTGAATTCCTCCGAACACTTGAAGAGAGAGTTGATCAAGATTGGGCTGATATCTCATCATCTCTTGAGGAGATTCGCAAATCTGTATTTTCGAAGCAAAACTGCTTGATAAATATCACTGCTGATGAGAAAAACCTCGCAAACACAGAGAAAGTTGTGAAGAAATTTGTTGATATGCTTCCTGCTGTCTCTCCCATTGCTACAACTACTTGGAATGCTAGACTTCCTTTGACAAATGAAGCTATTGTGGTACCTACTCAAGTAAGTTACTTCCTTTTGTTGTCCCTTCTGTGCCTATTATTTATTTCCATCATGCGAGGGTGGATTTTTTACCCTAAATTTTATTTTAATTTTTGTTGGTTGCATGTAATATGTGTTTCTATTGATGAATCGTGGTGTTTCCTTCTATAGGTTAATTATGTTGGAAAAGCAGCCAACATATATGATAGTGGTTATAAGCTTAGTGGGAGTGCATATGTTATTTCCAAATACATTAGCAATACATGGTTATGGGATCGTGTACGTGTAAGCGGTGGAGCATATGGCGGTTTCTGTGATTTCGATACTCATTCAGGTAAGGTTCAACATATATAGGCAGACTCTGTAACATCCCTTCAATCTTAACTTGTTATTTGTCTTTCCAGGAGTGTTCTCCTTCTTATCTTATCGTGATCCTAACTTGCTGAAGACACTTGATGTATATGATGGAACTGGTGACTTCTTGAGAGAACTGGAAATGGATAATGATACTTTGGCAAAAGCCATAATAGGAACCATTGGCGACGTAGACTCCTATCAACTTCCCGATGCAAAAGGATACAGCAGGTATGTATTTATATAATTTATGCTTCTGAAGGTTGTTTTCTAATCTATGGAACTTTGGTTCTTCTGATCTCAATGGAAGAATCTTAACTGAAGACAAACTTGCCCTTAGCTGTATTAACTGCTGAAATATAAGTGAATTCTTCTAAATGGGCAAAATATGGTGCTTTTCTTATTTTAGTTTCAAATTACACTTTTTTTCGTCTACAGTATGTTGCGGTATTTGCTGGGTATCACAGAGGAAGAAAGGCAAAAGAGACGGGAAGAGATATTAGCTACAAGGTAAAGATTCTGGTTGCTGATTAACTCACGTTCTAATCTTCTACTTTCTATAAATCAATAATGTTTGTCGTACAACAGAAATACGTCTAACAAGTATCTAATGTGTGCTATATATGATATAGAATGTGTGCTGTTTGTTTTACTTGTAATACTTTGGTGATATGGTGCTGAAACATCTGTTTTGGACTAAATTTGATTTGATGTTGGGCTTGGAAACCATTGTTTCTTATGGTGTTTTTGTTTCTTGCCCAGTTTGAAGGACTTCAAAGAATTTGTGGAGGCAATGGAAGCAGTGAAGGATAAAGGGGTGGTGGTGGCAGTGGCATCTCCAGAGGACGTAGATGTGGCTAACAAGGAGCGTTTCAACTTCTTTGATGTAAAGAAAGCCCTGTAGATTCTACATTGCACGAGGTGGATATTGTATCTTCCTATAAATACTATAGCTGCTTATAGATTTTGTTATTTATTTCTTATATAATCATTGTTATGGTTGCGGATTCAAAATTATTGCAGCCTTAAACCCCTTCCGAAGTTTGGAAGACGAAATCTAGATGTCTCCCTTTCTGGGGCGATCTTTTTTTTCATGTTTGCCTATATTATTATTACTAGGGTGATGCTAAATGAACAATACATAACTAGTCCAACCAGCCAATAAATGAGATTTTGGGTCATAATTATTCAGCCCATTACAATCTCAATTATTATTTGGGCCAAAACCAAAGTCAAAATAGGCCCATTGGCTGTATGAGCTAGTTTTTCATGGTTCACTTAGCATTATTGTTATTACTATATAATTTTGACAACATAAAATATAGTCTTAGGGTGGATTTGGTATCTCTTAATAGAGATGAATTTGTGCTTTTCAAAAGTATAAGTTAATATTTAATGTTTGGTAAATTAAAAAATTTAGATGTTTGTGTTTTTGGTTTTTAAAAGTTAGGGGTGCTTTTAAAATTATTTATTAATGAAGATATAATGATTTATGTTTATTATAATCATTTAATATTTTAGAAGTAATTTTACTAAACAATAGTATTATTGTAGCTTGTGCTTATTGAAAGTAAATTTTATTTTATCTTACTAGATATATGTGTTACAATTTTTGAAAAGATAAAAAAAAATAAGCAACTTTTAAAAAATAACATCAATACTAAATCATCTTTAATATAGTTGCTGCAGCTTTATATTGATTACGATGTGACAATAAATAGACAATAAACACTACTAATTTTAATACTTCTTAATTACTAGGAAGATTAGAATAGACCCAAATTTAACCTAGGGTGTGGTTGAGTAGGAATGATTTATCATTTTTTATTATTAATTTTGAAGGATTCGATTCTCGTCTGACTAAAAAATTAAATTAGAAGTCCTATTCATTGAGATTTTTACAACTTTACGAGGGAATTAATCATTTTGCTCAGACGATGAATATCCTAATTGTCGGGTAAAAGAACTTGATACAATACAATTATTTTTGGTAAAAAAAAAACAGAATTTTCTCCGAGAGCACAAGTTTATCAGCTCAAATTTTCACATTCGTAAGTTAATGAGTTTCATAAATTGAGAGTTTAATTTCAATTCAATTTCAGTATAAAGTAATTTTACATATATATCTAATTATGAATTAACACATCAGTAAAAGTAACTTAACTACTTATTAATTAAAAAGTTGAGGCATTGTCGGTGTATTATAACTAAACTTTATAAATTAATTATAATTTAAAGGTTTAGTTTATCTACAAGTCTTATAATTTTATCAAAATTTTAATTTAATCCTTACATTTTAAAAGTTTTTGGTTGGAGTTTTATAATTTTTTAAAAAATAAAATTTTCAAGTTTATATACCCATTCTCTGTCAAATTTAATGTAGTATTTTGAGACGAAGTTAGATTTGATGAAATTTTCTTATAAGTTTAACATTTTTATAATAATAAATAGTAAAATACTTCATTACACTAATTCAGGCCTTAAATTCAACTTGACTCAATCCAACATTTATAATTACTCAAATCTAACTTATAACATAACTCAATTTAATATTATATTCAAACTTTATATTGAGAAAATGATAATTTTTATACTAACATAATCTAACATTTGTATTTATTCAATCAAACTTTTCATACTGATAGTTAATTTAGTGTCATTTTTAGTATATACGTAGCATTACTCTAATAAATAAGTTAAGGAATTTGATTGGATTTTTTTAAATATAGAAACTACTTGAAAAATTTTAAAAAAGTATCGGTGTATAACTAATAAGTCGTCAAAACAATCAATATGTTATGCATAATATGTGATATATAATTTGCCCAAGATATAATATATATAGTATGCAAATTATATAATATCCTAATTGTATTGACTATATTTTTATTTTCCATATACTAAATACTCTTTCTTTAAACACAAATGTTCAGGGAACAACAAAAAAACCAGCCAAAACAGCCAACAAAGTTCATTTAACATTTTATGGCCCAAATAGTATTTTAATCATGAGTATATTTTTAATAGGCTGAGTGATTATGGTTCAAATTCCTATTTATTAACTTTTTTGACTGATTTTTTTATTGTATCTCTGAACATCTTCTTTGAATGGTCTTGTGTCAATCAAAATGCATTTTTATGATAACACTATCATCTCTAGACTCTAGTATAGGACTCGGTGGAGAAATTTAAATTTTAAACTTACCAAAGCATATGCATGTTCTCTACTAAGACATGACTGTTCATATAACTCAGTAAAAGTCTTTTCATCTTCCATTCACCGAGACAACCAACTCCCTCGTCTCTGTTTCCTTCATCGCCATGCCCAAATCCAAAGCCAAAGCCAAAGCTGTTGTTCCTAAACCCACTCACAGGGATACCTCTCTAAAGGTTTTCTCACTGCTTCTCTAGCTATCACTTCTCATCTTTTCTTTTTACCAGTTTTTTTTTTCTTTTTTATTATTATTTTATTTTCCCAACGGTGTAGTCTTATGAACTTACAGCGCAAGAGAGTAGTGCCAGCAAAGATGGCAAAGGTTTTTCAAAGAAAGACTGTGAGATTCAACCTAACCCATTCTCAGAACCAAGTGAGTGACCATCACTCTCTGCACTTTATACTTCTAATAAAATGCTCATTTTTCTATATTATTTCTTATTACTCTGCTCTCTATATTATCACATACTCTTTGCAAAGAAAGAGAAGGAAAAAAAATTGTAATAATGTTATTCTGTTACTGTTATCAGCGTTATGAAAAAAATATAGAAAGAGCCGTTTCAGAAACAGGGGAATCGCATACACTAGAATATTTTACATTTGCCTTATAATGTCTCAGACTTACTACTACTTACTTTTTGAATCTTGAACCAACAGGCTATCAAGCGTAATCCAAAAAAAAGGTAGTTAATTTTCTTCCTTTACCAACATAATTTCAAATCACATGATATGTTATATAACGTGCACATAGTATATCATATTGCAAATTATAACATTTGGTGCACAAGATGTGATATATGATATGCATAACATGTAATATATGATGTACACATATAATATATAATGTGCATTATATTATATATATATATATACACACACGGTAATAATCTATGTACAACAGGAATACAATTCAACCACTATCCAATGTGTGTTACACGTAATGTGTGTCATACATGTGTGAAACTGGTTGAGCGAAAACAGGAAATAACACACAAAAAATATATCATAAATGTGTGTCATTGCTAAAATACGTAATCTGTATCATTTCTTTATTTATTGTTAGGTATATTTCTATTGTAAATCAACATAAATACTTGGGGAACAACATTTTTCCAGCCAAAACAGTCAACAAGCCCATTTTAATACTTTTGGTCCAAATAGCATTACTAACCACGTGTATTTTTTTAATGGACCGAGTGATTTAGGTCCAATTTCCTAATTGTTTTGGCTGGTTTTTTGTTGTGCCTCTAGCAATACTTGTAAATCAAACATCTCCCTATATTCACTCACGGTTTTACTTGTGATAGTGCGTGCGAAGCACAGCTTAGAGTTCAACAACGTGCCAAAGAGGTTCAAGCTAACCTGTCTCCTCAATTCCCAAGCCTTCTTAAGTGCATGCTTCCATCTCATGTAACCGGAGGATTTTGGCTTGTATAATCTCCATCGCACTTTAATTCATTTATCCATGCTATTAATTTTGCATTTCTAAATACTGTGATTAATTATAAATAATAATAATATTAATGCCTTAATGGGTGTGTTGTTTAATGGATGGCAGGGTCTTCCTACAAAATTCTGTCAATTGCATTTGCCTAAGGTTGATACTGTTATTGTTTTGGAAGATGAAAGTGGGGAACTATATGAAACCAAATATCTTGCTGCAAAGGTGGGATTAAGTGGTGGATGGAGGGCCTTTTCCATTGCCCATAACTTACTTGTCATGGATGTTCTCATCTTCCACTTGGTCCGCCCTTCCAAATTTAAGGTAAAATTCTTGTTTCATATTCAAAACATGTTTTATTTCTTCACTTTGCTTCTATACATTAATTATATCTATATATATGTATATATGGTCCCCCGGTAAGTATTTGTGTATATCACAACTTGAAGGTGATCCTGTTAAGATTTAATGTTTTGAATGACTCTGTATATGATAATAGCATCTACTGCATGTTAGGAAAACCAAGGAAATATAACGGAGATACAGAATGGGTAACCACAAATCTCTCATAAGATATAAAAATGGATAATAATTTCGCCTAAACCAAATCTCTATATCAAGAGATACAAAGTGGTATCATGACACACTCCAATAAAATCCAAGCAATAAAGTTTGTCGTACAAATACGTCAAATTAGTATTCAATATGTGTTATACATAATACGGGATGTGTGTTATACATACGTGTCCTATACATATAGCACATATTACGTATTATGTATAACACGCATTTAATACTAGTTGGACGTATTTTTATAGTACCAAGCATTATTGAAATCCAAGTTACATATACACCTTAAATGTTTCACAGGTACTAAACCAAATGGTATATACACTTAACTCACAAGATAAGTAATCAAGAACAATTTTTTTTTTTTTCACAAATACAAGAGAACAACACTTCTCTAATAACCAAAAGAGTACTCTAATGAATTTGATATACAATCTATGGAAGGACTAGGACACACTAAACAAATGTTGAGTTCATTTATAATTATAATTAATTATTAGTGAGCTTATCAAGATACAAAACTTAAGAGGTTGTTTGGTTACCGTTTTCATTTTCTGTTTTCTCTGTTTTCAAAATTTTGTGAAGGAAATAATGAAAACAGAGAAAACAATAAAATCTCGTTTTCTATGTTTTCAGTATTTCCTTCACAAAATTTTGAAAACAGAGAAAACAGAAAATGAAAACGGTAACCAAACAGCCTCTAAGTCATTGCTATGATGAAAAACTTCGAAGCATGGAAGAAACTAAAGTTTATTTATAAGCTAATTACTGTCAACAAATCAAGTTCCTTTCGCTCCTTTTAACCAATGCTTGATCAGAAGAAAAAACGGTAGTAATGAAGAAACATATGCATGATGCACTTGTTTTTAAAGTTTATCACTTTATAATATTCTTTTCTTCCATATTTCATTATGATCAATTCTTAGGTGCTCTCATAGCAAGTGTTTTTTCTTATTCCAATGAATTCTAACCACGTGCTTTAAAAAGTAAGAGAGAAAAACAATTTTAAAATATAAATGAGTGGTTAAAAAGGGTAATGTTTATTGTACAACAAAAATACGTTTAATTAGTATTCAACACTTGTTATACATAATATGTAATGTGTGCCATATGTATAGCACACGCACATATAGCACACATACGTATTATGTATAGCACACATTGGATACTAGTTAGATGTATTTTTGTCATACAACAAGTATTACCGGTTAAAAAGTGATAGAGAATAAAAAATGACCTGCTCTCTAGCACCTAACAACTTCTCTTTTATTATGTGCACGTGCAGGTGTACATTATAAGATCTCAGGGGTTAGATGAAGTGGATGGTGCTCTTAGCCTTCTCAAGTTAGAGAATGGCAGAAAAGAAAAGAAGGATTATAAAGTTCATCAAGTGGATGATACTCTTGGTAATTAATTAAGTTTAACTACAAGTTAAGTTAATGGAATACAGAGAAAATCATGTTTGATTTTATTTTGTTGTTTCATTTTATTTTGTTGTTTCATTTTTCAGACTACTCTGCTGTTACAGGTGAAGAAGGAAATGATGCAGAGAACAATTGCAAGACTATATTTAGTGATGTTAACATGAACATACCTCAACCTGAAGCTAATGATGGAATCAGATTTGCGGAATCTGAAATCAGTTTCAAAGAAGTAACAGGAATTGAGAATTTCAGCATTCAGGTGAATGGTTTGGTTATAGATTCAGAATTCTCGAAACACATTCGAGGCAAGTATTACAAGCTGTGTTGGAGCCAGAAATCGTTTCTTCATGAGCATCTGATTGAGGATCTGAACTGTAAATTAGTGGCTGGGATAATCTGTGAGACTATCAATATAGCTGATGGGATTAGAGCCAGCAAGTTTGGTAGCGAATCTGAGGAGAGTTTTGTGTTATGGGACAAAACTTTGAATGCCTTTGAGGGTATGGGCATGAAGGTCAGGTTCTTGATTAATCGGCTACACCAGCTCATGAAATTGAACAAGAATCAGAGGCTGGAGGCTCTGTTTCATGACCTCGCTAATGCTCCTTGGTGACAATTAAGAATTTAAGATCCATACATGCCACTCGCTATGTAAGAAATTGGATGGAAGAGTGGATATATATAATGTAATGATAAAGATGAATATTGTATAAATATTATATAATTTTTTATTGTACGTATAAGTCATAACATTCTTCTAATAGTATTAGCTTTATGTGATATATATATTTATTTTGACTTTGGAAACTAGAAAACACTTTTTGTCTTTTTAATGGGTGATTGAAATATAACCATATTTTGATATTTTGGTTAGCGAAAAATCTTACTGCACAAAAAAAAATCAGTAAAAAAAAATCAATTGATTGTGCATAATATGTACAATATATATTATATATTATACATATCATATATGATATATTGTGCACAACATATGTCACATGTTGCAACATTATTTTTCTTTATAACATATGATATTGTTGTGCATAATATGTGATATATGTTGTGTGCAACATGTAATATATGTTGTGCACATTACATGATACTTGTTGTGCATAACATATTTATTGTTTTGACTGTTTTTTATTGTACATATAACAATGTTTTTTTGTTGTACTATATTATATTGAGTAATGATACGTATATATTTTAAAATTAATATCATAGTATGTAATAATTCAACTTTTTAAAATTATTAATCTAATTTTTAAAATGTTAGATTAACCTATAATATTAAAAGTTTAATTATTATATATAATGATCAATTTTAAAAATAAAAAAAATATTTTTCTGTTAATATTTATACCTCATAAAAATGTTCCTCGAAAAACATAAATATATATACAATAATACAATGCATATAAAGACGCGGATCCATCAAATTTTGTTACTATCATCGTTGTATACTCACATGTCTTTTATTTCGAGTCTTGTAAGGTTAACAACACAAAATACCTACAACATATAAAATAATGTATAATGCGAAAATCAAGCACCAAGAATGCAAAACGCGTGTTTTGTATAACCACTCTCACGAACGCACGCGTGTACAGTACGCGCGTAAGCAAACACATTTCAACACATAAAATGAACACATATTTCAATAGCAAACGAACACATTTAATTATAAGAAATAGACATACTTAAGTAGAAAAAATGAACACATTTACTTAAAAAAGCATCTCAACCTCATTAATTTTATCTCTTTACATTATATTATAATGTGTTTAATTAGTTAAGGTATATGTATGTGTTCATTTTGCATTGTATTATGTGTTCAGTTACAGAATAAATATGTGTTCACTTTGCATTGTACTATGTGTTCAGTTGTAGTATATTTATATATGTGTTCACTTTGCATTGTATTATGTGTTTAGTTACAATATAAATATGTTTTCACATTACATTGTATTATATTTATTTGTTCAATTGCAATATATTTGTATATGTGTGTTCATTGTTTCATATATTATGTGTTTATTATGACTTAACTTTAATATATATGCATTCATTTACTAATAATAATTTTATGACCGAAGTATGTGTTCATTTTATGTTGTCATATGTGTTCATTTAATCTTATACAATGTGTTCGTTGTGCAGAATTAGTTCTGATCTGAAAAGAAAAATAATGTTTTTGTTTGAAACTAAAACAACCTGATATAAACAAAGATTGAGTTGTATGATGAAAAGAAATCAATAATCTCATTAGATATCACAATAATCATTGTTAAAAATGAATTTAGTTGATGAACATATGAAATCTAATTCTTCTTCATCATCACTTATGCCATGATTATACAAGTAAGTTGCAGAGAAAAGTTACCAAAAAAAGAAGTTTTTTAAAGGTAAAATGAAACAAAAATAAGAATCATACAAGAAAAAAGAGTGGATATCTTGATTGAGAAAAGAAGAAGAAGAAGAAGAAGAAATAGAGTTTGATGTAAAAGAAAATGAGTATGTTGAGTGAAAGTGAAAAAAATAAAGAACAGGAATAAGGAAGGAAGAGAAGACCAGAAAAAAAAAACCAGAAAAAAGGGGAAGAAAAGAACGAGAAGAAGTGAAAAAATGAGCGCGTAGTTAGAAATAATGGATAACAGTGCAAGATACATTGTATATACGATGTAAGTATTTTACATTGTACAAATAGAATTTCCATTTTATTTCGTTAATACAATGCATATAAGAGATGTTTGAAAATTCGTTACAATTGTTCAATAATTCTTGATTTTCCTTCCAAATATCATTAATCTGATTTTCTTTTTTCTCACTCACTTAAAATTTGAATACACAAACTTTTGAGTTTTAAATTATTGAATACACATATTATAGATGATTGAACGCACAACTTTCTAAAAGTAAAATATAAAACTTAATAATTATTGAAGAAGGTCAATACCATATGAACAAACAAAACAAAATTGAACAACTGAATTTTACTAAATTCAATCTAATTTATCCTATATAATATACATATTGTATTCTTGTTAAAATAGTGGCTATTGTTTATCTATTCCTAATTATATGGTATAAAAGCAGTATTCATCTATTTTCAAAAACTAAAAGTATTCAAGCCAAATTTTTATTATTGAGCTCAATATCTATTCCATTCCCTAATATACTTGAAATTAAAGGGGAAAAAAAGAAAGAAGGATGTATTTGAGTTTATAAACTAAAAGCAAAATAATTAATAATAAGCAGTTGCTTTCATTTTTAAATTCTCTGCCAACCTAGAACACATGTGTCGATCTCTTAGCATTCGAAGATACAAGGACAAATCCATACGAAAAATTGGAACATATTTATTATATATTTTAAAAACTTTTATAGTTATATATTTTAATTGAAAATAATTGTTAACTTATTATATAAAAATATAAAATTATATGATCATAAAAATTTTTAAAGCATGCATTAAATATATTAAAAAAATTAGGTAAGAATTTATCAGCACAAATAATGTTTTGTGGTACGAAATCAAGCTTATACAAACTGTGCAAAATGATAAAAAGAGGAAATTATTTTTTATTTAGCAGTTTACTGTTTACATGATTTTTGCAAATATTCAACAATGATTGATCAAGACAATTTTCGAACCACTTTCGTCAAAATAAATTTAATGTGTACTATATATTTAGCCTACTCTTCTCATACATACTAGTAGCTTCATATTTAATGCTTCTATAATCATTGATCACCGGAGGAGATTTATAAGGAGAATAATTTAATAATGTTACGTGTACAACAGAAATACGTTCAACAAATATTTAATGTGTGCTATACATTATATGAGATGTGTGTTATAGATGCGTGTGCTATACAAATAGCACATATATCATATAATGTATAGCACACGTTAGATACTTGTTTGACGTATTTCTGTTGTACGATAAATATTATTGAGAATAATTTGTATGAACATGGTTTAAATATTTTACTTTTATATATTTACAATCAAAACGAGACTTATAAATTTTGTTCACGATACATTCAATTATTTACGGATCTGGCCAATTTAATTATAAGCATGTATACAAGTAAATGGTTGAAATTGTATTTATTTGAAAAATCATTTGTAACAATCATCAATAATCTAAAAAGTCATATAAAAGATTATCATAATTATCATAATTAAATAATCATATAAAAAAGAAGAGCCCAACTACATATAAATCATTTTTCACATTATATCCGCCACTAGGCCAAAAAAACATATTTGAAGCCACGCGCTAATCTGACTTTTTAATGCACTTAATTAAAATTTTACTTTGCAATCACTATAAATACAGTTCAACTTTTATACGGATATAGTACAATTTTTATATCAAAACAATTTAACATTTTACAAATATTCAATTTCACTGTGATACAATTTAATATTTATAACTACAGAAATCAATATTTATAACTTCTTAATTCAACTTTTATATTGAGACAATATTAACTTTTATATAGAGATAATCCAATATTTAAACTTACTCAATTCAACTTTTATACTAATACAATTCAATATTCACAACTAACACACAATTCAACATTTATAACTACTCAATCTAACTTATATACTAACTCAATCTACCATTTAGAATTATTCAATTCAACTTTTATATTAGGGTAAATTACACTGACCTCCCCTTAGGTTTGATGAAATTACATTCGGTTCCCCTCTATTTTTAAAACATGCAGCTGAAGTCCTTAAGCTTTTTAATAATATACACTGACCTCCCCTAAAAATTGACATGTGAGTGGCACATGGTTATTAATGACATTTTTGTAAATATTGATCCTATTTTATATAATAAAAATACAAAAACATCCTTATAGTACTTTTAAAATTAATTAAATATCACTCCTTCAAAATCCATACCTCCCACTTACCGTAGAAAATAAACAGAACAAATAAACAGAACAGTATAAAACTAGAACAATGAAAATTCATAGTAAAATGGTGGCGAGTTGATGAGGGAACATGAATTAATATGTTCACCGTTGGAAGTATAACCCGATTATTATTAATATATTAAACATTTCAAAAACTGTAAATACAATATATTAGACAATAATATAGTAAATCAAACCAGTTAAGATTTACCACGATCATATTTTAGTCTTAGATCTCACCCCAAAAAATAGAAAAAAAAAAAACAAGTGTAACACCAGATTTGATGGGGAAAAAAGGCTGAGTAATGAGAAAAGTGAGGGAAGAGTGAAGACTAGAAATAGAACAGAAGAAGAATCGAGAAAGGGGAGAGTGAACGGGCGCAGAGTTTTTAATTTTTAGGGTTTTGGGTTAAAAATTAATAGAGATAGTAATGTAATTGCATATTTTTCATTAATTCTAACTTAATATTATTTATTTCTAAATAAGTTAGGGGAGGTAAATGTCAAGTGTTAAAATAGAGGGAAACTGAGTGTAGTTTCAATAAACTTCAGGGGAGGTCATTGTAATTTATCCTTTATATTAATACAAAACAACATTATAATTACTTTATCAACTTTTATATATACATGTACATGATCAAATTAAACATTTATACACACAAAAAATAAGAATAAAAAATAAAAGTACACATAGAGGAAAGAGAATGACGTGCAATGAATAGAGAAAAGAGAAAGAGAGGTGGATGTGTATTTTTTTTTAAAGATTTAAAAAATGTATAAAAATACGTATAAATATATTAGTGACAAATTTTGTCCATTTTAATGTACACGTATCATTTGTGAAAAAAAAAGAGTTTTATGCTATTATTTGAATAATTTTCTTTTTAGTAAAACTTGTTGAATATTTAAATTTTAGAGTGATCCAAAAATTGATACGTGACAAAATTTTTCATTAAATAGATTTACTAAAATAAAAAGATTTTCTAAAACTTAATTACACTTGAACTCTAAATATAAAAATTAATAAATTAATAATAAAGTATTTGTCTGTAATATCAGTCACAGTAATTCTCTTTTTTTTTTCTTTCTTTTATTTTTCTCTTTCTTTTTATATATACTTTACTTTTATACTATTTTTCTTTTAAAAGAAAATTATCACGCTAACTTTTAAAGCATTAATTTCAAGAATTTTTATTTATATAAATGAGATTAATGGTATAAATTAAAGATGCCATTCAAGTATAGATTTTGGAGTGGTTGAGAGCAATTAATAAATAATTAACTAGCCGTCCCATTATTAAAACAAAAAGTTTTACTTTTGAGCTTTATGGTTTACATCTATGATCTATGTCTTCTTCTTTTTTCTTTTTCCTGCAATAGAAAATAAAAACAAAGATTACGGTCTTAAATGAATGGTGCCCCTTAAGTCAGCTTCCGTAAGGTGTCGTAAACCTTGAGGAATCTGATCATATAACGGTGATACAACTATATCTATATTATATATAAAAGAGCATGCACATCAATATATAAATCTATCAATCATTCATCAATTATATTATGTTATTTTGGATCCACCATTTTAAATAAAAACCAAAAAACTTACACATATCTCTCAACCGCCAATTGAAATAATATCTGATGGATACTTGATGGATAAAAATCTGATGTACGTCTATCATTTCTCTAAAAGAAATTGTCGAAAAAGATAGTTATTTATTTTATCTCTAAAAATTTTAAAATAAATAAAAAATTTCCTTTTTTTTTGTCAATTTTATTTTTATCTTTATGTACTGCACTTATATATTATTTATTATGTATTCCACGTTAAAACAAGCATGGAGGAAAATAATGGACAGTTGTTGGCTTGTTGCTGGTGGTTGGCTGTGGAGAGGGAGAAGAGGTGTTTCAGGGACTTTGAAACTTAGACGCCTCTCTTGTCTTTCTTCCCATTTATTTATTTATTTGCGGTCATCTGGCTTCCAAAATGGAACCGATTATATATTTATTGGGTATACTTTTGATACATATAATAATATTATTTATTTTTTTATTTAATAAAATATTGATAATTTTAATGAATATATCGACAAATTTTTAACATATTTATTAATGTTGTAAATATTTTTCTAAAGGTGAAAAAAGTGTGAATAATTTATCATATGTACGGATATTATTTTTTATAATTACTTGAAACATTGGTGTCATAATATTATTTCTTTTGAAATAGTAACATTGCTTAAAATAAAAATCAAGCAACACAGCTAATTAGTTGTGCAAATATATATGATATAAATTTTACAATAAATATTTAATGTTACACATATCATATATCACATAATGCACATATTATATATAACATGTTTTAAAGAAAAATGATATTATAACATATGATATATATTGTGCACATTATATAATATATATTATATATCACATATGATATATATTATGCATTTTATATTATATATGTTGTGATAGTAATAGTTTTGACTGAATTATTTTTTCGTGCCCCACAAATTTCCCCGTTTATTTATTACTATCAAGTTTGACGCCCCAATCTCATGGGTGTGTATGTAGAAGAACATTATTAGAGTTGGTGATTGGAGAATACTACTACTAATATCTATTGACTATTCAGTTATTAAAATCAACAACAAATATTATAATCTAATCTTTGAGGTGCGTGGGCCAAGAAGAGGAAGAGGAAGAGACAGAGATGGTTGGGGCGTGGAGTGAAGAGAAAGAGAGTGACGAGCCTCTAACGCCGGCGGGGAGGCTCTTCGCTCAGGACCAGATGAGGCAGATCATCCACTGCGTCGTTGGCCTCAAGAACCCCATCGACGTTGACTCTGTCAAATTCCAAGTCCAGAACTCCACCCTCCTCCAGCACCCCCGCTTCACCAGCCTCCTCGTCCGCGACCACCGCGGCCGCGAGCACTGGCGCCCCACCCCCGTCGACATCAGCCGCCACGTCCTAATCATCGACCACCTCTACGGCGGCGACGACGACCACCAATCGGCGGTGAACCGCTACCTTGGGGATTTGTCGACGGACAGCGGTGGGCTTAGCATGGAGAAACCCTTGTGGGAAATCCATATCCTGAGGGCCCACAAGTGCGTCATCTTTCGAATCCACCACTCCCTCGGTGATGGCATCTCCTTGATGTCCATGCTCCTCGCCAGCTGTAGGACCGTTCAACCCCCTCACGCCCTTCCCACCATACCCTCCTCTGCCTCCTCCTCCTCCTCCTCCTCCTCCTCCTATCTCATCAAGCTCTGGAATCTTGTGGTTACTCTCTGGTTCTGTTTTGTGTTTGCCATGGAGTTCATCCTGAGGTGTCTCTGGGTTCGTGACCGCAAAACTGTCCTCACCGGCGGCTCTGGCGTTGAGCTCTGGCCCAGGAAGATTGCTACTGCCTCCTTTTCCTTGCAAGATATGAAGACTGTCAAGAAAGCTGTTCCTAATGCGGTAATAATCTCTTTCCCTTTCCCTTTTCCTTTTCCGTTCACCTTTTCCCTTTCCCTTTCAACTTTCAACTCTCAATTTCCTCAACTTAATTGGTATGCTTTTTATCTAAAAAAAGATGCATGTACAACATATATTGATTCAACCTATATCCAATATACAATATTGATCTTTTAATTGGAGAATGGGAATGATATAGGTTCAGTTATTGCTAAGCAGATTAATTGGTCTAGGATCAGTATTTTTATATGTTGAATATGTATTAGTGTGATATACAGAGAAAACTGCTTTTATCGTATTAGCATTATAAGACAGACATCTACCATTAACACCCACTAATGCTAATGATAATGATATTGACATATTCTAGTATTTCTTTTTTTTTTTATGCAACATATATGCGTGGATGGATGGATGGATGTATAACCAACAATGTTGGTTCTACAACAAAAATACGTCAAACTAATATCCAACATGTGCTATACATACAGAACGTACGTGTGCTATACACGTAGCACACATTATGTATTATGTAAAAGCACACGTTGGATACTAGTTGGACGTATTTATGTTGTATGAATAGTATTTTTGAATGTATAACCACCCCAATGCTCCCTTATCTCTGTACATTATAATGATTATTGGATGAAATGAGAAAGTATACGTCTCATTCTTTTCATATATACTATTCCATTATATTACACACTAAAAAGTAAAAGCAATTGACTTGTAGCGACTCTCTAGTTTACTTTATGATAATTATTTTTTTTGTAACAATTTACTAGTTTAAAATGTTAATTATTTTTTGTAACAATTTATTTAATTGTTTTGCAACAGTTTCTTAAGAGTTTAGAACTAATTGGTGATAGGAAAACATATGACTAAAATGAGTTCTAATTTCATTCAATGGTCATTTTAATCTATCTCTATCATAAATTCTGATACTACTTTCATGGTAGTGTAGTATACCATTGCTGGTATACCCAAACGGGGGGACTGGGAATATCAGAATATGAGACAATACAGTAATGTGAATATGTGATAGAAAAAGTGAAAACAAACTTGAAACTATTTATATATCAGAGATAGTAATATTTGTTGCTATTTTGCAGACCATAAATGACGTTCTATTCGCAGTTATATCATCTGGGATATCAAGATACCTGGACTTCCGAGCACCGGAAGGTAAGATTCATTCTATAAGGAATCATATCAGTATTTTCATTGTACACTGTTTCTCTATTTTTCATTTCTGTTCATACACAATCATGATTAGTTAAAAACTTAATCCATTCATTCCTTTAAGGGCTGCGAGACGGGCTTCAGCTTACAGGTTTAGCCATGGTTAATTTAAGAAAACAGCCAGGATTACAGGTCTACTTTGCCCCCAAATTTTCTTTTTCTTGCATTCATAATTGTATGCTAGCATTTTGCAAATTTTTGCTGTTTTTGAGTAAGTTAGATATATATGTACTGATCAGGAACTATCCAATTTGATGAGAAGCAATTCAGGAGCACGGTGGGGTAACAAATTTGGTATGATTCTGCTGCCTATCTATTATCATAGAAGCAACAATTCAGATCCTCTAGAATATCTGCAAAGAGCTAAAGCAATGATTGACAGAAAGAAGCGATCTTTGGAGGCCCATTTCTCATACAAAATTGGAGATTTTATAATGTCCACTCTTGGTCCAAAGGTTCATCATTCCCTCGATTAATCCCCATTTTGCATTGTATTTGTATTTGCAATAATGTTTGTCGTACAACAGAAATACGTCCAACTAGTATCCAACGTGTGCTATACATAATACGTAATGTGTGTCATATGTATAGCATACGTTGAATACTAGTTGAATGTATTTTTGTTCTATGACAAACATTATTGTTGTATTTGTATTGTGATCATGCTAAGTTTGTATGTGTGTAATCCTGCAGTTTGCTAGCTTGCTAAATTACCGGATTCTCTGTAACACTACCTTCACAATCTCTAATGTGGTTGGCCCACAAGAGGAGATTATGATTGGGGACAATCCTGTTACCTTCTTGAGGGCAAATAATTCTGCCTTGCCTCATGTACGCCTCTAAACTCTGTTTCTCTCGCAACTAACTAAGCATGTCGTCGTTAATTAATTGGTAATATTAATATGAGAAATGATTTGGAGTCAACTAAAACTGTTGTATTTGCATTTGGATGGACAAGATCATGGAATTGAAAAAAAAAATTTGACTAAAAGAATTGGTTTCAAGTCACTTCTGTTGATTGATTGTGGTACTGTACTTGTAATGCAGGCACTGATTTTGAATATGGTGAGCTATGTTGGAAGGGCAGACATGCAAGTTCAGGTGGCCAAAGACATTATTCCCGATCCAGAGTTTCTTGCCAAGTGCTTTGAAGATGCATTGCTTGAAATGAAGCAGCTGGTTATGGCCAAAATCTAACATGTTCCATCTGGTGGCATTTGTTGATATGATAGTCACTGCAAATAGTGATGAATACTAGTTATGATGATCACATACATGCAAAGAATCATTGTTTACCTTAGGAGGTATATAAGCTTACTTTCTTAAATGTTAGTACAAATTAATTAAGGAGAGACTGATTAATTAGTGATCTAGCACTTGTGTTTCCAATTCCAAGAGGAGTTGATTGCTATGGTTCAATTGGGGAATGTTATTAATTTGTATAAACGAAACACTATTGAGAGAGGATAAAAGTGGTGGGTAAGTGTTTTCTGCCCTTTTATTTTCAATATCCACCACCTCTGTTTTTTTTTTATTAGAAAAAAAAATTTATACATGTTCACATTGTATGCGTTTTAAGTCTACAAATAATATTGTTCGCTAAAAATTATAATAGGAAGTTCTATTATGAAGCATGGAGTTAACGCAGCACATTGTTACTGTCCAATAGTAAGATGCCATTTTTTATTAATTGGATGAGATTTTATAATTTTTTTAAAATAAATCTTTTAAGAAGTAGAAGTAATTTAACGTTTAGAAATAAAATTAGTTTATATTTAAATGTAATATAAAATAATGTTTATTTAATTGTAAATATATTTTCTATATTATAAAAAATATTTTTTTATAAGAGAAACTATAGTTTCTAGAAAAAGATAATTTTTTACTTTTTCTACTTATTTTACTTTTACTAAAAAAAATGTCATCTAAACATATTAAAAAAATTCAATATTTTTTTAATTAAAAAAATCTTATTTTATCTATATAATAGCATACATCGTTATATATCCAATGAAATGCACAATAAGTATTATGTAAAGTACACAATATATATTACATTGTGTACATAATATATATCAAATATTATGCATAATATATATCACATATTATAAAGAAAGATGATGCTATAATATATGATATATAGTATGCACAACATGTCATATATAATATACATAATATGTAATATACATTGTGCATATTACATATTATATGATGTGCACAGTCTATTATCTATTTTCACCAAACAAGCAAATCATCAATCGTGTAATTAGAAAATAGGAAAACAGAAAACTAACGGCAGTCTTCAATCCGTCACATTCACTCTTGTCTAGCTATGAATAAGCAAGAACCAAATTTATTTTAGTTCTGAATAAAAATACATAATTGGCACGCACCAAATTGCCATCCCGTTGAAGCTGACAAACTGGATTCGAATATTCATCATTATCTTATACATCATATATAGTATCTTTCTATATAAACATCAAATCAATCATAATAAATAACCATGTGCACGATGATCCTAACCGAAAATAAAAAATAAAAAAAAAGCATGTGCATCATAAGTACAACAGGTCCACAATTATAACAACACGATACAATCACAAGCATCATCATCATAAGTAGTTGGGTTGTGGCGGGGCATAGCATTAATTGAAAGTAGAATCACACACATCACAAGCGATGATGATGAGATCTAAGAGCGTCGTAAGTTACAGGAGGCTGAGGCGATGATGACGATGATGATGATGTTTCGGTGAAGACTCCATGCCAATGCGACTGCAAATGGGAGTAGAGCCCTGGACAAGGGATGTAATTCAACAAAGACTCATGGTTATGAATATTGGGACAGTAAAAGGGATTCACCCTCAAGAAAAACTCTACGCATTGCTCTGGTGGCCTTTGATTTCCAAGTCCTAAGATGCAGTTATTGCTCACGTCCAGCACATTGGCCTCGATCAGCAACAAGCATGCTGGCCCCACATGGGTGAAGTAGTTATCCGCTAATGAGAAGTTCCCGTTGTTGCGGAGACCTGGCAGCAAGCACACCAGCTCCGGAACTGCTCCGTACAGCTGGTTCTGCGCCAAATTGAGGAACTGAATTCTTTCAAGGCAGGCAAATGAGTGTGGTATGTGACCCGTTAAGCTGTTCCTGCTCGCGTCGAAAACTGTCGCCTTTTTTAAAAGCCCGATCTCGTATGGTAGGCACCCGTCAAGCTTGTTCCCTAAAAAGAGGACTTCCGTTAGGGTTTTTGAAGCTTTCCCTATGCTTCTGGGGATTGGGCCTGTGATCTGGTTGTTGGCGAATGTGAGGTACCTTGCAGGGGTGGACCCGAAATTATCAGGGAGAGGACCGTTGAAGTTGTTGTTGTTGATGAAGATGACGTCGAGATCAAGGTTGAACAGCTTCGCTGGAATTGGGCCTGAGAGGCGGTTGAATCTTAGGTCTAAGAAAACCAGAAGAGTAGCGTCGAGAATCTGTTTGGGGAATTCCCCTGATAACATGTTGTTGCTGAGGTCAAGCTCGTAGAAGTAATTGAAGTTCATGAGTGCGATGTTTGGGAGTGCTCCGCTGAAGTTGTTGGAGTTGACATGGAAGAATGTTAGCTCTGGAATGCCGCCTAAGATTCCCGTTAATGGAAGATCGTTGCCTCTCAGTCCAGATATGCCAGCCTGGTTCAGGTCTACTCCCGCTACTGCTTTCTCGCTTGATTTTGGATACGTCGCACATCGCACACCATTGAACGTACATGTGTCCGTACCTTCCTTCCAGTTCTTGGTGTATCCCTTTGGGTCTGATATAACGCGCGTGAATTTGAGCAGCACTTTGCGTGCTTTCTCTAGCCGGGTCAAGGGCCGTGGAGGACACCGTGGCCGCGGCGGCGGCGGCGGAGGCGGGCACATCGGAGGAGGAGGAGGAGGAGGGGGAGGGGACACATGCGTTTCGGAGGGGGAGGGCACATTTGGGTCGAGGAGCAGGGCCATAGCCATGGCCTCTGCCTCTGCTTCTTCCTCTGTCTCTGTGTCCTCCTGCAGTGGTAATCTCCAGTGCTTCTCTTTCGGACGCAGCAGGCAGAACCGAGTAAAGGCAGAAAGCAGATAGTAAGAGTAAGGTAAAGGTGGAGGTGGTGCCCATCTTTCTGCCTCGACACAGTAAAAAATGAACGTTACTTTGGTCTTGTCTCTCTGTACGTGCTCTATTTCAAGACAAGACTTCCCTAAAACTTATATAGAAGATTTGGGGAGAAAAGTCAAGCAAGACTAGCTTCTACATGTTTGAGGATCAGCCCTCGGGCAATATACTTCGGTGAGGTTGCTATTTGCATTATAGTGTTGTTGTCTTTTTAAGGCATTGAAAGAGCAACACGTGTCCATTAATTTAAGAAGTAGGGTCAATAACATGAAGGGTTAAATGGTAAACTCAATGGGTTTTCAATGGCTTCCAATCAATCTCCCACACATGTTCCTTCATTGCCTCTGCAGTGAAGTTCTCGCCTCCTCCATATTGATCTATCACCACCACCACGAAACTTCCATGATCCAATGCAGATCGATGACGAGATCCAAGACATTGAGAACGAGATTAAGCGCCTTTCATACAAGCTGGAATTGCTTCGGCTTCAGAAAGCGATGGTGGCGGCGAAGACGGTGGAGAAGCGTAGACGAGTCATGCCGGCAAAGTTCATGGAACATAAGCAAAGCAAAGCTCCACTGTGAAGGTGGATATTGAAGAGATTCCAAAGCACTCGGGTCACAATAAAAAATTAACTAAAACACCCAATAAAGCTCATTTAATATTTTATGATCCAAATAACACTATTAATTATGAGTATATTTTTATTGTTATGAGTGATTGTAGCCCAAATTCTTATTTATAGAATGTTTTGACTGATTTTTTTTTTCTATAACCATACTCTTTCAAATTGAATGTTAGTGTTATGAGAAGAGATTATTCATTTACCCTTCATTTGAATGGACACGTGTTGATCTCTCATTACTTTAGAAAAACAGCAACACTACAGTACAAAAAGTAACTATACTGAAAGGGCGAACCTAGATGAACAATATAAAATCAGTCCAACTAGTCAATAAATGAGATTTTGGACCATAATTACTCAGCCCATTACAATCTCAATGATTATTTAGGCCAAAATTAAAGTCAAAATAGGCTCATTGGGTGTATGAGCTGGTTTTTCATTGTCCACTTAGCATTATTGATACTGAAATTTTGGCCTTGGCCCTTTCTTTTATTTTATTTTGAGCATTGGCCAATCATATTTACAACAAAACTATTCAAAATAATAATATGTTAGGCATAATATTATATAAAATATAAAACACATAATAAATATTATATGTCATACATATCATATATCATATGATGTGCATAATATATATTATATTTATTAAAAAAAATTATGTTACCACATGTGATATATGTTATGTAAAATATACTGTTTATTTTAGCTTTTTTTTTTTACACCAAATATTTGTCTTTTTATTTTATTTCCTTCTATTTTCAGAGGGACAATGTTTTTGTAACCACATATTTTCCTCTGCATCAACTTGATTTCCTTTACTTTTTCAGGTCCTCAAGATTAATCTTAACATTAACAAAAAGGAGAAGTGGTGATACAAATATATTTAACATACGTTGTTGATTAAGGGCACTATTGAAGCTAGGTCTCTCACCAGCAACATTTAATAGGGCACATAAGACTAATCAGTCATCATCTTTCCACTCTGTTCTGTTCTGTTCTCAAGGACGCTATGCAATAACTGAGCTTTTTCGCACAGCCACACACACAAGCAGAGCTAGCTCAGAGGGGACCATTCCATCATCAGTTCAGACAGCTACTTATTTCTGGACTAGTGCCATTGACTCACTCATCATCCATGATAACGATTAAGAGTATTCCGTTGTTTTTTATTGTTAGGATATTTCCCATCTGATTAACAAAAGTATTGATCTCTGGTACATGCACGTCTTGCTTTGAATCAACTTGGATGGATCGAGTGATCATTCATCCAATTAAATAAGGATTGGGAGTTCGATACCAATCTTGTGTATGAAGCATTCCATTTGACCTATAGCAGATTCTTAAATGGAGCTTAGATCCGTGACAGATTAATTCTTAACCTGTCAGGTTGAGAGATACCGTGAAAAACTTAAAGAAAAAGATGGAGACATTTTTTTCCCAGCTCAAACCAACTATCAAGACATCAGCTCAATTTATTCAATTGTTCATCAAAGTCAAGGCCAAGTCTTCGATGATTTTCTCTAAAGTGTATAAATTTATTCATAAATGTTAATTTCTTTTGTTTGTCTATTCAAATTTGAATAATAATTATACTTTTACATATATTTTCTTTTACATATCTTCTCCACCTACTTCATTACCTTGAATTTTAATGTGACATCACTTCACGACTTACACTTTTTTCTCCATCATTAGATCAAAACATATGTTTACTATATTTTAGTATGTATCAATATCATTACTCTTATTTGAATCCGTTGCTATCACTTTTTCTCAAGTTTCATGCAAATACAAAGAAGATTCCTAGATCTTACTTTGTATTGCATACCTACCAAGCTGTACATGCATCGAACCTAATAGCATATAAATGATTCTTGAATTCAATTCAAGGCGTTCTTCAATGAAGTCACCTAATTAGCTGCATCGTGAAGTATTGCAGCACTAACCATTGAAATTGCAACATGTCTGACTTGTTTGCCCCACTACTGCGTTAAACGTTAAATCTACATATACAATTAAAATACATTTATCAAATTATTTACTGTATATTTATACAGTTTGTATATGTTTGTGTGTGTTCTTTATTAAATAAAAATTGTGCTTTATAAATTATAACTAATGTGATATGTATTTTTTGTGAGTATCATTGTGTATAAAATTGATACACTTAAAACATCATAATGATTTGATTGATGTATTTTGATTTTACATATATCTTTTATCTAAATAAATGCCGCATGTGACCAAGGAATTAAGATGTTGTGGTTAAATATAATTTAAAATTTGATATAAGACAAATTTTTAAAAGAGTATAAAACTAAATACTATAGTTTTTGAAATATTAAATTTTAAGGATTTTTTACATAAAATAGAAATTGAAGACTATAAACTTTAAAATGTGAGATGATACTATTTTTTTTTAACACATGAAAATAAAGACTATACTACTTGATATCAGAGACTACTCAATTTTTAAAAAAATATAAATTTAGGGCTATATATCTTAAAGTATAACATTTTTAAAATGTATAAAGCTGAAATCTATAGTCTTCGAAATATTAAATTTTTAGATTTTTTGCATTAATTAGAAATTGAAGACCAAATAATTAAAAATGTTAGATTACAATATTTTTTTGGACATATTATAAAAATAAAGATTATACACTTTAAAATTAGAATTTACTCATTTTTTTTTATGAAATCCTTTAAAATATTGTATTACATGAATATTTTACATATAGTAGAATTTGAAGGCTATATACTTTAAAATAAAAATTTCACTATTTTTTTTTGGATACATTGTAAAATAAAGACTATAGTTTTTAAAATATTGAATCACATGAATTTTTTACATATAGTAGAAAATGAAGGTTATATGCTATACAATATGATATTTCACAATTTTTTTTATTGTATTAGAAAATAAAGACTATAACTTTTAAAATATTGAATTACATGAATTTTTACATCTAGTAGAAATTGAAGGCTATATACTTTAAAATGTAAGATTTTACTATTTTTTTGAGACAATGTAAAATAAAGACTATAGTTTTTAAAATATTGAATCACATAAATTTTTTACATATAATAGAAAATGAAGGATATATGCTTTAAAATATAAGATTTCACGATTTTTTTGGTTGTATGTTAAAATAAAGACTATAGCCTTTAAAATATTGAAAAACATGAATTTATCACATATTGTAGAAATTGAAGGCTATATACTTTAAAAAGCGAGATTCACAATTTTTTTATTGTATTATAAAATAAAGGCTATAGCCTTTAAAATGTTATATCACATGAATATTTCACATATAATAGAAATTGAAGGCTATATAATTTAAAATGTGAGATTTAACAATTTTTTGGATTTATTATAAAATAAATGCTAGCCTTTAAAATATTGAATTGCATGAACTTTTTATACCTAGTAGAAAATGAAGGTTATATACTTGAAAATGTGAGATTTCATAATTTTTTTGTTGTATTATAAAATAAAGACTATAGTCATTAAAATATTGAATCACATAAATTTTTGACATTTAATAGAATCGATAGCAATGTATACTATAAAATGTGAGATTTCACGGTTTATTAGATTTTATTATAAAATAAAGGTTATAGTATTTAATATATTGAATTACAAGAACTTTTTATATCAAGTAAAAATTCAAGGCTATATACTTTAAATAAGAGATTTCACAATTTTTTTGTTGTATCATAAAATAAATGTTATCTGCTTTAAAATATTGAATCACTTGAATTTTTCATATATAGTAGAAATTGTAGGCTATATACTTTAAAATTTAAGATTTCACTATTTTTTGATACACTATAAAATAAAGACTATAGCCTTTAAAATATTAAATATAATTTCATGAATTATTTACATATAGTAGAAATTCAAGGTTATATACTTTAAATGTGAGATTTCACAATTTTTTTGTTGTCCTTTAAAATATAGAATCACATGGATTTTTCATATATAGTAGAAATTGAAGGTTATATACTTTAAAATGTGAGATTTTACTATTTTTTTATACACTATAAAATAAAGACTATAACCTTTAAAATATTGAATCACATGAATTTTTCACATATACTTGAAATAGAAGGTTATATACTTTAAAATGTGAGATTTTACAATTATTATGGTTGTATTATAAAATGAAGACTATAGCCTTTAAAATATTCATCAATCACATGAATTTTTTACATATAGTAGAAATTGAAGGATTTATACATTAAAATGTGAGATTTTACTATTTTTTAATACAATTTGAAATAAAGACTATAATCTTTAAAATATTGAATCACATGAAAATTTTACATATAGTAGCAAATGAAGGTTATATACTTTAAAATGTGAGATTTTACTATTTTTTTGGATACACTTTAACATAAAGACTATAACCTTTAAAATATTGAATTATATGAACTTTTAACATCTAGTAGAAATTGAAGACTATATACTTTAAAATGTGAGATTTTACTATTTTTTCGGATACATTGTAAAATAAAGACTATAGTCTTTAAAATATTGAATCACATGAATTTTTTACATATAGTAGAAAATGAAGGCTATATGCTTTAAAATGTGAGATTTCACAATTTTTTTGGTTATATTATAAAATAAAGACTATAGCCTTTAAAATAATTGATTACATGAATTTTTTTACATCTAGTAGAAATTGAAGGCTATATACTTTAAAATGTGAGATTTCACAATTTTTTTGTTGTATTATAAAATAAAGACTATAGTCTTTAAAATATTGAATAGCGTGGATTTATCACATATTGTAGAAATTGAAGGCTATATACTTTAAAATTTGAGATTTTACTAATTTTTTTTATACATACACTTTAAAATAAAGACTATAGCCTTTAAAATATTGAATTACATAAATTTTTTACATCTAGTAGAAATTGAAGGCTATATACTTTAAAATGTGAGATTTTACTATTTTTTTGGATACATTGTAAAATAAAGACTATAGTATTTAAAATATTGAGTCACATGAATTTTTTACATATAGTAGAAAATGAAGGGTATATGCTTTAAAATGTGACATTTAATAATTTTTTTGGTTGTATTATAAAATAATGATTATATATAGTCTTTAAAGTAATTAATTACATGACTTTTTTACATCTAGTATAAATTGAAGGCTATATACTATAAAATGTGAGATTTTCATATTTTTTTAGGATACATTAAAAAATAAAGAATATAGTCTAAAATTTTGAATCACATAAATTTTTGACATATAGTAGAAAATGAAGCATATATTCTTTAAAATGTAAGATTTCACTAATTTTTTTGTTGTATTATAAAATAAAGACTATAACCTTTAAAATATTGAATCACATGTATTTTTGACAAATAGTAGAAATTGATGGCTATATATACTTTAAAATGTGAGATGTCATAGTTTTTTTTGGTATTATTATAAAATTAAGACTATAACCTTTAAAATATTGAATTTCATGAGTATTTTACATCTACTAGAAATTGAAGGCTATATACTTAAAAATGTGAGATTTTAGTATTTTTTTTATATTGTGAATTAAAGACTAAAATCTTTAAAATATCGAATCAAATGATTTTTTTACATATATTAGAAAATGAAGGATATATGCTTTAAAATATGAGATTTCACAAATTTTTTGGTTGTATTATAAAACAAAGACTATAGCCTTTAAAATATTGATGAATTACATGAATTTTTTACATCTAGTAGAAATTGAAGGCTATATACTTTAAAATGTGAGATTTTACTATTTTTCTATATATACAATGTAAAATAAAGACTATAATCTTTAAAATATTGAATCACGTAAATTTTTTACATATAGTAGAAATTGATGGCTATATATACTTTAAAATGTGAGATTTTACTATTTTTCTGGATATACTATAAAATAAAGACTATAACCTTAGCTTTAAAATATTGAATCACATGAATTTTTTACATATAGTAGAAATTGAAGGCTATATAAATGTGAGATTTCACAGATTTTTTAGTTTTATTATAAATTAAAATAAGTGCTATAATATTTAATATATTGAATTACATGAACTTTTTATATCAAGTAGAAATTGAAGGCTATATACTTTAAAATGAGAGATTTCACAATTTTTTTGGTTTATCATAAAATAAATGTTATGTGCTTTAAAATATTGAATCACTTGAATTTTTCATATATAGTAGAAAATAAAGGCTATATACTTTAAAATATATGATTTAGCTATATACTTTAAAATATATGATTTTACTATTTTTTTATATAGTGTAAAATAAAGACTATAGTCTTTAAAATATTGAATCACATAAATTTTTAATATTTAGTAGAAAATGAAGCATCTATGCTTTAAAATGTAAGATTTCATTATTTTTTGGTTGTATTAAATAATAAAGACTATAACTTTTAAAATACTGAATTACATGAACATTTTATATCTATTAGAAATTAAAAGCTATATATTTTTAAATTTGAGATTTTACTATTTTATTGGATACACTATAAAATAAAGACTATAGTCTATAAAATATTGAATTATATGAAATTTTTACATCTAGTAGAAATTGAAGGCTATAAACTTTAAAATGTGAGAATTTACTATTTTTTTAGATACTGTATGAAGTAAAGACTATAGCCTTTAAAATATTGAATCACATGAATTTTTTACATATAGTAGAAAATGAAAGATATATGCTTTAAAATGTTAGATTTCACAATTTTTTGGTTGTATTATAAAATAAAGAATATAGTCTATAAAATATTTAATTACATGAATTTTTTACATCTAATAGAAATTGAAAACTATATAAAATAAAGAATTTAGCCTTTAAAACGAGTGAAGCATCGCCGAGTGAAGTGTCGTCGAGTGAAGTGTCGTCGAGTGAAGCCGTCGGGACGCCGACTTTCGAAGGGGGATGCTATGTTACGAGTCCCACATCGGGAATGCTAGAGCAAAGCAAAGCCTTATAAGCCTTGGCTCTCCCACCCTAATAGCTAGCTTTTGGGGTGTTGGTTCTCCCAAGGTCTTATGCTCCGCCACTCACTGTCGCGAACGTTAACTGCTGTGATCGAAATCGAGTGCTGCCGTTTTCCATCGCTGTCAACGAGGCTTCCACCATTTTCATCATCTACAATTTTGGTTAGGAGAATGGAATTTCTCAGATAAGAATTGTCGCAACCGGGATCGCGACGGGACGGCAAAATGGTAAAATTAAATTAAAAATGGCGTGTTTAAAATGATTTTTTAATTTTGGAGTCGCTACCAAGGTTTATTTAGGAAAACCTCGGAAAAACCATTATTTAAAAAAAGATATTTTAAATTGGTCTGCGAAAACAGAGTTGGATCCGGGAGTCTGATTATGCACAGGGAAGGGTAGATAATACACTCCACGCACCCTGATACATCCGTCCTAGAACGGTTACCCAAAATTAATTGTGTAAATTAAACGATTTAAAGCATATTAAATTTATCCTCAATAAAAATTAAATATTTTCACAATAAATATTTACAAATTAACACAATAAAAACAAATGAGATAACAATAAAATTAGCTAGAATATTTACAAATTAAAACAATAAATACAACAAATATTATGACCAAAAATATGAAAAAATAAAGTTGAGCTTGACAGGTGAACCCTGCTCCTACGTATTCTCTGGTACAATGAGAAATTCAAAGCTCACATAGTTCTATCAAAATGATTTTTTTTGTTTTTATCCTTTTTTAATTGTTTTATATTTTTTTTTACTTAAAAAGGAATTAATTTCTACTCTATGAAGAAGAGATTTTTTTTTGTAAGGTTTAAGTTAGTACTTGACTACTCAATAAACCTTTGTGATGAAAGTAGCCTCTACTACTCAGTCATCACTTTAATTTTTTTCTTTTAATGTATATTTCTTTTTATTTAAAAAAAAATAAAATAATAACAATGTAATACCAACAACATCAATAATAACAGCAACACAACAATAACAATAATAACAATAACAACAACAACAAAAATAACAATAATAATAATAATAGTAATGGTAATAATAAAAAAAAAGAATATGGCCCAATCTGACCAAACAACTAGCCCAAGGTTCGACTAGCCCAAGACAAACACGAGCCTATTCAAATATTTACAAGGTTAAAATTAGGGTTAAGTTATCTTTGTTTTAATTTCAGAAAGAGGGGTGAGGGGAGAGAAGGAGCCGCATGGCGGCAGTGAAGAGAGAGGGAGGACGGCAGGTTGAGGGAGGCCGCGCCGGAAAGGAAGGGTCGGCCGTACTCTCCGCGGCCGTTGCGCCGCCTCTGCCGTGCGGAGAAGAGAGAGATAGAGAGACCTAGAGAGATCGGAGACTGTGGACCTGGCAGCTGCCGCCGCCGTGGCTTCGAGGGAGGAGAGAGAGGAATGAGTCGCGGCTGCCATGGCTGCTGCAGAGGAGCAGAGGCGCGGCCGGCGGCTTCTGGCATCGCGAAGAGAGTGGCGGAGGCTAGACAAGAGAGAGAGAGAACGGAGGAGGGGAGCGGAACCGCGGCGGCGGCGCCGCGGAAGAGAGAAAGCGAATCCGCGACCTCCGCGGCTTCCATGGCGGCCGGCGGGTTCGAAGTTGCTGCCACTACTGGAGGTTCAAGGCCGATGGTTCGGCTGTTGGGTCACACGACCGGTGCCGCCGCCGCTGGGGTTGCCGGTTAGTGATGAGGCTGGTAGTCAAGGTAAGCAACTGGTTCTGTTTCTCTGTATTCTCTCATTTATATATATATATATATATTTTTTGTTTAATTTTTGTTATGAATGGAGATGATGGTTATGGATTTGTGATGAAGATGATGAGATGATAATGATAGTGGTGATGATGATGAAGATGCAATTCTGTTGTTTTTTTCTTTATTTGCAAAAATGATTCATAATTAAACTGGATTTTAATTGTAACTAGACTGGACCAAATTTATTATCAAAATGCATGATGTTACATGATATACCTTACATGTGAATGCTTTGTTGTGTCTGTGAATTCTGTGAATGCTTAATGAACAATTGTGGATGAAGAAATTTAGAATAATAGCCTGTGTGTGTGAGCGATGGATTCTGAGGAATGGTGTGTATGTGTATTTGTTGTGGAAGTGCTCTGTGTTGTCTCAGCTTCTTTCGAGCTGTGTATTCTCAAAATCCCCCCTGTGTATGCTCTTCCTGAATGTATTTATACTTTGCAAAATTCTCTCTTTTTCATTCTTTTGAGCTGTGTTCATCCCATTATCTCTAATAATTGCCTTCTTTTTATCTTCTGAGACCAAATACATTTTGTCCCCCATAATTTCATTATCTTTTTATCCTCGGAAGACATGTTTTCATTTTTTCAGGATAAGCTAGCAGCTGCAAAAGCATGAACAGAGAAGAATGGGGCTCCAATCAACCATTATCAGCACATAGACGTCCCTTTTTTTGTTTTATTTATTATTTTTTTGTGTATTTTTTTTTGTTTAGAATTGTAAAATTTGGGCTGAAGCCCTTTTTTTTCTTTTATTTTGTATTTTTTTTTGAGAAAGCTAAGTGGACTGCATTAACTGAGTTATGAACAATTTTGTTTGCAAAACAATTCAATGAAATTTTTTTTTTGGATAATAATATTGCAAAAGGAAAAACCCAAACCCTTTAAATGGACTGCAATTTTTTTTTATTTTACTGTAGGTCTCAATAAAATAAAAATATTCATATAATTACAATCAAAAGATAAACAAATATTTTTTTTTTAACTTAAAATTGGGTGATGATAAGAATTCTCATAGTTTGAATATGCTTCTTCTTTTGTGTGATCTGATTCATGATTCATAATTTTTGTTGAATCGGTTTCTGAATTTTGATTTATTTTTGTGATTACGAATTGCCTTTTTGCCTTTGGTGTTGAATCTGAGTTTGAACCTTGATCTGAATTTCTTGATCGGTGAATTTCTGTTTCTGGATTTGTAGAAATGTTGTTGAGTAATTGAAATTTGCAATGCTTTGGATGGATGAAATTGTTGCTGGTTGTGGACTTTGGCTCTGTTGTTTCATTTTTGTTGATGGTAAATTGGGAACTGGATTTATTTCTGGATGAATTTCTGGATTTGCTTCTGAAATTTGATGATCTGAATTGGTTGCTTGAATTGTTGCTTGCTCTTCTTCCTTCTGATCTGAAATAACCAAGCCTCTATCAGAGATTTTGGTTTTTTTCGTATAACCTCTAAACGAATCTCAATTTTTAATCCAGTGATAAAGCAATTAAGCAATATCGTAGGATCTGAGATATGAGTACTCTCAGCATAGATCATGAAATCATCATGATATTTATTCACTGTGTTGATTTGCTTAGTGAAAGAGTTCGAAAATCCACCATGAAAATAGAGCATGGTGTTCAATGAAAGCACCAATATAAGAGGTAAGATTTGAGAGATACAGAGAAATGAGGAAGAAATCTCAATTAGGGCCAATTAGAGAGAAAATAGATGTAGAGAGAATCTCAATTAAGAGCCAAAAAGGAAAATGACATCACAATTATTATTATGCATGATTTACACTTGTACAATTTATCTATTTATAGTAAAATACTACTATAACTAATGATACTATCCTATTAATCTATTTTACTCATTATAGTTTGCTACTTGCCTACTTGGTGGTGGTAGTGGTATTGGAGTTAATGAAGAGAGTGAGTTATTTTATTCATGTTCCTTGTATATACATTTAAGAATAAGTAAGACGAAAACAAAAATTGAGTAATAATGAAGTGATATAATCATAAAATAATATAATGTTTAAAGTTTGATAAAACACTTGAAGTTGTCCCTATAAAATTTATAATTAAAGTAGTTTATTCAAAAATAAAAATTTAAAATACATTTCTCTAAAATTAAAAGTCGAACAAATTGATTTTTTAAGAAAAAAATTAAATAAATAAATTTCTCAATATTTATGAAAATGGTCAATTTGATCCCTATATATGAGAATTAAAATTGTCTAATATCATTAATTAATAGGAACCAATAGTTTAATTTTGATGCAATGACAGTATATAATAATCTGATTGTATAATTTTTTAAGTAGTGTGAGAGAGAAAACACAATCATGACTGACGTGATAATACATAATTAAATGACTGTGTAAAAAAGTTGTACACTTCCCGTGGATGAAAATTAAATCCTAAAAATTAATTTGACTATTTTTATAAATCTTGAAAAATTAATTTATCTGATTTTTTTTCTTAAAAGACTAATTTATCTAATATTTTAATTTTAAAGCAATACATATTACATTTTGAATTTTCCACTTATATAAGACTATTTTGAAATTTATTTGAATGTATAGCTTAACCCTACAATTAGAGGGAGAATTTTAGTTTCAACGCACCGATTGCTTGATTGTTCTTGCTCGCGCTCCTTCCTCCTGCTGCTTCTTCTTCTCCATGTCAACGATAACTGGAATCCAGGGCAAACCACTTGAAATTACTGGTAACCAAACTAAATTAAACTAAATTGCCAATTGCGTTATGAATCATTAGTATCAGAATATTGATTTGATTGGATGCAGTGGTTGCATGCTCCAAATTGAAGGACAAAGAGTGGTTTTCGAGGCAAGATCCCTACGTTTGTCTTGAATATGGCAGCTCCAAGTTCCGAACCAGAACCTGCACAGGTTTGTTTGTTGTTAGCTAGATCCGAATTCTCTTTACCACTAAGTGTTGACCTTTGACCTCTTTTTCTTCCTCTTCCAGACGGTGGAAAAAATCCCTTGTTTCATGAGAAATTCGTCGTTCCTCTGATTGAAGGTCTTCGGGAGCTTAACGTTGTCGTTTGGAACAGCAACACTCTCACCTTCGACGACTTCATCGGCAACGGAAAGTAATTAACTAACTAATTAACTAATTTCAAGTTCTTCATCTGTTTCGTTCGTGTAACAAATTCAAATCAAATGAACTTGACCCTTTTTGTGATATGTCTCCATCGTATCAGGGTTCAACTGCAAAAGGTTCTTTCTGAAGGTTTTGACGACTCTGCCTGGCCTCTTCAATCAAAATCCGGCAGGTAAACATTGTTGTTGTTGCTTGCTGTTCATCATTATTAACCCACCAACTAAGAATCATTCAAATTCAAAACAAGAATATGTATCCTTCTTCACTGTGGGACTCAATTTTGTGTCTTGATGCTTGCTTCATGCCCATTTTATTATTTGCTTGTGCTAAGCTTTGATTGATTAGCTAGCATAGTAATATATAAACTCTCCCTTTCTCTCTTAAATCTTAATTCTCTGTATTGAAAATTGAAGTCGGATAGTCTGGTATACATGCTAGCAATTACGGTGTTTGATCCATGTAGTCGACCTCGCCTAGTAGGATAAGACTTTGGTATGATGTGGTATGGTAACACTGATCTATTGTTGATGTGGAAAATTTCTTCCATCCCTAGCCAAACTTCTGGACTTGTGATAGTATTGAAAATTGAAGTCGGATAGTCTGGTATACATGCTAGCAATTACAGTGTTTGATCCATGTATTCGACTCCACCTAGTGGGATAAGACTTTGGTACGATATGATATGGTAACGCTGATCTATTGTTGATGTGGAAAAGTCATTCCATCCCTAGCCAAACTTCTGGACTTGTGATACACCTGTTTTTTTATTTTCCCCTTTGGCAGATATGCAGGTGAAGTAAAACTCATATTGCATTATGCCAATGCAGCTCACAGTCACACAGTAAGCTGTGCTATCATTATTTATTGTAATTAGAAGATATATTTGGAATTGTACAGTAGATGATTAGTATGTTTGGATCATTACAGAGATCAGCCTCAAGCCATGTTCCATCAGCACCTCCCTATCAGCCTGCACCAACTCCGCATGCCCCTTTCTATACTGCGCCACCCCCGGCACCTGCTACTTCCTACCCACCACCACCATCTGCAGTTCCTTACCCTCCGCCAGGATCTGCTCATTCTTACCCGCCTGCTCCCACATACCATGCTTCATCTCCCTATCATCAGCCATCAGCCTATCCACCACCATCAACATACCCTCCACAACCTTCATATCCACCAACTTCAGCTTATCCACCGCCAGCTCCATATCCACCACCTGCAGGTTATCCAGGTAATTGTTCTTTCTCAGTTACATGTCATTCTTAATTTGTTCCTTGTGTTTGTTTTTATTTGATCCATTTTTAGTTATCATTTCTCCTTTCTAATCAAATCAAATATTTATTCAGGAGTATATCCTCCACCGCCATATTGAATACATTCTCGTGGCAAGGAAGCAAGAGGATCATGTAGTTGGTTTCTCATTTTGGATGTCTATATAACATTACTCTCTGTAATATTCTTCAAATGTAGTTATTATATTATTAGATACCCAGTTTTTTTCTTAGTGTTTCTTATTTTTCATTTAAGCAGTATTGTCCTGGATTCATTTTCTTGTCATTGCTTTAAATCTGAAGGCCGAGCCAAGGTTTGTGAAGGTCCTTTACACAGGTTTGTGTTTGTGCAGCAAAATTTTTATTCTCAAATAAGTATATCTTGAATGTGTAACTTGTAAAATGTTTATGTTTATATTTCTAATTTTAGTTCCAAATTTGTCACAATAATATTTCGGAATATAGAGTAGGCTTTGATAATGGTATTACTGCTTGTGAAAATCACAAGTCAATTCTTCTGTTGGGTAAACACAAAAGAAAAGATGTTTTAACTCTTGGCTTTTAATATTGAGATATGCTTTTCCTTTTGCTGAGTGTGCAAGCTCCATAAGTTGGAGCTTGGGATTCATGGATAAGAGACCCATCAATGTTCATTTTAATCTATTCTCCAGGAAGAACTCAAGCCACCTGTACCACACCAGAAGTTGTAACCATGATTAGGGCATTTCTTGCTTTTTTTTTTTCATGCCAAAAAGGTATTCCATGCTTGGCATTGGGAGTAGACCCTCATTTATAAACAAGATATGCTACGAGTACATAGCACATCATGTCTAAATGATTTTTTCCCTTGGAAATGGTCCTTTTCTGGCAAGTACTTAGAGACATAAATTGGTTTTTCGAATTCAAGTTTATTTTTTTTTCAAAATCTGAACCAAACTAATTTGGTTGAATTTCAAATATATAATTTTTTTATTTCATACAATATCATAAGAAAAAAAAATTATATAATCACCTATTTTGAAATATAAAATTTCAAGATTTTTATCTAAAGGATATGATTTTAAATTATTTTCATGAAATATAAAACTAGAAGAGTACTGTAAACTAATGCTTTTAAACTTTTCATCTAATTTATAACATGAGTTGGAATAATTTTAACAATACAAAATATATAATCAACGAGCATTGTTATATGCACAATGAAAAACAGTCAAAACAGTTAGTATTATATGTATAATATATATCATATGTTGTAAAAAAAGATGATGTTACCACATGTGATATATGTTGTATACAAGTAGGGTGACAATTTACCCGCCGAATGGGGACCCTGCGGGAACTGCCCCGCTTGGAGCCTCGATGGTGGAGATTTTTTTCTGTGGGGATGGGGTGGGGGCCAGATTTCCCCCGCAGTAAATATGGGGTGGGGGTGGGGATCAGTGTCCCCGTCCTGTGAAGACCCCACATAAATATTATTTTTAAAATATTTTTATATTTTTTTATGTAAAATATTTATTTATATCATTTAAAGAAGATTTAAGTAATTTTATAGTATTAAAAAGATATATATGGACCATGTAGTCCAAATTATTTCTCACAACTCAACTTAAATACCCTATATACAAAAAAAAAGAAGTCTCAATCCCTAAACTTATTGGGCTTAATCTTGTTGAAAATAAAAAATGAATAAATTATAAACTTCCAGTGAAGTAACATAATTAAGAAAGAAAGAACCCCTAATCTCACCCTCACTCATTTTATCTTCATTCCTCAATCTCAAGCCTCAACAACCACCACGGCTCTACCTCCTCTACGTGCCTCTGCTCTGTGCGGATGCCAGTCCTAATTAAAATATCTTAATTTTTTAAAATAGATATTTATTTTATTTATACGTTATGGTCATTTCAAATTTTATTATCATTTTAAAATTTTTCAATAACTATATTTATTGAACTATTATATTAAATTTAAATTCCGAATTGTCAATATTATGATTGAAGTAATTAAAATTTTTATTATTTATATTTTTTCAATTTTTGAAAATTATATTTGCAAAGGTGAAAATTTCCCATGGGGAATGGGGAATGGAGGTGGGGATGGGAAAAACATAATCGCCCTCCCCACCCCCGCCTCACACAATTGTCACCTCTAGTACATGTTATATATGTTGTGCATTATATGTAATATGTGTTGTGTATATTACATATTATATATTGTGCACTATTTATTAATTGTTTTGACTGATTTTTTATTATCACCAACTTATGCTAACACTGAATGGCAAGATCAATCAAGTGACCCTGGCTTTTACTACACTCTTTTGTTCATTATACATTGTTTTTACCTAATCAGCTTTCACTGACTTTTGTAGAGACTAAGGATCATTTGATTTTGACAGAAGTAAATGCCAAAAACTAAAAAGTATGCTTACAACCAGTAATAAATTCACACCATTTAATAAAACTAAGCCATGGATGACCTCTATAACATAACTGGATGACATTGCAACAAGAACAATGAAACTGAGATTGTAAGAAAGAGGTTGCCAACAAGTATCATCACCTTGGTCGAAGTCGTTTCGTTGATGTTGGTTCAGTACAACATCACTGATACCTTGGCAGAACCAAAATCTCTCATCTCCATTGCAGCAGCAGCATAGGAGGTTGCTAGTGCTTCAAATCATCTCAGTTCAGTTGTGATGCTGTTACCAAATTCAACTTGGGATGCGCGCATTTTCTTCGCTTTTCCTGATAAAATGAATTCAATGCTTGGAGGAGGATTTTTTATTCTATGTTCCAATCAACAACACACAGCCACACCAATGTTGAACCTCAGCCGATATGCTATTATATGATATGACATGCCATCAATTCATCTTCACAGCTTTCAAATTTCAGAGTGCATAGAATCCCATTTCATTGATAACATGGGAATAATATTTATTATAGTTGAGATATTCCCAGAAACGAGAAAGCCCAAAATTCCCATGTTTAGGTTCCTTAATATAACAAATGTGCAATTCTTTTAGACTTCTATCAAACTTCTGCTTTATGGATAGCACCTGCAAATAAATTCAATCATCAAAACATCGAGACGGCCATCTAGAATAAAGGGACGCCTCACACATGTATATTTTTAAAGCTTAAAATTTTAGGTTAACATCAGCCACAGCCCACTAGACACTGAAATATTTTCTTGATCCATGAAACTGCATCCAATAAAGGGAACTAGGGAAGAAGGTAGAACGTCTATACACAAGATGCTAACTTGGCCGAAATCTTTTTAATAAAAGAACAACTAATGCCACTGAATTAGTGAATTTTATTTTCTATAGCTTAGGTGTATGTCTTTTGTAGATATATATATATATATATATATATTTTAAACAAAAGTTTATATCAGGGGAGGCACTTCCCATGCAGGGTCAGGGCATACCACCAACCTCAACGATGATTTATGGTGGAATTTACAGATCACCCACCAAAGATGATTCCCTAGGATTAGAATCCAAACCACGCCTAGCGTGGACGGAAGGCTTTGTAGATAATATAATCCTAGTTGGTCAGTCTAGGGAGAAAATAATTAAGTTGAAACTGTCAAGGTAAACTTTGAAACCACATGGTTTCTAGCTTAGCAAGCAATGCATTATCTCAGGTGAGAATTAGAGTCTAATCCATACCATAAGTTATACGATTCAAGCATCTTGGATCCGTCATTTAAAATTACAAAAATAGAGAAAGTTTTAAACTATAGCATTTAAGTTGGGTGGGTAAAATGGAAGAGTGGTTTAGGTGTTAGTTGTGATAGAAAAGTAGAGTAAGCATAAAAAAATTTTACCTCAAAGCGACAAGCCTAGCAATATTATAATGGACTGAAAATGAATTAACGGTGCATGGTTTACCTGGGAAATATTGATTCTAGGAAGTCTTCCTGTCAAATTTTCCGGACTGCTTCCAGTATTCCAAGCACCAATTGTAAGACAAGACCGGAAATCGAGAGCGCATTGCAAAATGCTCTCAATAATGCTGCCTACTGCCCTTGTTTCATTAGAGAGAAAACATCTGCAATGAAAATACACATAACTACATAAAATACCGATTACCGGACATGGATACAATTTACCTTCTGAAAGTGGTATCACAAAGACACAAACTAAACCCAAAACATTAACTAAATCCAGTGTTTAAAAAACCGGACCAGACCGGCCGGTCCGACCGGTTGAACTGGAAATCGGATCCCTATCCGGTCGAGATGGGGGATAAAAACTGATTTTTTAAAAACCAGTCAAAACCGGTGAACCGACAAAAAAATCGATTAAATCAGTCAACTTATTTAAAAATAAAAAATTTTAATTTTTTTAAATTAATAACTATTTTGTAATAAAATATAACATATAACATATTTTAATTATTAAAATTAAGGACTATTAAACCTCTAAATCTATTAAAAGTTCTATATTTTAACTTTTAATTAATATTTTTAATACACTTTAATTTTTTATAGCAAATTATTCATCATATGCATAAATATTGTTAGATAAATATATATTTTATTATATACGGTTGAACCTCAATCAAACCGGTTGAACCTTTGAACCCGTCCCCCATCTGGTTCAATGTTCGGTCCGATTTTTAAAATATTTACTAAATCTCAAAGTCTAGATTCATGAGAAAACATTAGTTTCTCCATTCATATATGGATGGAAAATGGAAATCCAACTCACGAGCATCTTATGCCTAGAACAGAACTAAATACACTACTACCTCAAAGCAACAGACTTTCTTGAAAATGCAATTAATGATAAGCAAAAATTAAATGTAAACTTACATGCATAACGAATCAGCAAGATAATCCATGTGCACTGACTCGAGATCCATCATATCTTTCACCTACATAAACGGCAGGAATATCTGAATTCATATAATAACTGAATTACATAGCTATACCGAAATAATGTTTTAGCATCTTTTATCACAGCATACTTCTATATCCTTTATTTAGTATCTACATGAGGAAGTTACCCAAAAGATAACAAGTGAATGTCAAATCTTTATTTCAATAAAGCAACTACTATAGTATAAATAACATGCAAAACATAATCAGTTATTAAACGAATGAATTTGCGCTTTAAGTAGCCATTTAACTCTTTGAAGTTCGAGTGGGCTTAACTCTACCTGAAAAGCTAGCCCATATCCTTAACCAATGTGGGAGTCTAACAGACTCTCAACAATTTCCACCTTGAAGAAAAAGATGTGTAAAGAATAACAACTAAATAACTATACAATTGAAAGCATGGCTTCAAACCTTATGCTGAAGGGAATGAAGAAACTTGCACCATGACACATGAGATAATTGTGACTCTACATACTGCTGCAAAGTGGACACAAAGTGGCTGATCTGATGCCTGTCATTGACAGTCAAACAAATTATACTTAGAAGTAAAGACATGCATACAACAGTTCATCTTCAAAATATAAAATTTATTCAAGAAACTACTTAAAGTAATGCTCATTAAGTCTCCCATTATAGCTACTGTAAAGAAAAAAATTGCAAACAGATGAATTATTAAGATCTTCAGGTAAGCTAACAGTCAACAAGGTCAGTATCCCCACCCAGACCACATGGTCCAAACCTCCAAGACCATTCAATCCATGAAAAGATAATAGGGCCTCTGAGGAGGGTCAATGAAATAAAATATACAAGCCTTCATAAAATAAACAAGACTTTCAGTATATACCTCATCTTCATTAATATATTAAGATGCCCTGCCTCTTGCTGGTGTAGTTCAGAATTTAGATCCTTATTGGTTGTTTGCATCAACTCCTGATCACCAAATTGTCAGTGGTTAAAAAATAAAATTACTGAAAGCTCATGCATAAATTGGTTGAAATTATGGCATTGGTGTTACTATCATCCAACCATGCTATATTTCATTAAGAAATCCAACACATGTGATGTGAGGCTGTCTATTATGTATTTCATAGACAGAAGTTCACAAAGATTTACTTAGAAGACATAAGATTAAAAAAAACAAGTATGTCTATAATAGTAAACTTTTTGAAATAAAGAAAGAATATAATAATATTTTCAATATATCTTAGATTAGGATTCTAGCATCATTATAAATAGGGATTGGTGCATTGTATTTTGTATCACACCACATAACATCACAATATCTTATCAGTGTATTTTCATATTATCAAGAGCCATAATTCTCTCTTTTCTTCCTTCTCTGTCTAAAATCCACAATTTCAACATAAACAATAGGAAAATGATAAAGGAAACAATTGTAAGAAATCACACCTTTAATGAGCACCATACATCAGTCAATGAAGAAATTGCAAGCTTCACTTGTATCAAAAAGCTGAATATATCAGCATATATTTTCAATGCGGCAGGTGTCAAAACAATACTAAGGGGCCAATCCACACGGTACCCCAGTCCTAAGAAATCAAAAGTGCGGACCCCTGGCATTTTTCAAATAATCATTATCAGATTGTGAGCACATAGTTGACCCTTAGGAAAACAATACTGTGCTTTTAGGAAAAGTAACAATTGGATACCAAGTGGGGATATCCCCTTTCTATAGTAGTATGGATGTACCGATAACAGAAGTGGAAAGAGGCAATTTCCCATGTCCTTTCGTGTACACAAACAACCTATCCTTATTCGGGTCTTGTTCACAAGAAGACTTCTGAATAGACAATTCAAGTAGACCTTGAATTTCTGATAGTCTCTCATTTGCTTCTGTAACCGACCACTTCTGTGATTTCAAGTACACCACAAAAAGTAACAAACCACAGAATGAGTAAATGTGAAGCATTATAAACTATACTCAGAACTCATATAGCTATGAAATATTATGCAAGCCTTTGTGAATCAGAATTTAGGAATTACATGATGCCAAAGAGACAAGATAAACAAATCTGCCCAATCTGCTAACTCCATAAAATGATACCGCCGCAGTGCCAAAAGATGCTCTTGCAACTCAAATGCTTCCTCCAGCACGTTGATGGTTAGCTTGCTAACATACTTGTATCTGACATGTTTAAGGACAAGCAGCACTGATACAGAACACTTTCCAATCGCAATATATCGAGAATCTCATCTCATTTCAATTATTGAATTTTTCTTTCAAGATAGAATTGAAAAATATAAAATCACACAGAATCCAATAAGCTGGCATCTAAGAAATGATTAATAAAGTTCACGTAAGTTTCCATGAGTCAATTGGGGGGATCACATACCTGTATTCCAAAAACTAAATCCTGCCATCAAATACTTCCCAATAATTTCATGATGTGCACCAATTCATCATATGCAATTACAACGATTAGCAGTAGGGAAAATCTTGATGCACAATAAAAAATCAGTCAAAACAGCTAATAGATTGTGCATAACATATATAACATGTTGTGCACAACATATATCATATGTTGCAATATCATCTTTCTTTACAACATGTGATACATGGTGTGCACAATATGTGATATATGTTGTGCACAACATGTAATATGTGTTGTGCATAACACACTGACTGTTTTGGCTATTTTTTCATTGTACATATAGCAATGTTCTTGGCAGTATAATATTTATTTCCATATTGTGTCATCTCTCAACTTTCACACCTAAAACTATTAGCATCTATTAAATTAGCATGATCCACCTAAACATATCAATAACACATTTTCTGCAGTATTAATGCATAACTTGCACCTTGGCAGGCACAATAATACTTTAAGCACATCACTTAGCATGGAGCACTGATTGATTCATGTCTCCAATCCCACCTAATAGAATAAGGTCTGGCTGTTATTTTGGCAAAAATATTAATCATTATCAAGCATTTTCACATTTAAAAATACCTAAATCAACTAATAAATCAACTAATAAGTAATAACATTTGCATTCTCCTTATGGACATTAACTTCTTGATCATATAATATTGCAACATATTCCAACATTTCCCTCACAAAAACAATCAATCTCTTACAACACCCTTGCCTTTGAGTAGTTGGGAAAATATCGATTTCTCAGTATAGTTGCTTAATGGGGCTGCATGAAAGGACTGGATGTTAGGATTACAACTGAATTGGGCATTCATGATAAATTGAAACCAGTAATAATCTAAGTATCATGCAGAGAAATAGAAGCAACAAAGGAAAGATTACAGAAAACTGCACATAAACTAATCAACGACTTTACCAGAATAAACATAAAGTTAAGGATACTGAAGCATGATTTCCTGCAGTAAGCATTTGTCGATTATAATGTCAAGTGGTATCTCAAATTTTGAGGACAAACTCTGGTTGTGAGTAGCATCAGAATTGACATTTTTCCTGAAACTACCCAGCAATCTTTCCCACCTGCTCCCACCAGATACAACTGCCAAAACATCCCGTTTATGGTCCATCAAATTCAATGAAGCATCAATACATTGTTTGGAGACATCAACCAACCCATCTTCTCTACCATACCCTATTTCACCATATTGATTATTCTTATTGCCAGACATAGATGCACTACTATCACATGGAATTGAAGATGCACTTCTACATTTAGAGTTGGATGGCAATTTGTCTGTATAAGCTTTACAAGGATTTTCCACAGTAGCAAAATTGAAGTAAGGCAAAGATTGTTCATGATCTGCTTTGTATTTTTCTCCATCCTTGCCCATCAGGCGAAGAAACGCATTTCTTGTTAACATTGGGTTCATACTAAGGGGATTAATGCTAGAAATATTATGCTGGTGCCCAACTTTTTGTGTTTGGAAAGTAAACAAATTTGAAGCAAGACTACTATCATCAGGCTGATCCTCACTTGTGGCTTCCCCACTCAAATTATTACTAATAGTAATAGCATCATGGCTTAACATGGAATATCTCAGGGATCCCTGATGCTTTTCAGTCCTCTTTTGACTAACGATTCTGTCATTGTCAAAAGAGTTTTTCAATAAGTGGTCCATTGCCAAAAGCCTGTCAGTCATACTCTCTCTATATTGAACATTGAATATACTCGAGCAATTTGAATTCCCTGGGTCTGGAGGATTAGAAATGTGACTTAATATCACTCCTTCAGGGGAGGACTTCATCAAATGATCAATAGCATCTGTCTTATCACAAGTTCCATGTGAATTACTCCCTGGATTTTCATGATGACAGGAATTTGGTATTGAATTATTTAAGGTAGTATCCTTTGAGAAGCTTAGAGCAGATAAATAATTATGTTGCCCCACTATTGGAGAAGGCCATCCAAAAAGCTGGTCAGAATCCGATTGCTCCTCAGAGCCACTTAAGGATAAACTGTCAGATGAACCATACATATCTTCCACCAAAGAGAATTCATCTACTGTGCTTGAGACATCAGAGCCCAAACTATCAATTTCCCTGATAATTTCCATAAAACATCAGTGAAGCAATAACAAAGAGAAGAAAAGTTATGAGGGAAAGAAAACATACACCAAGTAGCAAGTGGCAGAAAATATATCTACATGCTTTCAACAAGTTTTACGGGGGGTTTGGGGGATCATGGAAAGAGAGATTACATATTTGAACTTCTTTTATCTGCTGTTGGACGAACAATTGGTTCATCTTCTTCCATGAGCTTGCCTAGTTTGTCTAAAGTCCTTCCACCATCATCAAAACGTACTACAGTATGTGTAGCAACCTGCAAAGGGAAAATCTTCATACATAAAAGGGGAAAACACAAAAAGAAATAACCACCTCTGGTGGAAATTGGTGTAGATCTTTTCTGCTATCCCACTTGTACTGGTATATACTAGAACTACAAAATTTAAAGATAATTTATATGAAACAAAAAAGGAAAGATCTTATCAGTGTGTGAATTTAAATAAATAATTTGAGGTATTTGGTCAGAAAATAATGCAAGAAAACATTTTCCTTACTTATGGTGCTTGACCAATATTTAAGTGGGTTTTGTCACGGGCTCTGAAAGGAAATGGATGCCTTTTCTGCATTTTTTCTTGTATTATTGATTTTCCATTGGTCATTCTAAGAGAACATTTAAAATATGCTAGGCTAGTATAACCCATTGCTTTTCCCTCACCGATTGAAAAATAAATAAGAGTAAATAGAAGCAAAAATATACGAGGACTATAATTTTGGCATGATTACCTTTTGATATCTAATTTCTAAGCTGCTCAAAAGGCTTTCAATTTTTTCATTCATTCTTCTATAATAACTCTGTCTTGCAAACACCATAGCTTCTATAATATCTCTGCTGAAAGTCAATGGAGAAGAATAAGATGAACTACTGCTTGAAAAGCCACTCCAGCAGGGAAGAATGTCATCAGAACTATGGTCTTGAGCAGCAACATGAACACAAAGTTCAAGCAATTTCAACAATACTTGAAGCTGCTGACCAGCTCTGACAAGTGGAACCAGGAAGTCTTTAAGAAATCCAGGAACGGGAACTTCATCTCTCACCTGAAGTAAGGAAGTCCCCACCATGAGAATCAAAATAGCAAGACGTATATCCATATAAAGAGTGATGACAAATATGAAAACTACCCTGCTATTCAGCATAGGAAGGAAATCAAGGAATTACCCTGACATGTGTGAACGGAAAGTCAACGGAATTGTCAGCTCTGACGTGTGACTTAGGATGAGGTAAAGACTCCATATTTTCTACGATAAACTCCTTATATGGGTCATGGACTTCTGCGTTGAAAATCCATGATCTAATGAACCCACAATATGGTTCAAATGATTGAAGAAAGAGAAACTTGAGAAGAGTGCAGTGAGCAGGATCAGCAACCTAAATTTCAGAAAATTTCATATCTTAGAATACAAAAAACATGAATATAACCAATATATTTTAATTCACTATAGAGCTGATATAAGTAAATTGTTGCATTGCAACAAGTTAGCAAATCATCATCGAGGGAAGAATCAAAGCCAAATTCCAGAGATACAATGATGCAGAGAAAATAAAAAGAAAAAGGCATGAGCTTAAAGAGCAAATGATCCTACTGTTCTGGTTTATCTTGAATTTAATGTCGAATCTATGTTTAACACAACAGTATAACACAACAACTAACCATGCAAATAGATCTCAACAAATATGATCCAGTAAAGCATAGAGTATACACCCCAAAATTGAAAGGCTCAAATTCAAATAAACATGACCTGTAATTGTGTGTACAAGAATGTTAATAGATCCCCCCCTCTGCAGAAGTTACTAAACTCGGATGTAGCTTCAGTAATCAGATCATCCAAAGAAATATCTGAAAAGCGAAGAGCCCATTTTTGCAGGTTACATATGCAAGCAAGGGCTTCAATCTGAGACCTGAGTTCTTGTGTATGCAGGTAAAACTCAAGCAGTGTAATTTCAGAATGCACCACACTCTTGAGGCATCCAGAGGCAGGAAAGTGAGCATCTTTCGTCGAGGAACGCCTCCTCAAGACTATGGATGAATGCAGAGTATCCAGTCCACAAATGTAGCCTTCCAAGACCTTTCCGACGGCGACGGCGAAGGCTTGATTAACAAGGGTAAAGGGAGGGTCTTGAAAAGAGTAATGGAGGTTCACATTTGTAAAAAAATCTAGAAATTGTCGGAGGAGCAAAACAAGAGAGCCGGTGCAGCCAATGGATGCAAGAATGTTTCCGAGGGAATGAGTGGTGGAAGCTCTATTCCAGAGACTGGGAATGTGGTGGAAGGTTCTATCAGCAGGATCAGAACAAAACATTGCAGAGAGGTTTTGGATGGAAACAAGGGATGATTTCACACCTTGCATTGCATTCATCACAAGCCTCACCAAACTTGATTCCTGAGTCTCACATCACACCCACATGATCAAAGAGGCATAATTAAGTAATTAATTAAGAGTATCTAACTAATTTGAATGAAGAAGTGGAATAGAGAGAGACTTACGGAGAGAGAGGAGAGAGGGGGTTGATGATTCGAAAGGGAAAGGGAAGAAGAGGAAGAGGAGCCACTTTCGGAGGGAATGGATTCCCAGGTTTTAGGGGGAAGCCATGGATCCTGCAACTTGAGATTATCCAACAAAGACGACAATTTCGGAGCATCGTCGTCATCAACAGCAACACCCATTCGCCGGCACTCCATTACGGCACGGCACACTCACTCACTCACTCACTCACTCGGCGACACCGCTTCACTCAGTTTAATTTTTAAACCTTTGAGCTTTAAATTTGGCAAAACAAAGAAAAGATGAAAAGTCCAAAATTTTCCTTCAAGATTAGTCTTGGACAGTTGGGTGAGAGGTAAAAGTTATTTTCATAAATATTATGCATACAAAATTATATTTACAGTAAACCCCAAACAATTTTAGCATAGAACAAGGTAGTCATTGATAATCGGAAATACCTCAACTGGTCCTGACAATGTCAAACGTTGGACATCATAAGGTTCCTAGACGGAAAACGTTAACAATATTAATGACAATTTTATTTTTGGACAAATTGGTCCCTTACAATTTTATTGTTGGAAAAATTAGTCCATAATTTTTTTTCATTTATCTTATTTATTATAATATGTATTTTTAAGCACTCTTAAATCAATTTTATATATCTTCCGTTTGATTATTACCACTCTAAATGCATTTATTTTATTATTTCTAAAACGTCATTTATTAAATTTTTCTTGTTTAAATGTTCATATTTTATATATTTTATATTATGCATATTAAAACTTATATTAATAATTGATATTAAATATAAAAACTAACTATTTTAAGTTAAATAAAATTTAGAATAAAATAAATATATTATCTTGTAAGTGTTTTAATATTTTCAATAAAAAGAATGAAAAATTACTTTATTTTTTTAAACAAGTAAATTAAGAAGTGTGATATCTAAAATTATTAATAAAAAATTATTAATATATCAACAATTTTTTTTATAGATATACTAAAATAATTGCATTAAAGAGTGACAATTTTCAAATAAAAGATATATAGATTTGATTTAAGTATGTTTAGAATTGAATATGTCAATAGTGATAAAAGATAAAAGAATTTAAAAAATAATTAGGGACTGATTTTTCTAAAAATAAAATTCTTAGGGACCAATTTGTCTAAAAATGAAATTGTCATTAACACCGTTAGTTTTTCCGTCCAGGGACCTTATGATATCTGACGTTTGACATTGTCAGGGACCAGTTAGGGTATTTATGATTGTCAAGCACCACCTTGTCCGACGCTGAAATTGTCAAGGACAAATTTGAGGGTTTACTCTTATATTTATTTTTCGACTCTAACTAAACTAAACAGTAAACACTACCTAATTTGAAAAAGAAAAAAAAACTTGTAGTATACTATTAGAGTGAAACAAATATATATTGGCACCAATTATATATAAATATATAATACTTTTAAAATAGTGAATGGTTAATTTAAATAATATTATTAATATAATAATGCATTTAATTTTCATCTACCAATAATGTCCAACTTTTGTACACAATCATTAAATAATATGTTATCACATTAGTCATGATTGTATTTTCTCTCACATACTACTTGAAAAGTCGTACAAACAGAGCGTTCTAATTGAATAACAATGTAAAATACTTTTACATTGTCATTGTATCAAAATTAAACTCTATAATAATATGTGAAATACTTCATATACACTAAATTTTACATTAAATCAGTCACTCAACTCATTTCTTATACTATCTAACATTTACCGCTACTTAATCTAAATTATATTATGACTCTATCCAATATTAGATTCAAACTTTTATATTACGATAATGAAAATTTCAATACTAATACAATCCATCATTTATATTTGTTCACGTAGCATTGCTCTAATAATATATGGTTTTATATTTGAGTTTAATTACAATGCAGTATCCCTTATTAGATATCTTAACATAAATTCTCTTATATGAGATATCATGTTTCGGTCCTACTTTTTACACTATTAATGTCTTTTCCTTTTCAACTGCAAAACCAACTAAAGCCGGAGTGAAATGGCACAATAAATCAGACTAGGAAGCGTTTCAATACATACAATACACCTGAAAGATATCATTAACTGACAACTATAAAAGCATTGAGTATAGCAATCAGCAGCAGTGAAGTGACTACCAATACAAATGATGTACTATTTTGTTCATGAATTGGCTGTGATGATTCACATTTTCTACTAAAGAAAAAAATGCCATCGGTTCTAAATCTCTGTGGCTCTGTTGATCTTATTTGTTCTTCTTAAACTCAAGAGCAGATCCATGCAGTTTCTAGAGATAATCAGCACCCAAAATTGTTTCCATCTAGTCAGGAAAAAAATGCAATGCAGATGAGTTCTTGACAAATGGCACGATTCACACGACGTACTGGCGTACCGATGAGAAACATGAGCCGACAAACTCAATGGAAGAGTGAACTTTACCCAGATGGGATCAAGTGAATCAGAAAAGGCCATATTAACATCTCATCTCAACCATAATATAATGACTCAAGAATTGGTGGCATCCCAACTTCTTTTCATGTATGGAGGCAAAGGAGCAACCAGCTCAAGGCTTTCCACTTGAGAAAGATCATATTGAGAAGCTGATGGTATATTATGCAGTGCTTGAGATATATTGGGCAACACTGTTTGCTTGCAATGAAGATGTAAACGAGGACACTTATCAGAAATGCTCCCTTTGTTTAAATTGAGGCCAAAGGGAAGTGTTTCTTCCTTGTGAAGCTCCTCACTTGAATCCTCCTCCACATTAGACAAACCCCACTTCCTATGAGCTTGCCATCCATACTTGTAGTCCCCAACTATTGGTGTACCTAACACTTCAGCACAATGGACTCGAAGCTGTGCCAGGTACCAGTACGCACCATTAGCATAGAAATTATGGTGACAAATTTGAATTGATAAATTAATTTAACCCCGTCTTTTTCTTTTTTTACCTGGTGTTTTCGGCCAGTTAAAGGGGACAGCTCCAACCATGTGTAACCTGCATTATGAGCAGCAGCATAAGGAGGGATTCTCAACCAAGAAGACCTGAGATTATATATGGAAATTAAATGAAAGTCCTGATTGATATGAAGTTATCGGCTATTTTATGTCTCTGCTTGCACCGAGGCAAAGCAACTTGCTCCATTATCATGTGAAAAATGCTAAACTAGATTATTTAACAAATATATATATATATATATATGTGTGTGTGTGTGTGTGTGTGTGAAATAACCTAGTTTGGAAGGTAGAAGACATAGCAGAAAGAAGCATGTGCTTTTGACATTGCCAAAATTCCATCAGTAGTGACTTTAACTTTTGATTCTTATATCACTGGTGGCAATTAATGATAACTTCATCTCATTAACGATAAGGGTGACCTTGAGTGGCTGAAATCTCAAGTTCAGAATGTCACATGCCAATGCAAAAAAGAGGGGAAAAAAAGATTAATTTTATTTTTACCATTCTCTAGTGAGATCTCACTCCAGGTTTGAGTTGTGTTGTGTTAGAAACAAGTTATTATGATCAGTCATGCCAAACTCTAAAGAGGGTAACTTTGATCTTAGAATTTACAATAGGATCCATTACCAACCTTGAGATGATGATCCAATCACTCGGTACTGTGTCACCGCATGTTGTGATGACAGTAATGTTGAATTGTCAACTATGGTTATTCGATCTGATTTCCCATTGTCAACCACCACCTGAAATTAAATGAAGTACTATAATATTCATTTTAGTATATATAATGAGCTTTCTAGGTTTCATCAAATCAGTGACAAGCTACTTCAATACAGGAAGCTAACTAATCAAGGTTATATATAGTAGCATATATATATATATGGTTTGATGTACACTAGTTTGATGTAGACTAGTTTGATTGGCTCACTACATGCCAACAATAGAGGAAACACAACCACTAAAAAGGGACTTGATAAAAGATCAGCTGACACTTAGAACATCAAAGTACTAAGGGAACTTTTTATACGTAAAAGTTCCCACCATCGGTGCAATATAATGACTCAAATTAGATGATTCACCATGTCTAAGAAGTACAAAGGCATTTGTGGGGACTGGGAGTTGATACAGCACAAGCAAGGTGTACGGTTAATCAACCAGGAGTTAAGAGGACTACTAGCTAACTAAAGTTTCCAATAAACAGTTCAGAGTGCCAACAGGGATACAACCTTACCCAGTGAAGCAGTAACGAACCCGCTTCGACGTCTTGGACATCCAATGACCAGTGCCCAATACCTTTTTTGTAGGATTCTGTTTTCTGTGCCAATCTATTTAAAGACCAAACAGCACCAGATCAGAATAAACAAATAAGAAACAAATTTAGCAATTTGAGATTGTGACAATAATCCATAATAAACCAATAAACTACTCAAAAGGCTATATCAGCATATATGAAGCATTTGATGAAAAATGAAATCACTCACATCATCAGATGCCCCGGAAGTTTTCTCCCTGAAGATTGTATGAAGAATTGTAGCACTTGTCTGTGTCCTTCCCATCACCAGAATGCCAGAGCAGTCTCGGTCGAGTCTATGAACCTAATTAATATACATCATTGTTCAAGCAATAACATAACATAAAATAATAGGAAGTTCGTTTTGTCATAATCATGTATCATTGAACCAGAGCAACTGAAAGGAGATCTTATCACAGGTAATAGCTTCAGGAAGAATAACAAAAAATAAGGACAACTGCATTTGAGAAAGTGAATTCGATGGCTTTGTAACGCGTAAGGTAAGAGAGAAGACATAGGCTAACAAACTGAATAAAGAAAAGGATTTAATTTTCATCCATTGATAGTGTACAACTTTTTTACACAGTCATCCAATCATGTGCTTCCACGTCAGTCATGATTGTGTTTTCTCTCTCCCACTAACTGAACAGAGTACTTTGATTGGATGACATTGTACAATACTTTTACAATGTTAGTGCATCAAAATTAAACTCTAAAGAAAATTACAGAGACGATCATATGAGAAAGCGAATAATGCACTCACCAGGCGAGGGGGCTCAGAGTATTCATAATTTAAACATGCTGCAGCCACTACATCTAAACTCTGCTTGATATTAATGCCACCCTATTTATTATTATTAAAATAAAGAGAGATACAATCCCACATGTAAGAAATAGGATCATGATTAATCAATGTATACTTTCGAAACAAGAACAAACAAAACTGAAGCTACCTGCACTGGCATTCCTTGAGGTTTGTTCAAGACAAGAATGGCGGGATCCTAGGCGCATCGTATTACAAATTCAGAACAACATAAGATAGCAATAAGATAAAGAAAAAGAGGAGAGAGTGGAAATTGAAAACCTTATAGATGACAAGGGCACGAATGAAGTTGATTTCTTCAGGAGTGAGAAGACAGTGATGTCTCTTCTTCTGCTCTCTGGGAGTGTCTTTAACAGATTGAGGAAGAAGGATGGTATCCCCAGAGTTCAAAGTATCCTTGGCGGCCACCTTGTTCCATTGACATTTTGATTGAGCAAAGCAAAAAATTGAAAAGAAAAAAAGAGAAGCAGTGGATGGAATAGAATAGAATTACCCTCTTGAAAGAATGGGGAGACATGGGAGAAGGAGAGGCTCGGCGAACGTGTCGGAGACGAAAAAGCTTGTAAACGAGGGTTTTGGGAAGGTGGGGGCAGCAGCGGAGAACCCATTTGAGGGCAGTGGTTGGGGTGGCGGACTGAGGAGTGAATGGAGGCAGAGTATGCCATTTCGAATTGGGATTCGGATTGTCTACGCTTTGCTGCTTCCTTGTCGTCACTGTCGAAAACTGATGAATCCTCCATGAACATGATGATGGTGGTGGTGGTGGTGGTGGCCTCAATCCCAGACGGAGGAGTTGCACCATACGCTTCGCCGCCATCACCGATAGTCCCTTTGCTGTACAGTGTACGCTGAAATGAAAAGAAAACGTCTTTCCTTTTTGTTTTTTTTTTTTTGTCAGCAGAGTGAAATGGTGGGCTGATTATTCGGCTTTCAATTTAATGGCCCAGAACAAAAAAATTATAGCTTGGATTTTGATTGTTCGACAAGAGAGATGTTGGTGCGGCACAATCTATTGTTTGACGATAGACTTTGCAAATCATATAATATGTAATACAATTTGTTGTACAACATAAATACATTCAATTAATATTTAATATATGTTATATATAATACGTAATTAATGTTTGTCATATCATGTACACGTGATAGACTTTACATATATAACACATATTGAATACTAGTGGGACGTATTTGTATTTTACAACAAATATCACTATATATAATATGCACAACGTATATTACATATTATGTACATCATATATAACATATTGCGCACAATATATATTACATGTTTCTTTATAATACGTGATACATGGTGTGTATAATATGGGATATATGTTATGTACATCACATAATACTTGTTGTGTGTAACATATTGATTGTCTTGACTGTTTTTTAATTGTACATATAGAATATTCGCACATATAATAATCCCACACACCTCTTTCTCTATCAATGACTATGTTGGTAAGTTTGAAGAATATGTTGACAATTTGTAAACATATTTATCAAATTTGCCAATATATTCGTGGATAGAGAAAAGTGACGTATTGTATATATCAATAGTATTTTTCTTGTTAAAATAGCTTCTTGTGAAGGATAGAAAATTGATATCTCATTGGTTACTATCCTCCTTCGGTAAATTATATAGTATATACTACATGCATGGTCAAGAAAATAATACGCACATATATATATATTGATCTAAAGTGGCCTGCATGCAATGTTACATGAATTGCTGCTGGGTGATGATGAGTGGACAATAATATATCTGTCTCTGCTGGAATAAGCCATAAACATATTTATTATGATGATTGGTGTCGTTATTCATTCTGAGGTAGCTTAGTTAATCAAAACTATATATGCATATATAGCTGCTAACTGGGTGAATACTTGGCCTTGTAATCAGACCAGAGCTGAGCAACGGGCTTCCCTAGCAGCTCAGTGAAGTAACTATCACTGTAACTAGCCTTCATCTTGCTGTTCAAATCTGCAACAAATCCATTGCTAATGGAATTGCAATACTCCAAGAACCTCGCAGTGACGTCGTACCCTTGGAACCAATCGTCTCCCCGCCCCGGAGGAACCCAATCATCAGCAGCATACCCTGCCTTGAGCCTCACGTAATCAGCGATGCCTTCGACGAGTCCAGAAGGCGCCATGCCTTGTGCATCCCACTGCAGCAAATGGGTCATCTCATGGTACAGCACCCCTGTTATGTCCTTCTTCACATCCCCTGAGTACCTTCCAATGTACTCTGCACTCACATGGATCTCGCCGTCGCTACCGAATGCAATTCCGTCTATGTTTTCAACTATCACCTGCACGTTTTCCACATTTTTCCTCTCAGATGGATTGTTCTGCTGAAAGAGCTGGTGTATGAAGTCAGTGGCAGAGCTCACTGTTTGCTTCACATAATCTGAGCCTACTTCTCTGTCAAATTGCTTACTGCCGACGCTTGATTGTGCATTGTTGGACACAGCATAGTTCCTAGCTGCATTGCTGCCACGCACAGATGTTAGAGCTAATAGCACTATTATGCATAAGAAAACATTATATTTGTGATATTGTTGAGCCATTGCTAGCTGGTTTTGCACAATTTTGTGAATGGTTGGAATCTGCAGTAGGATTTTATAGGAGGAATTGGGAGTCAAAACAGCGATTAGTAAGGAGGTGTAGGACGCATGCATGATTCAGGAATGACTAATATGTTGTCATGCAATGGGAAGCTCAAAGATCATGATGATTCATGATGACACTCATCAAATGTTTTCCTTCTTTGAAGTGGAACAACAGTTTTAACTGATATTCACAAAATGCGTGTGGCCTTATTTGACGCATATAAATAAGGACTCTCTACATTACCATAAATTACATATATCATATGATATCACTGATCATATATATATATATATATATGAGATGAGGGATATCTTGTAGACGGTGTTCACTCACGATACACAGTAGAGGGAAAAAAATTAGTTCTTTCAAACTCAAAACATACACAAGGCAAGCTAGCTAAGGAATTAGCGTTTAGAATCAATAACTGCTTCATTAAACACACAGAACTGCATTTTTTTTTCTTTTTATTACATCATTTTGATAAGAGAAATTGTATTTCAATTTCTTACAATTACTTATGAGAAATGTACATAAAATAAAATAAAATAAAATGAAGACTAGATATCCAAAATCATCATAAATATATTGAGAGACAAATTAGCCCCTCGAAATTTAAAAGTCCAATATTAGTCATTCACATTAGAAAAAAAGAGACAAATTCGTCCTTCCTTATAGGTCCGTACAATGATTTGTTACCTATATAGACATGCACGGAAGTACGAATCTGTTCTCTTTTTTGAGATGTGAAGAATGAATGTTGAATTTTCAAATTATGAGAGTAATTTGTCCCGCAATATATTTATGGAGGACTAAAAAGGATATTTAGTCTAAAATAAATTAATTGCTTTGTATTGTATGTATATGAGTATGTATGTATATTGTGTTGGGGAAAGAGAGAGTAGCTAGTCCTAGTCCTAGTCCTAGCAATCATCAATGTGCAAATTAACACAGACTCTATAGGGTGGGAAAGAACGTTTAAATTGAACATGATCTTGAATCAGTGACCGCGTCCTCTGTGGCTAGGCCCAGAGTAAGCCCTGTTTATTAGACTTATCAAAGAATCTGCAGCAGGAGGAGTAGGATGAGCAGCGGGGAATTCATCTTTCAGTGGTCTCATACCCTCAACATTCATGGCCAACAGGAAGAAGAAGAAGAAGAAGAAAAACATCAACTGTAAAACACAAATGGCATTAACTGCCTCTGCAACAGAATAGTAAGAGTAGCACTTCCTCATTTAATTTGTTTCTGCAATTGGATGTGGACTCCAAGATGCATGCACCCAAATTCCAAAACAATGAAAATTTTGGAATAGTGCTGTTTGAAGCATAATGAGGAGGAAGGAGGAGTGCCATCATATATATATATCTATGGGGATTAATTGAAGATTGAAGAAAGGTATGCTCTGTTCTGTTCTTTTCTTTTCTTTGACTGTAGTTGTTGTGGGCGGGGGCTGGTGGCGTAGTTGGAAGGGTTACTAGTTCAGTGTTCTTTTCAAAATGAATGAGGAAAAAACAATATAATTAGTGTTGAAATCAGACTCGGCAAGGGAAAACGGTGTGAAAAAACTATTGGGTTCATGAAGAAACTTGGATTGTATTTAAAACGTAAAGAGCACGGAATGAATGTTGACTATTGAAGGATTTATGCCTTGTACGAGAAAAAATATTTGGAGTGCCTCAAATAGTCGTACTGTGTGTGTACAGAACAGAGGTTGGTGGATGGGCGTGCTTTGATCCCGGAAAATTTATTCAGCTTTCATTTTAGTTCCTATAATGGTTTTTTTAACAATAAATCCCGTTGTACATGTATGTATAGGAGTAGTTAGTTACAAAAGACCCAAACAAATCGCATCAACCCACACAATCTCGTATGCAATCTTTTCTCCAAGTCAGCGCAACTTCAGCTCTCATCCTCCATTCCAATCCTTATTCGAAATCTAATCCCAACCTTCATTCATTTTCGATTTCTCATTTGATTCACACGCAAACATAAACATTTATCTCTTTAAAAAATGTCATGGTTGGAAACACAGTTCCAAAATTTGCAATGGAGAAAAATATTAATTTCTTTGATCAAATTATTAATAAAAAGATGTTGGAGTACTCTATTCTTTTATCAGTTTTGTATTATAATATGATTTCTTACACTCTTAAACCATGTTTCGATTGCTCACAATGGCCTGACATTTTGCTCACTGAATTCAGTATTTGGGGTCACAATAACATCCATATTTACTCCTAGTTCTTTCTCTCTGCACAAACTGCCACTGATGTTTGGTCATACAATTCTTATATTTTTTCAGAGGTTCATAATCTTTATTTAATTCATAAAGGGGAATAGCCAAAGAACGGGCATGCGACACAAACTGCCACTGATGTTTGGTCATACAATTCTTATATTTTTTCAGAGGTTCATAATCTTTATTTAATTCATAAAGGGGAATAGCCAAAGAACGGGCATGCGATTCAAACCGATGATGCAAATATGTTTTATTCCAATTACACAAAAAAAAAGTTGGATTTTCTTTGAGAAGACGTTTAAGGGATGATGACGAAGTCACTATTCAAAAAACCTTCACATGTGGTAGAGAGGGAACAAGGAATTCTGTTGTCGCCACTCCGGAGAAGAACAAACTTGTATCAGCAGTCAATTGCAAGGCAATGATGATCGTTAAACTTGATAAATATTGTTCATGGGACATTACAGTTGTAGAATTGGATCACACACATGAATTGTCACAAGAAAAGGTGAAATTCTATAAAAAAAAAAATTCGGCACATGAGTATGCATGCGAAACAAGTTATCAAGGTTAAAATGAAGCATGGATGAGACCAAAATGAAACATTGCAATCTCTAGTTCATGACCTTGGTGGTTAGTCTGAAGTGACGTTTATTGAGAAGGATATCTGAAATTTTGTTAATAGGATGTTGCGTAAAAAATTTGTGGATCACATTGATGTAAACACAGTCTTGAATTAATTTACAAGGATGAAGGACCAAAATCACAATTTCTTCTTTAAAATTAATGTTGATGAAGATACGCGTTTCAATAACTTGTTTTGAGCTGAAGCTAGAACAAGATTACATATAAATATTTTGACAGTGTTGTATCTTTTGACACAACATATACACAAATAGATATGAAATGACTTTTGGTTCATTTGTTGACGGGAATCATCACAATAATTCTATCTTACCTGGGTGTGGCTTAGTTAAGTGCAGGGCTTGGCTTGACTTGAATGTATGAATAGAAGGCCTCTAGCTGCTATCTTGACTTGGTGCAATGAAGAATGTCATTGAGATTGTACTGTCGTCGGAGACACATCACATGTGGTGCATATGGCACATAATGAAGAAAATACCAGAAAAATTGCAAGAAAAATCTCTATACAAAGAAATTAAAGAAAGTGAAACGTATTGTGTGAATCTCCATCCAAAGAGCATATGATGCTTCAAATGCCTCTTTGGATGGAAATTCCCACCCAATACATTTCACTCCTCTTTAATTTCTTCGTAAAGAGAATATCATTGCAATTTTTTGACATTTTCTTCATTTTGTGCCATATGCACCATCTATAATGTGTTTCGGACATTGCAATCTCAATGATATTCTTCATGGCACCAGTTTGATTGATCAAGATAGCAATTCGAGGCCTCTCATTCACACATTTAAGTCAAGCCTTAAAGAGTCAATTTTAAAGAAGAAATTGCAATTTTGATCCTTCATCCTTGTAAAATAATTCAAGTCAGCTCTTACATCATCGTCATCTACAAAATTTTTACGCAAATTCTTATTAACATAATTTCGGACATCTCTCGGTAAACGTCACTTTAGAGTAACCACCGATGTCACGAACTAGAGGTTAAAATATTTTGTTCGCTCTCACCCATGTTTCATCATTAACCTCGATAACTTGCTTCGCATGCATGCTCATGTGTCGATTTCCCTTAAAGAATTTCACCATCTCCCGTAACAATTCATGTGTGTGATCCAACTCTAAAGCTGTAATGTGTCATGAACAATCTTTATCAAGTCTAACAATCATCCTTACCTTGTAATTGACTTCTGATACGACTTGTTCTTCTCCATAGTGTAGACAACGGAGTTCCTAGTACCTTGCAATATGTAAAGGTTTTGATTGTGTTTGATTTTATCGACTACAGTGGCAAGGTGAGTGGAGTAACCAGGGTCACTGTAATCGGAGTCATTGACATTGTGTCACAGTGACTCTATTTTCTGTTTGGTAAATACGTAGAGCCAGAGTCATTGTCTTGTATCATATTTGTTTTGATAAGACAAATGATAGTTAGGATTGAAAATGATGAGATTTAAATTTTGAAAAATGACTAAGGACATAATTGAAACAGAAATTCATTAAATCATCACATGACTTTGTGTCCACCATTCAGTGACTCCGTGACTACACTTTTAGGGTGGACAAAAATTAGAAAAACTTATTCACTGGGTCAAAGTGACTCATTGTCTCTCTGATTATAACTCCAAAATCAAACAGTCTACCGAGTTAACTTTTCTCTGACTTCGTGATTCTGACCCAGATTCAGAGAAAATAAACGCAACATTTTTGAAGAGTGACTCCATCATCATCATTCTTAAATGAGCGTGTTGTCAAAGAAAATCCAATTTTTTGTTACATAATTGGAATAAAATAACTATGCATTTGATTTGAATTGTCATGCCCTTCTTTGGGTATTCCCTTTTTGAATTGAACAAAGATTATGGATTTGTGTGAGAAAACATAAGAGTTGTGTGAGCGAGCATCAATGGTAGTGTGAGCAAATATGGATATTATTGTAGGCACAAATACTGAGTACTTGTTTAGATGTCATTATTTAGTCAAAATAAGATCTTTTTTAATTAAAAAAATTTTATGGAACTTTTTTATATATTTGGGTGTTAATTTTGGTGGTTACTACCATGTCGAGAGCAAATTTGAGGGTAAGTTACCCTTATTAGGTGTCATTCAGTAATTGGAGAAGATATGAGGTTGGGGGCCATATAGTCAGAGTTTTACTTATTCTCTATCTTTACTAAAATGTTTATAATAATTAAGATTAGCTCCCAAAAAACTTCAAAGTTTATAAATTCGACCTCTATTTTTTACTTGTACCTAATCATCCCCTCTGAGAATGTTACCCTACCTCATCCTCAATTGTCATTCATCTCTCCAAGCTCAAGCTCAAACCCAACCACATCCCACTTTTTCAAGATGAATGTACTGAATATTTTGCTCTCCTTCTCTTGTGATATTGTCACGCCTCGCCTTCTCACCTTGGCGATTTGGGCATTGGTTAACAAAATCCAAAAGAAAAATCTAATTTCATAGATTGAAGTTTCCTCAATTACAGCAAATTTTGGAATTATGTTTCCAACAATAGAGTTTTCAAAGGAGTAAAAAAGATATGAATGCCTGTGAATAAAAAATCGACCGAAAAAATAGGAACAGGATTGGAATGAGAAATCAAACAAGGATTGGAATGGAGGATTGATTTTATAGGTAAAGAAAAGGAGAAGGTAGCGAGCCGTTGAAAAATTGACTAGGTGGCGATGGAGTGAGCCAAACAGTGATTCAATTTGCACATCACTTGGTGTTAGAAAAGATTTTCGTCAATAAATCAAGCGGTGATTTTCTTCAATTGAAAAAAGTGTCCCTGTTTGTTTCGCTTCAAATGCCATGAAATCAATTGAGTCTCATACGAAAGCAGAAATAGTGTTTAGGCGTAAAGCAAAGCAAATCAAAGCAAACCGTCAAGAGAGAGAGAGAGAGAGGTGATTCAGAATGAACAACTAATTAGTAAGTAACTGGTAGAGTGAAAATTCTCACAACTCTTGAACAAGCTCTAAAAAATGTAAAATCAAAAGAAAAATATTACAGTATAAAGAATGTAATAAGATCCCCAGGCATAGAATTAGAAAGAAGAAGAAAAAAAGTGGAAGCAAGTTACCGCAGTAGAGTAATTGAAGGCCTTGGAGTGAGTGGAAAATAAGAAGCAGCAGTTGAATCAATCACGGACAGCAAATTTGCTTGAGCTTATCGGCGGCAGATTCTTCAATGGAATACTGCGATGTGATGAAATTAAATTAGGGATTGGACGAGTGAGTGAGTGAAATTACTCAATTTAATCAAATTAATTCAATTAATTAAATAGATGAAGGAAGGTACCTTATGGAGGATCCAGAGGGAGTGGCGATAGGTGCGAAGAAATAGGTCATGAAGAGTGGAGGAATCAGAAGGATCAACGTCACGGTAGTTCACGAAGTTCTCGCGAGCGTACTTGGCGTAATAACCCCTCGTCTCCTTTGGCAATTGCCTCACCAGCCTCAGAACCTCCGCGTATGCTCTCACCGCCTTCTCCATCGCCGCCTTCTCTTCTCTCCTTTTCTCCCACCATTAACATTCTAAAATACAAATATCTCATCTTCACTGGCTTTTCAAGCCCAGTCAAATTTATGGACCAGCCCCAACAAAGAAATCAAGAAAGGCCTAAACCTCCTAATGGGCCCTTCTTGGGCTTGGCTTTCATTGGAGAATTAGTGATTTGAATTTACAGCCCGTTTGGATAGCCAAAATTTTTGCGTTGAGGTCAAAAAGAGAGAGTTAGAAAAAGGTGAAGATCTTACCAAAAAAACAAAAAGAAAAAGGTGAAGATGTTTGTTTCCTAATTTTTCTTCTTAGATAAGTGATTAACTTTAAAAATACTCCTTCCCTTATCTTTTTTTATCTGTCCAATTTAGAGATATGTGTATTTTTTTTAATTGTTGATTTTAAATTTTGAGACAAAATTTATTATTTTCTCTCCCTTTTATCCCTATTTAATACTATTCACTAATCTCTTTTACTATTTTACCAAGTAAAGTAATAAAGGGTAATTTAATAAAGTAGGTATACATTTTGTTAATTTTTATACAACACCAATCATTTCTTAAATACCCGTGTGCATTTAAAACTGGACAATTAAAAAAAACGGAGGGAGTGATTGATTTTGATAGGTAGTATTTATTTTTAATAACTCTGAGGTTAGAGTAAATAGAGTTATGAATTCAGTGCTACATAAATCTTAGAGTTACAGTAATTTCAGAATTAACTCTGAACACACCCTTATATATTTGTATCTCCAACGCAATCTTGTCTGACTCTAAAATGAAAATTAACTAAAAATTGATAATTTTATTGTTTTCCAATGCAATGTGACCCTCTACCATTCGATAAGGTGATTGTTTTAATTTTTCAAATACAAATCAAATTTTTTTTGGCATTAATTATTTTTAAAACAATTATTTCAAAATCAATTACTTTAAAAATCTAAACAGATTCTGAATAGATTTTGGGCATAGTGAGAGTTGCTGGAAGGAATGGATGGCGATGGTGGGTGGGAGTAGTGGAAGTGAGCCTCTCAGGATCATTTTCAAGGAAGCTGCTAAGCACTGGACCGACGCTCTTCCCATCGGAAATGGCCGTCTCGGAGCTATGGTTTCCGGAGCCATCTCCTCTGAAATCATCCACCTCAATGAGGATACGCTCTGGACTGGCACACCTGGGTGCTACACTGATCCTGAAGCTCCACATGCTCTCTCACTCGTTAGACACCTCGTTGATCGTCAACAATACTCACAAGCCACTCTTGCCGCTTCTCACTTAACCGGAACTGCTTCTGAGGTTCGTTCACTTCATAGCTAGCTACTTTCCTTCTTCTTCCCAACCATCTTTAATCAGTTACCTAAACTGCATCTACAATCAAATGTATAATTTTCATCGGTTGATGTGTACTTTTCGTGAATAACATTGTTGTTAATTGTATATATTTGTATGCGCTTAGAACATCGTTATGGTTCCTAAACTTCCTATATAGTATTTTGATGGCTTGGTGAATGTATTTGATTTTACATGGATTTTCTTTTTTTTATCTTTAATTCCTCTCTCTCAGTTTTTTTTTCTCTTGTGCTGCTGCTATGCATGAATGCCTAGGCCTACCAACTTCTTGGTGATATCAAATTGGAATTTGATTACTCCCATCTTCCAGTTACTTCAATTGATCAAGATACTTATCACAGAGAGCTCGATTTACACAATGCAACCGTCAAAGTTAACTATTCCGTTGGAGATGTACAATTTCAAAGGGAGCATTTTGCCTCTTATCCTCATCAAGTCATTGTTACAAAGATTTCTGCCACTAAACCCGGCACCCTATCGTTTACGGTTTCTCTAGACAGCAAAATGGTTCATCAAACCTACACAAATGGCAGCTCTCAGATTGTCATGAAAGGAGCATGTCCTGGTAAAAGGACCTCACCACAACACAATTCAAAGGCCACTCCACCGGGAATCCAATTTTCAGCAGTTCTTGATTTGAGGATTGGTGGTGAAAACGCTGTGATCAATGTTTTGGATGACAAGAAGAACTTGAAGGTCGAAGCTTCAGATTGGGCTGTTCTACTTCTGGTTGCTTCATCTTCCTTCAGTGGTCCCTTTACCCCACCTTCAGATTCTACAAAGGACCCCATTTCTGAGTGCTTTAGTACATTGAACTCCATAAGCAATTTATCATACTCTGATCTTTATGCAAGTCATTTGAAGGACTACCAGGAGCTTTTTCACCGAGTATCGCTGCAGCTCATGAGAAGCACGCATAGTGTGTCTTTGGAGGCTCATCGGCTTACACCATCTGTAGATGGTCTATGTATCTTGGACAGCAAAGCAGCACTTCCAACCTCAGAGAGGGTGAAATCATTTCAGACTGACGAAGATCCATCGCTCGTGGAGCTTCTATTTCAATATGGTCGTTACTTGCTTATTTCTTGTTCACGTCCAGGAACTCAGGTGGCAAACCTACAGGGAATTTGGAACAAAGATATTGAGCCAGTTTGGGAGTATATATGCTTACATTATATTTCATTTCAAATGGATATGCCTTTAACCAACTTTAACCAAGGAATGCTAATTTGATTTTAGATGTCAAGATTTATCAGGATTCTAGTTTCATTTTCATCTTCTTTAGCAACATTTGCTATTCCATTTATCTGCAAGTCTTGCATTGTTTTAATTTATTTATTTATTTGTTTATTATTGAAGACTAATAATAGTTGTGTTGTGTTACTTTTCTTTTTCTCAGTGGGGCGCCTCACTTGAACATCAATGTTGAAATGAACTACTGGCCTTCTCTTCCTTGCAATCTTAGCGAGTGTCAAGAACCCTTAATTGACTACATTTCCTTACTGTCTGTGAATGGCAGTAAAACTGCTAGTGTAAGAAATTTCCATCTCTTGACATTCTTACTTAAGTTCATCTTAATTGACTGAGGAGTGAGGACGTATTATTGGATGGATTTCCATCATTTTGATCCTGCCTTAAAATTATGGATTATACTAAATTTGAAATTAAACAGGTAGTAGTGAACCTCAAAAAAGAAGTAGGGTCAGATGCATATGCCAATTGTCTATTTATGTGAATCTTTTTTCAAAAATAGTTGCAACATCATCACCATGTCAAGTTGTTGTGTTTTGAAGATGTTGCAGTCTGCAGAGCATACATTGGACGCAATTTCGGTCACTGGATGACCATCGATCATCTTGATGTTCTTTAATTTCCTTCATTCATTTGCTTAATGCTGTAGGTTAACTACAAAGCTAGTGGTTGGGTTGTACATCATAAATCCGATATATGGGCAAGGACATCAGCAAGTCAGGGTGATGTCATGTGGGCCTTATGGCCGATGGGTGGAGCATGGCTCTGTACTCATCTATGGGAGCACTATGTTTTTACAATGGACGAGGTAAGTTTTGAGATAGATTGAAATCTCTGAATCAACGAATAAGATGAACTGGAAAGAAATAAATTAAATTAAGAAATAGAAGATACACAAAGCTAAGTTGTTCATAAATCAGTAGCCTTTGGGATGATCTTTTTAAATTTAAGATGTTGTGCCTCTATAATTTCTGCGAAACTACTTTGGATTAGAACGTATTTTAGATTTTAGAAGGAGTAACTTTGAAAGAAATATGTATGGGACAATGAGTTTTATGTTTTGGAATGCTTATAGAAAATTAATTTTCTGTGAATGACTTTCATTTGAATAGTTTTAAATACATTTACTTTATGACTGTGAAGTATATATAATATTCAGTTTCAGATGTAGTCTAGTTATTATAAATTGGGAAGAAATTGTAAAATAATGTGTAATATGTGCCAAAATGAACCATGGTCAAGGAGACATACATTCAGTCAGAATTAACTAGGACAGATTTTCTGATTTATTTTTCAACAGGATTTCCTCAGATGCAAAGCATATCCCTTATTAGAAGGATGTGTGTCATTTCTGTTGAGCTGGCTGATTGAGGGAAGTGAAGGATATCTTGAAACTAATCCATCAACTTCCCCAGAACATACTTTTATCGCTCCCAATGGTGAGCCTGCTTGTGTGAGCCAGTCATCAACAATGGACATGGCAATCATCAAAGAAGTCTTTTCCATATTTCTTTCTGCTGCTGAGGCATGTTACTTCACTATTAACTAAAGCACATACAAAATTATAAAACGGTTTTGACGTTATATTAAGCAAAAGTGTGCATCTCTATGTTCTTTATAAGTTATCGTTCGCAAACAGGTGATAGGGAGAACCAAGGATAGTATTGTTGGAGAAGTTCGTAAAGCTCAACCGAGGCTACATCCTATTAATATTGCTAAGGATGGTTCCATAATGGAATGGGTACTTCTTCTCCCCCTTAAAATTTGGAAGATGCATGTAACTTTGTGTCTTGGCTAATTTTGATATGGTTAAATTGCTAGATAGATAATGGATTATTTGCCCATGGAATGCAGGTGAAAGATTTCCAAGATCCGGATGTGCATCACCGGCACCTTTCTCATCTATTTGGTCTATTCCCAGGGCACTCAATTACTTCTACTGAAACTCCAGCTCTGTTTGAAGCTGCTGAGAAAAGCCTTTACAAGCGAGGTTTGCATAAGCTTAGATCACTTGTTATTGTCTTGTTTTGTTGGAAGGTCCAGATTGTGTTTTCTTGCCTTTGTTCCTGATAAACTGCATGATGGTTACCTACTGGTTTTCTTGAACAACACAATATAATGCAGAGCAATGTTAGCCATCACTATACCATTGTCTCATTTCATGTGGTGGAAATTGAGAAATGAAAACACATATTGGCATGAGCAGAGCATATGCTCTCTCTTGATTTCATCTTTAAAATAATATAAAGCTCTTATTTTTCTGTCCCCAGGAAAAAAAATTGGAGGGGTTTTTGTTATAGTAAGATACTTCATGTGCACTAAATTTGTCACTAAATCAGTTACTCAATTCAACTTTGATACAATCCAACATTATATTCAAACTTTTATATTGAGACGATGACAATTTTTATATTGACACAGTCCAACTTTTGTACTTATTCAATCAAACGTTTTGTACTAGTGACTGATTTAGTATCACTTTTAATGTACACGTAGTATTGCTCTATGTTATTATATTTCTTAATTTAAAAAAAATAGGGTTATCTGGATAATCCTTGTGAACAACAGGAGAGGAAGGTCCAGGGTGGTCAACCACTTGGAAAACTGCTTGTTGGGCACGTCTATATAACAGTTCCAATGCCTATAAGATGATCAAGCGCTTGATAAACCTGGTGGATCCAGATCATGAGAAACAATTTGAAGGTGGACTTTACAGTAACCTATTTGCAGCGCATCCACCGTTTCAGATCGACGCCAACTTCGGGTAACTTCACAGTAACATTACAACTAATCTCGTTTCAAAGGATTCAAATCCAGTTTCGCGTGCATTCACTTTCTTACATTCGGATGTCAGGTTTTCAGCTGCAGTTGCAGAAATGCTCCTTCAGAGTACATTGGAGGATCTTTTCATACTTCCTGCACTTCCGCGGGAGAAATGGCCAAATGGTTCGGTGAAAGGCCTGAAGGGTTGCGGAGGAACAACAGTTAGTATATGCTGGAGTGATGGGGATCTTAAGGAGGTTGGTCTTTGGTACGAGGAACAAACAAGAACAAGTCCAAAACTGAAACGGATACACTATCAAGGAAGCATGGTCACCGCAAGCTTAGTGTCTCGCGTCTCTTACAAGTTTGATGGGCACTTGAAGTGCTTCAACACTTTTCCTCTTGCTCAAGTGCCATATTCCTGAATCTCTTTCCTTTCCTATTGTTATATATAAATTCGGGTAATTCGGTTATTTCCTTGTTATTAGTAATTGATAAGACATTGGTGTGCATAGATAATACAGTTGACAAGAGTCTAACATAATGTAACTAGGAAGACTTAGGCCAAGTAATGTTGGGCTAGAGATCAATCATCACCGTAACAAGATGAGGTTCCATAATAACTTTAGGTCTAAATATCATGAAGATAATCGTGTTATGTATTTATTTATTGAGTTTAATTATGATGTTTGACTAATAGTGTGAACAAATTTATACTGTCAGTCAATTATATTCATTGATTTGTGAGACTTTTTAGTTAGTGAGTGGTTAAATTAAAGACTTTTGTTTATATGTCAATCCATGATTGAATGTCTGTATAAAATTATTATACAGTGACAATTTACTTATTTGGTTATGAAGATAATCTTGTTATTATCAAGTGATTTGTCACTTTAGACTTTCAGGGAAAAAACCAATAATGCTATATATACACTCTTCCATTAGTCATTATCCGTCATTCTTATTTTTTTATAGTGGGTCCCATCAGAATAAAAAAATAATATTTAATGAAATTGATGAAGTGACTGATTTGTAAAATGGTGTACAAGACACGATTATGGGAAAAAACATAGTCAGACTCAAACGCGGCTTGGGCATGTTGACCCGAAGTGTTTTTGCACTTGTTGAGAGCCTTGAGCATAATGTTTTACTTTTGTATTTTTTAACATTTTATTTACTCAATGTGTTTTACTTTTGTATTTTTTAACATTTTATTTACTCAGTTCATTTTTTAACATTTTAACTACACATTTATTTATATTTTATAATTATTAGGCAAAATTATGAGAGAGTCACAATTTCAGGTCAAGATTTTAATAAAAGCTTTATGAGTAAAAAATGTTAATCTTATTGAGGCCATAATTTAAAATAAAATTTTAGTACATTAATTTAAGTAAAATATATTTAGTTGTATATAAATCAATAATTTACTATGTAAATTTAATCATACAAACTACAAAGATTAAAATTTTATAAGTTCATTATTTAGTACTTAAATTTAGTCATACATAAAATAAAATAAATTATTTTTAGTTATACATAAACTTAAATAAAAATTTATTTTACATAAAAATAGTTAGAGTTTAATTTTAATCCACTATCAGTGTAAAATAATTTTACACTGATATCCAATTATGGATTGACATATCAACAAAAGTCTTTAACTCAATCACTTATTAACTAAAAAGTCACACAAATCAACGGATGTGATTGACTAACAATGTAAAATTTATTACACCGTCAATACATCATAATTAAACTCGGAATAATTATCATGTGTAAAAAAATAACTTTTATCCTAACATTATTTACATTTTTATGTCATTAATTCTAATATAGCCAAAAAAGTACACTTATATCTATTTTATACAAATAGTCTAACAAATTCTAACAAAAAGTTATTTTATCAATTTATCGAAACTCATGAAAACTATTTATAAACTTGTTGAAACCCTAATTTTGTGTCATTTAGTTTTTTTCATTTAGATTTCATCTCTTCTACCAAAAATATTTAATTTTATATATGGATTTAATTTTCATCAACTTACAGTGTACGTATTTTTTACACAGTCATTCAATCATATATTATCATGTCAATTATGACAATGTTTTCTCTCTTATACTATTTTCAAAGTTATACAAATGAAAAGTTTTAATTAGATAACACTGTAAAACACATTTACACTGATTAGTACATCAAAATTAAACTATTTATATATATATATATATATATATAATAAGAAAAGTTTAAATGAAATCAATTCTTTAATAAGAAAAATCTGAAACAGTAATTAGAAAAAAAAAATTGCGGTTTGAATTTTCACGATAAAAAATGAGGGCGGTATACGAAGGGGGGAGTCATATATTTTTGGCTATTTATATTAAAAAAAAAGGGAGAGGGCTGGGCCTATATTAAGAGGGTTTATTTCCTTCTTTCATCGGTTTGAGTGACTCACTTCACTATCTATCTCTTTTGTTTTCAATACTATTCTTTCTTTCTTTCTCTCTGTTTGCGTCTCTTTATCCTTTCGTTTTGGCTCTCGAGTCGAATACAGGAGGAAATGGCAGCTTCTCTGGGATTGTTCTCCGCAGTCACCTTTGTAGCCTCAGAAAAGCCGTCGGCGCTGACCATGAGGCCCGCGCAGGTGAAGGTGCCGACGACGGTGCGGACGGTGCGAGCGGTGACCTCAGCCACCGTGTCGGAGCCTCCTTCCAACACAAAGGTTAGGGGAATCATGAAGCCTCGCAAAATTACACCCGAGATGCAAGCTATTTGCGGCGTTTCCGAGATTTCTCGAACCCAAGCTCTCAAGCACATTTGGGCCCACATCAAGGAACACAATCTTCAGGTCTATTTCCTCATCTTCTCCCTCTTCTATTCTCTTTTTGCTTTTCATATTCTTCACTACCCTGTTTTGTTTTCTGTTTTTTATTTTCCATTTTTTTATGTTTCTGGATAAGGTTGCTTTTTTTTTTTGTGTATTTTCTTAAAAAAGAAAGGAAATTACTCTCTCGTATGTATTCATTACTTTCTCTGTTCTTTTTGCTTAATTCCGTTATTCAGTTTTCAATTCTCTGGAGCTTTATGGTTACTCGTCAGCATTTAACGATTTGTGTCAGTGTGTGTGTTTTGCTTTTTTTTTCAAGAAATGGCCAAAATAAAGTGTTTAACCTAGGGTTTATATGTTTCTTCTTTTTCAATTGTCTCTGTTATTGCTGCTTCTCTCGCTTTTAACATCACCTTTTTTATAAATATATATAGCTATGTAGCTCAGTTTTGTTGAACATGACGAGGTTCCATTCCTGTATTAGAATGATTAGTGTTAATATAGGTTCGGGTTATGGTGAACCTAAAGTGACATCTTATCAACAATTCAAGACATAATTAAAAGTTATAACTATACTAATATTATAAAATCTTTGGTTGATGTATTGTCACTTGTAAGGTTCATCGTAAACTCAAGTCTATATTATCATTTTCTTATTAGAATAGGAAGGTGCATAGCTCAACTCGTTGTTCTTAGTGCTACATTTGGCATACCATGTACCATTTTCTATATAGTATAAAATCACGATGAACTTTCTCCTATCTGCCATCGCATCCGTCTTCAGGTGTTTGGTATATGTCATCATAGATCAATGGAGGAGGCTATTTCCCATTGAAGATACCTCCTGCTATGTGATGTGTTCACCTGTTATCTGTTTATTTGAGGATGCGTTTGTCTATGTTTGTTACTCTAATACACATTGAATTGATTCATAATGATGAAGTGGTGATTAGAGTTTGTTTGCTTGCTTGTTATTATTGCTTTGAGTATGTTTTAGTTTTAACGCATAAGTGTTTTGACTTGCTTTGAAATGAACCCAACATTTTGGTTATTTTTTAGTGTGTTTTTAAGCAGATAGTTGCAGTGACAGTACATGACTGTTGGAATTTGATTTGTTTCACCTTTTCAGAAACTTTGGGCACATTTTTTGGAGTGATATACACTTATTGTGTTTAAACGTTGTTACTATGGTTTGATCTGCACAACTTTTTTGTCTATTTTGGTGAATGTGTAATTTTGTTAAGCTGATAGTATATTGATGTCGATGATGAGTTCAATGGTTCTTTTTTTTGGGCCATTAAAAGTTGCAATGTTTCAATATGTGGTTTAAGTATTTGCTTTCTTTGATTTGAGAGTGTTAATTCGGTTGCTGATTAAGTTCTTACTAGCACAAGTGCAACATGTGATACTCAATACTTCCATGCCTTTCATAACTAGGGATGTTTTCTATGATATTTTAGCAATCTATTGGCCTTAATTGTGATATACTACTGTGCAATGCATTCACAAACACTACTGTTTTAACTAAACTATTGATTCTAATTCTGATAGGATCCTGAAAACAAGAGGGTTATAATTTGTGATGAAAAGCTGAAGCAGATATTTGCTGGGAGAGACCAAGTAGGCATGCTTGAGATTGCGGGATTGATCAGCCCTCACTTCCTTAAATGACAGAAAGTGCCACTTTCTCTGAAGTTTGCTTCAAATCACTCGTGAAATTAGTAGTTTTTTTTCTTTCTTTTTTTGGTATGCAGGTCATGTTTTGGTGTATGAAACAATTAAAATTTGAGTTGTCCTGCGACATAGCCATAGCTTTTGGGGGTACAGAATTAGCTCTGCTGAAGAGTTAGTTTGGTTTTGAGAGATGTAGGCTCTTCAACAATCGTTAGTAAAACTACCTTTAGGTTTTTATTGGACATCTTTAAAATATTAATATATTGTTATTATGGTGCTATGTTGTCATTGTATTTTGTCCATCCCAATGTTCCTTCTTCTCGGTACTGGTTCATAGCAGAGGGATAATTTATTGGGTAAAATGAGGTGGTTTCCGAAGTTCTTGTGATGATTATATTACTAGTTTTGTTATGCACTTCCTTGTCTGATGCGGTAGATGTTGGCATGTCAGTATGAAATGTTTGGTTTTTAACAGTTACTTATTTGATTTCTTGACAACTTCTTATTTGGTGTCAGCAATGCTATGGATGGCTTAAGTAACAATTTAATGTCCTCTCTAGGTCATCCTCTAATAACAATTCAATGTCAAATCTATTCCCCTTACAACTAAGCCATGAATGTGATTTTGCTCGGTCTATCGAAACCTCAAAAACTTGTTAGGAATATCTGTGCATTAAATGTGAGTGTGGTAAAATTTATTGAATAAAAATGCTCCTCCTCTTAAAATGTATAAACTCTTCTTTTGTGTTTGGTAACTTAAAAAGTCAATAATGCTAAGTGGACAATAAAAAATTAGCCCATACAGTCAATGGACTTATTTTGGTTTTGGCCCAAATAATCATTGAGAATGAAATGGGCTGAGTAATTATGGCCCAAAATCTCATTTGGCTGGTTGGGCTGGTTTTGTATTGTTCATTTAGCATCACCCTAAAAAGCCAATGAACTTTTGCTCCTAGCTTATGAGAATCAAGGGTGCTCATAGGAGCCATGAGAAGTAGCTTTTTGAGAGCTTAAAGAGCTCAACAATTTTTTGAGAGTCACAGCATTACCAAACCAAGTCTAAAAGTGATACTAAACATTAATGATATGTATATAATGAAAATTGTACAATACTTGTACAACAATCATATTCACTGTTGGATTGTAATATGGATTTACAAATTAATGCAACCCAACAGTGGATATGATTATTGTACAAGTATTGTACAATTTTTATTGTACACATAGCATTCATTGATACTAAATTAGTCATCTGGATTGAATAAGTATAAATGTTGAATTATGTTAGTATAAAAAATGTCATTTTCTCAATATAAAAATTTGAATATAAATTAAATTGAGTAGCTATAAATGTTCAATGGTATTAGAGTTGAATTGAATGACAGATTAAATATCCAATTTAGTGCATATCAAATATTTCATTAGATGTTAAATGCAAATGATATATTGGACTTTAGTCTAGATGATATCGGTGTAAAAAAAAATTCAATAAAAATATTTAACTTCACAATTTATTATTTTAAGAGTCTTGAAAGTAAAATTATATAATTAGATAATACTATAAAAGTTATGTAATTTGCATGAAAATAATAGTATGAAAGTTCTTCTCTCAAACATGCAATTATAGGTTGATATATCAGTAAAAATATTTAACTGAATCACTCATTAACTAAAAAATATCAAACTAATAAATATAATTAGCTGATTTTTTATAATGTCATGACATCATAATTAATTAATTGAGCTTGACTTGATTATTGATTATTTTATTTTTAAGGATTTAATTTTATTATACGAGATTACGAGTAATAGTGAAGCAATACGCAAAAAGTACGGACTGCGGAGGATATTAGAGAGGGAGGGGGTATAATAGTAAAATAATAAAGAATATAGAGGACCGTTAGTGGCGAGTGGGTAACGGCTATTTCCATTTCATCAAAGTTGAAAGAAAAAAAAAAAAAAAAAGCATCAAAATTGAGAGTTGCTTGTTTTTGGTGGTGTTTTCATCATCTTCTACTCCTCTATTCTCTCTTACTTACACACAGACTGATAACGATCGATCCAAATCATTTTGCTATAATATAAATTTCTCGTATGGATCTCGACTGCTTGGACTCTGCGTCGCAGGATCAACCCGTTTCAAGCCCCTCCCTCTCTCTCATTCCTGATTCCAACAAGGCAAGCTTAAATCCCTTGCATATGATACCATACAATACCAATAAGCCTCCCAATATCTGTTAATTAGTGTTGATTATTTACCAATTCAATTGATTGATTGATTAATTAGTTATCACTTGCTGTGGTTGGTTTAATTTCTGCCCTGCAGAACAAAATGGCAACGGAGACAGCCTCAAATTCTGCCAACGGTAACACTAACAAGGCCACGCCGCAGTTTAAACCTCGAAAGCCTCCTCGTCGTAAAATGTCTCCCATTAACTGGTTCCCACGCAAAAAGGTGGATTCTTACTTGAACAGGAAGATTAAGATGCTCCAGGTAATCTTCCCTTTCCGCTAGATTTAATTTAGTTAGTGGGTGATTGAGTTAATGACTTTTGTTCATGTGTCAATCTATGATTGCACAACTAATTTAATTTAATTTAAACACGTAGATCTCTGTTATTAGAATAGAATTATTGTTCAAGTAGCAACTAATTACACACATACATGTATGTACAATGTCAGGAAGTAGATGGTATGAATTTGACACTAGATCAGACTCTAGGCAATTCGAATCCACATTACTGTCGAGTGTTGAGGGAGAAAATGGCAGCAAGAGAAGCAGCACACAAGGCAATGGAGGCACGAAGAGCTGCACTGGTTGAAGCATCTTGGTGTCGCATTCTAAGAGCTGCTAGGTTTGTTATGTAGTAACATGTTTCCTTCTCTCATACTGTATATTCTCTTCTTTTCTTCACTTTGACTGATATGTTGGTGGTGGTCTCAGGATTCCTTGTGATGATGCTGAGGCTCAACTCTCCAAGGCCGAAAAGGCTGCGGTGGAAGCTTTTGAGGCAGCCCTGTCTGTGGGAGTTATCATGTATGACTTGCCTAATTGTGGTGCTGGGAAGAAGAAGCATTGTCAGATTGAGACTTCCTCTACTGTTAATGGAGAAGGATCATCCACCCATACTGTTACTGCATCTTTTGAAACTGCATTCGACGTCGACAAAGAAGTGGCTGCAGCTGTCAAATCTGCATTTGTTAGGCTTTCAAACTGCCCTTCTTTCAATAAGGATGAATTCAGAGAACTGCTTAGAAAAATTAGTGAAAACCCTGATGCAGACGACAAGAATCAGGACTTGTCTGAGTTCTCTAATTCGGAGTGTGATGAGTCTGAATCTGGATCAGAACTTGATTCAGTCTCTCAAAAGGGAGATTTCACCCCTCATGACTTGGACTCTAATATTCCACTCCCATTGAAAACAAGTCATAGAAAAAGCAGGAGGAGACAGTCTCTTGACAAATTCAGCAGATTAAGGCTAGTGGACATGATGCTTGAGAGGCTAAAATGTTTACAAGAAGATGAACTTTCTTCACTTGCCACTATAGTTGCAACTTGTGGCTTAAATGCTGCCTTGGCTCAAGTGCATAATTTCAAGCTGCATAATTCAAGTTCTGCTACTGATACTGATCATACCTCATCCTCTTCGACGATCAACTTTCCAGCAAGAAGAATGTCACTGCTGGCATTGGGGAGGAAGCAAGTTGGGTCTGAACTACCAAGTCTAGATAAGTTTTTGGTTAAGCACATGACAAAACTTGAAAGAGAGGTTCAAGAAGCCAAGAATAAGAGAAGGAATGAAACAGAATCAGACAAGGATAGGTCTCAAAAACCTGTTTACAGAACTCCATCAGAGACTACCATACCTGACTTGGGAAGTATTCTAGTGAAGAGTTATTCAAAATTTGAGAAAGACATCACTGAGGCAAAGGCTAAGTTGGGAGCGGAAATGTCAGCTGTTCCAGGTGGGATGTCGTCGAACCGCCAAAAGGATCACATAGAAGTACCCGGCTTGGACAAGTTCTTAGTGAAACATGTCTCAAGACTAGAAAAGGAGGTTCAAGAAGCCAAAAACAGAACAATCAACGAAGGTAAAAGTGTGAATTCAAGTTTCTTTTCTGATGAAGCATTGGAAGGGAAAGAAAACATAGACATAATAAACAAGGAGGTTAATATGAATGATGTGATTGAAGAGAACAAAGATGGGTTGGACAAGATTCTCATAAAGCCTATGCACAGATTGGAAAAAGAGAAGATGCAGGCCTCATCCATGGGAGGTAATAATGTGGAAAAATATATACAAAGACGGAATCGATCGGCATCAACTGGTGTAACAGATTGTGAGAGCCTGGATAAAGTTTTAGTAAAGCATGTGTCTAGACTGGAGAAGGAGACAATGAGGTTCAAGTCAGCAAGGGAAGAAGAGAGGGTCCAAGTTAAAAGAGATCACAGAACCAACATGAATTTGGATGCTGCAAATGTAAATGTAGAAGGTGGTGGTGGTCTGGATCAAATTTTGGTTAAACATAAGGCTAGACTTGAGAGAGAAAAGATGGCTGCTGATCAGGCTCAGAAGCAGGAGGAGGAGAATCCTATCAGTGTGTCGATGGCTCGTCGAGAAGCGAGGGAGAAAGAGTTGCAACAAACATGGGGAGGATTGAGCTTAGGAAACTCCTTTATGCCTCGCCTCTCTAAGCTTGAACGAGACAAGGTAGGTAGTAGTAGTCTTAATTTTTCTTGAGGATTCTTGGACAGGTTGAGTTTGAAATGTATATTATTTCTGTGTTGATTCTGTCTAATTTGATTGATTTTCTGTGTTTTCTAGGCTGCCTGGATTAAAGCTGAAGAGGAGGAAAGGAGGCAAGCAATGAAGGCAATCTCTGAATGACAAAACTGCTCCATTCATAAAAATGTGCTTTGATCCTCCATACTATTATTCATTTGGGTCCATAAAATGTGTTTAGATATATATTTTCTCTTCTTGGTTGTACTTTGACTTCTGATTAATTTCAATATTGGGAGTATACACTTATAGGTTGTATTTGGTTCAATAATAATATATTGTCCATCGCAGAGTGAGTGATGCGTTTGGCCTTTTCTCCTCTGGTTTTTTCCCATATAACAATACTACTCCACATGCACATTTGTTGTTTGATTTATAATTTGTAGCACATTATTATATATTATTTTTGAACTCAAATTTTCTTGGTATGAGTGAGATCCTAGCTTGTTAACATTTCTTATAAAAGATAAAACACATTAAGAGCTATTAACAAATACACTAACCCAATATTAAACTTTAAGCAGCAGGTGGGTGATTATGAGCAGATAGTATTTAGATCATGGAAAGATAGAGGATTAGTTGATATTATAGGTAAGGATTGATAAACAATTATATATATATATATATAGTGTTTATTTCTCCTTAAAAAAGTAGTTTAGTAGCAAAAAGTAGAGCGTAAGATGCGCAAGGTCTAGGAAGGAAACTCAAAGCACACGACACGGAGAGCAACAGCTACAGCTAGCATCACCCATTAAGTTAGGGAACAGCTAATTTGCTATTTGTACATATTAAGGACAAATTTTTCCCATACTTCAAAAAAAGTTGACAATTTTATGAAAATATTATCAAATTATAAATATATTCATAAAGAGTATGGTTAGAGCCACAATAAAAATTCAGTCAAAACAGTCAATAAATAGGGATTTGAGCCACAATCACCTAGCCCATTAAAAATAAACATATGATTAAAAGTGCTATTTGGGCTATAAAGTGTTAAATGGACTTTGTTGGCTGTTTTGACTATTTTTTTGTTATGCCCCAAGCATTTATGATTCATAAAAGTTGTCAACTTTTGAAATGAGTGGAAAATAGATGGATTTATATTATTGAACGTACAATTCCAAGTTTAATAATGCTAAGTGGACCATGAAAAACCAGCTCATACAATCAATGGGTCTATTTTGGCTTTAGTTTGGGCCCAAATAATCATTAAGATTGTAATTAACTGAGTAATTATGGTCCAAAATCTCTATTCCAAGTTATAAATTAATTAAATAAATAATGAATGAAGTGCTTCCAGTAGTGTTGATGTCATGTGATATTGAACACGCATTTTGGGCGGGGAGGAGTGTGCATGGGACCCACAGAACCAACTCAATGCATAACTTGACTTGACTCTGTTCCATTGGCAGCAGCATCTTCAACTTCAACTTCTTCTTTGCTTCGCTTGTTTCAATCTGATGAATCATAATTTAATCAATTTCATGTCATGTCTTGTCATCCCAGCCCCTCTATTTTGACTTGACTCGGCCTAACTACACTATTCCTATTCCTATTCCTATTCCCATCCCAGTTCCAACTAGCCACACTATTGATCACTACTATATTAATTAATTATCTTCCTCCTTTTTCTTCTTCTTCTTCTTCTTCTCTTTTACCTTTGATCTCATCATACACAAAGCAGAAAGGAAAAGGAAGAATGGATCCTTTGATAGTGCTATTTCTGCTTGTCCTCCTCCTCCAAGGTCCCCTCCCCTCCCTCTCAACCAACGCTGAAGGTATGTATGTATCTATGTATGTATGTATTATATCTTTCTTTCTTTCTTTCTCCTTTTCAAAACAAAACAATAATATATATAACGATGGATGGTGTTGGTGTTGGATTGGTATGTAGGAAATGCTCTGCAAGCTTTGAGAAACAGGCTGTCGGATCCCAACAACGTGCTGCAGAGCTGGGACCCAACCCTCGTTAATTCCTGTACTTGGTTCCATGTTACCTGTGATTCCAACAATCATGTCATTCGCTTGTATGTCCTACAATAATCATATCATATCATATCATATCATATATATAGATTTTGCCTTTAGCTAGGGTTTGGCATCTTATTCTTGTCTAATCTATTAATTCTTTCATGTTAATTTCAATTGCAATTTATGTTATTCAGAGACTTGGGTAATTCTAACATTTCTGGAACCTTGGGCCCAGAACTTGGACAGCTACGCCACCTCCAATACCTGTATGCTCTGCCTCGTCCCCTATTAAGAAACAACTCCTCTGTTCTGTTCTGTTCTGTTCTGTTTGCATTGTGCTTAAATTCTTGATTGCAGGGAGCTCTATAGGAATAACATAAGAGGCGAGATTCCTGAGGAAATTGGGAACTTGAAGAACCTTATTAGCATGGATTTGTATGGTAACAAATTGGAAGGCAAAATCCCTAAGTCTTTTAGCAACTTGAAGTCACTTAAATTCCTGTGAGTGAATCATAATTTGACATGAATGAATGAATGGATTAACTGTTTTCTATTTGGCTCACACACCCTTTTTTATTTTTGCTTTGATACAGACGCCTAAACAACAACAAGCTGACTGGATCAATCCCAAGAGAACTCACTCATCTTAAGAATCTCAAAGTCTTGTGAGTTTCTTTTCTTTTCTTTCATGTTGGTTTTATTTGTAATTGGATTGGATTGGATTTGATTCATCATTCTGCTGACTTGAAACCCTGATTGATTGTGCAGTGATGTTTCTAATAATGATCTCTGTGGAACAATACCTGTAGATGGCAACTTCGGATCTTTCCAACCAGAAAGGTACATACTTATACACACACACTTGTAATAACACAGCATATTCTTAACAATTCTGTAGAGTGTAGACCAATATATAAGATGAGCAATGCTACGTGTACATTAAAAGTGGTCATCAGTACAAAAAGTTTGATTAAGTGAGTATAAATGTTGAATTGTGTCAGTACAAAAATTGTCATTGTCTCAATATAACAGTTTCAATATAGTGTTAAATTGAATTAGGATATAAATTAGATTAAGTAGCTGTAAATGTTCGATAATATCAGAGTTAAATTGAGTTAAAATTGAGTTACTGATTTATTGTACATAAAGTATTTCACATATAAAATATAAATCAATAAAGCATGTCCTCCTCAGAAAGATGCCAACCAAGACAGATACACCTTCATGTTGATTTCTAATACAAAAGCAATTCCTTGTTTCAGTTTTGAGAACAATAGACTGAATGGGCCAGAGCTGAAAGGACTTGTTCCTTATGATTTTGGATGCTGATCAAGAAAGGTAGAATGATATATATACTCATACAGACAGACAGCAATATAATGAAGAGGGTGGCTTTCTCTACAATAGGGGTAGTATCTGAAATGTATGCCTTCCACCCGGTGCTACAGTGAATCTGAAAATGCCAATCTTGTATGTATACATATAAATAAGATATGATAGTAACATTAACATCGCTCTCTGTTTGGAGGCATAAAAAAGAAGAAGAAACTTGCTTGTTGCATTACTCACAATATTGAATTTAAAGGCTTTAATAATTTATTTCTGATTCTAATCCTTTGAGGTTATATTGCGACAAAAAGAAAACTTTTTGCAAACAGATCTATTCCAAATTTATTTTTCTCACTCTCATATAAGATCACCCTTCTATATATATATATATATATATATAGTTGTCTTAAACAAGTGTGTCGCAATAAAGTATTAAAGGACTCAAGGTTCTTGGAGAGAGAACACTAGAGAGAAAATGGGGAAGTTTCAGAAATGCATCAATGGCATTACTAATTCAGAAATGAGATCATTAACGAACTAATCACTACGATTATCTACTTTATATACATACAAGTGAGCTAGTTGCTGCTTGTATGACTCAATCCAAATAAATACACACAAAACAATTGACACTTACTCGCGCCTGCTTTCTGTTCATTGTCGGAAATGGACAGAACATTTTACAAATGATGCTTGTTTCGACAAAGAAAATGCAAGTATCAATAAAAATGTTGCACTAAATTAAACTGAGCCAAAATCAAATCTCTCCCCAAACTTAAGTGTTTTTAACAAATGCAAAAAACTCTAAGCTAACTAGAATTCTTTGTATGACTTGTAATGGAAATATCAATTGTTAAAGGTACAACAAGATCTGGTCATGCATCAAGCTTTCAGCCATCCCCTGACCCTTTTTCCTACCTCAGTTCAGTAGCAAACTGGTATAAACGATTATGTCAAATAAAGATCCTTCTAGCTAGTTTTCCTTGGAATCATTTTGCACTAAAGATTCTTGTTCTTCTTCTTCCACGCTAGCATACGGTGAGCTCGCAAGATGCTCAACATCCTTGTTTTCTTGGTCGACCAGTTCTGACGACACTGCCGAATGGCATTGCTGCCAGCCATTGGAAGGAGGGTCTTGTTCAAACTGTATCCAATTATTACTCTTGGCTTGACTCAAGAGAGGGTACAGCATCAACCCCATGACGACCACCGCTCCGCTAACTATGAAGGTTCTCAAAGAAGCCAAGCACATGACAACAATAAGCAACAGAGAAGGAGGGAGGCAGAGCATGACCGCCCAAAATGTTCCAAAGGGAACTTTGTAAGGTCTATGAAGATTTGGCATCTTCACTCTCAAAGTTATAAAAGCTGCAAACTCAAGAAGCATTCCTATAGCATATAAGAAATTAAGGAACTCCAAGATTTCCTGAAAGCTCATCCATGACAAGAAGATAACTCCAGAGGCAGATAACAAAATGCTAACTGTGGGAGTCCCATGCTTAGACCTACAAGGTAAACACCACCGAATTGAATCATTAGATTGTTGAAACTTCCAGCTATAGGAATAACTAGTCCAGTGCTTAAAGTTATGTCTAAAAAAAGGGAAAAGCTAAACAAGTATCAAAGACAATAAACATTCCCTTCCTCTTTACGAAAATCCCTCAAAGATTCTTCCCTTTCTTGAAAACAAATTAGATAACCTTCTTAGAAGCATAAATGGCATAATTATTGGTTATGGTATGAGCTAATTAGTAATTAAAGGGATGAGGATACCAATAATATTTGTCGTACAACAGAAATACGTCCAACTAGAATCCAACGTGTGTTATACATGATATGGAATGTGTGAAATAAGTACGTATGTTATACATATAGCACACATTCCATTTCATATATAGCACACGTTAGATGCTAGTTTGACGTATTTTTGTTGTACGTCAAGCATTATTGTGATGATACTATGAAGATATTTAATCAGGACATAAATAAGCTATAAGTTAACATTTCTGATGTGTGCATCCTATGCTATCTAAGCTTTTTTTAGTTGATATATAAAAGAAGGTATGATTAATTGAATTTGACCTGTCCTGCATTTGGAAAAGAGAAAAAAGGGACTGAGAAGAGAACATTATTTCTGACCTTGAAGCAAACACAGCAGGAAGCAGTCCCATTTTGCTCATCCCTAGTAGTTGAAAAGAATCACTGCTCATCTCAGCTTCAAACATTCCCAGGTTAGACAAGGCAGCAGCACCCTGAATCCACACTTTGAGCCAAAAGCCACCAATCAGCATCCCCACTTCTGCAAAATAACCATCTGTCCACTCCCCCGGCGAAGATCTCAAAGCGCCAGTTCCGGCGAGCAGAGGAATCAGATAGGAGGAGATCACCAGAACAAGCCCTCCAAGGAGTGCTTTTGGGAAGGTTTTACTGGGATCTTCAACCTCTCCTGCAAGGGTACTTGCCTTATCCCAATAATTCAGATTCCAGAACATGCTGTTGAAGTATCCACGCCACTCCACCTTGTTGAGATCCATAACAAGCCACCGCCTAGGCCGAATATGAGGAATGGAAAGAACCCCCATTACCAGGAATGGGAAAAGGGAGAAAACTGCAAGAAGAACAGCAGAGAAACCAACAATGTGAAGGCCTCGGTAATTCAAGTAAGTGAGGGAAACTGTGATCCCTAAAAGAGCAGGGACTCGAGCAACCATTTGGTCAAAGATTGGCAAGGAATGTTTGAGGTAATCAAGGAAGAGAACAGGGTAAAGAGCATTGTCCATGATCCCACTGAACCATTTCCAGAAACCTTCCTGAAAGCCCCAGAAAGGTCCAAAAGCAGAGGAAATCCAGAGAACATATCCGCCATTGTCAGGGAAGCTGGTGGCAAGTTCGGCAGTGATGAGAGCTTCAGGTAAGCTCCAGATGAAAGGGAAGAGCAAGAATCCGAGCAAGGACAAGAGAGGGCCACCTCCAGCCCTGACAGAATCCTCGACTCCAAAAGGGCCACCAGAGACTTCATAGAATATCAGAGCTATCAGAGGTAACAATGTCAGTTTTGGATTTTTGGCATCACTTACCATTCCCTCTTTTTCACCCAGCCACAGAAACAGAAGACTCAAGTTGTGGATGGGATGATTCAAGTTCAAAACTTTCTTCTGAAACAAACAAACAAACCAATCGACTCACCCCTCCCTAGGCCGAATCAATTCAAACACACAATATGACATAGCAGAACAGAACAGAACAGAGCGTCATCAGATTCATCTATCTAAAGCCTATCTTTTGCTTATGTTACCCGAACAGATCATAGGCAAATAGATGCTGTCATGACATGATATGATATATGATAAAATAAGCACCTATCGGGTCAAGGAAGAAGAGTCGTGGCTTGGTGGCTCCTCCTGCTTCTCATATCATGGTGCTTCGCTTCGGTTCGATTCAAAGATGAAAAGACATTGCAAAGAAAGAAAGCATTAGAGATCTGTTCTGTTCTATTCTCCTTGGCATCGCATCGCACCATGTAACTTGACTTTCTGATTTGTTTTGGGGTGTGTAAGGAACACAACAGAACAGAACAACATGGGTTCTATTTTTGTTCTGTAAACGTGTTCAACGCGTTGCCTGCCACGCAATTACAATATTTATTAATGCTATGACAAAATCTCCAAAAAAGACTGCGTCGCGTCCGAAAGGACCATGTAATGCAAATTATGTCCTTTTCTTTCCAAAATTACATCATTAATACATCAACTTAAATGCAGCCATTAATACATCAACTTAAATGCAGATACAGCTAATAAATGAAATTTGTATATTCTTATTGTAAATATATTCTTATGTTTGTATACCAGTTCTATTTCATACAATACAATATAGATATAATACAATATAATACGGAAATTTTTATATATTTTATTTTGTGTTTATTTTAGTGTGTACAGAATAAATTTGTGTTTATATTTATACAAAATTTTGTTTTTAAAGCTTTGGTAAAAAATAAGAAGGACAACCGGTGAAATTATGGATTAATAATAGATATAAACTTGGAACAAAATTTTCACTAATATTTATGTATCAGCACCTGTATTTTGTGTATCTACTCTGAGAGTGGACACAAAATACAGAAAAAAGTTGTACATATACAATCTTTCTTGTATGTGTCTGTGCTAAACAAATATGTCAGTTTCTGTTCTATATTATATTTTGTGTCATGTACACAGTAAATAAACGGTACCTATATTCCGTATCATCATTTAAATTACAAATTTGTTATATATATAACAAAAAAACTAGCCAAAACAATCAATAAGTTGTGCACAATATATATAATATAAAATGAATAATGAATATTACATGTCGTACACATCATATATTATATGATATGCACAACATATATCACATATTGCAAAGAAAAGATGATGTTGACATGTTGTAACATATAATATATGTTGTGCACCACATTATAATATACATTTGTGCATTTTATATTATATATATATATATGGTATATAATATAAAGACTATTTTAATTGATTTTTTCCTGTACATCAAATATTTGCTTTTAAATTATTATCCTTAAATTTTAATGTCACTTCAAGTACTTGTTATCTATCACAGTGATCGGTGTTAGGGATGGCGACATGGTCAAAGCTATGGGAGCAGAGGAGGAACTACACGAGGCTGGTGGGACAAGTCCAGCTCTATGGGCGAAATGATATGCTGTGGCTAGATGCCAACAGTGATGGGAAGGGTTGTTGCCGGTGAGAGAGGAGTGAATTGGCGATGGTTAAAAAGGGAAATTCAAGTGTAATAATATAATCACATAACTATTAACATAAATTAAAAATAAAATATAGAACCAGGTAAAATTAAAAAACCAAAGTATGGGGTCAAAATATTATAACACGATTTTTATTATCAGTTATTTAGCGGTCATTTTCAAAATTTTCACCATAATAAATCTAAACCGTTTATTTAACATTTCAATGCCCAGAATAATAATGTAAGAATAATTAAGACTTAATTGGTTTTATTTTTATTTTCTATTTTTAGTTTTTTATTTTATAATTTTGTTAAAAATTTCTGAAAATAGAGAAAATAAAAAGTGAAAATGAAAACCAATCAGAGAAGTTATCAACATAGAATCAACCCTCCTTTCCACTGTGTTTTGATCGACATCATCAAATTGACGATTGACGAGACCATTCTTTATGATGCCTTATTGGAAGGGTTAAACAGCCAAGATAAAAACCAGAATTACCAAAAGAAAAAATGCAAGGTGAAAAAGAAAGACTAAAAATTGTAATAAATTACACGGCAACTTGTCTCCTACTGAGTCCAACATGAAGAAAGAAAATAACAATACTTTTTACATCTTTTATCTTTCAAAAAAATGAACTTCTTTTATTGATTAAAAAATACTTTCTAGATTCACTTTTTATCCTTTTAATCTAGAAATACTTTTTTAAAATCAGCAAGCAAAGCAGCCACAATGTCATCTGGAGGGTCCTCAAGCCATACACACACACACAAGAAGCTAATAAGTGGCTTGGCTTGTCACAGAATTACACTACCTGAACCTGTCCTGGGGACAGACCTGCAAATTGTGCTATATTTTGTACAGTACAGCATGAGAGAAAAACATGTAATGGACTACTATGGAATATTCAATTCTAAGTTATCCTCAGTAAGCCATGACTACACGAGCCACTCCTCCAAAGCAAGATTTCTGGCCATATAAAGTTTTCGTGTATCAGACACTAGGATTATATAATCAACCAAGGAGTCATCAGTATTAGAATTTAAAAATAGGCTCAAACTCACAAGGCATAGACTAATAGTCCACATGCAGAATAGAATGGTTTTTCTTTATCACAGGAATATAGCTAGTGAGTAGTGAAGCTAGGATTTTGGGGGAGAAATGGAGGGAAGACTTGATTTAATGTCTTGGCCACACCATTGTTCCCAAGAATGAAGACCATAAACTCTACAATTATGATTAGCATTGATACCTTTCTAATCAACTGCTAAGTTTGGGGAAAACAAGATTCAGAAGGACACACTCATTTGATCCAAACATGGAATGATTGCATTTCATCACTTTGCTTATGGGTTTGGCACAAAGTAAACAGTAAACACAACTCCAGTGTAAAACTACATCCAATGCAAGAACCATACCCCAACAGTAACAAACTTGAGCACAGACAAGTGATGCCAACTTAGCAAAATCAGAGTTGTGAAAGGATCACAAGCCAAGGAAGCTAAAGATTGGCATAATTTTCATATGTTAACCAACACAAATCTTACTGAATTTGAAAATATATGAAAACCCCAAGAACTATATCATAAGACCAGAATCTGAGTATGTCATCCTAACATTAACAGTATAGGAGTCTCACTGGCACCATAGCTGTGGGTTGCAAATTATCAAACTACTGATGCTAGAAACTGCAGATATTAAGTAGGACTGTAGGTGTAACAAGCAAGGTGCGACTAGCCAGGATTGATTTAGCCAAAAATTACCACTTGAATGTCGAATTAGTAATAGATACTGTCACAATTCATGCTGAGAGAGTATAGAGGGAAATTTCCCTTAAAATAATAATTCAAATAGTCTAAACAGTTAGATTTCCCTTAAAATGGCTTATCCAAATTAGGAATTAAAAGATCCCCGATTCGCAGTATAGAGTAATAGGGTTCTCTGCAAGTCTAAAACAAAATAAGCAAAAAAATGAACCTTCAGGCTTGAGGTTGATTATCTCCAACAGAAGGTCGGAAAGGTGGAGCCTCACCGAATTTCAATGTGTAGGCTAGTTCGTATACAGGACGCAGTTGTGGAATCACTTGAGCATCCAAGTAAGCATCACAGGAGAAACACCATACTGATAAATCACTGTTTTAAAAACAAACAAGAGTGCATTAATAAGGCATCAGCACAAGCAAACTAGTTGTGATCTAGGAAGCACGGACACACCGATGCTAAGGCGTATCCACGTGTCTGACACTCGGTGGACACACTGTAGACACGTATCCGACATGCATCCTTACGTGTCCTAGAAAAAATAATTTTTTTGAGGTCGGACACGTGTTGAACACACGATGCTGTTTTACTCGCATTGGACACGTCATGACACACTATAGACACAAATAGGATATATTGGATACGTCGTGACACACTATAGACACAAATCGGATATATTGTGAACATGACACATTTTTTCTTTCTTTTTTGATCTTTTCATGCATACTTTATGAAGAAATTTAAGATCAAATTCAACCTAAATTTACTTGCCTCAAACAAAACTTAAATTAAATATGTATTTTTAACCAAGAATAAGATAATTTTTATTAAAAATATTTATTTATTGTATTTATTAAATATGTTTTAGTTTGGTGTGTGTCAGGTGTCCGAACTTCTTAGGTTATGATGAATTATTACCTGAAGCTGAGGGCAAGAGAATGATTGGTTTCCCGAGAATGCAGGAGCATATGCTTATTCACAAATCGGCTACACAGCACCTCCTTGCATGACAAACACACCCAGTTTTCACTCGGATGTTGGCACCTGAAAAGTTCGATAGCGTCGGAATTAACTATGATGCAGAACACAGATTTGATGGAATTATGAATGAAAAGTGTGATAAACCGACCTGTTGCAGTGAGAATTTGGGGTTGGAATATGGGTAAGATCGGGGGATAAGGAGGCGAGGTGATCACAAGAGGTTCGAGCTTCAACCCAACCTGATTCCGACCCATACATTAGGTCTTCTGATAAACCTTGCTGTTCCTGATCATCACACTAAGCCATAATTCATGATAGTCATTAGAATTAAGAAAAAAGAGAGGGAAGATGGATAATAGAATTCATACCAGTTGAGAAGAAGAGGAAGCCATTGCATGAACCTGGCACTGCAATTTCTTCTCTTCTGTCAAGTGTGGATTGCAGCAATAGCAGCATTGAGTTGCTGGGTTTATTTTCTTTGTTGTGGTCAACCTGCTATTCGTATTGGGCTCATGCCTTCTACTGGCCCATGCTGATTTACTACACCGGAGACTGGACTTCCCTTCTTCATCTTCAAAATTTAAATCTTAGGACCATAATTATATATTATCGGACAGGTACAACATAAAATCATCCGACTTTCATCCAACTTGTAATTATATGTTGATGGATCTATTAGCAAACAAATCGTACAATTCTGTTTAATAAGTTAGATGCTGGTTGGATCACTTTTAGTTGTACGATAAATATTTCTCATTATATATGCGTTTAGTGATGGTCGAGGTAAAAACTTTTGTTACGTGTCAATTTATAATTGGATGTCTATATAAAATTATTTTACATCAATACAGTGAATTGAAATTAAACTTATTATATATTCACCAAAAACAGTAATAAAAAAATCAGTATATGATTCTAGTTAACTCATTATATATTCTATTAAACTCATTATATATTCACCAAAACTCATTATATATTTCCATAATTATTTTATGAATTTTATTTGATATATTATCAGAATAAAAAAATTATGTAAATATTAAATTATATATTGTAACATCAGTTAAATGTTGGAGTTCACCAATTTTCTTTTTGAAAACTTACAAATGAAAATAGGGAATTTATTCGGTACCCAATATTTTTGTTAGGCACCGATGCCCATTTATGTGTTTAATCTATTAATATATGCTAAAATAAATATAATTTGGTACCAACAGAGCACGGTGGTCGCGGTCGTAATCTTCCTAGATGCGTCTCATTCCCAATCACACATCTTCTTCATCTCCCTCTTGCATAATGCGCAATCTCTCTAGCGACAGGTTATGGATTAAGTTTTTCTTAAATTGATAAAGCTAGAGAATATCAATATAAATTAAATTAATTTTTGAAAATTACTAATCTAACATGCTATCAGTTATATAAATTTAAAAAATTTAAATTAATTTTATCTATAAATCATGACATATACATATGTTGGGTATCAGTACTCTATATTTTCCAAGTTACCGAATCAAAATTCATGAAAATATAGATTACTATTTTATTAAAAAATAACATCTTGCTTCATTTGTATAAGAGTTTAATTATCATCAATAAAAAGTTTATCAAGTGTTCCTTTTTAATAATAATTATCTATAAATTCTAAAAAATCATCCTTTAAAAATAATGTATTATAATACAATTAGTTGATAATATAAAATATATTTACACTATAATTTGGAGATCAATTTGATTTAGGAGAAAACTAAAATTTCCCGTTTTTTTGTCAACATTTTAAAGACGAGGCAGAAATTATATTAAACCAAAGTTTTTTGTAATGTTATTTATTTATTAAAAAAATCAAAATCTAAAAACTGTTTTCAAAGCGAAAACCAAACACGCCCTAGGGTTCTGACCCTATATATGTTAAGATTTATAGCTTGCGCACATATTCTCCTCTGCAACTTCGACTGCGAGCTTTAGGGTTTGCGATTTTAGGCGTCGCCGAGGAGCAAATCGATAGTAATGGGGCACTCCAACGTGTGGAACTCTCATCCCAAGAACTACGGTCCTGGTTCTCGCACTTGGTATGTCACTCCTCTTCCCTTTTTTGTCTCTCTCGTCATGTCAAGCTCAACAATTTTTTTTTTTTCAATTTTTGTAGAGATTTCAAATCACTCTTGATGCATCCATGATCTGTATAAGCTGTATCAACTTATGATATTGTTCAATGATCAATCTGTTCTGACATCATCATCATACTGTTCCTCTTTGAATGATATTGCTTATGCTAATCAAAGATAATTGTACTTAATTTTTTCTTTTATGATAGGGAACTGTTATGATTTTATTCTATTCTCTGCCATAGGCGTTGTATTATTAAACTAAAGCGATTTTGTTTGTGAGTTTTGTGGACTGTTATATTTTATGTATTGTTGGAAGAAATTCATATGATTAATTTAAGATTGCGTTGAAATTGTAGTTTATTAGTTACTTATATCTGATATTGTTTGATGAAATTTGATGATTGTGGATGATATTTACTTGTGTACCCTGTTTTGCAGCCGTGTGTGTGGGAACCCTCATGGATTGATCAGGAAGTACGGACTTATGTGCTGCAGGCAGTGCTTCCGCAGCAATGCAAAGGAAATTGGCTTCATCAAGGTATGTATTTAGATGCGTCTGTGCAGTTTTCTAATTTAGCCCTAAGAAGCACGGACTAACATGACACGGGACATGGAGTAATCAGCTTGTGTCCGTAGTGTATAAAGAAACAGCGTCTACGTGTCGGACACATGTTCAGTGCGTGCCCACCTGGTATCCGTGTCCACCGGGTGTCGGACACATGGACATATTTGTGCTTCCTAGATTTAGCCAAACTTTTTTAATGTGGGCATCTCATTCTGACATTCTCAATTTCTTGTGTTGCAGTATCGCTGAAGGACTAGAAGATATAGCCTTTCTTGCCGGGTTGAGTTTCAGGCATTGGATGATGATGATGATATTGGGGATGTTATTGTTTTAAGCAAGTTAATGATTTTTGTGGCTTTTAGTTAAGTAAATTATGAAACTTTTGCAACTAAGAATACTCTTATTATTTCTTGTATGAGTTGTCTTGTTTTTGTTGAGCTTTCTATTTGTTTACAACGATTATATTTCTAATTATTATAGTTTTAGTGCTTGAGAGAGGAGACTTGAGGCAAAGTGAAGCTATCATTTCTTAGGATATATAGGAGCATAACCAATTCCCATCATACCACTAACATTATCTCTTCGTAGAGAATTTAATTAAGTTTAATTTAATTTAATCGGTGTGGTTATTGTACATTCGAAGTATGCTTTAACTAAACCAAACATGGATGCAATGGAATCCAAAACTAAACTATACAACATCAATAGTGTGTAGCTGACTAGCTGTGAGAAAGATTCTGTTGTTAAGATACATTCTCCTTTTGAGCTAGTATCAATCCATTATTACCAACGATTCAAGGCTCATGCACAAGACTCAACTTGCTTGAGGAGCTAATTCTCTCTCACAACTAATCTCAACATCTATGCATATTGCATAAATCATACATAACATTTGCAGACATCAAATCAAATTTAAAACCAAGAAAAAAAAAAGAGAGGTAACAACAGGACAGGGTTATATTATCACTTTGAAACGTTGACAATGACAAATAGACTCAACTTTAATATAGAAAGGGTAAATAATCATAATAATAAGTGGAGGGTGTGGATGAGTGAGTCAAAAGAAGAGTTTAAGGAGGTTTGATTGAGAAGCAGAGTGTCCTGCTGCTACTTCTTCTTCTTCTGCTAATTTTTCATAGTTCTCCTCCTCCTCTAAACCTGTAGGAGGAGCGGAATGAGAAGGCTGAGATTGATGAAAGGCAAAGGCATCCTCATCCTCTTGGCACAATAATAACGGCTCTCCTCGGAGAACTCTTTGGACGGCCATCTGGCACGCATGCCAGTTGCCCGTCCAGAGAAGGCCGAGTGCTCCACTAACAGGGTTTATGCTCCGTCCCACTGCTTCATACATGAGTGACCGAAACATACCTGATCTTTGGTTGCCTGGTACTGAGGAAAGGAAAGACATGAGTGTGGCACGGCCGAAGAACTTTGCGACGAAGAGGGTGGCGTGAGCCTGTGCTTTTGGATCATTTTCTATCCACTCCAAGCTTTCTCGAAGCATGCACTCCTCTCTGCAACCTTTTCTTAGCACCCTGCAACCGTTGCAACTCATCGATATATATAGATCTATATATATATATATATATGCGGGGGAATGAAGTTGTTTTGATCACTACGTACTACTGAAGCTTAATCATATATATTCATGTATGTCCTAGCTATTTATATGACTTCTAAAGGGATGATGACCTATGATAATTTATGAAGCTAAGCTAGGGTGGAAATCTGCATAAAATACATACCTCATCAACTAGTAATTAACAATTTATCATCACTTTTATTTATTAAAAGAAAATATTATTTTAACATCTAAGAGTTTGACATGTAACCAAGGTTGGGTAACAATGGCCAATTCAATAGTTGGGTGATAGAAGTTATACATGCATGCTTCCAAAAAAATGGGTCCAAGGCTCCGAGCGGCTCTGGTTCTCCGCAAATACATGACGAGGAATTTTATGTGTACAATGTAAATTGTAAAAACAATTATATTCACCGTTAGATTGTATTAGTTTGCAAATATATATTACAATTTAACGGTGGATATGATTATTGTACAAATATTTTACAATTTTCATTGTACATATAGCATCAGGGATAATTATACATTTTGGCTCCACTTACATCCATTATAGATCTAATAAACGATGGATTGACATCCATCTTGGATGTATACATCCATAATAGAGAAAGAAGTTAAGAGAGATAATGAATTGAAAGAAAAACTAAGTGATAAATATAATAGGATACATATATTTTTGTAAGTAAGATATATGAATGTTTGGAAAAGTTGGATGTACAGATAACATTATTGTTATAGATCCATATCATTACCATTACCAATACCACTATCATATCTCTCTACTATCACATTCTCTTTCATTTCTCGGCTTCCATTCTTATTCTAGAGTTGTTATTATTAGTTATATTAATACCTTATAAATGAATTCTAAACAATTAAAGTGGTGTTACAAAATTATGATACAACAATAATATTAGGATTGATTGAGTGATCGATTGAGACGAACATAACAAACATAAACATAGAAATTACATCCTTAAGTTGGATACGTGGCATCTTTATCCACATTGGACCACAATTGCATACAAATACAATAAGATGCGTTTATATTAGCGCAGATTCCAACAACAGCAAAAACAATGATAATTATTTGTTTGTGGAGAATGGGATTCCAACTAGGTTAATCTTTGCAGCTCAGAATTTGTCTTTATGTGCCTCTGAATATAGTGTAGTTAAAGCTAAGGTATAACTCCACTACTATTGTATCGATAATAATTAAATTATTCTTCAATTGAGGAGCGAGTCATCTAGCCTAGGTGCTCCCAATATCTCTCCCAATAAATATATATATATATATTATTTATTAGGTACGTGTACATCTAAAAAGATAAATGAAATGATGGAGAGAAAATAAATTTGTTGAGAAAATGTGATTAAAATTATGAGACTAACATGCTTTATTAGTAAGATATTTAAATAATGTTATTTATATAATAAAAATCAGTTAAAATTAATCAATATAAAAATTTTGAATTATAATCATTTAACTCACTAAAAATTAATTTCTTAAATAAAATTTTTCTTTTTGCCAAAAGATCGTCAAATAAAATCATCGACTGATTTAACTATTTTTTCATATTTAAACGTTTAAAAAAGAATGGATGTAAAAAAAAAAAACCCCTTGTTTAGTGTGCGAAAGACAGAGGCAAATTAAGGGAGTCCAAGAGTTGTAGGTAGGTGTTTCTTGTTTCTTCATATCCGGCACTTAAGAGTGTCCCTTCATAACATTAGGGAGACAAATGAGATTTGGGAACCGGAATTGGCGTGCGCACTTTCTTACTCACTCTCACACATATTACTTTTTTTTTTTCTCTTGAACTTCTTTTTTCTCCATCACCTTTCTCACATATCATAGGTGTCTACACCTAATCAAGGTGTTATAAAAATATTTTCCAACTTTTTTACATAAACAAATTATATATAACAAAGGGATAGACACGATAGTCTAATTCCTAAAACCTGAAGTTGTAAACTGTACAAGTACAACTCCTTTCCAAAATTAGCTAGTGCATCACACTACATGTCAGTTTTTGGTATTCACAAAACACAAACAGAAGAAGAAATGTCAGAGAAAATAACTATATTCAAATTCCAATGAAGAATCAATGAATCAAGCTGGAGGATTGGCATAGACTTTGGGTTTTGGCTTGACCTCTATCTCATTTACACTGCGAACGAAGATAGCATCTTGTTCTTGGCTGCAAAATAAATAAATGGACAAGAGATTGTTAGAACTAGCTAGTTAAGAGAAAGTGAGAGAAGGAGAGGGAGAAACTTACGGTTTAGGCCCCTCTTCGAATGTGTAACTTGATGCAATAGCCAGCAGGCGTCCATCTCTACTAAATGAAACTGCAGCAATGCTAGTTGGATATTTTGAGTACTGTAACAAGAAATGACAATTTTGTTATTCAATAATGCAATATCATAATTAAAACAGAAATATTTCGTATACATTATAAAATCAGTCATCATATATAATAATGTAACTTTTTAAAACTATTAATTCAATTTTTAAAATGTTATATTAATGTATAATATTAAAAATTTGATTAATAGTTTTAAAAAGTTCTATTATATATAGTGGCTAATGATGACTGATTTTGTACCGTATAATTTTAAAATACACATATGCTTGGGGTACAACAAAAAATCAGTCAAAACAGCCAACAAAGCCCATTTAACACTTTATGACCCAAATAACATTTTTAGTCATGTGTTTATTTTTAATGGACTAGGTGATTGTGGCACAAATTTCTATTTGTTGGTTGTTTTGGCTAGTTTTTTGTTGTGCCTCTAGCAATGCTCTTTAAAATATGGCCACTGATAGGAACCAAAATTAGTAACTACATTACCTTTCTAAGAATTTTAAGAAATTACTCTAAATGGCTAAGAACTAAATATTTTCTTCATTGATTCCATAAAATGCTCAAAAGAGCTACATATATAGTAATATCCTAATCATTCTAGAACATTCCTAATACCTATCTACTACTTAAAATATTCTTAGTAAATATTCTTTCTTATCCATATTAAATACTACCCCTCTAATTTAACTAATTATAATATCTATCATTCCATTCCCCTTCACATTAACCTTGTCCTTAAGGTTGTAACAAAAAGAAAATTACACTTGAAATTTAAATCCTAATTACAACTGTAAAAAACATCCTAAGAGAGATTTTTTTTTTCCAATTCCACCAAAATTTATTCCTCCTGGATCCCATTGTGTGAAATAATATTCACCAATCAAAACATAACCAACTTGCAGCATTCTATTTTCAACATAAATTGCAATTGAGCTTTGGTCTACCAATGATAAATTTTCAATGCCTTCATAATGGTGGAACTGGGCTTGCACTTGGCCCATTAGGACAAATAAGAGTATTGCCCCATTAGTGTGGGCTGAGAATTTCTCCATTAGAGTTAGGGTTGTAACCCCCAACTCTACCCTCTTCTCTGGTGCAGCAGCCGCAACTACCGTCTCCGGTCATCGGTGCCGCAACCTTGGCCGAAGCATCACTGTCGACCATTCTCCAAGCGCGCTCACGATGATCCGCAGTCCATTGCTCGCACAATCCTTCCGTGTCGGCATCAATCGCCGCCACTATTTCTTCCCCACTGTAGCCTTCGACAACGCTAATGGAGACCAGAGATTGTGGTGGTTCGAGCTCCTTTTCTTCCTCTTTCTGTCCGTCTCCACTAAGCTCCGTCGCGCCCCACTCTTTGCTCGACGTCGGAGCTCCGATTGCAGCAGGCAAGCAGCCCTCCTCGTCCTCCTTGTTGGCATCGTTTCTCTGTCTACCACCGCCTGGAGATGCGACGTCCTCTTCACCGAGACTGGCTATTGGGGCGGTGACCGTGGATGGTTGTTGCTCTTGGTCTTGTTCCGCTTCCTTAGGTGTTGGGTGAAATTTGGGGTTGATTTATTTTGTTTTCTTTTTCTGGTGCTGGAGTTGTTTTTATTTCTGGTTCTGTTGGTGTTGGTAGTGGTGGCGGCGGTGATAATGGAGGTGGTGGTGGTGGTGATGATGATGGTGACAGATGTGGTGTTGGTGTTGTTGGGGTTGGGGTTGGTGGTGATAATGATGGTGTTAGTGACGATGTTGGTAGTGGTGCAGGATATGGTGGTGGGTTAGGGAGTATTGGTGGTGTTGGTGTGGTTGTTGGTGGTGGCCATTTGAGGTCCAACAAATTCAACCTTGCATTTATGTGATCAAGAAGGTGATGCATTGATTCAATAGCTGTTTCAATGTCTTTGTTGTTGTTTGGAAGGGCTTCTAGAGGTGGTGGGGGTGGCTGTGGTGGTGGTGGATACGATGGCAGTGGCGGTGGGTTATATGGTGGTGGGTAAGGATATGATGAATATGGTGGTGGTGGGTCTGGAGGTCTCCATAGTTGATGGGAGGGTAGTGTTCCATTGTTGAAGTCATAAGCATAGAATGGGTAGGGGTCTAGTGATGGTTTTGGTGGTTGATAATGGTGGAAGATTGGTTGCTGTTGGTGATGGGGTGAAAGGTGAGGATGAATATGGTGATGTAATAATTGATTGGGTGAAGGAATGAACATGATGATGGGAGGGTGAGATCAAGATGAAAGCACCAAATTGATAGGAACCAAAATTAGTAACTACATTACCTTTCTAAGAATTCTAAGAAATTACTCTAAATGGCTAAGAACTAAATATTTTCTTCATTGATTCCATAAAATGCTCAAAAGAGCTACATATATAGTAATATCCTAATCATTCTAGAACATTCCTAATACCTATCTACTACTTAGAATATTCTTAGTAAATATTCTTTCTTATCCATATTAAATACTACCCCTCTAATTTAACTAATTCTAATATCTATCAGCCACCTAGATTAGTCAAGGCAAAAAGGAAAAAAACCTGGTATAGCCTCTTCTTGTTGCTTCCGTCCCATATATTAACATAACCGTCACAACCTCCTGTCGCAAATGTACCATATCTGCAGGAAGAGTTTTACATAAAGAATTTTGTTAATCATTGTTTCCCTAATCCATGAATAGGTAATCCTAGCATGTTAAGCTTTGGTGCCTTGAGTGATACAGTGACTGGTAAAGAAAAACCTAGATAAACAATTTAGCATCTATCTTCAAGATGATTTCACCAATATAAACATTTTCGTAAATTGAACATTGCAGATGCCAAGAACATTCATAACCACGTCAGTTTTTCACTGATTTTAGGGGTGCTGCGTTTCACAATTAGTCCTGTGATCAATCTTTCCCAGCACACTCTTAAGTATTTAATTTATAAAAGCTCATAGCCATGCCAACCAATATCTCATATCTGTTTTAACTTTTAACCCCTTTTTAGCAGGACTTACTAATTAAGCAGAAATAGAGATCAGAAAAAGGTCCAGAATACTTACATGGGGTGGAATGCCATGGCATTTACAGGGTAGACAATATCTCTTCCAGCTTCAGACCTTCTGTGACACTTGAAAGCATATCTGCGCATAGTTTACAAGCCTTAACATAAGAAGGTTGATAACAGAAGCTATTTCATATATACAAACGACAGGCATTAGGTGAAATATATTCACTTCACAGTCTTGGAAATGGCAAACAGAGAAAGATAAAATTCTATACTTTTTTGCTTGGCTAGCTTCAGAGAGGTCAAAGAATTCCATTGCAACCCGCCCTTCAACAGAACTAAGAGCATATCCTGCAAAATTAATCATATAAGTATGCAGTACATCAATTACATAGACCAATACAAAAATCATTGTCGACTTCTAGTGATATAAACAGCATTCAGAGCACACAGAGCAAGCAAACAGAGACCAGCAATTGACAAAGATTGCTGACAAGATTTTATAACAGAATTGAAGTGCAAACCTTAAGTTCTACACATTATTCCACAATGCATAGATGCTAAAGCTTACCTGTTCCGTTTGGGTAACAGAGCACACATCTGGTTTGGTATTTCAATGAAGATTCCCTTCGCTGCTCAGGTTGAGACATGTTCCTCAAATCATACACATTAACATGCCTTCCAGCTGTTGCTACAACTAGCCGATTTCCAACAAGAGATAGAGAGTAAACGCGCTCAGGTTGTGGATATGTCCCAACAAGAGTGCGCTCTTGCCCACTTGCACCTCTAGGGTCCCAACATTTTAGGGTCTTGTCCCAACTACCAGTGATCAGTTGCCCTATAATGATGGGATAAGTATAAGATCGAAGCTACCCGTGATCAGTTTCCCTATGAGAAAATTAATGTATTGAAGCTACAAATCTCAACATGGTAAGATACATGAACATCAATTCCTCTAAAAGGGTATCATATTATAAGATTATGATTGATTTTAAGACCATTAAAGGAAATATATAGCCTATGGTTTTGAACTTCAATAATGGTTGTCAACCCTCAAGGCATATTTCAGGTGATGCTAAGCTTAATTATGTAGTAATTCATTCAAATGAATACCATACAGCAATGACTTCAGAAGATATGAGCAATTATCTAAACTTTCAAGATCAATACCAATAACTATTATCACAGAATACGGGTATGAGAACCTGAGATGCTCTGTATCAAGCTAAGCAATTGAGTATTTAACTAACTGTGAATCAAACAGCAAAAGCGGAAAGAAGAATGTATATTTGTGAAGTGATGAATAAATGTTTGTGAAATGTTAATTCCATGAAATGATCCTCAAATAATTAATGCAAAGACTGTAAGGAAGAAGAGGAGAATGGGAGATACCAGCAGCATAGGAATACTCGACACAACGAACAGGTGCATCATGCCTTCCCAGAATATCCTCCTTATTGGAGCTGAAAACAAGCCTGCAACGTAAAAGATTAGAGATCAATGAAGAGGATTTCAAGCTAGAAGAGATCGAGGATCTGCATGAGAGAGAGAGAGAGAGAGAGAGACCGCCGAACAGTTTTGTCGGCGGAGGCAGTGAAACCGGAAGAGTCGTCGTGGAAGCAGCAGTCAAGGACGGGTCCGCCATGCATGAACTCTCCTCTGAGGACATTGGCGCTGGCGTCGTACAAGCGCACCGTCTGCTCCAATAAAATTGAAATTGAGACTGAAATCGAAATTGAAATCGAAATCGAAATCTAAAGGTACAAGTTGGAGGAGGAGCAGAGGAACCTTATCCCACGAGGAGACGAGAAGATGATCACTGTGGTTGGAGAAACGGATGTTGGAGATGCCGTCCAACGGAGTGTTCGACAGCTCTCGCCCCGACGCCGCCGCCGCAGATGCCATGGAGTCACTGAGTCGCTGCTAGCTAGCTAGGGAGTGAAGGTGGGATCCCTGAATTTCTTGTTTGAACTAACGCCAATCCTTTCTGTTCTGTTCTGTTCTTCGCGATCACTTGTGCGCTTTTCCTTCCAAGTCATTCAAATTCAAATTTATACTTCATTGTTCATAGTCATCATACTCCACTCCCCCTTCTCCATAGGCCCAAGTCACGTACATGCCAACACAGGCCCAACTGAGGCTTTTTTCTTGCGGCGAGGCTATTGCTTATGCTATTGTTGCCTATTCACGTAGATAGGAGGTAACCTCCGTTGCTTAATTTTTTTTATAGATAATACTATAGGTACAACATAAAATCATTAAACTTTCATCCAACTTGTAATTATATGTTAATGGGATCCATTAACAAACAAACACTACAATTGTGTTTAATAAATTGAATGCTGGTTGAATCAATTTTAATTGTACCATAAACATTTCCCATTTTCTTTTACTGTTAAGGTATCCAGAGATGATAACTCTCTCATGGGTAGAGAGTAAATTTGTAACCACAAAATTTCATCCATACAAACAGCTAAACATTAAACTTCTTACTAGATATTTAAGGAGTTCAATTAGCTATCAACTATATTAGGTCTCGTGATTTTCTATTATTTAATAGACATTAGAAAATGCAAGTATTATTCTTTAATTGTTATTACAAGAATGGGACGTCAATGTGAGTTGAGTTGAGTGAATAACAACGTCCAATCTCAATAAGAAGAGTGATCATTGTACACATGGGATGTATATTTACATATTAGAGATAAAAGAGGATAGATATAGAGAGAGAAAGAGAAAATTAAAAAATAATAATAAATAGTAAATAGTAGGAACAAATATTATTTCTCTTTCAATAAGCAGTTGCACGATTCAACGCCTTTTAATGCACTAGATTAGATTATAGTATAGTGAGAAAAAAATGGCAAAATTGGGGCTATTATCGAATAAATGTCATTTGATCAACTAGTTACCAAAACAATCACATTGGTTAGTGTTTTGGACTACTAGTGCCGCCGCGCTTGTGTCTGTAGGAAGGAACCAATTTCTTGCTCCTGATTTTGGAATTTTTATTGGGTTATGCTATTGGTATATACATTTTGAACATACACTCATTTCTCCACCCATTCAAATGTTGGTAAATTTGATGAATTTATTGACAACTTGCCAACAAATTCATCAAATTTACCAACATTTGAATGAGTGGAGAAATTGGTGTATGCTGAAAATATATGTACTAGTAGCATTTGTGATTTTTTATTTTGATTTTGATTTGCAACTTTGCATTTAACAACCAAACCAAACCAACCCTAGGGAGCAATGAAATAACACTGGAATGTTAACTAATAAGCAACATGTATTTAGTTAGTAGAAGAGAGCACGATAAGTTACATACAGTCTTTGTGCGTGGAAGCCCTAAAAATACAAATCTGTTATCTCACTCCGCCCCCTCCAAACTCCAAAGTATACATACAAAAATAGCAGAAACAAAAGAAAGAACATTCTCATTTCAGCGCTCAGAATTGGCTCAAGAGGGGCACATGAAACGCCGCACCCATGAGATCCCAACTATTTTGTTCTTCTTTTATGCTCTCTGATCATTCACATGATTCGGCACTTCTCCTTGGCTGTCCAAGGGCATATATTGTGCCATTATAGCTCTTATCTCTGAATCCATGTATTGCTGCAAACCAAAAATACCACCATTAAATGTATTGTATATCACAAATGGAACTTGATTTCGACAATTTTCAGCTATTCATTCAAAGGGAATGAATGTAATGCAACAAATTTAGCATTACTAACATCTCATCTCACCAAACTGAGAGAATGAAACCAACCAGAGCTTACCCTTATTCTATATTTGTACACAAGGAATGCCCCGCCCGCAGCCATAACTAGGCCGATCGCAATGACCCAAAAAGCAGCCCAAGCAGATTTTCCTTCACTGGCGGTTTTACCTGTAGATTATGCAGCAGGGGACATGAAAAACAAGCATTGCAAGAAGCACATAAAAATGTCGGTGCAAGTCTAGTGCATTTAACTCACTTATGCAGGTATCATGGTCCTTGATATACAGCAGACCCCCACTACAGGTGCAGTCATAGCTGCCCCAAGTATTTTTGCAGCTACACTCAGGGCACTGACAAGCTCTCTTCTCCTTGCATTCATCAATGTCTGTAAAGAGAAACAGAAGAAACTCAACTTTAGATGTTAATTTTTCTCTTATATTTTCAGTTATGCACAATACATGCACTAAATATGATCAAGTTCCAGAGGGAAAAAAAAACATGGTAGTATCCTTCACCTTCACAATTTTTGACACCATCACCTCTAAACCCAGTAGGACACTCGCACTTAACCCCTCCATTATCCTGTTCCCAAAGCAGCAGCAATTTATGCATTAATTCATATTCTAATATAGGGTTTACAAACAAAAAAAAATCCAACCATTAAAATGTTAAAAGAAATTATTGAAGACAAATAAGATGTACGGAGTTGGGTCAAGAAACTAAATAGTTACTCACCGAACAAGCAGAGAATGCATGTCCGTTCCTAGCATCATGCCAACAGCCTCCATTATTTATCTTGCAACGCCCAGGTCCACTAGCTGCAAGGCAAGAACAAACTAGTTAAACAAAACAATTAATACATATGGAAACAGAGAAATTAAAAAAAGAAAAAAATACAGATGTCTAAGGATCTTCACACCCTGCTACAAACAACAAAGACCGTGAAGGCAATAAACATGGGACAGTCTTAGAAGTAAATTTGAGCAAACAGAAATGTAAACTTCAAAGCTATATAACCTTCACAGGTTGTGTAACCATCTCCTTTGAACTGCACACCATCAACCAGGGGGCATTCACAGACTCGCCCACGAAATGTATCCTGCACAGGTACACACATTTAAGAACATAGAACACCATAAACCATATTGCTCTCTCAGGTAGTTGTTTACACTTTACACACAGATAGATACCTTGCATGCAGTGATGTTAGCTGCTTTATCCTGCCAGCAACCTCCATTGGATGACAGGCATTCATTTGTCTCCATATCTGCCAAGAAAAGTTTGGCACTCAGAAAAGAATCAGATTCAGAGGAAACATTTATACAAAGTATATTCCCTTATATCAAATGAGAGTAAACATTTACCGTTGCTCAAACAAACAGCTGGTTCAGTAGTTTCCTCAAACCCAGAACAAATAGCCTTTAGGACAGCAACTTTCTCCAATTTTCCTGGAAACCATCCTTTTAGAATCGGAAATCCAAATCACTACCTAATGCCTATCAGACAATCATGCAGTGTACAAACCTCGATATTGTCGATTATTGACAACAAGAGTAGGCAATATGGTGACATCACCCCGTGATCCCTTCCCAATCTACAGAAACTAGTTTTGTTAAGGATCTATGTGTAACTATACTGATACAATAAATTAAAATGATAGCGTTAGCTAATAACATTAGCTAAACAAAACCTGTGCATCTTGTTCCTCTTTCAAAACAGGATTGTCAGAATCAGCATCTGGATCTCCGACGCACTTATCAATCTTGCTAATGTCAAGACCTGCAGATGTTGAACAAACATATGTGAAAATCATTAATATCAGCCATAGGCGAACATAACAAGCAATGGTGATTCACTCACCTAGTGATTTGATGACGGCTTCTGCACAGTCCTTATTATATTTTTTCTCCTTCATTGGGCATCGAATTTGAAAATCAGTGACATAGTCCCACCACACCCAAGGCTTTCCAGTTTCATTTGCCACCTTGAAAACACATAGCTGCCTTAAATTTTCAATAACCACATCTTTCCCATCATAACCTGTGCTGAAGTCCTGCTCCGGATCCGGAGCGCAATATCTTCCATGATTTATGCACTGTGACTTGCACTGTTTGCTTAACGTGAATGCCTGTGGACAATACCAAGTTATATAATGAGGTGTAAACTGAGTGTAACCACCTTTCTCTAGTATCTGCGCTGCACCCTTGAAATCCTTCACAAAGTCCATCAACATGTCACATTTAACTCCGCATTCATCATTGCTATTGGTCCATAACTCGTACTCCACACGATCATCTGGGTGCGGAACAGCCTCCCTCCAATCAAGATTCACATTGACCATATCACCACCACTTATGGCATCCTTTAGCTTTTCCCCGAAATCTTTTGCAACGAGAGCAGATGGTATTGTTATGTTCTCTATGTATTTAGCAGATGAACCATCCTCTTCAGGTGTGTCCATAGTTATTAGCGGTTCATCAATATTATCTGCAACAAGAACCGCAGAAGCTCCAGCCTTCTGAGCATTCCAGACCTTCAACGCAAAGAAGCAATCTGCAAATGAAGGCACAAAGAATACCCACATGAGATAACATCAAATAAACATAAACACTTGTATTCACAGATCAAACCATTCAGCTAAACCAAAAAGGCAAGGCAGTTATTGCTTTTTTTCCCTAACAAAAATGGAGTTTAAAAAACCTAGCATCTGATAATCCCATAAGTTAATCCAAAATAGAAAAAAAATAATTCCGCGTGCACAGAACAATCAAACTACGCTCTATCACACAGAAGAATATTCTGCATGAAACAAAGAACTATGCAATCAAACTACAACAGACAAAATCAGGCTACTGTTGCTCAGTAACAAATAACATGCAGAATAATAAAATAAAATATAGTGACCAAAACAGGCTACAAAATCCAGAACTGCTATAAATTAATAAAGAGCAAGCTCAAAAAAGGAAAAAGAAGCCCAATTTGAAGATGAAAGCATGAAAGAAGAAGAAGAAAAGAAAAAAGAAACTGACTTCCGCGATCGAGCAAAACAACAGTGGGGAGAGCACCGGGCCTTGATTTGAAGGAAGTATCGAAGTCTTTGCAGCCATTGCTGTTATCCTTCGGGTAGACGACGTTCCCTGCCATGCTTCCACCGTACTGAGGTATCCCGAAGTTGCCAATGGCACTGTCGTGGGTGCCTCTGATGCTGTCCGGCGAGGTCACCCTCAAGCTGTTCTTCTCCACCACGAATCTCGCCATCGCCAGCGGCACCATGAACCCTATAATCAAGCTCAAGCTCAAGCTCAAACTCACTCCCCATCTCCAAAAACCCTTCATTTTTGTTTTTCTTGGGGGAGCAGTTGCGTTATGCCCCACAACAAAACACGCAGGGATCAGCTAGTTCAATTTGCTTTACTGGTTGGTTATTCTGAAATCGTTTGAAAATGGGGCTTGGTTTGCTAGGTTGCTTTGCTGTTCAGATCAAATTATGGATAAAAATTGGAGCTTTTTTATTCTGAATATGAAAAGAAAATGACCAAATGTTGTTGTTGCTGTTTCAGGATTCACATAAAGAAGACATGTCTGATTTGTTGCTTAATTTTTCTTCAACAAGTCAATCCTCTCTCTCTCTTCTCACAGTATATATATATATTCTTAATAAAAAATAATAATAATATAAAAGTTTAATTTTGATGCAAATATAAAATTTTATCGTTGAATTAAAATATTTCATTTATATAACTTTTCTAATAAAGATAAAGAAAAAATAATTATAATTGACATAATAGCACATAATTAAATGATCGTGTAAAAGAATAGTAGTATACTGTTCATGAATCAAAATTAATTCCATAATATAAACTCACTTTATATTTATAATTTTTAATTAAATTAATTAATTTAAAATTTTATAAACTCTAATCTATATTAACAAAATTAAAACGAACATCCGAGTGTGTTGAGCGTGGGAGTGTGATAAAAGTCCAAAGAAGAGATGAGAAAATCTACTACTACTCTTCCATTCTTTAATTTAGTTTTTAATGCTTGGTCCCACATGCCCAGATACATGATAAACTTATCTTTATTTATTATCAAAACTTTAATCAAAATTAATTGTCAAATACCATTTTCTTGAAAACAATTCTTCACAAATTCAGAAGATCGCACTGTACCCTAAACAAAGCATGAATTAATAATTATTATTAATAAATAAATCAAACCGTACGAAACACATGGGCAACACTTAACAAGAAATCAAGAATTATAACTTCTATGGAAATAGATAAATTACAGGTTCTTTATATTTCTTCTGAACAAAAGAGACTACCGTGGTTCATATATGGGACTATGAGCTACTACATATTTAAATTTTTATTATTATTATTATTATTAACGTGAAAAACGTTTCATTTTAGTAGTTGAGTTGAAATACAAGTAAGTATAAAAGAAAAGAAAAAAAGTTAAAATACAATTAATGGGCTTACCACCCAAAAAAATAATAAAAAAAAAGTAGTGAGTTGCTACAATCAACACGTTGCAGCGACTACCACGTTGACAAGTGGACTCAGTGACTCACTCGGACCAATCAAATAGAAACACAATTGCATTTTTCTATGGATGAAGTTTTGTGTTGTTAATTTATTCATTTTGTATTTTTTTTTAACTCTGAGATATAAGGTAGTATTTAATTATTCATAAAAACAAATCTACATAAAAAATAAACGTGGATACACTTTTCCTATAATTGTGAGAATAATGCTACTTATCATTTATATAATTTTTAAGATAATGATTAAGAGTTAAACATTATTATTGAGATGACAATATATCATTAATTTTTTATTCATGTAAAATAAAAAATCAGGTAGCACACATATGTAATATACTTATCAGCACCCATAAATAACAAGTTTTGTAGAACAAGATCGAATTAGTTCAGGCCTCACAGAGGTGTATTTATAATAAGCATGGCATTTATCACGTGGTTTTTATATGTCTATATCACTACTACCATATATTGGTCCACAAAATAAACGGTGTATACAGATTCAAAAAATACTATTTTTATATTTTGATATTCATTAACATTTTCCAATTTTGATATGATTCCTACTACTGTAATAATTAATTTTAAACTCTTTTTATGTGCAACTAACTAAGGGTGAAGAAGAGGAGAAATGAGAGATAGATAACCTGAGACCAGCTTTATTTACTTCACACACACACCAGAAATATAACACTAATGTTATGTGTACAATGAAAATTATACAATATTTGTACAATAATTCTATCTATCGTTGGATTGTAATATAAATTTACAAACTAAAATAATGAATATGATTGTTGTATAAGTATTGCACAATTTTATTGTACACATAACGTTTCTCGAAATATAAATAGGCTGGGTCTTAGAAACAACTCCAACTGGACTTATTTGGGTCGGTTTGGATGACCCAAAATTGATTTCGAAATGGCCTATGCTCCAATTTACTCTCGCAGTTTTGTTTGTGGCCCAAATGTTATTTTGAGTTCATAACATAATGTGTAGAGCCAATGTTTCACAATTAGCCCATCAGAACAAAGGCATGATGGCATGTTCTGAGTATTACGCTAGAGGAAGAGCTTGATCATACCAATATTACATGTACATAATAAAATTAATTATTATATATAATAATTTAATTTTTTTAAAATATTAATTTAACTTTTAAAATATTAGATTAATGTATAATAGTAAAAATTAAATTAATAATTTTAAAAAGATATATTATTACACATAGTGGCTGATTTTATAGTATGTAAAAATCATTTCTTACTTGAACCATCTAACTTTGTTGGAAAGAAAAATCAAGCATACGGATCAGTTTGGGTAAACAACTTATTTAAATCTTTATATAAAAGTAACTTCTGAGAAGTAATTTATGTAGATATAATATAACAAAAAAATTTATGTCAATTATTTTGAAAAGTGCTTCTAAAGAAGTCAAATATTCTGACTTCTCAAAAAGCACTAAGATAACTTTCGAAAAAGCCATAAGTTATATAGTCAAACTGGATATATATAACTTCTGATAAATAAAAAATTAAAAAAAATCAAAAGCACCGTAATCCTAACCATTAATACTATATCATACTTTTGTCTTTAATACTATATCAAACTTGGAGTTAATGGCATATTGACTTTGAAGAAATTAGTCAAGCTCAAGTCTAAATCATCAAGTGGATTTGATGCATACCTAATGCATTAAATATAAAGTTAATTTTTCTTTATTTTATAATGCAATATGCAACATATGAATTATAATGTCATACTTGTTAGACTTTGTGTATATTTATATTATTTATGAAATCTTGTTTAGTATTGATTTTTCTATTTATGGTGGATCCTTTAGCTCTAGTACTATTTAGAATTCATGGTTTCATACCCGTTTATGGTGGATCCTTTAGCTCTAGTACTATTTAGAATTCATGGTTTCATACCCCACGGGTTAGAGTTAGAGAGAAACAAACAAAACGGAAATTCTAGTTGTACAACGCTGTGTATTAACAACGTACTATATAATGTAGAAGTGATGCACATATACAGAATCAATGCAAATAATACCAATGCGCTACTGTTCACATCCTATTTCTTTCTTTTCTTCTTTGTTTTCTTTCAGTTTTTTTCCTGCATTCTTCTTCTTCTTACTCATTCTTTTTCTTCTTCTTCTTCTCATTTTCCTCCTCTCAATCAAGATACCCACTACTCTTATTTTTCTCTCAATCAAGATACCCACTCTTTTTTTCTTGTATGATTCTTGTTTTTATTTCATTTTATTTTTAGAATTCTTTTTTTGTAATTCTTCTCTGCAACTTGCTCTATGACATTATTGATGATGATGAAGAATTGAATTCATATATTCATCAACTAAATTCATTTTTAACAATGATTCTTGTGATATCTAATGAGATTCTTGATTTCTTTTTATCATACAACTGAGTCTTTGTTTATATCATATTGTTTTAGTTTCAAACAAGAACATTATTTTTCTTCTCAGATTAGAACTAATTCTGCGCGATGAACACATTGTATAAGATTAAATAAACACATATGACAACCTAAAATGAACACATCAAGTAATACTTCGGTCATAAAATTATTTATTAGCAAATGAATACATATATATTAAAGTTAAGTCACAATAAACACATAATATATGAAACAATGAACACACACATATTCATATATACTGCAATTGAACACATAATACAATGTATTGTGAACACATACTTATATTATAACTGAACACATAATATAATGCAAAGTGAACACATACATAAATATACTGCAACTGAACACATAGTACAATGCAAAGTGAACACATATTTATACTGTAACTGAACACATAATACAATGCAAAATGAACACATGTATACATCTTAACTAATTACACATAATATAATGCAAATAGATAAGATTAATGAGTTTGGGATGTTTTTTTAAGTAAACGTGTTCATTTTTTTCTACTTAAATGTGTTCATTATAATGAATAAATGTGTTAATTTCTGATAATCAAATGTATTCATTTGCTATTGAAATATGTGTTCATTTTATGTGTTGGAATGTGTTCGCTTATGCGCGTATTGTACACGCGCGCGTCCGTGAGAGTAGGTATATAAAACGTGCGTTTTTCAATCTTGTTGCCTAATTTCCGTACTGTACGTTGTTTTATACGTTGTGTGTATTTTATGTTGTACACCTAGCAAGACTCCAAATGAAAGAGGATGAATAGTAAAATGATATTCAATTTTAGATCATGAGGTATCAATCGGTCAATCACAATGAGTATATCCTATATATAAGTATAATATTAATTAATATTTAAAATGACAATAATATTCCTAAATCCCAACAAGTATGCTTAGATTTGTCATTAAGTATCATGCTTAATGTTTTTCTTTTATCTTTAAAATGTAAAGCCTATAAGAAGGCTTATGTGTTGCTGTATGTATAAAAAAATAAGAGTCATACCAGCATGTTTTTTTACTAAGGCATATTGTAATATAAAACATTTATAGCTTCTGTCTTACAAGATCTGTATATCATATATGTTCTAGTGAATATACATATATAACACTAATGTTACGTAAATAATGAAAAATTGTATAATACTTGTACAATAATTATATCCACCATTCGCAATCTAACTATGGATATAATTGTTGCACAAGTATTATACAATTTTCATTGTACAATCATCCTTGATTTGTTGTGCAATATATTTGATAGTGTGTTTCTGATATAATCTTGAAGTTGAGGCACATGGTTTAACCAACTGAGCTATAGCTACTCCAGCAAATTAAACTGCTACAACAATTGAAATTGGGAAAATCTGCCAACATTATGTACTTGGAGACCTTATTTGACTGAGCATGCCTGCCAAAAATTGTATTTATAGCATAATGGCATGCGAGAGACTCTAAAATCAAATCGAATCGAATCCAGATTACAGAGCCAGGTAGAATATGTGAGGTGAGGTATGCATATCTTGACCATTTCTTTAAATTTCAATTTACAGACAAGTAGCTAGTTAGTCACTTTCAACATACATATATATATACATATATAGTGGGAATGAATTTATATAAACTACTTACTACTACCAACTGATTAATTAATAAGTATGGAAGAGAGAGTAGGAAAGGCAAAAGCCCTCCTCATTGTCCTCCTCATGCTCCTCATCAATGCTGCTTCTTTGGTCCATTCCCGAAACCTAGCAACCTCTCCTGCCCCTGCACCCGTGCGTGCCTACCTACCTAGCTTTTATATATATATATATATATATATATATATATTCATTCATTTATGTATACATACAGAATTAATTGGGGAGTGCTATTGGTACATATCATAGTATTCTTCTACTTATTTTTCACTCATTCAAATGTTGGTAACTTTGATAAATATGTTGACAAGTTGCGAACATATTCATCAAAGTTGCCAACATTTGAATGAGGTGAAAAATGAGTGGAGGGATACTGTACTATGTACATTTAGTTTTTTTTTTTTTTCAATTTAATTTTAGTATGTAGTAACTAATAATTAATTATTGATTCCTTTCTAAAACTAAAAATGCTACTATGTATATTGATTTTCAGGCAATTAAAGGAGGAGCAATGATGTTAATGAGGAGGAGATGGGGGTCATATCCAAGTAGATGCGATTCGAAGTGCAACCAATGCAAGCCTTGTGTGCTGGTTGAGGTCTCAATCAGAACTCAACAGAATGCTGATCAGTACTATCCCATTGCTTGGAGGTGTATGTGCCACACCAACATATTCCAACCTTAATAACCTAACCTTTATTAATTCATTTCGGAAATATACATACATTATAGCCCACCCAACAACATTAATTAATTATATTCATACCCACCATATACTATATATATCATGATTTATATCAAGTTTTAATTTATTCTAAGTTTTTCGTCGGTAGATGAACAGAGAAGAATTATATTGTTAACATACAGAAATATCAGAGACAAGGAAGAAGGAACTTGGGAGTGGAATAAGCTAAGTATGTAGTGACACTCATCCTACTATAGATTATTTCTGTTTAGATAATAATATAGTAGAACTACTGTAGTACGTGTAGATGGGAGGAGTGAGTTTTATTACTTCAATTATTAAAACGTGTGTTAGTTAGGGTATTGATGCATCAAAATTCAAATATTAAGTAATCTATATGTGTTAAAAGAATAGTCAAAGTAAATTGGCTTTTGTTTTCTTCAAATGGTCATTGTTCAATTGTTAAGAAATTCAAACACAATGATCATCGATTTAATTAATTTTAACGGTTTCAATGTACTATGTTAAATAAACAATAATACTGGTCATACAACAAAAATATGTTATTCAATCTGTGCTATACATAACATGGAATGTTTGCTATATGTAATAATTGTATGTGCTATATATATAGTACACATTTCATATTATGTATAGCATACGTTGGATACTAGTTGGACGTATTTCTTGTTATACGATAAATATTACTTGTTAAATAAACCCACCAATTCTAATGAAAACTAATCAGATGATGGCTGGTCATCTATCTCACTAAAACACACGTGATTATTAATTCGTGAAGAAGAGATGGAACGTTTAATTTGTGCGCAAATTGGTTTGTAGAAGATAACGTTACATATGTGTTGTTTTGTGTGGTTAAATTGTCAAAACAGATGGCATATATCTACTTTTTGAAATTGGCTATGACTATTAGCTGTTGATCATCATTGGTATTACCATGCGATGGCCGCCAGCAGAGAAAGTCAAAGGCCCTATGCTATATTCCAAGAAACACATTATTGTGGTTAATAATTTCAAGACCATTCAAGTTTCCAATTCAAACAAATCAATAGCAGTAGTATAAATAGATAGATAGACGAGTCTTGCATTCATCAGGGGAACAACGCACACAAAAAAAACCACCAAATTACTACAGTTGAAGCCTCAAGCCTTTCGAATCAGCAGAGAGATTCATTAATCTGTGTGTGAGGTCATATCAGAAAAAAGGCGAAGAGATCCAAGACAGAGAATATATAATGGAAGGTTTGATTCCATACATAATTGAGGCGATCAGGGAGAGAGGGCAGAGCAAGATGAAGAGGTTGTCATCATCTCGATCAGATTCTAGCTCATCAAACCCTTTGCTGCATTCTCATCATCACTTCTCTGCGCTCAGCCCAAGCCCAAGCCCAAGCCCAAGAGGCAGAGGCCTGGGCCTTGTTTCCGCTGCGCGGGCTCCCAATGCTAATAATTCTCAATATGCCACCAACAACATTCGCAAACGGTACCACCATCACACGTCCTAGCTACCTAACCTGGCTTAGATTGGCACAGAAAGAATATATTACACCAATTAAGATGCGGGATTTTCCATTTTCTTCCTATTTTTTAATCTAATTTTATATTTTTATAATGTTCTTATTTGTATTTCTTCGATCTCTTTTTGTGAGTTAATCCCAGTGAGATGCTGAGATATATAGATCAACTGTAATTAATTAGTACCACCTCTTTTGGTGTGCTTCAATGATTCTTCATTTATTTGTTTGTTTGTTCGAATTCGAATATATTTATAGGCTTTTACATTCTTCATTATTATTTTCTACTCATGCTCTAATTAATTCCATACGTTAGAGGCCATTAATGGCGAAGTGGAGTCAAACATAAGGACCAGGATGAAAAACAAAAATGCTTTTTTGTTTTACTAATAGTATCTTTTATTAATATAAGTAGTGTGTACAAAATTCTTTTATTGAATTATATATTGACATCTAAATTATACAGGATTAACTTTCTCTTTTACTAGCTAGTAGTAGTAGCTACTTTTAAAATTTAGTAAATAACATAATTTGATTGTGTTAGAAATATAGCACTACTATCCTATTCGTAAGCTTCACAATTATCACTATCACCGACTAGCGACTTGTTGGGCACTCCGTGCCCGCCAAGCCGCATTTTTATTATCGATTCATATTGTTTACTTTTTTTAATTTTTTATATAAAATGAAAAAAGTAGTCAAAAAATAATATGTAAATAGAAGTAGTTATGTTTTATATTTATTTATTTTTTTAATTTTTTAATTCTAGAATTGAAAAAATAACTACCAAATAAGTGTGGACACCAAAAGGTAGTTATTTTTTCAATCCACTTTATATATAGTATAAATTATTCTCCACCATACCTAATACACTATTATATGCCTTCATTAGTGCTTCTTCCATTACTTTCTATCTACTCTATAAATTTCACTACATTGCTTCTTGAATGAATAACCAAGAACAACAATTACATTCTATTGCATTTCCATCATTATTATTAATGTTTCTCCATTTATTATTCTGAATTATCATCATAATTTATAATCCATTGAATGAGACAAATAGTAAAAATTTGTGGAAACCTTAATTATTATTTGAAACTTATTTTATTTACAACAATGTTACATATACACTATTTTTCAGTCACTTTCAGCCACCAACACACTTTTTAAGGTGGGATCCACAAAAATATTAGTGACAAACCATATGCATTTATTATGGGTGGCTGATGGTGGCAGCATTTTGATGTACAAAAAGCATTGTTATTTTATTTATAGCCATTCTCTTGTTAAATTATTACTCTCCCATATTTTAATAGAGTTTAATTTAAATATATTGTCAATATAAAATAATTTTATATAAATATATAATCATACATAGAAGTCTTTAACTCAATTATTTACTAACTAAAAAATCTCATAAATTAATACATGTGATTGATTAATAGTGTGATTTTTTTACACTATCCGTGTATCATAGTTAAACTCATTTTAATAAGTATCCATTTAAATTTACGTACACTTACTAAAAAAAATTGACTAAATTGAATTGAAATCCAAGAAATCATGTTATAATTTATTAATTATTTACATGCATTCTCTCCCATTTAATCTATGTACTCATTTTTTTCTATATTTATTTAATACAAATATAGTAAAGAAAAATAGTTCTTACAAAAAAATAGTAAAGAAAAATAGTTAATAATACCAATAATATATCAATAAAAAAATAAAAAATTATAAATGGATATTATAGTAGGGTATTGATGGAGTATTATTATTGGTATAATGCTACGTATACAATGAAAATTATACGATACTTGTACAACAATCATATTTATCGTGGATTGCAATATGAATTTATAAATTAAGGTAAGGTTATATGTACAACACAAAATCATCGATTAGATACCATATATAATAATCAAATATTTTAAAACTATTATTCCAACTTTTAAAATTGTTGGATTAATATATTAATATTAACAATTGAATTAATAATTTTAAAAAAATAGATTATTACGTGGCTGATATTTTAGTAAACATAAATCAATTCCTCTATAAACTAATGCAATCCCATTGTTGTACAAGTATTGTACAACTTTTATTGTACACATATTTTTTTAAGAGTTGTTAAATTCTAATAACAATAATAATGTTAAGTGTACAGTGAAAAATCGGTCAATACAGCCAATGAACCTATTTTAACTTTAATTTTGGCCTAAACAATCATTTAAATTATAATGAGCTGAATAATTATGACCCAAAATCTCATTTATTGGATGGTTTGACCGGTTTTTTTTATTGTAATTTAGCATAATTCTTCTAATAAATCATGAAATCCAATCTAATCAATATTGGGTTTGGGTTTTACCCGAGAGGCAAAGTTTCGCCGGTTTGAAGAAGAAGAAGGAGAAGAAGGGTGTAGTTGTTAGGCGGCAGCAGCAGCAGCAGAATGGGAATCCGATCGGTGTTCGACGGCGGCGACATGAGAAGGGAATTCGAGAGATGCGGCGTCGACCCCAAGTTCATTCCGATTGTGTGGAAGCACGTCATCCTCAACCTCAACAATGGCCACGCTTCTGAATGGCCCAATCACGTTCCTTCTCTTCCTTCACCTGCTTACTCTCTCCTTCGTTCCAATTTCAAAACCCCTCTCTCTTCCTCCCTCCACTCTGTTTTCCACTCTGCTGATAACCTCACCTCCAAGCTTCTCATCAAGCTCCATGTACTCTCTCTTTTCATTACTGCCCTTATGTGCAAATTGAGCTAAATTTGTAGAAAGACGATAAGGGTTTTGTATTTGGGAAAAGAAAGAAAGAAAAAAGCCTGTCTTTTTTAATAAATTTGTTTGTACATTTTTGATGATGCTAGATTTCATATTACACTGCCAGTTAATTGTTTTTATGAGCTTCTATTGTTTTCATAATTCTCAATTAGGGTAACTGGAATTTCCTTGTGATTCCATGTATGCTGCTTTATCTTTTTTTTTTTTTTTTATGATGTAAACATGTGTAGTTTATGCAGACAAATCTTTTCCTTTTTTTAGAAAAACCACAATTGATCTTTTATCTGCATTTTCTGTTATCAGAATGGAGCTTTTGTGGAGGCTGTGATAATGAGGTATGATACTCGTTTGGGCAAATATGCTGGTAAACCCCGTCCCGGTGGTTTAAGAGCAACTTTGTGTATATCATCTCAGGTTTTTTTACCCCTCCTAACCTTGTGCTTTTTCATTTTCACATCTCATTGAATTGAGTGTCTGTGAGGAATCTATTTCTTGTTCATGGAAGCTTTTTCTTCCTCTTTGGTTAGCACAACTAAACACGCAAATGCTTCTTTTTTTTTCTGCAGGTTGGTTGTAAAATGGGTTGCAAGTTCTGTGCTACTGGAAGTATGGGATTCAAAAATAACTTATCGTCCGGAGAAATCGTTGAACAACTGGTTCATGCCTCTAAGTTTTCACAAATCCGTAATATTGTCTTCATGGTAACTATCTTTTACCTCCAACCAACATTGTTTTTGGCTACAGGAAATCTTTTTGTATCTGTGAAGGAGAAGGGGAGGGGGTTATTGTTTGTGATGAATATCAGCTCTGCTTCTTGTGCACAGAAGAAACAGATTTAACTGTCATATTCTTCCTTTTTCTCTTTTTTCTTGCTCTGCCTTTGTGAATATATAATATTCTATTCATCAGACCAACATATTATTTACTATTTGTCTGAAAGGCTTGAAATTCCTCTCTGATTCTCTTTGATAGGATCCTATCATATATTGAATAAAGGATCTAATCATATCTAATCACTTGTATCTAACATATGTTTCCTCATTATTTCCCTGTTTTCCCCTTCCCCAACAGCTATTCTACTAGTCTAAAGATGTAATAATTGCCACATGTGTCACTATAATAGTAACCTACTTAGCAGCTTGATCAACTGCATAATCAAATGTTTTCTTACAGGGAATGGGAGAGCCTCTGAACAACTATTCTGCTGTGGTAGAATCTGTCCGTGTCATGACTGGATCGCCATTTCAATTGTCATTGAAAAGGATTACTATCTCAACGGTAGATATATTCACTATGACTTGTATTGTTTTCTTCTTTTTTTCTGACCTAAACTAGCTTTAACAAATCTTGTGTTTTATTCCATTATGCGGGTCCGGTCTTTCGTGCCAAAAACCCTGCATTGAACTGAACAATTTCAATTTTGAGAGTAATAGTGTTAATTAATTAAAACCCAGCTAAAGAATTCCTCTTTATTAAGCATATTGGTTACAGTTAGAGTAAAATCTAAGAATTGCCTAAGGTTCTAAAACAGGTTTTAGTGAGAACCTTGGGATATGTCTTTGCTTTGTTAAGTCGTTTCTCTTACAGAAAGTTCTTTATTGACAAAGTTTTGAGGCTCATGAAGGGTATATTTGCACCTTTAATAGGTCGGCATCATTCATGCTATCAAAAAGCTTCATAATGATCTGCCTGGTTTGAACTTGGCAGTCTCACTGCACGCACCAGCCCAAGACATCCGCTGCCAGATAATGCCTGCTGCTCGTGCATTCCCATTGGAAAAACTGATGGATTCACTGCAAGAATATCAAAGGAACAGGTAATCATGCATGTTCATATTTTTTCTGGGTTTTGTGTAAACCTTTTTTTTCTTAAGCGTTGTGTTCGTGATGTTTATGTCTTTAATATTTCATCTGTAACAGTCTGCAGAAAATATTGATCGAGTACATAATGCTTGATGGGGTGAATGACGAAGAGCAGCACGCCCACCAATTGGGGAAACTGCTAGAGACATTTCAAGTGGTAAAACACTCTGACATCTATGCTATGTTCTAATATAAACCCTTTTTCGTCTCAAATTTCTCTACATATGTAAATACTTAGTGGTGTTTCTCGCTAGTTCAATGACCCTAAATGAATATGATCAATCTGATATTACAATCACATGTTCAGAAACATGACTATTAATTAAGGATTACAAAACTTGTTTAGTCATGTAATAAACAATGCTGGCTTTGGGAGAAGTCAGCTGTAGTAGAATTTAGATTCCCAGTTACACAATAATGTTAACTTTTTGGTGACATTGTCTGAATCATCACGCAGGTAGTGAACTTGATACCTTTCAACCCTATTGGTACTTTGAGTCAATTCAAACCTACCAGTGAGGAGAAAGTTTCAGTGTTCCAGAAGATTCTTCGGGGTACCTACAATATTCGAACAACAGTTCGGAAACAGATGGGTCAGGATATAAGTGGTGCATGTGGACAATTGGTGGTTAACTTACCAGACAAGTCTCTTGGAAATGCTGAACCACTAACTGATATAGAAGATCTTGTTATTTGATACTAACTACTGCACACGTTAAATTTTGATTATTTGGTTGTATTTCAAAATTTGTCTCCTTTCTAATGTCTTATTCCCAATTTTAGTTCCATAGAAGCAAAAGGTGAAGCGCTATGAAGATGCTTTGCTTTATATGAATCTTCTCCTCCAAATCTTGTAGAATGTAATCTAATGCCTCATTCATGCACTCAACTCTTATGTAAATGTTAACAACTTGATGTTCATATCTTTGCATTACCATAAACATGGATGCTTAAATTGAGTTCTTAATTGATGATTTACTTAAATTTATTACTTGATAATAATACGTGCACAGTTAACAAATCAATATTTTGTATTTTTATAAATTTTTTTATAGGATTTAATTTTTATTTACTGTCTATGTATAACTTTTTTACACATTTATCCAATTATGTGCTATCATATCAGTTATGATTGTGTTTTCTCTCTCCCACTATATAAAAAGTCATACAAACAGAGTGTTTTGATTGGATGAGAGTGTAAAATACTTTTACACTGTCAACAGTGCATTAAAATTAAACTCTTTTTTATATTTATGCTAAGATTTGCATGGTTTAGAATTAGGTTTTCACACGATTTCAATTCCACTTTATTCATCATTTACAACCTAATAATTTACAAATAGAGTATAATGATACATGTTACGGGGAAGAATATACAAAATATAATACACAATAGAAAAAAAATAATACAACAGTTGATGCTGAGTTAAACTGTACAGAGCACAACATTAACTAGGAGGGTTTTTATTACTCTCTAACAAAAAAATAATCAATGGGTCTATAATTGCCTTGTTTGTGGGACAGCTTCTGCTTCTTGGATTTGCTTTGTCTAACGATTCGATCCTTCTGATCTCGACTGAAAGGACACACATTAATAGTCAAATTAAAACAAAAACCTTAAGCATAAATTTAGAGGTGTTCTATCTAATTTATATTTAACTAGAAATTCTAAAAGAAGTTGTACAGAAGAAATAGTTTTACCTTTGACTCGGAACAAGTGTTGTTTGGTGAATCCTAGATTCTTCGTTTTGAAGCTTTTCGGCAAGATGAAAATCAGAGTGCTCTAATCTTTCCTCAACAAAACTAGGAGGCAGTTCTATTCCACAGAGTGAGCATTTGTAGTCATTCAACCACAACATTATTGCTTCCTGACATGAGTTAAATCGCTCATCCTCCAAGAGACTAGGCGCATTAGTACGAATATCAGTGCCCTCCAAAACAGCTGATCCCATGGCTTCAACTCCAATATAATTCGAACAAGAAGCATCGTTGACAGACGCGTGCACCTGGTACATATAGCAGAAAGCATAAATAGCAACCACGTCAAGAGATGGATGAACGTGTCTACAATCATCCAAAACAATCAAATATATTTCTGAAGTTGATGAATGTTTCAGTTACATTTAACAGAGATTAGTGCGTATATATATATACCTCGTCTGAACCATCACTTTTCTTGACAGTGCAACTTTGGTAATCTACATCTAATGACTGATTCCCAGCAAAAGAGTCTCCGCAATCATCGTGACATGTCTGCCGACCGTCAATGGAAAGATCAGTTTCTGTATCACTGGCCAAGTCAAGATCTGCAACATCTGGAAAAGAACAGTTCCTATTGGCATCTACTGACGTAATGAAGTTGGTAATGGTCTTCTGTTTTGGATCAGATGTAGCACCACCATACTTGTCTCCATCAAAGTGTGATACTCTAAGGCCTAGGAGGGGAAGAAAAAACTGTTATGCTGTGACACAGATGAGGCATAAATATGCGCTTTCTCGCAGTCAACAACAATAAACCTAGCAGAAACACACCTATTAATCTTATTGAAATCGGAAGTTCAGCTTTTAGCAGCTTTGAAGCATGCTTCAAGATATCCTCACTCGAGCTGATGTACTTCCCTAAAGTCACAGCTCTAGTCCGCACCTGTAGATTGTGCATTTATTAGCACTTGCAGGATGACGATAACATAACACAAAAGGGGACTAAAACTAAATTTAAGAAAATTTAACAAATCACTATAATAGACTCATAGTATCCTTGGGGTCATGAACATTGCTATTCAATAAGTGTCTTGTTTTTTTCTTTATTTTTAACAAAGCTTTGCCAATAGAGGAGAAAAAATCGTCACTATCATAGGGTGAGAGAATTGTTCTTGAACAGTGTAAGGAACTTATGTAAGAGAAAACAGAGTCAAGACATCGATGGTACCTCAAAGGAAGAAGTTTTCAGTTTAAGAGTCAATGTTCGCCCACGCAGACCTTCTTTTTGCATGTCTGTGGATAGCATTTCGGCAAGCTCCGCTGCAAACAAAAACATTTCATGGCTCATATGTTGACAACATAATTGAAGTCTTAAAAATAAAAACTGCGGGCTGTAACACAACATCTCATATTCATTGGCTAAACATTTTGGAAAGCAATACATATATAATGAATTTAAGGATGCAACCCAAACCAACACGATGCTGGATGTTTGAGTTTCAACTTAGAGATTCTCCATATTCCAACTAATTTAGAATTCATGATGACAAGATTAAGAAAATCCCCAGAAGACAAGCAATAATAGACAAGACAGATACCCAATCTTTTATACAACAGCACTTCATCCTCGGTGGCAGAAAATGTTCTTTCATTACTGATACTTTTCCGAAATCTTTCTTGGGGGCAATCTGTCCTCCCAAGACCTAAACCCACAGAGAGAAAAAAATCTGCACCAAATTGACAATAAGTCAATTGTTAATAAAGGATTTGCAGCGTCAATTTGAAATGAAACATGTTATTATCGTTGGAAATTCTTAGGGTAGAAGCTAATTTACAAAACTTGCCAGGAAATAGTTGTAGAAAACAGAAAGTATGATATTTTCAGTATACGACAGATGATTAAAAAAAAAACTTCTATGAACAACAGTCGAACTGCCATGTAAATATAAGAAATCTCTATGCGATGGTAAGAGAAAAGATAACTCGCAAACTGGTTTTTCATTTTAATTATGAAAAGAGCAAGACCTGAACAGATAGCTAACCTGCTGTCGACTGAGAAAAAAGAGCAGAGAGGTAGCTAGCCTTTTCCAGCATCTGCTCACATGTGTTAATTCCAAAAACACCCTTCAAAATATGTTCAGTGACCTTACCAATTCCACCAATCTGTCAACAGTATTCATCAAAATTAATCAGAAAGCATCTTTTTCAAAAATATAAGTATATAAGACATCCTCCCAAAGCTAGACAGCAACAATAATTTGCAATCAGAAAAACCTCAATAATTCATCACATCAGTATAAAATAAACTTAAACATACCTTTCTGATAGGAAGGGAGGATATGAAAGTCATAACAGCCATGCGGTCATTCGGTAAAACATACTGTCCATTTGGCTTGTTAATATCTGAGCAAACCTACATGAGAGTAAAATGACAACACTATAAAGTCACTGCAGGAAATTTCCTCAAAAGATAAAAAATCAGTCCATCTCTTTTACTTTTTTATGTTTCTATAGAGCAAGCAGAGGAAGTATTCTTGATGCATCTAGTTCACAAGATTAAGAATAGATATCATGAGCCAGAAGAAACAATAAAAAGATCAATAAAAAATGAAATCAACTTATCAACCCCTGTCAAGTACAAAGGTGCATGCACAGAGGCTATTATACTTAAATAGGTAGATAACAAAGCAATGGGAATGATATTTGGCAAATGGCATGCAGAACCTTAGCAAGTAAGCGATTTGGTGCCACTCCAGCACTACATGTGAGACCAGTCTCTTCATAAACACTAGCTCTGAGTTCTTCGGCAATCTACAAATTCCAAGTTTACAAATGGAGATATTTAATACATAAAAATCCCTTTTTTTATTGCTAACTTAAGTTATATCTGAACTTACTTCTTCACTTTTGGCATTCCTTTCTTTGCAAACTTCAGTTATATCTAGGTACGCTTCATCGAGGCTAGCAGCCATGAAATTGGGATCAAACCTCCGAAAAACTAACAACATTAATTGCATATTAAGCTACCAACAGTAATTTAAAGGCAATCGAAAGCCAAACATTTCAAAGAAGAATACCTTGTCTGGTCAAATCACTGTAATAAGTATACTTCTTGAAATCTGTAGGGACAAATATCAATTCTGGACAAAGTTTGCGTGCAATGAACCCAGGCATGGCAGCACGAATCCCAAATTTCCTAGCCTATATAAAGACCAAATTAGGAATGGAATAGGAAACCCATGACATAGTAAAGTTCATGTTGATTAATTTTTCAGATATCCACCAGATCAACTCAGATTCAATAATACTAAAACGCAACATCAAATATATCATGCATTGACATAATAAACCTCATAATTGGCAGTGGATATCATCGACATGCTACCAACAGCCATTGGCTTGCCATTTAATGTAGGGTTACTTAAAGTCTCAACTGCAGCATAGAAAGCATCCATATCTACATGTAACCAAATCCTTGAAAGATCCCGTGAAGCTTCTACCTCAAGGATTCTTTTATCAGCCACCTGTCATCGGAAAAAACATAGTTTAAAGTTTAAACTAAGAGTTTAATTTTGATGCATCAAAACTCTTCATTTGTATGACTTTTAAGGTAATGGGAGAGAGAAAACATTATCATGACTGAGCACATGATTGGATGACTGTGTAAAAAATTTGTACATTGTAGGTGGATGAAAATTAAATCCGTAAACTAATCCATATGGTTATGAAAACTTCATGGTACACTACATAACTAGAAAATTCATTAACTGAGAAGAGTAATCCAATTCATAAGGAACCAATGAGGGGAATAGCACAAGCCTTTCTTAGCTAAAACATGTATAGAAGTTTTTGGTGATAATGTATACCTTCTGGTAATGGGATAAGTCTGATTGTGTAAGCTTAACACACTGAGTTCGGAGGTTATCGATCTTGTGCTTAATAAAAGCGTCCTTGCGCTCCTCGTTCTGAAAATACTTTGATCCTTTGCTCATTTCATACACTATCCTTTGCACCTTCTCCTTGTCAACCCCATCCATTCCTAGTCAAGAACAGATAAACAGCATCAACAATCAAGCGAATTGAGTTATAATTGGCGCAATCGCCGTAAATGCAAAGTGCCTTAGGATTGAAATCCGGCTACGAATTTTCACTTCCCAGATACATAAATCACAAAAGGGAATACAATTTCACAGATAAACGCCGAAAAAGAAGGAAAAAGAGTGGGAGGTAGGCATCGGGAGTTTGGTACCTGCTTTGGCGGTTGTGTAAACAGTGTGGTAGGACTGCCATGGACGAGCACCGTCGTCGTCGGGTTGGGTTCTCTCCATCGCCATCGCAATTGCAATCGCCGGAGAGAATGCTTTCGCTTTTGGTAGCTGCGTTTGCGTGCAGAGCTGAGAGCGAGCGCCAATCCGCGAACCCAAACTCTTTCTTTTTTTCGGTTTTTGTCAAACCAAACTCTGTGTTTTGGATCATCCAAGTGGCCTCTCCAAACAAAAAACACCATGAAGACAAAATTATTAGCGCATAGTGATTGAGTAAGGTCTCACGTTGAATAGACAAAAAAAAAAAAAAATCGCTTTGAACCCCACTTATCATGTTCCTAGCAACTCAAAGCGACAAACTAGTCGGATGAAAAATTATATAGGCCTCTATGTTTTTTTCTCTATTTTTTAGCAACAATCAAATAATAAAAAAATTAATTTATTGGCAGTAAAAAATTGATTAAATAATATATTTTGTTTATTTTTAGTGTTAATGTGTGTTGTTTTAGTGATAAGTGTGCTATTTTTAGGGAAAAAATAATGTACTTAATGCTACTTTTCTATTCTCCCATAGTTATAGTGAATTAGTTATAGTGAATTTATTTGATTATATAGTAAATTTTTAACTATTATTAAGTTATTTTTTATTATTTATTTGAGTTTTTTAATTTATTTGATCATATTTTTTATTTATTTGATTAAATTTTTTACTTATGAGAGTGGTGGTTATCCTAAGTAATGTAGGTATAGGTATTATTGATTTTTTAGTCATTTTCCATTCCGTCACGGCTAACATAATTTAACAATTTAAAATTTCCATTAGTTGATAGACTATTTTTTAAAACATTTTTACTGTATAGGAATTGAATCCCGTATAATTTAATTTTAATGAACAATATATATAGTGAAATATACACGTGAGTGGAATTTTAAATGACACATATATGAATAGTGTTGCTGGTTTTTCTTTTTTTTTTTCTAACAAATTTCTGTGCCTTTACTGCTACGCCACACTAATGATTGGATAAACCTGGTTTGAAACAATTGCATGCTCTTAGCATGTGCTTTTATAGTAAGAGATTAATTAATAATAAATATATTTTATTGTCAACTAATAGCATAGACACATAGTCCATGTTACAGTGCAAAAGTATTTATGCCTTTTAATAATGTTAGACTTGGATGCTAATAAATATTTATCTTTCAATAAGTATTTTAGTATGTCCTTTTATATATAATAATAATTATGTCGACATATAAAATTAAATATTAATAGATTAATTGTTGATATTAATGATAAAACTTTTCAATTACCAACTAATAATTAATTTAAGATCTTAAAAAATATTTTAAGGAGAAAAGTTTCTTGTACATACCGATACCGATCCTCCGTAAATCCACACTATAAAAGACTGCTGTGATGTAGAAATCAATGTGCGTATTTTTAGTACGGAAATGTTGTTCACTTAGCACATTATACGCTAAAATTATTTCTATTTTTTATGTGTGCATTTCTATATGTTTTAGTGTGTATAATTATGAATGTTTAATGTATACATTTCTATATATATTTTGATATATACAATTGTATATTTAGTACGTTGATTTTATTAAATTTCATGTCTTCCTCTTATACTATGAATATACAATGACATCAGTTTTCACATGTAGTTAAAATGATTTATATTTAGGTGAAAATCAAATATTGGTAGGTAGGGTGGGGTTAGGCATGAGGTGTGTTAGAGCGAAAAAATATTAGGTACTCATAGAGTAATAGAGTAAGAAATTTATTTACTGTGCACAATTTATTATATGACACATACTTAAAAAAAATCAACTATAATAGAAAAAAAAAGAGAATTAAATTTCAAATAAAATAATAAAATAATTAATATGTTAAAATATAAATAACATAAAACAAATAAATATATTACTTTTGAATAATCTCTCTTGTTAGAGCATGCATAGCAGAAGATTGAAGGGTGATTGTGATTTGTGAATTCCCAAATACCAATGAAATGAAGTCACTTTCAAGCTGTTATTTTCCTTTTTGTAAGGCCAAAGGATCGCTCACCTCACCTTCTCCATTCAAAAACAGACGGTCTCCCTTTTCACTCACTCCCCCATCCTTCATTCTTTCACTTCCATTGCCCATTCTTATTTCTTATTACCACCACCTACTCCTTTCCTTTCTTCCCCATTTTTTCTTATTTTTATTCTTTCCTTTTTTTGTTTCTTCCCTATAATTAATACTATATAAATTAATTAATTCAGTCTTTGATGCTCGTTTCTTTTTATTTTTCTTTTTAATCCCCATATAAAACAATTCTTTAAAATAAAAAACAAATAAAGGAATCTTAGGAGGAGTTTTTTTTTCACCTTTCTGTCTGTTTGATTCAAAGCGGAAATGATTGGAACAGCAAATGTGGGAGGAAGACCATTACCCAAGCTGGGTCTTGAAACGACGTCGTTTCGCAAGCTAGGGTTCTTAAACCTCCTCAATCACCACCATCATCCTCATCCTCAATGTTCTCTGCTCCTCAGCTTCAAATCGAAGGACTTGCTGCAAATGAAAGCCTCTGACAGGGACACCTCCAATCAGGTCGGCCTCAGCGTCGGCGCCGACCATATTCTGACCAATGGCCACGCCGCCACCGCCAGATCCGGTATCATTTTCTTTCCCTCTAACTTTTTCCACTGCCATAGATTATGATCAAGAAAATATGCAATGTAGCTTATTGATAGTTATGTATGGATTGCAAACAAACAAACAAACATGCATGTCGTTTTGCTATGCTCGAGATACTCTACTTCAAATTAAATTGCAGAGATTAATACTACAAATGAATGAATGAATGAATGGATGTTTAGTTGAATAGAATAGAATAGAATCTGATAATGTGTGTTGGTTCTGAGTTATGAGTTATGATAATCAGGAGGGACAAATATCAGCCAATTAAGTAACGTGGGTAATTCCACAAATATTCACTGGCATAGCTGTTCCGTCGAGAAGGATGATAGACAGAAGTTGTTACATCAAAAAGGATGCGTCATATGGATCACTGGTCTCAGTGGCTCTGGTAATAATTATTGGTTACTGCTCTTCATTTTATTTATTTTTTTTATTTTTAAGAATTTTTGGCTAATCTCATTTTCATTGCTATAGATCTATAAAAGATAAATCATGAATGTTATTGTTACATAATGTGCAGGGAAGAGCACGATGGCTTGTGCTTTAAGTCGAATCTTGCAGCAGAGGGGAAAGTTGTCTTATGTTCTTGATGGGGATAATGTTAGGCATGGTTTGAACAAAGACCTTGGATTTAAAGCTGAAGACCGTGCTGAGAATATAAGGAGAATTGGTGAGTTGTATGTGTTGATTGTTTTTCTGTGGGGTTGCATTGAATCACTCTGTGGCAATTGGAATGTATGTTATCTGTTTGAAAGCAAGCATAGTTAAATATCAACTGCACAGGCATGACATTTGCTTTGTTATTCTTCCATCCAGGCGAGGTAGCAAAGCTATTTGCAGATGCTGGAGTTATTTGCATTGCAAGCTTGATTTCTCCATATAGAAGAGATCGAGATGCCTGCCGCGCACTCTTGCCAAAGGGAGATTTTATTGAGGTAATTCCTTCTTGGGAAGACTGGTTTTTGGCCTACATTACGTACTTTCATAGCTGAGATTTAAGATGTCAGGTTTTCATGGATGTGCCGTTACATATCTGTGAATCAAGGGATCCCAAGGGACTTTACAAGCTTGCACGTGCTGGAAAGATCAAAGGTAGTCTTTGCACAGCCTTTTCTAGTCTTCACTTTTGCTTCTCTGTTTTCATCATGCATATATGATTATTGACTATTGAGTTTTTCCAGGCTTTACAGGGATTGATGATCCTTATGAGACACCTATTAGTTCCGAGGTATGCATCTTGTTTTGATATTAATAGAATATTGTTGACTGACTTATTGGGTATTCAGTATTCACATAGACTCACATCACATTTGTATTTGTAAACGGTTCAGAATTTCTATCTATTGCAATTAAACTTGTCTGTGTTTTTTCCCCCCTTTTTGGTGGGGGGTATATGTGAACTCACCAAACCTAGATCTGCTAAACAAGCTTGCCATAGATGATATTATATGCATATCATTGTTTTTATGCTTCAATTTCAACTGGATTTCTTCTTGTTAGTAGTTAGTACATAAACCAAAACAAAAGGAGCTAGATAAAATATTTTGCCCGAATTCAGCTGTTAGTATTAGAGCATAAAAACTTATTAATGAGCCTCATTCAAACAGTTTAAACTTTTAAAATAAATGGTTCCTTAACAGTTGGAATAATGTGGAATGCATATACTAGATGAATAAGTGAATCATAGTTCAATGACCATGACACTAGCATTGCTAGCAAGAAAGTCATTGGAAAATAATGGTTTTAGCTTACCTTATCTTTTGAAATGAACAGATAGTGCTAAAACATGGAGAACCATGCGCTTCCCCTGCTGAGATGGCCGAAAAAGTGGCCGCATACTTGGAGGACAAAGGGTACCTCCGGGCGTAACATTGCGGCTTCTTATACCAAAATTTTGACTGTGTTTTGCTTAACGACCAGCTTCTTCCGCAGTGGTGGTGATCAGTAGAATCTTAGTTGTAAATGATATTATGAAGTTCGATATACCCTGACCCGGATAATATATATACTTCTTACAGCCACGATTCCCTTTTGTAAATATCCTTTTCCAGCAACTGTGTTATGTATTTATAAATAAATTTCACTTTTCTTTGCTTGTATTGTTTATATACATGGTGATTGGAATTTTTGAATTTGTTCTTAGTCATTCAGAGTTAAAACTTAGTTATAAGGTCTATAACTCGTAATGTTTATCACGGGAAATTTATCGAATATAATAAAAATTGAAACTTTCTTATTACTCGTATTTTGCCTACTATTTTTTTTATCACTACAACCCAAATTTTGAATGTGATAGACAACTCAATTTTTATCAAGCTATTGCTGCTGTTTGCAGGTTTCCTCTACAATTCAATCATAAGGTTAGTTGTAATCCAAATTAAAATGTATGTTTTATTTTCATCTACGAAATATCTATCATTTAAAATGTCAAATTAAGTACCAAGAAAACACCAGTAATAATTATGAATAATATAGAAAGCAAAATACTTCACCATATTTTACAAAACGGGGCATTCCGAGAATCGAACTCGGGACCTCTCGCACCCAAAGCGAGAATCATACCACTAGACCAAATGCCCATGCTTTAATGTGCCATCAGTTAAACTTTTTCTTTCAATTTAACTCACATCCAACAGAAGCAATCGTGTTACTGAGCACCAGAGTCCAGAGACAAATGTGTGTTGGGTTGATTTAAAACGGGAGATAGTGCTTTAGTCATAAAAGTTACGAACATACATGGAAGGGAAAATCTTGGTGACAACAAAAAATTAACCACAAGTATCAATAGATTGTGCACAACATATAATATCTAATATGCACAATGTATATTACATATTATGCACACATATATAGCATATTATGTACAACATATATCACATATTACAACATCTTTTTTTACATGAGATATATAATATGCACAATATGTGATATATATTGTGTACAATATGTAATATATGTTATGTACGCATAACATGTTCACTGTTTTCACATTGTACATATAGCAACACTCAACATGAAAATAAGAAAAACAAAAATACATAAAAATAGTTTCATGACTGATTTGGGTAAGCAAGAAGTGCTGAAATTGTTTCAACCTATGGTATGAGTATGAGTTACAAACACACGACCGTACAGTATCAAGTCATATCATATTCATATATGGACATATTCTTAATCTCCTTTCCCTCTGCTTTGAATTTATGTACACATCACTCTGATCTAATCAGATCAATATCAGCAATAGATACAAAACATCAACCATACCATTATGCGGAAAGCCACACCAGTAACCATAAATAATATCACACATGGAAAATAACATAAACTTCTCTCAATTCAACTATCAAGAACCATCTTGGTTTGCATTATCCCTCAACATCTGATGAGCTGCAAAAATCAGAAGTTCCACCATTTCAAGCCCTGCAGCAGAAACAGTATCTATCTTCTCATCACTGTTTTCCTGATGTGCTGTGTCAGCGCCGCCTGCATTATCTCGCATATAACCGGCATCTCCCTCCACTGACCAACTGATGGGTAGCGAGCTGCCAAGTGCAGTCTTTACAAGTTTTGCTTCATTGATGATGTCATTGAGGACTTCTGAGACACTGGAAGCTGTACCTTCGGCAGACGACTTAGACTCTTTGGCCTAACAAGTAACAACCATATCAAGCAGGGGACCCATATCAGCTTTCAAGTTTCAAAAACAAAACATGGAAAATACAATTCCACCATGAGGAGATTTCACTCCTCTGCTTTGACTCTTTCAGATGGAAAAACTTTAACAGCTGGGCAACAAAATAGTAATATACCTTGAAAAGGGAGAGACGAAGTCTATGAATTGATGAAATCAAATGCTCTAAGCTTTCCATGCTCTCCTTAAGTGTTGCATTTTCAATCTTCATTCTGATAAACAAGAAGAAAAATTTATGCAAGAAAAACAGAAGTCTGAAAAGAAACATGTCGTAGTAGTGGTATATTCACACAAGGAAATAGATTCCATGTAAGCTTAAATTACTCGGACACAATCATCCATTGATGCAATAAATTCAGAATAATTGACTCCCAAAATCAACACTTGCCTTGCAAAATCCATACTGCTGGATCTCTGATTGAAGAGTTTTCCTTCATTGTTTGGATTACTGCCAACTTCATTGCCACTAACATCAAGTGGGCCTATCCATCGTCTTAAATATGTTTTCTTCAGTAAGTTTCTTAAACTTCCATCTCTTTCACGAGCAACAAGCTTCCTTTCTTCAATGCCAACCACAGTTTTTCCGTGTTTAGTCTCATCATCCAATTTTCTGCACATGTATTACATCAAATTTTGACTAGGCAAGCAATATTAAAAGAAAAACAGGTTTTTTTCTCACTCATATTATAAATCTATTATAAGTTCTTAAAAAAATGAGATTCAAACTTACAGTTTTCTGAAGGCATTTATATGCATTATTTTGTACCCCAAAAAAAAATTACTATTTTCCATGGGTGTTCTTTACATTGTGATTTAGTTGTTGACTATGAGGACAACCAAAATCAACAACGTCGAAAATATACTTGTCAACAAAAAATTGATAACAACACATGATAGTGGCTTAATGCAAGTTTATCCTTCAAAATTACACAGAACATAATTATACAGGTACTTAGGTACTGCTATTTTCAATGAAAGTTTTTCTGAGGATGAAAAAAGATGTACAGGCTTCAAAGAAAATTCACTGCAAAATTACTAGTGCAACTGATTTAACACCACAATGATGCAAAAGTATTGAATTTATAGCCGTCATGAGAAAGCAAACATACTCCAGAAGTAACTGGTGCTCCTGCTTTAGTTGTGCCAATTCCATGAGAGCTTTCACCTTTTCATTGGTAACCTGAATTAAAACTTAACAACTTACAAATCGAAAAACTATATAGACTACTTAGCAGAACCATAAATCATTTTGTAAGCTCTACTAGCAAAGATGGGATAGACTATTACCTGCACCAAGTTCCTCTGAAGTTCTTCAATCTTGCTTTCAAGGGCTGCACTCACATTTCTCTCCAATAGATGCCTTTCTTCCTCCTGTGATAAGAGCAGTAATGCATCAACCTGCAAGATATAGCATGGTAAATATCAGAATGCTAAATTACCATAAACTATTTGGCAAGTGAAAAGGTTATCAAGAAAAGGGAAAACTAAATACATGGAGATTAAATAAGGCATGGAGATGGTGTAAAGACCTTCTCTTGCAAAGCCAGAGCTAGAGCATCAGATGTATCACCTTTCCCATAAGCTTCTACTTCAACCAAGCTAGGATTGTTCCTCTGCAGCAATGGAGATAAAACTTAATGAATACCAGGGATTGCATCTTATAGCAGTCAAAACAAATCAGTTAAATAAGGTTAGATAATAACCAAGACCAAGTTAAGACGTTTACATTGCAGCTCAAAATTATCAAAATGTCAGTAGTTTTTTTTTATTTTTAGCAAATAGCAAGCAGTTTCTAACCTTGGACTCTGAGACAGGTTTAGCTTGGGAGCTTATATACACATCACGACATTCAGCATCTTCTAATTCTGCATCTCTTTGAGTGGCCAAATATGGAACAGTACTCTGATCAAAACTCCTAACCCTTTCATCAATTGCATTGATTATGGATTTAATATTTGATTCTCCATCATTAAGTAAATTCATAACATGATCCCTAAACTGAGAATGACAGTGTTTTAAGTCTGCTATGCCATTATCAATCACTCTGCCCACAGAAATCTACAAATGAGACATCAGAATTCAGAAATCAGAATAAGCAAATATATTAAAATGATTTTTTTACCTTCAAATTTTAAAAGCACTCACTTGTTTCTTTTCCAGTACATTGACTCTCTTCTTCAAATGATTTTCAATTTCCAAGCCCTAAAGCATCCAAAAAAGGAAAAGAATAACTGATGATTGAAAAATAAGGTTAACAAGGAAAAAAAGACAAAGGTAAACTAGATCATACCACCCTTAGTTTACTTTGAAGGTAATCTACAGAGCTCTTCAGTGTCTCCAGCTGTTCTTCTAATGCACTCTGTCTGAGAAATAGTTATTCACAACTTGTACAGAATATAGAGTATCAATACAATAGTTTAAGCTTTATTTTGTTAGGCATCCCAATTCCCAAGTATGTAACACAGTAACAGCAGTCGGTTGTTAACAATAGAAGCTAAGAGAACGCCAAATTAAAACTATTTCAAAAGGGTGTAGAGAGTTTTAGGCTATTAGCATGTCTCACACTGGACAATGTACTGAATAACCAGCATCAGTAGGAAACAGAATAATGAAGGAAACAGGATACCAGGGTTTCTTACAATGTATTTAGACGTGGAAGCATCATTAAAACTCCACACCTCATCAGGGTCATGCAAAAGACATGTACATTTATCATCCCAACTTGTATCTTCAAATTCTTCTAGAGAACCTTCCTTGATCCGGAAGAACTTATTAATTACAGTCTTGAAATTTTCACTCTGTTCTATATGCTTTGCTAGATCATTCTGCAGAGCATCATTAAACTCCTTCAATTTATGACAATCTGAAGTGAGCTCCTCTACCCTGTATACCATATAGATCGCATGGAAATTAAAAAAGGATTTTCTGGGTAAATTATCTCCTACATGTATTAAAACAACATAACACAGAACAATGCCATAACCATTCATGCAATGTGCACTCAAGTTTCACATTTTGAATCTTGATAGTATATTTCACCCTTGACCTCCATAAAGTTCTCCTACACACCAAAATAGACTAAAGAATTGAAGATAACAGATTCCAACAGCTGACCCAATACCCCCATTTCTTTCCTTTCTCTTTTCCTTTTGAATTGGAATTCATATCATCCTGTTCTTGTGTAATCACCATCAGCATCCAATTCTCAAAAAATTACAGGTATCAAAGGTGTCTGATGAACTATTGGCATAAGACAACAAAAAAAAAAAAGTACATATAAAACAACTAACTACTCTCTTGGAGAGTTCACATCGTCCTCCATAGTCCATATGCAGAAAAGGAGAAATTAGACACAGTTGGAAGTCAGGAGACCATGAAAACACAGCATTGCCAGGTAACAAAGGATTAGTAAAGCATGTGAAACGGAAATCATTAGTTAGGAAAAATCAGAGAGACAGACACATCTCTTCAATTGACCATAGCTATAATTCCTGGGTTGAACTTCATATTTTCATCTCACAGCTTCATTGCTACACCTAATGTAATCAAGCAACAATTGCTTTGTGCCATCATCATCTAGTTTTAAATGAATTAGAATAACAAAGAGGAAAGACAATATCTTTGCCGGGACTTCCCATGTCATCAACTTTCTTGTCCATCTTTCTTACATAACAAATTATTTAGTTGGTAGTAAAAATAATGCACTAAAGACAGAAAATTCAGAATACCTTTTATGGACGCCATTTATTTGTTGTGACATTGTTTCCTCCTTTTCCTTTGCCTTTTCAGCCTATCAGTATAATGTAGAATTTCAGAATATCATATTGTCAACTATCACAATACTAAGAAAGTACATAGAAGAGTGAAGCGATATTTAAGTAATGAAAAATGGCAAGTATAATAACCTCAGTTATTGCATTATCCCTTTCAGCAAAGGCAGCAGCTACGCAACCCTGGAAAAACTTAACCTGCTTCTCTGCTTCCATATTCTGATGCAACAAATTTGACAGTAATTCGTTTAATCATTAATGCCAAGTACGATTAATTCAAAGTATATCCTAAAAACAGAGAAAACCTAGATAATTCTTTTGTTAAACTCTAGCAATTGCACAAACAATTGGAGTGCACTTGCACAAGCCCTTACACAATTGAATCATGTTCCTGCCATATGCAATTGCAAAATTTTCAAGCTAGACCTTCAAGTATAGAAATTCTGGATGAATAAATGTAGAAACTAATAGCAGTCTACATCCTACAAATTTCCACAAGTTGCTAAAGCAGGATAACAGATCCACGATGCAATATCTATGTTAGGGTGTAAAGCAGGGAGACAAGAGAGACCTTGGACACCTCAGCACTGTGTAGATCTGCCAGTTGACTCTGCATAGAATAAAGTCAGCAAATAAACAAGACGGAAGGAATTATTTAAGCAACAGATACAAAAAGTTCAATAACTCACTTTAATTCTATAAGCCTCTGAAAGCAACTCTTGTAGAATTACATTGTCTCTTGTACAAGCAGCCAACTTAGTTTTCAAGCTCTCAATCTCCTGCTCCATTCCAGCTGTCCTAATAGGGCATGAATTTTAATATAATGGGTACTCTTTGTTGGTCTTAACACAGCAGATACTCACTGTACGTAGATTGCCCATGGACAAAGGAAAATAAAAAAGATACCTTTGAAAATGCATTCGAGTAGCCACAGCAAGGTAGCCAGGCCCAGCTTGCTGCATGCATAACTGTTCGATATCTTTGCGTAATTCGTCACGTTCTACAAAGCCAAATACTCTGTAAGTTCAATATGTACACTTATCTTTGCTTGGTTCAATGTAAAGTGAGGAATTTGGGGTGATGATACAGTTCTAGGCCCCAAATTTTCTGCATTGTAATGAGAATGAAGCATGCAATCATCCTATGATTTATTGACACTTGAATTTTTACCACACAACTCAACTTCAATTTTTTCAACAAATTTATAAATGAATAGTACAATAGTCAAGCAGAGCAAAGAAAAAAATGCAACAGAATTGAGTTAATCTGTGAAGGTAAAGAAAAAATGCACATAGATACCCTGTTCCAGTTGTCGGATCCGAGCTAACAATGTCTCAGCATCGGTACTCTCCGCCATTCTACAAGAAGAATAAACGTATCAGCATCAAACCCATAAATTGGAGAGAAAAGGTATATACATAAAAGATGCACATGAAAAACGAAACCAAATGTAAACTAAGAGGAGGACCAACATTGCATCAAACAAGCTAACTCCATAAACCCATATCTTTAAGATCAAAGCGAAAACCAGCACCAAATTTCACCACGGAGCTAAATTAGCATAGATATAGCACATGATGGCTCTCTTATTCTATAGTATGTAACAATCGAAAATACGTTAATTTGTAGTGAAAGCAGAAATTGACGCCTTGTGTGATCGAAGAAAGATGATAGAGGAAAGGGGAAAGCCCACAATAACAACAAGAACAAGAGCAAGAACAGCATAATAAAACAAAACAAAACTACTATGTAAGCGAAGAAGAAGAAGAAGAAGAAAGGGGAGATTGGGAGAAGGGGGAGGAAATTACCTTGGAGCGAAGAAGAAACAATCACTTCACTCGACGAATTGAAAATCGCATCCAAGCTAAGCTGATGAGATTATGAGAGATTAAAATTAGGTTACAAGTTTTCCCTTCACGATTTGCCTAGCAAAAGGACGATTAATTTATTTATTCTACATTTAATTTATCTATGCTAATATATAAAAAAGATAAAAAAATAATAATATTTGTCATACAACATAAATACGTCCAATTAGTATTCAATATGTGCTATACATGATATAGAATGTATGTTATATGTATTTGTGCTATACATATAACACACATTCCATATTACATGTAGCACACATTAGGTACTAGTTGGACGTATTTATGTCGTACAACAAGTATTATAGAAAAAAAATAGCTGTGATTTTGGGTTATGTTTGATTTTCCTAGTGAGAAAATGACTCTACCAAGTGTTTGGTGCGAGGGTCACATGCAGATGGGAACAGAGTCACAGCGACTTAATGAACAAAATTGTCAATTTTTTGTTCACCCCAATTTTGAAGTCACAATGTGTTGGAAGGAGACACAAATATGTGATGGTGTGTTCGGAGTCAATTTTGGAGTCATAGTCACTCCAAAGTCAAGGAAGTCATAGAGTCAGTGTCACAGGAGTCAGAGTCACAGTGACTTCAAAATTGACTCCGAACATATCCTCACATATTTGTGTCTCCCTTCCAATGACTCTCTTCCAATACACAGTGACTCCAAAATTGAAGTGAATAAAAAATTGACAATTTTGTTCACTGAGTCATTGTGACTCTATTCCCATCTGCATTGTGACTCTCGCACCAAACACTTGATATGGTCAAATTTTCACTAACTCACTAACTCTGACCCAAAGTCAGAAAAAACAAATGCAACATTCATTTGGATAGTTTCTTACCTAAGTCACAATTTCCTTCCATTTACCCACCCACCCACTTCATTGTTTTTAAATGCGGTGAAGTACCAATTTGACTCCCGCAAGATTTTATCGCCGATAAATCACCCACTAAAGATTTTAACGACAAGAAACCCTCTAAAGATGTTCAAGTTAGACGACCTGCACCAACCATGAATTTTCATAGCAGACGTCAACGAAAGTGATGAGATAGACTTAATTGTGTCACTGTAGAGAAATACACATGTTTAAATCCCTAAATCAATTTTACATATTTCTCCTAGATGAAGAGCCCTAATTGCACACTTTAGTACTGCTCCCCCATAAGACAAGTGCAGAACAAGACATATAAAAATTGAGACAAGTTTTGGAAGGAGATATGGGATATAGATAGAATAAGGGTGTAGAAAATTTAGGGTTCAAGTGATAAAATTAGGAAAAAATGAAATATTAGAGATTTAGACTATACTACAATGTCAATAGTGGCACTGTTTAATCCAACTCATATTTCCGTTAACAAAATTCGTTAAAACTTCACGGATGGTTTAGTTTGTCACAAATAATAAATCTTTTAAGAATTTTGTCGTTAAAATCTTTTGTGGGTGATTTTGTTAGCGACAAAATCTTTCGGAAGGTTAAATTAATATTTCACCCTTTTTAAATGCACGTGACCTACCCATTAAGGATAGAGTTTCAACTTTTAAAACCACTGCTCCCCTCATTATGGTCCGAACAAAGAAAAAACAAATCACCCCGAAAGGCAAATAGGTTAATCTACTCCCTCATAATCTCATTTGGTTTTTTTTTTCTTTTACATATCTTACTTTTTTTATTTTGAACTCTTCTTCGATTCTTCAACTTTGCTATATATCTTAGAGCTTTCTTTAAACTTCTTCTTTAGGTGAATCTTAAAAGAGTCAAAGTTACTCATTCTGGTGAGTCCCTGTAGAATCATTGAAGCTTGTACCGTTGCAGGAAGTTAGAGTTTTTTGAGGAGAAATACTTTGTCAAGTGCACAATTCTTGATGATAGCGGCACCGGCGACACATGAAAGCAACGACAACGCCTATTGTTCCAATGGCAGAGGCAAGGTCGTAACTGGCTTCGACATTGGCATCATTTGCTTCCTCTATCATGGCCTCAACGTCTGTTTCTTTTGAGGGTAGATGCTTGATTCGGTGCATTGTTGGGATTAGGGGAGTTTGAAACCGAACCTGTAACACCCTAATTAAATAACCTCTTATGCTTAAGTCATAAGATTTCATTTAACCAAGGGTCACGTCTTAATCTCAAAGCTTACATATTTTCTTTAAAATATGTTACGCGGAAAATACATACATGGGATATTTTTTGTGTGTAGAATAACGTGAAAATAGGGGCAACGCAATACGATATCGTAATAATAGCACATACATAAAGTATCCAAGATAATATCCCATCACACAATGTCATACAACATAAATATAGTTATGCCGATCATTATGATTCGGACTTTAGTACAATTCAATAATAACATATTAATATACTTAAATTGAAATGAGAAAACAAATCAACATCCTAACATATCTTGAAGTGGTACTTCTTCTGCATCCATGTTTTCTGATTCGTCTGGAGACAAAAACGGAAAGGAGTGAGTATTCAAAATAATACTCAGTAGGGGTAAAAATGCAAGGTGTCATCGTTTTTCGTTCCAGACCCCTCGGGTTTATTTTTGAAATAAGCGGAAGCATACAAGTTCATTTTAATTAATTCCAAAATCGTGGGGTCCCGAGGCGACATCAATCTTACATGCTTCTTACATACATAATACATGAATGCATCAATTCAAATAATTTAAATAAAACATACCATCATATTCAAATGACACATAAGACTTTGCATACAATAAGTAACTTTAGTAACTTTAATCTTTAATCTATCTTTTATGGCATTGTGCACCCTCACATAACTTATTTCTCAATTATAGACATAATCCCCTAGGTTATGAGCTCATACCTTACTATAAGGGAGTAGAGGGGTAATATACCTTCCCTTACCAATTTTGGATTGGTGACCGAAGACTTAGCTCACCTTCCCTTACCGATCCGAATTGGTGACCGAAGGTTTAACTTTCTTATGTTTCAATTAAAATATCACTATTGTTCACATCATCATGCACAACAACACATTGAATATCACATTCATTCAGGTTATCAAGCACATAAGCATCAACAAATTGAAGGTCACATCCATCCATATCATTAAGCACATTGGCATTATAAACATCATCATCACTATTCCATTAATTATATTTAGACAGATTTGACATAGTTTAGTTAGAAAATCACCAAAATTAGAGGACAATGAATTAAACCTTAAAATTTCACGAGAATAAACTAGATTGATCAACGAAACACTTCCAAGAAACAAAACTCTAAAATAATTTTTATACAGGGAGAAATAATTTTTACAATTCTGTTGTTGATAAGAAATGTCTGGATTACATTCAGAACTGACATACTTTGATAATAAATCTGAGGTAATTAGAAAATAACTAAATAGATCTTAAAATTTTTTGAGGATAAAGTAGACTAGTTTTTATAACACTCCCAAGAAATAGAATATAAAAATAATTTATAGTTAGAGAGAAATAAATTCTGAAATTCAGCTTACTAAAAGAACAATTGTGCTGTGGACAGAACTGATACACTAACTTCATAGATTTTTCTGTATTAATATAGAAATGATATGTCCATGAAATTTTTTGACAGTCAACCTTCATGTCTTAGGATTCTATAAAATTAATTTTGTAAGGTTTCATTAAGTATTGTATTTTTAATTAATTTTAGAACACTGCATGTGCAGAACAGAAACTGAAATTCATGCATCAACTTTAAAAATGCATTTCTCTCAAAGTATAAGTCACAAAAAGATGAGGTTTGTGGAAAAATGTTTGTCCTCGGATTAACTTTCAAATAAAATTAAAACCAATGTAAAATATTAATTGTGGAGAAAGAAACGAATTATTTAGTAAAGTAGATCAGATTATGTAATATGAACATAAACATAAACATTTGATCATACAAATATAAGGAAGTGCCCTACCTCTAGTGTAGACTTAAAATGGACTTTGAGTGCTTGATAATGATAGAGAGTCCTTTGATCCTTCCTTACTAAGTGCTTGTATTGTGCTCCTACTTGTGATGAGTGAAACTTGTGTGCTTGATTTGAGAATTCTTGAAAATGAAGACTATATGTGAAGCTTTATGTACCTTAGGTGAATTAATGTGTTTGTAGGTGTTTGATCTTGTGTTTGGTGATAGAGGTGGCTAGTTTATGACTATAGTAGGCTTAAGAAAATAATTCTATAATGAACATAACTCATAAGCTTAATTAACTAAAGAAAGAAAGTAGTGTTAGTGAAGTGTTTGTGATGAAGGAGGTGAAATTAGTATTGTGAGTGAGAGTTCTTGATGTGTCTTGAATGGTTAGGACTTGTAGCTATTTATAGATGAATTTAGGTACCTAGAGGCTGATCAAAATATTCATTTATCTTCATTTATTGAGTACAAAAAGATAAAAAGCCATGTGAAGATGATATGATGAGTCATGGTGAAGGTGATCATGTTAGGTATGTTCTAGGAGTTTTTTGATCAATTCATTTTCTTTTCTTGAGTGGGAGACAAGGATAAATTACACCTAAATGATGAAAGGATGCTGGTGGGAGTAAAGGTAATGGTGGTGGTGTCTCCATGAAAGGATAATGAACAAAATAATGTTGAAGATGAGACTTCATGTGCAAATTTTCGGCCATGTTATATACACAGAACATAGTTTAGTAAATTAGGTATATCTAGAGCTACAGATATTGGATTTAGATGATTCAATATGCGTTGGAAAGATAAGAGAAATATCTACAACTTTTATGAAGACACAAAAACCTAATTCTAACATATAAGGCCTGAAAATTTCGGTGCAATCAAGCGGGCAGATTAGAAAGACTAAAGTCATAGTGCACTTGCATTAATAACTCAACTTATTATTATTATTCTCATAAAATCTTCATTATCATCATCATGATTCATTTCAATCACTTATAGCTCATCCATAAATATATAATCATATAACTCAATAATCACATATTTAATCACACATAATTATACAATAAACATAGTCAATTATGAAAAATAAAAATTGGGGCGTTACAGAACCAATCCAATTAAACAACCGAAAATTGAAAACCAAACAAAAATCTAAGAAATTGGATTTTTTTTGTTCTTTTTTATAGATAATCAATTGGTTCACTTTAGTTATTGGTTCTTGAAAATCAAAACCGGTTGAACCGAACCGAACCGAAAATAAGCATAATTTGGTCTTTTTTTTTTCTTTTTTTGTGCTAGAAGCCCAAATCCCTTTTTATTTATGCTAGAAGAGGGTCGAAGTTCAACTCCCTTTATTCATTATTTAATTCAACTATTTAATAAACATTTAATCCTTTTAACCCTAATTTTCATTTGCAAGTTGCAGGCTGCCGCCACCTCACTCTCACTCCCCCCTAACCTAGCCTCCTACTCATCCCTCCCTCTCCTTTATATCCTCTGCCCAACTAGCCACTACCCATTGTCTTTCTCCATCACACCTTCCTCCATCACAGCATCCATCATCATGGCCCGCCTCCTTCGCAACCCTTCTCCATTGCCGCCCTCCTCCATCGCAATCCTCTTCCATTTTCTCTCAATATCACGCGGTGTCGTCCTTCTGCTTATTCTACTTAGTCATCTCTGTTCCATCTCTATTCCATCATCACTTTTGCATTCTTCTTACATATTATGGTCTAATGTTATAATAGGCAATAAAAATCGAAAAAACTTACTGATCTAGAAAACATTAGATTCGGCTCGGTTCAGTTCGGTTGGAAGCACATCAAAGGAATCGATTGGTTGCATTTGTATGTCAACTAATTTGATTGGTTTGGTTGATTTTTCGTCCAAAATCGAACCAAACTACCCGATGAACACCCCTAGTTGGGATTTCCATGAACAGGTAAAATATTGAGAATTTATATGAGGGGTGTGCTATAAAAGGATAAAGGTGATAAATCTATTTTATAGGTTCTTCATGTGTGAATATGATTTTGCTATAATTGTGGTATTATTTTTCCATGTTTACTGAGAAGTTTTGCAAACTGAAATACCTATTTTGTGTAAATTTGCAGGTTCAATCACATAATTTTAAAGTTTTATGTTAATTTTCCTTCACTAAGAGTTTTCTTTGATTTGATTATTGCATGTTCAGCAATTGGACTACAGTACATGGATCAGATTCATCCAAATCAGAGGAGGTAAAGGTGAAGACTAAGATGTTTTGACGTTTGTGTTTTCCCCTTTTCCAATGTTAATTCTGATACCCTTGCTATTTTCAATTGGAATGCTTATAAATTTTTTTGTTGTAGCAGCACCACTATAATGAATTTACAAAACATAAAAAGTTAAATTCTTCTAAAATTTTACACATAGATGAAAAAATAAGGTCAAGGTTTTTTTCTAAAAAAAAAAAACAAAGCAATGAAAAAAGAGAGAAAAGATTTTCAGAATCGTGAAATGGGTGAATGAGGTATAGAAAATTAACAAAAGTACAGAAGATATCAAAAACTACATTTCATTTTTTAATATGGAAGACTTCAAATATGCACACCAACATGTAAAAAAATGAAAGCTCATTACACAAGTATGAAGTAACAATTCTCATGTTTCTCATCATAACTTGGTAACATTATGATGTAACAAGTGTGTACAAGTGTTTCCTTAGAATCCATAAACATAACAAAGCTTCAACAGTGGAATGATCTGTATGGCAAAGGAGGCTCACAAGTGAATAAATCACTTAGCTATTTTATGTGAGAGTTGCATCTCCATTTACAAAAATCATTTCACGAAAAGCCTGCTCATTTGTAACTTTGCCCTACTTTTGAGCATTTCATGAAATGAGCAAAGTTACAAATGAGCAGGCTTTTGATGAATGATTTCTGTAAATGGAGATGTAACTCTCACATAAAATAGCTGAGTGATTTATTCACTTGTGAGCCTCCTTCGCCATACAGATCATTCCACTGTTGAAGCTCCGTCATGTTTATGGATTCTGAGGAAACACTTGCACACATCTGTCACATCATAATGTTACCAAGTTATGATGAGAAACATGAGAATTGTTACTTCATACTTGTATAATGAGCTTTCATTTATTTTTACATGATGGTGTGTATTTGAAGTCTTCCATATTGAAAGATGAAATGTAGTTTTTAATGTCTTCTGTACCTTTGTTAATTTTCTATACCTCATTCACCAATTTCATGATTATGATATTCTTTTCTCTCTTTTTTACTGTTTTGTTTTTTTTAAAAAAAAAAAACTTTAATCTTCACGTTTCATTTACTTGTGAAATTTAAGTAGAATTTAACTTTTAATGTGTTGTAAATTCATTGCAGTGCTGCTGCAACCAAAAAATTATAATCACTCCAACTGAAAATGACAAGAGTTTCATAATTAACATTGAAAAAAGGGAAAACTCAAACGTCAAAACACCTTGGCCTTCGACTTTATCTCCTTTGGTTTGGATGAATCTGATCCATGTATTGTAGTTCGAGTGTCAAACCTACAATAATCAAAATCAAAGAAAACTCTTAGTGAAGACAAATTTACATAGAACTTAAAAAAAATTGTGATTGAACCTAGAAATTTTACACGAAATAGGTATTTCAGTAAGCAAAAATTCTCACAAAATATAGAAAAAATATCACAATTATAGAAAAATAAGATTCACACATGAAGAACCTATAGAACAAATTTATAACCTTTTTCCTTTTGTAGAAAACCCCTCATAAAAAATTTCAACCTTTTACCTATTTCTGAAAATTCCAATAATGTACCGAATCAAGCATTTACCCCCAAAAGAAACGGACTTTGAGGCCACGATGAAGGAAGCAAACGGTGCCGCTGTCGTGGTGGTCTTTGCCGTCACCATCGTCGTCGGTGCCATCAAGGTCAGGAACGACACACTTGGCAGAGTATTTCTCCTCAAAGAACTTGAACTTCTTACACTAATACGGGTTTTGATGATTCTATTGGGATTCATCAAAATGGGTAATTTCAACTCTTTTAGGATTCACATGAAGAAGAAGTTTAAAGAAAGCTAAAGATAATTAGATATATACCAAAGTCAAAGAATCAAAGGAGATGTCAAAACCAAAAAAGAGAGATTTGCAACAAAAAATCAAATGAGATTATGATTAAGTGGTATTACCGCGAGTTTGTCTTTTGGGAGGATTTTTTGTTTTGATTTCGACCACAAAGAGGGAAGTGGTGGTTTGGAAATTGTATCCAGTATCTTAATGGGTAGGTCACATGCGTTTAAAAACAATCAAGCGGATATGTAAGTGGAATGAAATCGTGAGTTAGGTGAGAAATTAAACTGTTCAAATGATTGTGGATACCGAAATTGCAGTTACTTTTTTGTATTCATTTTATATATTAGTATAGATAAATTTTTGTGATAAAATATAATATAAATTACACATTACTTATTAAAATTCATTTTATATATTAAATTTTTGTATTCATTCTATTAAGTGCTCCATATTTCAACTTTAAGCAACATTTTTAGTACACATAATTTTTTATAGTATATAATTCTACATATTAATATAATTTATAGATAAATATAAGTTTAATTTTTCATATGTAACATTCTTTTCCTTCGAAACAGTCTTTTCCTATGCAACACTCTTTTCCTACGTAACACTTTTTTTTTGTTAAAGAAATAAAAATGCGACTGGACAGACACGAGAATGCCTAACGAGTCGCTAGTGATAATAATAAGGATTAAAATCTTCAAATATATTGTTTCTAACTTAAAATTAACACATTTTTCTTTTACATAAGATCTAACAAGAATATATTGGTCCAACTCAAAATATCAATTGGCCCTTATTTGTAAGTATAATAATAATTAATAGCCTTGATTTGATTTTAAGAACAAACAATTAACTAAGTCATCATCTAGATTATTCATATCAATCTGATATATCATAGAGCAATAGAATAAGTGAGTAAAATGGATTTTGTTAAACGGGCCTAAGTTGGGTTAGTCTACCCCAAAAACAATTAAGAGATGGACAACACTTCGGTGAAGTCGATTTTTTTGTTGTGGTAATGTTGAATTTGTGAGCAAATATTGTAGTTGCATGTGGCCTCTAAGTTTGTATGTGGGACTATGGTTATGAAAGGGTGAAGTGGGTAAAACACTTTAACCTAACCCTAATTACCGAAAATCCCAAATTTCCAACTTACTCCCAACCCAAACGATATACTAGGTGATAACAACAATAGAGAAGAAATACACTCAGATTTACACGAACAATAAGCAAAGGAAGGGCACAACCACAGCGAAGATAGTGGTGCTAGTTTCTTATGTTGCGAATTGGGATGGTGGTGGTGCAATATTTTAATATTATTTTATTAGTTTTTGAAGCTAGAAATGTTGTTATTGCTTGCCTCCACTATTTTTTTTAGAAATGATTTCTCTACGACATAAAATCAGGTACCATCATCTATCATATACAATAATCTAATTTTTTAAAACTATTAATCCAACTTTTAATACTATAAATTAATCCAACACATTACAAAAGTTGGATTTAGTATTTTAATATATATAGCCTTCAATTTCTACTATATGATGTGATAAATTCATGTGATTTAATATTTTAATTTATGTAGTCTTTATTTTATAAAGCAACCAAAAAAATTACGAAATCTCACATTTTAATTTATATACCCTTCAATTTCTACAATGTGTAAAAAATTCACGTGATTCAATATTTTATAGGCTATAGTCTTTATTTTATAATTTACCCAAAAAATAGTGGAATCTCGCATTTTAAAGTATATAGCCTTTAAGTTATACTATATGTGAAAAACTCATCTGATTCAATATTTTAATATGTTTATAGTCTTTATTTTATAAGACAACAAAAAAATTGTGTAATCTCATATTTTAAAGCATATAATCTTCAACTTCAACTATTTGTAAGAAAAATCATGTAATTCACTACTTTAAAGTCTATAGTCTTTATTTTATAATACAATCAAAAAATTGTGAAATCTCATGTTTTAAAGTATACTTTCTTCAATCTCTACTACGTGTGCAAAATTCATGTGGACCAATATTTTAAAGGTTATAGCTTTTATTTTATAATAATCTAAAAAATAGTAAAATCTCGTATTTTAAAGTATATAGTCTTCAATTACTATTATCTGTGAAAAATTCATGTGATTCAGTATTTTAATAATATCTAATGTCTTTATTTTATAAGACAACAAAAAAAATTGTAAAATCTCACATTTTTAAGTATATAGCCTTCAATTCCTATTATATGTAAAAAATTTATGTGACTCAATATTTTAAAAGCTATAGTGTTTATTTTATAGTGTATCTAAAAAAATATTGAAATCTCGCATTTTAAAATATATAGCCTTCAATTTCTACTATATGTGAAAATTTTATGTGATTTAATAATTTAAAGTCTATAGTCTTTATTTTATAACACAACCAAATAAATTGTGAAATCTCACATTTCAAAGTATGTAGTCTCTAATTTCTACTTTATGTGAAAAATTCATGTGGTTCAATATTTTAAAGGATATAGCCTTTATTTTATAATAAAAAAATAGTGAAATATCGTATTTTAAAGTATATAGCCTTCAATTTCTACTATATGTGAAAAATTCATGTGATTCAATATTTTAATGTCTATAGTATTTATATTTAAATAAAACAAAAAAAATTATGAAATCTCATATTTTAAATTATATAGCATTCAATTTCAACTATTTCTAAAAAAATAATGTGATTCAATATTTTAAAGGCTATAGTATCTATTTTGTAGTGTATAAAAAAATAGTGAAATATCTCATTTTTAAATATATAGCCTTGAATTTCTACTATATGTGAAAAATTCATGTGATTTAATATTTTAAATGCTATAATCTTTATTTTATAACACAACCAAATGAATTGTGACATCAGACATTTTAAAGTATATAGTCTTAAATTTCTACTATATGTTAAAAATTCATATGATTCAATATTTTAAAGGTTGTAGTCGTTATTTTATAATAAGTCAAAGAAATTGTAAAATTTCACATTTTAAAGTATATATCCTTAATTTTCTACTATTTGGAAAAATTATAATGTCATTTACTATTTGAAAGCCTATAGTCTTTATCTCATAGTACAATTAAATAGATTGTGAAATCTCACATTTTAAAGTATATACCCTTCAATTTTTACTGTATCTAAAAAATTCATGTGATTTAATATTTTAAAGACTATAGTCTTTATTTTATAATACAACCAAAAAATTTGTGAAATCTCTTTTTTTTTTAAAGCATATAGCATTCAATTCCTATTATATGTAAATATTTATGTGATTCAATATTTTAAATGTTATAATGTTTATTTTATAGTGTATTTAAAAAATTAGTAAAATCTCGTATTTTAAATTATAAAGCCTTCAATTTCTACTATATGTGAAAAATTTATGTGATACAACAATTTAAAGCCTATAATCTTTATTTGATAACACAACCAAATAAATTGTTAAATCTCACATTTCAAAGTATGTAGTCTTCAATTTCTACTTTATGTGAAAAATTCATGTGGTTCAATATTTTAAAGGCTATAGCCTTTATTTTATAATAATAAAAAAAAGTGAAATCTTATATTTTAAAGTATATAGCCTTCAATTCTACTATATGTGAAAAATTCATGTGATTTAGTATTTTAATGTCTATAGTATTTATTTTATAAGACAACAAAAAAAATTATGAAATCTCATATTTTAAATTATATAGCATTCAATTTCTACCATTTCAAAAAAATTCATGTGATTCAATATTTTAAAGGTTATAGTCTTTATTTTGTAGTGTATCCAAAAAAGGTAGTGAAATCTCCCATTTTAAATTATATAGCCTTGAATTTCTAATATACGTGAAAAATTCATGTGATTTAATATTTTAAAGGCTATAGTCTTTATTTTATAACACACCCAAATGAATTGTGAAATCTAACATTTTGAAGTATATGGTCTTCAATTTCTACTATATTTTAAAAATTAATGTGATTCAATATTTTAAATGCTATAACATTTATTTTATCATAAACCAAAATAATTGTCAAATCTCACATTTTAAAGTATATAGTCATACTTTTCTAATATTTGGAAAAAAATTAATGTCATTCACTATTTTAAAGCCTATAGTCTTTATTTCATTGTACAATCAAATAAATTGTGAAATCTCAAATTTTACAGTATATACCCTTCAATTTCTACTGTATGTGAAAAATTTATGTGATTTAATATTTCAAATGTTAAAGTGTTTATTTTATAGTGTACGTAAAAAAATAGTGAAATCTCGCATTTAAAAGTATGCAGCCTTCAATTTGTACTATTTGTAAAAATAATCCACGCAATTCACTATTTTAAAGCCTATAGTCTGAATTTTATAATATTATTTTATAATACAACAAAATAAATTGTGAAATCTCATATTTTAAAATATATGACCGAATTTTCTACTACAAGTGAAAAATTTATGTGATTTAGTAAATTAATGTCTATAGTAATTATTTTATAAGTCGACCAAAAAATTATGAAATATCACATTTTAAATTATATATTCTAAAAAATTTATGTGATTCAATATTTTAAAGACTATAGTCTTTATTTTATAGTATATAAAAAAATAGTGAAAAATCTTCTATTTTAAAGTATATAGTCTTGAATTTCTACTGTATATGAAAAATTCATTTGATTTAATATTTTAAATGCTATAGTCTTTATTTTATAATAGAACTACATGATTTGTGAAATCTAACATTTTAAAGTATATAGTCTTAAATTTATAATACATGTTAAAAATTCATATGATTCAATATTTTAAAGACTATACCCTTTATTTTATAATAAACTAAAAAAATTGTGAAATCTTACATTTTATAGTATATAGCCTTAATTTTCTACTATTTGGATAAAAAGTAATGTCATTCACTATATGAAAGTCTATAGATTTTATTTCATAGTACAATCAAATAGATTGTGAATCTCGTATTTTAAATTAAAGTATACACTTCAATTTATACTGTATGTGAAACATTCATTTGATTTAATATTTTAAAGGTTATAGTTTTTATTTTATAATACAACCAAAAAAATTATTAAATCCATCTTTTTAAAGTATATAGGCTTCAATTCCTATTATATGTAAAAACTTTATGTGATTCAATATTTTGAATGCTATAGTGTTTATTTTATAGTGTATCTAAAAAATAGTGAAATCTCGCATTTTAAACTGTATAGTCTTTCAATTTCTATTATATGTAAAAAATTTATGTGATTCAACAATTTAAAGTTTATAGTTTTTATTTTATAACACAACCAAATTTATTGTGAAATCTCACATTTCAGAGTATATAGTCATAAATTTATACTTTATGTGTAAAATTCATGCGGTTCAATATTTTAAAGACTATAGTCTTTATTTTTTAATAAAAATAGTGAAATCTCGTATTTTAAAGTATATAACCTTAAATTTCTACTATATGTGAAAAATTCATGTGATTCAGTAATTTAATGTCTATATTATTTATTTTATAAGACAACCAAAAAAATTATGAAATCTCATATTTTAAATTATATAGCATTCAATTTCTACTTTTTCTAAAAAATTCATGTGATTCAATATTTTAAAGGCTATAATCTTTATTTTGTAGTGTATCCAAAAAAAGGTGAAATCTCTCATTTTAAAGTAGATAGTCTTCAATTTCTACTATTTGTGAAAAATTCATGTGATTTAATATTTTAAAGGTTGTAATCTTTATTTTATAACACAACCAAATGAATTGAAATCTAACATTTTAAAGTATATAGTCTTCAATTTCTACTATATGTTAAAAAAATTCACGTGTTTCAATATTTTAAAGGTTATAACATTTATTTTATAATAAACCAAAAAAATTGTGAAATCTCACATTTTAAAATTCATGTGATTCAATATTGAGTAATTCTATATGTACACCAAAAAATTAGTCACCGTGTGTAATAATCCAACATTTTGAAACTAGTAATCCAACTTTTATTATTATATATTAATCCAATATTTTTAAAAGTTTGATTATTACACATGGTGACTGATTTTATGGTGTACACAAATCATTTCTCTTCAATATTTTAAAGGTTATAGCATTTATTTTACAATACAATAAAAAATTATGAAATCTCACATTTTAAAATATGAGTTTAATTTTAATTCACTGTCAATGTAAAGTAATTTTACACTTACATCCAATCATGAATTGACACATCAACAAAAATTTTTAACTCAACTACTCATTAAATTAAAAGTCACATAAATCACTAAATTTAATTGACTGATAGTGTGAATTTTTTTACACTAATGTATCATAATTAAACTCTTGAGATATATAGCCTTAACCTGCTACTATTTATAACACTGAGAGATTGATAGATAATGAGTTTGCCCTGCTAGGCCTAATAACATACATTTAGAAGCAGTTGTATGTTCTTATTCTTTATTTATTTATTTAACAAGAAACATTACTAAACAAGAAAAATGACCAAAATAGAATACAACTGGCTAGCTAGAAATAGTAGTACAATATTATAAAAATAAATATGTTCAATGTTTCCAATCTGTGCAAGGTGTTCCATGTCCGTCTCCTCATCAGAAGCACACATCCAATAGGCAGCAGCAACACAGAGCAGCCAAACTGCATGCACCAAATTAAATTTGTAACAATTTATTTATTTATATTTAATATAATGTTAAATCTACTAGAGATTAAAATATTTAATAACTAAGTTAATGTGCAATATAATTTCTGTATAGATTTAATGGAGATGTCTACTTTCAGATGAATAATAAAAGATTATCCTACACTTATTCAAACATCTATCTTCTTTATTAAATTTTAACATAAGTTCACTCTTATTTTTAAACTGCCAAAATTCATTAAAATTAATATTTAATGAGTATTAGATAATTTTTTGTTATATACAAAATGTATGTATATATAAACTCTCAACTTATGTACTCTTAAAAAATTGACAAATAATTACCAATTAAACTATAGAAACTCAATTCTACACTTTTAAATTATAGGAACTAAATTTAAAATTTGATCAAATTATATGAACCAACAATATAATTAAATCCGATAATAATAATAATAATTAAAACAATCAATATGTTATGCACGACAAGTATTATGTAATGTGCACAAGATATATTACATGATATACACAACATATATCACATAAACATGAACCACATAGGGTACAGAAATATGATATTGCAACATCTGATATACGTTATGTACAATATGTCATATATGACGTACATAATATATAATATATGCAATGTCTATTGACTATTTAGGTCGAATTTTTATCGAAATTTTCCGTAATAATAATAATATAGAAATAAATGAGAAAAGAATGGATAATATGATTGGATGGATGTAGTTTAATTAGTTAACTAGAACGACGCAAAAACTTCCTTCCACAGTTGGAGTGAGTAGTGCCGTGGAATACGGAGACTCAAACCGGGTCAACCCACCCGCCCACAACGTAACATTCAAATAATTCAAAAAATTCTAATGAGAGAGAGAGAGAGGACTGACCAGCCTTCCAAGCAACCAGGGCCGGATGACTGCTGATGATGGTGGTGCTGAGGCGGAGGCGGAGGCGGAGGATACTGGGCTGCGTACGGCGGAGGATACCCCTGTGATGGGTACGGCGGCGGTGGATATCCCTGTGATGGGTACCCCGCCTGAGGAGGATACCCTTGTGGCGGAGGATATCCTTGTGGCGGATACCCTTGCGGTGGATATCCCGGCGGCGGGTATCCCGGCGGTGGATAACCCTCCTTTGTGTATACTTCCGACGCCGGAGGATAACCTATATATATATATATATATATATATATATATATATATATAATATTATATTATTCCACAAATTCAAAATCACAATGTAAATATAAATCCCTAATTCATTAATATTGTTTCATTTTGTTGCCCCAATTGCAAATTAATTAAGCCCCCATGAGAATAACGACGTACATTCAATCAATGGATGGATCTGAGAGAAATAAGAAAAAGAAAAAACAGAAAGGAAATGAAATGAAAGCAAGCAAGTACCTTGACGCGGTGGAGAGCCGACGGGGGGCGGCTGCTGGTGTTGGTTGTAATTACTCATTTGTGTAGTTGCCTTGTTGGATCAAGGTTGAGCGTGCGTGCTTGTATGTGTCTATCTTTGTTTTTGTGTTTGTGTTTGTGTTTTGCTTTGCATTGCATTGCATTGTATTGTGGGATATTTATTTATTTGTTTGTCTGAGAGTTGAAGAAGGAAGGCCATGAATGAGAAGTAACGAATGGGATTGTTGTTGTCGCTAACGACTCACTGACCCTACCGATCCTTATCATCACACGTCCTCACAATTTGCAAGACTGGATTATTCCCTAATCCAACGGCCTACACGCTTTATCAACCGAACTAGTTAGTTAACCACTGCTTCATACTATTATTATCATTCCGTGGGACCTAAATTTGCAACACTTATTTCATGCCTATGTGTTTTACTGTTTTATAAGTATAGTTATTTAATTTGATGCAATGTTGTAAATGACAAAAATAAATAAAAATGAGTGCTATATATATATATATATATATATATATATATATATAGCAGACATTGAATAATAGTTAGACGTATTTCTATTGTATAACAAATATTACTGTTATTTATACTAACTATTAATATTTTTTCTAATTGGATTAGTGAGTCCATTTTTATTCCTTCCATTCAGCATACATGTATTTCATAAGAAATCAAGCGAATATGATATTTACAGAATCAATTTGTGATATTTTATTTTATTTTTTATGGTGAAATTAAAGTTTGCCGAGTGTATGGGGCGGGTAGGTACGCAACATAGTTACCCTTTCTTCGTTGTGTGTATTGTTGGAGGATATTATTGAAATTAGAGTTTAATTAATTTTGAATTAAATGTTAGTTAGTGCATAGTTATCTTTGTATGTCTATATAAGACTGTACTCATTATATCTCTAAACACAATTCATAATTTAATTATTTCACATTTTTTTTCTCTAATTTTTCTTTAATCTTGAACTAGACACAATGAGTTTCTATCATGTATGAAAATGGGTAAACTAAACTAAACTAATGAAGTGAAGTGAAATTGTGTACAATTGGCCGGGGAATAATGAAATTAAGGGGAGTTGTGTGGCGTCCAGCTAAATTAATTGAAGTTGACCCATTCAATTCAAAGTGAGTTTGCAGGTCAAAATATATATATATATATATATATATATATCTATATATATACTACTAGCTAGGTAGCCATGGCCATGGGCTCCATATGGGTGGGGTGCCTTGAATTTATTACATCTAATAAAAAGCAATAACATTGCGTTTGTCTTTTCTGATTCTAGGATTAAAGTTAGGTAATCAGTAAAAAATTGACTCTGTTAAGTATTTAGTTCGAGGGTTACAATGCAGATAAAAACAGTCATATTGACTCAATAAATAAAATTATTAATTTTTTATTCACTTCAATTTTGAAGTCATTGTGTATTGGAAGAGTGTTACTGTGTGCTGAAAGTGAAACACAAATATGTAAAGATGTGTTCGGAGTCAATTTTAGAGTCAATGTGACTCTGACTCCTGTAACACTGACTTTATGACTCTCTCGACTTTGACTTAAGAATCACTAAAAAGAAACACTATGAGTCTTAAAATTTACACACACATGCGTTGTTTAGGGGATTAAAGTGAAACTAACGTAAGAAAAATTTGCAATTAGGTCAATTCTCTCGTACAACATTGTGGTGTCATGACAGTACGTATCTCAATATTTGTCAATTTTTACCATTATTTATCAATACTCTATCCTTATTTATCAATTATTATTATTATTATTATTATTTGTCAACATTTTTTCTATCTTATTTTAAAGATCATATGAAAAGAAATAGAAAAACATATGTCGATAAAAAACAATAAAAATTAACAAATATCATGCTCTTCATCGGAAAAGTATTAGTTACGTTCCACAAGGACATCCATATATACACAGATGTTCGATGCTAAGACTAGCTTAGAATTGCTTAGCTTAGCTTTAGATATTAGATTTGTCCTGCACACAAACTGGCCTGCATTAATAATGAGCCATTAAAGGGAAAAATCTGCACATGCATTCCAAAAGTTTCATCTCATTCTTTCTTCTCAAGTGGTCTTTTGCGAGGTAGTTATGCATGTACCATTATATACCTGATAAATATTGTTCAACTTTTTATTATTGTAATTTTGTTTTTCTTTATATACTTATTATCGATCATATTTAAGAGTCTAAACAATAAATGTCTATTAGACATATGTATGTATATATTTTTATTATATCTAATGATTATAAAAGTAATTAAATATTATAATTTTAGAAGAATATATATATATATATATATATATATATATTTGTTTTACTGTATCAAATACACAAAAAGTGTTTTCTTATAAAATCAAACCATCGAGGTATATTTTAACTTAAAATAAAGTTGGGGTGATATTTTTTTAATACATGAATTTATTGATAAAAAAATGACTTCACATTTAAGATAAGTTTGTTAAAACTTTTCAGCGGAGTGTTTCTGTTCTAAAAAGATTGGAACTCCTATTTTGAGTTTGATAAATAAAAAAGTCAAGCAACTTTTGTTCTTGACTTTTGAGAAATGAGGTACTCTCGGGGGCCAACAAGAGTAACTTTTTAAAGTTAATTTTGGCTCTCTCAAAGGAAAAATACATAAATAACTCTTATTTACATAATTTATTTTAATATTATGTATATTATGGTAATTTTATACTATGATTATCATTTCTATGTCAGTTTACCAAATATTACAATTATAACTCCGGCTTATAGAGAGTTATTTATGTACTATATTTTTACCAAATGATAATATTATGACACTTTAAGAGGAGCTTTTAGAATCCAAGAAACTTATATATTTAGAGCCACAACTTTATCAAATATAATCTTATTGAGTACACTTATATATTTTACAAAAGTGATGTATAAATACAACCAAATGTATGTCAATAATATGTCAATGCATCTCATATATTAAATTGACATTTGAAAGAATAAGATTATATTTTGATAAATTAGTTGGTCTAAGATCATATCTTCATTGATTGTATAGAGAGTTTTTTTATATCTTTTATCTTTTCTATATACTGCTTTCATTTTTGTTAAAAGCAGCCTCCTATATATGTGCTTTTTCAAGATAAGTAGATGGTTATTATTTCTTTCCCTGGGAAGCACAAACAGACAGATTCGTATACAAAATAACATGACAGTAAATAACATCATGTTTGTTGGTGGTAACAGAAGAATTTCACAAATGACATTTTAATAAATAAATAAATTAACTAAACTTTACGCACACATGCAAGAGGGAGGGAGGGGGGTTAGAAACGGTAATACTTGTACAATAAAAATATATCTAATTAATATTCAATGTGTACTATGTGTCATACGTAATGTGTGTTATACGTAATGTTTTTTACTTATGATACACATTATATATATGACATATATAACATACGTTGAATACTAATTGAATGTATTTCAGTTGTATAACAAGAATTAGTAGTTTAGAAAGAAGTGCTTATGCACGTGCAGACATGTGTTTGAATATGTGGAAGCCCGCATATGAATATTATGCACACGTGCTCATCACATGCCTCTGTGAATCCTAGTAGTAAATTCATTCTTCAATAAATGAATTGAATGAATGAATGAAAATGAGAGAACAAGAAGGATTATAATTGTCATTGTGAATGTGATTGCAGCATTGCATGTGGGTTCATAAAATCCCAGACAAATGCACTGTGCCCAAAAATCAATTTTACAGTATGGAAAAATTTTGGTGGACAATAAAGAAATCAGCCAAAACAATCAATAAAATGTGCAAATATATAATACGTAATATGCATAACGTATATTGCATATTATATACATTATATATGACATGTTGTGCACAACATATATCACATAGGACCATAGGGGACTGCTAATTGTACATACAATAGTGCCATTCAACAATTTTTATAAAAGTTGTCAACTTTTTAAATGAGTAAAAAATTGATGGATGAATATTATTGTAAGTACAAGTAGCATTTTTCATCCTATAAAAGAAGAGGGTTATGTTATGTTTGAGTTTATGATTTGGAGTCATTGTTTAATTGGCACACATGATGGGCACAGAAAAGGAAATCTATAGCACAAGGACGATACTCCCTCAATAATATCTATATGTGCTGTTTATACATACACCTTAATTCCTTTCCTCATCTGAACAATAAAATCAGCAATCAGATAGATATTTAGTGTATTAATAATTAAATGATGAAAACCAGAGAGTTCTAATTAATGGACCACTTAATTATCCTCCACTGATATTTATTATAGTATAATGTTGCTGATCTATCTCAACCACAAACAAACATATATACACTACCCTTTGCTGATGCTAGCTAGCTACTGGTATACTATATCTTAATTACTAGTAAAATATCTTGTCCCAAATTGGGACATAATTATATAATTAGTGGGATAGAAAGAGAGATTGATAGCTAGCTTAGCTTTTTAAAGTACTTAGTGAGAGTTCGTTTCCTAACAAAATATATGTAGAGGGTGTTTGAAGACCAAAAATTTATCCCTTATGAGAAGAAATTTTTGTCTTTGATAAGGCGTTTCGATTTAGAATAATATGTATAGAGGAAGTCTAAAAATCGAAAATTTATCCCTTATAAATAAGAAGCTTCCGTCTCAAAAAGATTAGTCAAGGTACGGAGATACGTAGGGTGTCCATAGATAGAGGGAGGGAGTGAGAAATGGACGTGTACCGGGTTTTGTTGAAAGAGGGTACACAAACAGTGCCTCGCTGTCTAGCATGTGAATTGGGGATTCATTTCTATTTCTCTCTCTCTTATTGTTTGTTGCATGCACCCCCTCTCACTCATCACTCAGTATAACCCACCCAACTGGCTGGCAGTTTTGATTCATTCACTCACTCACTCACATCACTTTGCCTAATGGCATGGGAGCAAGGGAAATCAGGTAAGGACAAAAATAAGTCTACCATTTTAGTCTGAAAATATTATATTAACATTCAATTCAATGTTAAATGTTTACGAGACATTTATCAATATCAATGATAAATATGAAAAATTTGAAAGTTAGAATAGGGATCACCTTAAAAATTAAGGATAAGAGATTAATTGTCGCACAATATAGGTAACAATGGATGTTACAATAATGTTTATTGTACAACAGAAATACATCCAACTAGCATTCAACGTCTGCTATACATAATATAAAATGTATGTTATACGTACGTGTGTTATACATATAGCACGCATTGTGTATTATGTAATAGCAAATCAAGCATCGTTGATTTTTTTTAGTCTCCTGATTCTATCTGCACACCACACCACAACACACTAGTCTCTCATCATAAATAAATAAATTGGACACTCCTATAGCTATTAGCTAGCTAGCTACACACTAGAGAGACCACAAAAGCCTCTCCCTTGAGAATTTTCTTTCATCTATCTATTATTGTATTGACAATAATTAATAATATCCTAAGATAGGTAATTAGCTAGGGAAGAAGATGAATAACAATCATAATAATGAAAATGCATTTGGTTCATCATCAGAATGCAGCAGCGGATGTGAGTCTGGTTGGACTCTGTACCTTGAAGAGCACTCTTTCCTCAACCACCACCACAATAACAATAATGCTGCTGCTTCAGGCAGAGGAGGAGGAAGTACTCATCATCATCATCAGTTCATGAGGGGCAAAAGTGTGGACAATGATGATGATGAGGATGAGGATGATTTGTCCATGGTTTCTGATGCTTCTTCTGGGCCTCCACATAATTTTCCAGACCCTGCTGCATCTAAGAAGCAGCAGAAGAGATCATCAAGTAATAAAAAGAGGCAGAAAGCAGTGATCAAAGAAAAAACTCAATGCTGTTTTGAAGATCAACATCATCTTCCTTCATTTCTTGATGACACTGCTAGCTCTCCTCTCCTCTTTGACTTCTCCATGGTGAGCTCAGTTTAACCATTCATTCATTCCTCTGTTTCATGTTAATTTGTTAATTCATTCCCATTTCCTAATAATATTTAGTGTACAGTAATAAACCAGTCAATACAGTCAATAGACCTATTTTGATTTTGTTTTTTGCCCAAATAATCATTAAGATTAATGGACTGGGTAATTATGGTGTAAAATCTCGTTTATTCACTGATTTGATTAGTTTTCCATTGTACATTTAGTGTCATCCATTCATTCCTACTGGCTAATTATATTATAATCATTATATATGTATGTTACTCATTCATCATTCATGCGTCTCTTTGACACACATACTTTCAGAACAATAATGTTACTACTGTGACAAACCAACAAACTTCGACAGTAGAGAGTATGCTAGATTACTCACAGGGTTTCTCTGCAACTTATTATTTTGAGGTACTTCTACTCTTCTACTTCTTATTAATTACTTGCCTTGTATATATGTGTCACAAGTTTGAACTAGTCTATTAGAGGATATAAAGAACAAAGAATATTTTCATATTATTATATAGCATAGTTTCTCTTTGTACTCTTTCTGTATGAATTTCGATATTGTCATGAATAAAATTAATTGTGTTTATTTTTGCAGGGGAGATCTTCATTGCAAGACCACTATGGTTTTTTACAACCACATGGCAACAAGTAAGTAATTAAGCAATTGCTTTACTTTTTCTCTGCACAGGAACAAATTAAAACAATTTTTTTTTTTTAATTCAGTAAAGTTGCATTATTCTGTGAGCATTTTAATTCTTCATGTATATATAATTTGTGATAATTCACTGAATTCTGCATTCTGTATTTATGTTGAACAGGTGGTACGGAGGAAATTGAAAGGGAACAAGAATGATATAACCTGTCACAGAGTGGAAGCTAATTAAGTGTAAAGGAATTTGATCTCAAAGGGGATTATTCTGTTCCTTTGTTTGCTTTTTCTCTTCTCTTTTTGCTCTGTGTAAATGCAGTGAAGTGCCAAACAATCTCAAAAGAAAATTTAGAAATATATTTTATTTTTTATTTTTATTTGGATTTTCTCTTTCATAATTTAATTCTCTTGTCCATGAATAGTGCATACAATACAATAGAATACAAGGCATGTAATGTAAGTTAGGCAGGGTCTGTATAAGCATGCTCAATCCTTGTTTTTAATGAAAGCCCCATCCTCAATTTATTATATCAGCAAAGCAGCACTTGCCAAACAAATAAAATAAAATATTTATTATTATTTTGATTAATTCTACCCATATCCTCCAAATATGAATTGGTCATACCATAGTTGTTCTTTTTCTTTTCTTGGTAAAAGAAATTAAGAATAGTGGTACATTTATATTATAAAATTAGTCATTATCAACTATTATATATAATAATCTAATTTTTTAAAATTATTAATTAAATTTTTAAAATATTAGATTAATATATAATATTAAAAGTTTAATTAATAATTTAAAAAAAGTTGAATTATTACATTTAGTAGTTAATAGTGATTGATTTTATGACGTAAAAAATCGTTTCTAAAAAATTAATAAGTGGTTATATCAAATTTGCAGCTTAGCTTGCAAATGCCTAGTTAGGTTTGATTAATTTGATTATGTATATAAAATTATTACTTATACATTAATTGTATCGTACTATAAATTGACATTCATTTTATTATTCTTGAATTTGAATAAAATTTCTGTTTCAATCTAAGTTTTTTTATCTTTTATTAATTTTGATAAATATATAGTTAACATCTAATTTTAAGTATTCATATAACATTAGTTAAATATATAAAAATATAATTTGTGTCCGTATTCAAAATCAAAACTCGTGGGAGCAGAGGCACCTGCTTTCAGTGCTTTGGAAATTGGAAATGCTAAATTAATTTATTTATTTATTTAATAGATAAACCAATGTCTATGCAAAATCTCGGGGTTGACAATATGATCATATGTTCCACAGTTTTTCTGTACAGTACTATCACTAGCACTATAGAATAGAATAGATCTCAGCTGCTTACTGAACATGAAAAATTCCTTAATATAAGAGTAGTGTTGTTAATATAGATTTAAATTTATAATAAATTCTATAAATGACAACATATTACTTATTTAAAGTTCATATTATAAAATTATTGGTTACTATATTGTTATATATAGAGTTCACCGTAAACTCTAATCTATATTATATTTGTGAAAAAAAATGATAGAAGTGAGACAAAACTATTTGTTGCTCCTAATTATTTTTTGATACTACTAGATGCACAAATATTTACATAAGGGTATCATTCTACACATGTTTGGATCTTTATATTAGTAGCTGCAAATACATTAATGCTAATGATATGTGTACAATGAAAATTATATAATACTTGTACAATAATCATATCCACCATTAGATTGTAATATTGATTTAAAAACTAATGCAATCCAACGGTGAATATGATTGTTTTACAAGTATTGTACAATTTTCATTGTACATGTAACATTCCTCTTAAACTAATTAAGAAACAATAAAGGGCTTAATTAAGCAGCCAATATAAAAACAGAATCACTAATGTTATGTGTACAATAAAAATTTTATAATAATTGTACAACAATCATATTCATTGTTGAATTATAATATAACTTTACAAACTAATACAATCCAACGGTGGATATAATTGTTATAAAGTATTGTATAATTTTCATTATACATATAACATTCTAGCTTAACCATTAACAAGGACAAGGGCTGCGTCATGCAGTTTTGGAAGTGTCCATACACAATTAGGATCCATTAATTGTGAAAGTTCTAATGTTTCCTACTAAATTAGTACAAAAATTTAAGGCTTAATTAATCTGCTTACATAAGGATAAATTTAAAGTATGGGCAAATAAGAGAGTGGAGTAAAGTATATATTATATTGGTGTTGGAATATTAATTTGATGTCTCTTTGAAGTTTTCTTTTATAAGCTGAGGAGATCCTGCCTGAGATCTTCCATGCCCCATTTGGTTTAGTATGTCAAGTTTATTATGTCCTTTGGAAGGATCCTTATTTTAATATTATCATGTTTGTTTTTGTAGCTTAGCTTTGCTACCTCCAACTCTGTCTGCTTGGAAGCTGTCATAGGACTTGATGTCATGCACAATTATGTATGTCTCCTACTTTGCTCTTTTTTTTAAAAAAAAAATATATTCATCTACTTCAATAACTATGCTAAATTTTATTGTTAATTAAGGATAGCCGGACTCAAGTTCAGTAAAAGAGGGGGATTGTATTAAATCTTTAACAATTAATGTAAAACTTCGTCAAAATCCTATGATATGGATTAAATATGAAGTTGTTATTGTTGTTGTTGTAGTCATCTACTTAATTCTCAGTTCAAAACTTTATCACATTGAATGGGGTCGACTACATGAATCAAACAACTTTATTGAGTCATGTTTTTGTTTTTATTTTGATTCATGCCAAACAATTTGATAAAATTTTAAGTTGTTTATCGAATGTTTAACACAACCCTCTTCTTTTATCCGGTCTTGAGATCAGTCATATAACACATAAGTAGAGTTGATCTGAGTTCATGTTCATATTAAATTATACTAATTATAATATATGTTAGATACAAGAAAGACAATTTCATTATTCATATAAACATATAATCTATTTTCCTTAAATTTCATGAGATTCACATTTAAATATTTATCAATTCATTAGCTACTTTTAAATTTAAATTAATATCTATGAACACCAACTTCTTTTCAATATACAAATAGTGTTAATGTTTGAAAAAGCAAAGATGAAGAAAAGATGACTATTGAGAATTTAGTACCTCAAAATAAAAAATCTCTGCCCACATACATATATATGTTGTTTTCTTATCATCATCATCATAATATATAATTGAAGAGCAGCAATAGAGAGGAAGCTGCTAAAGGTGAAGTTAGATAGATAGTCATTGCCCAGCTCCATTATTCCATCAAAATGGATAAGAATATAATATTATATATGTCTGAAAATGAAGAGGGGATATGGTATGGGAAAAACAGTTCTGCCTTTGCAACCACCGCCCAAAGTGGAAGTGATAGTGAAGTGAAGGGGTTGTATGTGTGTTTGATCTATCCTTCCTATTTAGTTGCATTGCATCATGTCCCCAATTCCCATGACAACTCTCCCTGTGCCCTGTTTTTGTGCTATCTGCTAAGGCATTCATGCAAGGATATATTATTATTGACATCAATATAATGTACCAATATCTGAAGCACTCTCTGCTACTGCACGCTCGGAATGGGGGGTTGCTATAAATATCATATATATATATATAAACAAACGTGGCAAAATTTGACTGGAAATATGAAAAATCATCTGATATCATAAAAAATTATGATGTATCCATTCCTAGTGTTAATATAGGCTCGGTTCATAATGAACCATAACTATTCAAGGTTTGATTAAAAACTATAAATGTATTAATATTATGAAATTTTTGTTTGATATATTATTACGTTTAGGACTCACTATATAAACTTGAATCTATATTATCAATTTCCTAACCTGAAGTGATGACTCAAACCATGTGATAAGTAGTATAAGCTAAAACCCAAGTGTAATGCTGTCCAAAAATTCAAAGTTGAATGTTTATAAGACATATATTAAGATCAATGGTAGATAAGAAGAGTTAGAATGGTTAGGTGAAGGTCGCATCATAAATTAAGAATAAGAAATTGAATATCGACACGGTGTATAAAAGTGTGGATGTACAAATATTATTTAACCAAGAAAATGATTGTCTCATCATGTTGGCTATAGATGTACAAATTGATTGCTACAACTTGTGTTGTGTTTTGGAATTGTGCAGGGTGTTTTATTTCTGCTATACTTTCTAATACATGGGCATTAGCAAATTAAACCTAGGTAATCCAAGTTAGCAGAAGGTAAAGAAAGAGAGAAATACAAAGAAAGCTTTGATGTCAAAACCAAAGTGATCCAAGTCACATCACATGATCTTATGTTAATGCCTGTACCATAATTAAGGGCCACAAATTAAAGCAGTTCCCAAACCACAGTATATAATTTGAGCAAAGCAAAACATGTGAACAAAGAAATCAACAAAACAAGGATTAGGATATTTGAGCTCAGATGTGCCCAAAGGTAATGTTTGACCACACTACTATACCCAACCAATTGATTAATCATCACTAGTTCATTTGCTTTGCTTGGATTTTTATATATGTGCTGATCTAATAATGGGCAACTTTCAAAATATCTTGCCTCTTTTACCACATTTCAATACAGTGAAATTGGTATATGTTAGAAAGGAACTGCCTCCATTTCCTGATATATATCACAGACAACACATATATCAGATAGAATAGCCAGAAGAGTGGCATTCTTGGAGTTGATCAAGTGTGAGGTTCAATTTACTGTTCAAAGGAGTCAAATAAAATAAGGTCTAATTGATTTGTAGGTTCTACAATTTTACTCAATTTTAAATTAATTAAATTTATTAATCAAGCCCTCACATTTTTAAAACATATTGTATTCAAGTTGGTATATAGCTTTATGCCATTACAAAATTCAAGGATAGTAAACACCTAGTTGACTGCTAGTCTACTACTACAAAGACTAGCCTCTTTCTATTAGATGCATTTTAAATTCAAAAAAAGAAAACTAAAACTAGACTTAGTTAAAATTTGGATGAAACAAGCTTCAGAATTATTAGACCTTAAAAAAGAAAGAGATGAACATAATATCTTTAGTGACTCAATCAATCTTTGAAAGTTTTAGGATCAAGAAGGCTGCAATATCTTAGTGATTCCAGCAAGTTTGTTCAGTTCAAGTTCATGGGTGATTTGCCTTGGCATCAATCAATTATTCACATATTGCCCAGGCCAGAAGAACACAAACCGAAAGTCTATTTTATATACACATATTGAGACTAAATTATTGGAAATGCAGTTTTTCTGTCCACAGATTAATGTGCAAAACGAACACAGGAGGCTGTTGTAGCAGTTAGAATTTCTATCACATAAATGACAAGAAATTTCCTATATTACATTGAACTTCCACATGGGAACACAGCACAACAAAGCAGGGCTACTCGAGCAAGCGTTTGTGCTTACACCAGGCAATGGCAACCACGTACAAGAGAATGGTGCCGGCAGTGCTGCCTCCGACCGTCCACAGAAAGTCTGCATTCCCATGAAGCTCTGGATTAAATAGCTCGATGTGAATATTCATTCCGAAAATACCAGCCACAACCACAAAGGCACTCACTACCAGAGTTGCTGTGGTCAACATCACTCCCATTTGGAGGAGATGGTTCTGTTTGTCATCCAGCATAATGTTAATGTAATCCTCCGTGTCGTCCACGTACTCCCTCAGCTTCATCAAAACAAACAACAAATCAATTTCATCATTCAGGTAACACCATGTCATATAGAATATAATCTTGTCAAATCAGAAATGTTATTTAATTTTGTTTTGAACTTTTATTTCAAAAACCTAAAACTACCAAGCCGCACGACTTGCCCATTCCATCTTGCCAGTTTCCTCTACTTACTAACCATCAGAGCAGGTGTCCCAAAAATCATAAATTAGAAGTGAGTATAGTTATTCAAGCTCATATGTGTTTGTGTCTTTCGCTAGCAATATCAAACCCTATTCCTATGATCCTATCTATCAATCCAAGGCTTCCAACATTGTACATGATGAATTTCATTGCATCTGCATCATCAGAATAAGCTTTCGCCAGCATAAAGATTTCTATTTATTGAACTGTATCTTCCAAGTTTCTGGGTGAACCGTGATTGTGTCGTGCTCTTCTAAAGCAGAGGCGAAAACTAGTGAAATAGGTAATTATAAAAGTATAAAAAGCCCATAACATCCAGTGACATAATGAAAAGGAAAATATAAAGCTGCATACCGTAGACAGCTTGTTGAGCGTGCCATCGATCTGCACAAAGTACGCTTCCAAGAGCATCTCAAGCTCTTCTACGTCAAGATGCTTAGTTGTAGCAGTGTAGGTAGAGCTAGCACGGGTTCCATGGCTGTCCCTGCCAATACCAGCAATGTATCTGGAGCTGTCAGCATTTGGTTGATCTTCATCGCTCGCAGCAGCTACACCAGCATCCAAAGATATTTCAGGAGGAATGCTAAAACAAACAAACAAAATAAAAAACAAATTAAATAAAAAAAGGATTATAGGGAAGACAGTAATCTGCCAAATTTTATGTGTGAGCAAGAACAAGGAGAATAATTTACGTGCCTGTCATCAGTATCTGGTTGAAGAAGTTGATTATCCATGTCTTCGTTATCGCCTAGCTCATCATTGATGGATGAGGCAGAAGAACTTTCTATCTGCTGTTGAACTAGCTTGTCTGTGAGATACATCTCAGCCATATCTTCATCATCATCCAGCAAGTGTTCCAATTCATCCCTCACCTGAAGATTGAGTATGAACATAAATCAACTATTCATTCCACATGAAGTGCACTGATAAAGAGAATCATTGAAAAAAAAAAGATAACCTTTTGAACACGACCAGTTATAGCAACCAAGCGACTCTTGATTTGACGAACGCGTTCCAAATTGAGAGTACTGATCTTTGAAGTGAGCTTGTCCAAGGCAGGATGAGCTTCCTGTTCCAGGGTTTTCGCCTGCCAAGAACAGATCACAGAAGAAGAATCATCATAACAAGTTTCTTTCTTTCTATGTTAGAATGAATTTAGATATAAGAAGGAAGAGAAGAAGATACCTCATTTTCTAGGACACTGCAAGCAGCTTCGAGGCAAGCCTCGAGAGCGACGAACTCAAAGGGGAGAATCTTCATGCCATCAGGATTCTGGAGATGTTGCTGCTTTGCCTCTTGATCATGAGGGGGACTAACAGCACTAGATTGGGGTTCTTCCAAGTCGTAAACTTTTCTCCAATTGGAATCACCATCGGCGGCAGCAGCATCAGTTGATTCAGTTTCATCCTGTAAAACACAAAAATAGGAATGATGAGGATGAATGAAGGGACATGGTGATTGAATAGAACAGAAAAGGGGGGAATTTGGGGGTGAGGTGACCTGAGGAGGGTGATCAGCGGCGGCGGTGGCTTGGTGGTGGCGGAGGATGCGGGAGTGGAGCTCGTCGACGAAAGGGGTGACGGAGGGGTCGCGGGAGTTGAGGAGGAGGACTTCGTGGGCGGTGATGATGGCCTTGATGTGCTCGAGGTTGATGACGATGGCCTTCTCACGGCCGAGGACGGTGGAAGGGTAGGAGAGGAGAGGGTCGAGGATGCGGAGGTCGCGGGCTGGGAGGCCGGTGCGGCGCATGATGGCGTGCTTGCCGGCCTCAACCACCTGCTTCTGGCCGGCGGAGTCGAGGAGCAGCCACGCCCTCACCCCTGTCCCCTTCTTCCTAATCGGATTCGGATTCGGAGGAACAACGCCAACGCCATCGCCGCCGTGATACGGTGGGTGTGGAGGCTGTGCCCTCATACTGATGATGATGGCACCCACGCGCCCACCCTCTCGCTCTCTCTCACGCGTTCAGTTCAATTCAATTCAACCCTCCCTCTCTCGCGTACACACACACAAACACAATACCTTCTTTTCACTTTCATCTCTCTTTTTTTGATTCCTTTTATTGCCTCACTTTCCTCCTTTTTATCTATTTCGGTTCAAGGGATTCTAGATAAAATTCAATTAAATCCTAACAATTTTTATCTTATTATTAAAATAAATTTAATTATTTTAACTTGATTTAAAATAATAATATCTATATTGATATAATATTATGTTATTCAAACATTAAATTATGGTACCCAAATGAGACTCGCTTTAAATAATTAGATATTTATATTTTATATTTAAATACATTTTTTGTTTCACATAATTATTATATCCTATCAAATTAATTGAATTAACTTAAGATAAAAAAACATTTATATCCTTATAGTCTTATTCTAATATTTATCAATTCTTCATTTTTTTGTCTATTTAAAATTTAAAGGTACAATGTTAAGTTTTATCTCATTAAATTAACAATCAATTTAAAATAGAGCAGTGTTATCTTGTTACTTGTTACATGTACAATTAAAAGACAGAAAGTTATAACAATCAATATATTATGCACAACAGTATCACATATTATAAAGAAAAATCATATTATAATATGTAATATATGTTATGCACATTACATAATATTTATTATACATAATATATAATATACGTTATACATATTATATATTATGCACAGTTTATTTAATGTTTTAGCTGAATTTTTGGTTATGCAGCAAAATTTTTCCTTTAAAATAACGCCCTCACTCTTATTTTTTACCTTATTTTTATTCGCTTTTGTTATCAATATTGCATTGTACGATCATTATAAACTACTCGCATTCATTTCAAGAATGGTAATATTTGCAAGTTTAAATATAAATATATAGTTGGCCTTTCAAAAACATAGCAGTTAATTATCTATATTTAAAGGGAAATATAAGTCATAACGATTTGTTTACTGCTTATAAATAAATAAAACATTTTGGGCATTGGGCTAAAAGAAAAGACAAACCACATAAACAAGACGGCATTTAAGTACTAATGCCATGGGGTTAAACTTTGGCTCCATTATTTGAAAATACAATAAAAGAAATAAAACAGTAGGAACTTCAAGTTACTCATCCATTATATTTTATATTCCATTCTAATAAATTAGAGGGAATGAAATAAAATAAATCAGACTATGGAATGAAATGGACCTTCCATTTAATTTTTTTTTTTTTATCGACGGTGTCCGGAGCTTCGCCCAGACTAATCCGTTGCCCCGAATCACATAACTGAGAATGACAGGTGAGGCTCTCGATTTTTTCTATCCACAAGGCTCGAACCCGAGACCTTGCTTAAGAGACAATAAACCGCTTACAACTTGTGCCAACCCTCATTGTATCTGTCGATAGCAGCAGAGCCCCCATAAGGGCTAAAACTCTAGCCACAAATTTTTTTTCCATAAATACTATCGAAATAGAATTCTAATAAATATTTATAAAGTCCGACTAGCTAACAATTATACTAGATCTCATGGTTACTCATTTAAATACTTGAACCAGCAATCAATTCAGTGAAAAAATAAAGGAGAAACTCGTTCAGTGAGTGAGTTGGATTTATTGACTTAAAAAATATCTCATACATGAAAATATGAAATATGAACTAGAAAGAAAGAAACAAGTCTTGGAAGAAAGTAATAAATTGGTAATCTTGGAAGAACATACAGGTTCACAGGGTAGCAGCTAAAGAAAGTAATAAGCAAACCATCTGCTAATCATGTTAAAGCATTCCTTGGGCTTGTACTCTGGAGCTGTGTGACCTCCTCCCTACACAAAATTAACAAGAGCTTGCATCTCATCACACTTTCACTTTACAGTTCCATTCATTCATTCGTTTATTATTCATCATAAATAAAAAAATAAAGACAATATATAGCTAGAACTGATTAGCATAAATGGAGCTGGGGTGGTCACTGATTTTCTTGCCTTTACAGTAGCAAATGTTATACTGTATTTCCTCCCTTTGTACGTCTCCGTGTAACTGCAAAAGTATATGATATATCACAGTTGAATCCTATGTTGTTGAGAATTTTATAACCTGGTAACCAACTATTGCGTGAAGCCAGAAATTAAAATAGCCAGAGAAGATTATTGTTGTTACAAACCCTGCTACTTGTCCATTGAGATACCATGGCCTCCACTCATCATTGGAAGAAACAGTCAAATTCAGAGATTGAATCCATTCCTCGGTGCCCACATATGGAACAACCAGATCATGATCTCCACTGTGCCATAATTAGCAATCTTGTTCGTGTCAGAATTACAAAATAACCAACATGTTAACACCTGAAGAGAGAATGTCCTAGCTAGGCTTTGGCATTACCTATAAACAATAGCTCTGAGGTCTTCGCTGGTAAAGTTCCGGTGATAATCAACGCTACTTATCATGTCATGCACATATGATAAGCTTTTATTACACATGTCCCACCTTTCTATAGTTCCCTGATTTCTTATCAGATAAAGATGTTATGTTAAAGAAAGTGAAAGTGAATGAAATTTAGCATTCATCTTCTCTTAAGATCATCTCCTTAATTTGTGTACTTACATTTCTGACGTGTAGAGCTTCTTGTACTTCTTTGTCATTAGCCCAGATGTTTACCAACAAATAGTTATAATCCTGTATATCCAACAATAGCATCAAGGTAGTTTTATAGGAAAGTTGAGGAAAATGGAAAGAAGGGGAACAGATTTCAAGCAGGGGGACTTATAATAAAAAACAAATATAGCACATTTGGCGCGGTTATTTTGTTCCTAACTGGAACAAATGTGCTAGATTGGTCTTTTAGTGTAAGTTACCCTTTTAATTACCCTGCACCATCGACTAATAGGATTAACTTCTGAAAGGAGTGTGTCTGAGGTATTTATCCCATCATTGCTTGAACTTGAACCCCAGTTAAGCTTGTTTGGCTTTGGATAGAGAGCGCTACACTTCGGTTCCAATACCATGGGACTGTATATTTCTTTCAGGCACTACAAATGTAAATGTTGCTAACTTCAACTTCCATACTTACATGTCGGATAACATTAAATTTGTTCAGAGTCATATACACTCACCAGATTGACCATATCAAGACGCTCAATGCATCTAGCAACACTTCTATTTGGGTGAACATATTCTCCGCGACAATGAAGTTTAGTTTCCTTGAAAAGACATAGGGAATTGAAAAGGTGGTAAGAACTTAATAGGATAGGTGAAGTGATGGAGATTGGTTATAGAAAAAAGAAAGATTACCTCATAGAGTTCATCAGATAGAAGTCCAACTCTGTGGGCAAACTTAACTCTTGAGTTTATATCATATCTGGCATCAGTTAATGGGTTTCCTAGAACATAACCCTTCATCAAGATTCAGAGTTCACTCATTATTTAAATTCTTGGAGAGTAAAGTGCACAAACTATTAGAAAGAAAGCACAATAATTTAACAAGAAAACACAAAGAAAAATGGAAAAGAAAGTAGCATATACTTTGAGGTTGATTGGTGGCATGTTTCCAACTTTGTTACCTACAATTAAACATTAAGAGAAATTCCAGGAAAGATGACGTAAAAGCAAATGAAAAACAAGAAAAAAGAACAAGCTCAGCACACCTATAAATTGACAAATACTTATGTACATAAAGACTAAGGTAAAAAATTGAAATGCAATCACACTACATGCATTAAGAAGCATCACGAGGAACTTAACTAAATAAACTTAATTTACCATCAGAAATTTTCTTGACAATAACTGGAACTGTAATTCCACAATAAGAATCACCAGCAATGTAGATAGGATTTGTTTGAAAGTTTGGGTGAGCCAGAAGCCACTGCATGATTGCAATTCAGATAAACTCAATGCTTCTACATGCATAATAATATATATCTGGAAGATTCATTAGATAATAGGCTCACCTTTCTCAGAAACACATAAATATGTGCAGTTGATTTTGTATCACTAGTGTTGTATCCTGCTGAAGTTTTTGCATATGAAAATCCAGTACCAGCAGGTGCATCCAAGAAAATAATGTTGGCAAACTAGGAACATCAGGCAAAGATCAAATGTTACATTCATCCATGATTCTTCTTATTGTAAAAACAAAACATGGCGAAGGAACCTCATACCTTAGTCCAAGAGTATTCATTCAACACTAGAACTGGTTTGCATCCCCCACTAGACCTTTGGTAATCAAAACTTATTGGACCTAGAAACAAGGGCAGCGAAAGCGGTTATGCTATGGAAAGAATGCTTCAGCTAATTTATATTTCTGATTCAGAAATACAAAAGAAAATATACAATTGTATTCTGTTGTATAGCCTCTAGTGTTTCGATTACTAAACTTGATCTGTAAACTACAGTGCTATATTTACACTGTTAAAGATTATAAAATATTCTTGAATTCAGATAGAAATGTATGATGTATCATTCAATTACTTTTTAGTGTAAGTCACCATTATACGTAAGTCCTCCATAGCTAATTTATTTTCTATTTATAAGATTTGAACTTGAGACTTCACTTAAGAAAAATTAAGTGTCAAACCACTTGACTAAATTTATCGCTGGAAAACTTCAATGCTGTACTACATTGACTTGCTTAGAGTCAGACTAATTGGAGTCTAACAAAATATCAAATATTGGTTGTTTAGAGAAAAAAAATGTCTATCTTCCATATACAAAAAAGAAGAAAAAAATCCATTTTTTGCATAGTTGCATTACACTTTTATAACTTTGTTATCTGGAAAAGCTAACAATCAAATGAACTTCTCGACAACAGCCTTGCCTTTGGTAAATTTAATGAAGTGTCAGTTAAGGACTTTGATTACAGAGATAAAGTTTTGTATAGAGCAATCGCTTTTGATTTTATTACTTAAGTGTGATGTGAGGACTCTGAATTGTAACTTCATAGAAGCATACCAATTTCATAGACAATAGCAGATAGAGCAGAGCAACCAGGGCCTGCAGAAAGCCAAAGCACAAGAGGATCATCTGTTGGCCGCCCCTCCGACTCAATGAAGTAATAAAATAGCTGAACCTCTTCTACTTCGCCTACGCCAATGTACCTGAGTTTATGTCGCAAATTGAATTAGCTGTTCATATGCATGTTTCAGAATTCATGATGAAATAAGAACTAATCAAGGATACTAACCCAGTTTCAAGTAGGAAAGGTAGCTCGCCAGGGAAGCCTGGTAAGCTCTTAACAATGCCATTTGATGCAACTAAGTTGGATAAAGCCAATAGAAGAATCAAACCCCAAAAGATTTTGATGCACTTGCTGTTAGTAGCCAAATAGTAGTGGAACTGATAACCTATCAGAGTTTCTGTTGCTGCTTCCATATCTCAGTTATTTAGTTACACTACCTAACTCAACATTATAAAATGGTTTGGTTTTGCTAAAGACAAAGCACAGCTTCAGTTGTTATTGACAATACAATGATGTTAATAGATAATAATAATAATAATAATAATAATAATAACAATGAGATGAGAGATTTCAAGCTGTTTGAATTGGAACGGGTGATGTTCTATCCTTGTTAATAACAACAAAAGCATGCAGAGCCAAGAAAAATGTTGTAGTCAATCCATAAATGACTTAGGGCGAACCGAAAGTCGCTGTACTTGAACATCAATTGAAGGGTTCTTAGATCCTAATTATTAGCTCCTTCAATGGCAAAGCACAGTGAGTAGAGAAGTTCAAGTGCAACTACCATTCATCATTGAGAGATTAGGTTGTAGCATGCATGTGTCACAGTTACACTGGGAATTCAATTTCAGAATCTATAACAAAATTTGTCTTAAGCATAGTGTACTACAATCAGCAAAAGGTCATTGGTATTAAACTGACTGTGATGAAAATTATGTAATGAAAATTCGTCAAATTCCTTAGACCTCAAATAAGTTGGTTCAAGCTGAGTTGACTCATGAATAATGTTGGCGTAGAGCGATCAAACTGTTGTGAGATTTATTCATTGGTACGAGACACAATTCATCACACTCTCCCCCTCCTCTTTTCCCCCTTTCTGTACTTGATTTGTTTTCATTTGGCGATGAAATTATGAAATTGTTCCAATGTGCAAAATACTTGCAGCCAAATAACAAAAATGGTGCGTAGATAGGTAATTATTTGGTTGAAAACAAGGGACACAAGATAAGATTGACCTAAATTGTGAGTTACAGAGCATCAGAAAACAAAAGTAACAGAGCCCAGGGATCAATGGTTAGGGTTGTAAACTGCATCTTCGGATAATGTACAGCAAAGTTTGCAGTAAATAAACAAGATTAAGTGCAAAAAGTAAAGAAGTTTGGTCCAAATTTACGAAGTAGCGAGAAGTTACTACTAAATTACACTTAGTTAAGCTAAGCTAATTAGTAATTACCCTAATTGAGATTTACGATCCATGATTATTGGTCATCATCTCCTTCGTAGCCGCCTCCAAGAGCACAGATTTTGTTCCAGATTTGATTGGAGACGGGAACGACGGAAAGCCTAGGCTGCCTGAAGAGAGCGAAACCCTTCAAGTCAGGATCCCCTTTCATCTCCTTCAAGTCCACCGGCCTCCTCATCTCGCCAACTGCCTTGACGTCCACGGCGCCGCCGCCCTTCCCATCGTCGTACCACTCGCGGATGACGGTGACGACGCCGACGACGCGGCGGGCCTTGGCGCCGGAGTGGTAGAAGAAGCAGAGATCGCCAAGGGACATGGACTTGAGGTAGTTCTGAGCTTGCTTGTTCTTGACGCCGTCCCAGTTGCTTATGCCTCCGTTGGCCGCCTGGTCCTCCCACGACCACTCCGATGCTTCTGTCTTCAGAAGATACGTTTGTTTCTCCTTTCCCTTTTCCATTTCTTGTTCTCTCTCGAATGAATGAAAGAGTGCGTTGTTCACTTTATTTGCCGGTAAGAGTTTTCATTTTGGAAACTGTACCCGAGTTTTTCCCGCGCTTTCCACCCTCCTCTTCATGAATAAATTGCTATATTATTTACCAAAAATTAGTCAAAACCGATCAATATAATAAATTTATGTTACAATCATTTAGTCTAGTAAAAATTAATTTTTTAAAAGAAGTTTTTCTTTTCAAATGAGTCTATTAACTAGTTTAAATATTATTAATGTTAAGTGTACAATAAAAATTATACAATACTTGTACAACAATCATATTCATCATTAGATTGTAATATGAATTTACAAACTAATATAATATAACAATAAATTAGATTATTATAAAAATATTGTACAACTATCATTATATACATAACTTTTCTTTTTAAATATTTTTTTATTATTCACCAAATATTATCTATATACATCCGCATTGTTACTTTAATTTCATTTTTTCCCATCAGTATGATAAAATAACAATGTATATAAAATAGAATAAATAAATTCAGTTTTACATTGAAAATTGAAAACTAAGTAAATAAAAGTGATGCATTATACTTTTACATTAGACTCCAATTTATATGTAATGCTTTAACACACCTAAAGCTTGTCCAATTAAGCATATCAATCCAAATTATAGAATCAAGCATATATGTATTTTCAAGGAACATAATTACATCTCTTTATGGTAGTCTTTTCCACTTTAAAAGTATTACTCTTATCCAATTTTAACAAATCAAAAAAAATTTCTAAATTTGTTTCATATATATATATATATATATATATATATATATATATATATATATATATATATATATATATATATATATATATATATATATATAGGGAACATATCAAGTGAGAGGATTGAGAGTGAGAGAAATAAATATGAATCATTGGATCATGTTATAAAGTTCAGTTCATCCAGCAATTTTAGTAGTGTGAAATGCTGATGTATCACCCCTTCCTTCAATTCTCATTTCACACCCTAAAATGCAGGTTTGGTGGCCCTTCATTTGAATCATGTTCTGCTGGATTTGGCAGTCATGAGTTTACTTATTTTAAAATAAAAGGATGGAAAATGTGGTAATTATTGCATATTGTCAATGCACATGCCACTAATGAGTGCAGAGTTTACTCTTGGAGCAAACTTGTGAGTGTATGTTATCATACTGTTAGTACACATGACATAATATGAATTTAAGTTTTCAAATGTGTAAAAGTTATTGAACCATAACAGAAATACGTTCAACTAATATACAATGTGTGCTATACATTACATGAAACGTGTGTTATATATATAGTACACGTTGGATACTAGTTGGACGTATTTCTGTTGTACGACCTCCATTATTGGTGAAATAAGCTATCAAAAAAACAAAACTAAGGTCCAAAATCATTTTTGCATTTCTATTTGTTGTAGATTATAACTAGGGGTATATTAGTCATTAAGTTTTTATAATTTGTTATTCTTATTAGTCTATATAAGGCTTTATTACTTTGTAATTCATACACATTTTATCATTCAATTCATCACATATTTCTCATCTCTATTTTCTCTCTTCTCTGGATACCATGAATTTCTACACTATTATTCACCATACAGAACAACCTGCAACAAAGGAGTATATATATGAGTTTTCTTAATACTAATTCTGTTTGTCTTTTAAGATTTAAACATATCAATCCCATTTAAGTTTCCATTTGTAATTCGAAATGGAAAGTCGAAATTGGGCATTGGTTCCTAAGTTAGCACAAATAAGGAGAAAACAAATCCTTCTCAATGGTATTTATTTATGTATGTGAGATAAATCTCATTAGAGTTTTTACTCTCAAGTAATTATGCAGTGTTGCTAAACGTATATAGAAAAATAAGTCAAAATTATTAACAAATAAGATTTTTAGGTCACAACTACTAAGTCCATTAAAATTTCAATAATAATTTGAGTCAAAATAAATCTATTAACTATATTGACTGAATTTTTCATCATACACCAAGTATTATTGATAATTATTTGTAACTTATAAGATTAATTAAGCCTTGACAACAAGATTTGTTGCACCATTTGCCCTTAGTTGGTGACATTGACAAAAGATTTGTATGTCATTTCCTATTGCATGATTATGTGCATGTTTGATTAGTCATTTCATCCATCAAAAGTACTTTTGATTTATTGAATAACATAAAATAAGTGTTTGGATGTTTTTCATCCAAATTTTTATCCCAATCCACGTCAGGCGAAAGCAAGTTTTTATTGCTTTGACATTCATCCAACTACCGTTCATATTAAATAAAACTAGACAAAGTCAAAATTGTCTCAATATTAACATACTTTTGTTTATAAATAATGATATAAATTATATCATTTTAGTAATTTTATACTTTAACATGATTTTGAGTAGCATTATCTAAACAACATTCATTTTTTCAAGATCACGTTAAACAAAAAGTATCCAAACACATATCACATTAAAATCAATCTAATTTCAATCAAAATTAATTTTATAAAAGCACATTCATTCTAACGTCCATTTAGAAATGGTAATCCAAACTCACATTAAATGATTGAAAATTTGAAACGTTTAGGGCTATGTTTGGAACAACTCATGTTTGCATATTGCAAAGGTGACTTCATCCTCCTTGAATGGAGAGAAACATTGTTTGGACGTATTATGCGTGAAATAATTGTAACAGACTTTTAAATGCAAACTCTAGTTAGACTAAAGCAAAATTTTATTGCTTTCATGTTCAAGATTTCACGTTTAAAGTTTAAATACTTCTATTATCTCTTCCTCAACACACTTTTCATAGTTTCATTATATCAATATAATATAAATTCATGGTTTTACATTAATTGCACATTTAAAAGTGATTTCGATCTATATTATCCGAATAACATAAATCACATTAATATCAACTCTCTTCTATTCAAAATCAATTATACAAAATCAAGTTAACCCAAACTTCAGATTTATAAACGCCAATTCAAACACGCGCAAGATTATTTGACACTTTAATGGCACATGTGTAACATAAGTTATACACTACTATATAAAAAACAGGGGAGAAGACATTAGTGTACTCTGTTTTGTTTCATTGCTTTGTTTTAAAAATGTCGAATACCAGAAGGAAAATCGAAGATATTAGTTGATGACACCAAATAGAACTGGTATTCCCTTGGCAATCAAGTCAAAACTTGTAATTGGGAATTTGTTGGAGGTGCTTGCTCCTATCATGATATAAAATTCAATTCAACCAGCACGTTTTGTACCTCAAAATTCATGTGTCAACCAAATTCAAAGCCGTACACAAGCTTCCAGGTCAGATTTTGTTTGTACATTTGCAATATAATAACTTTCTGACAAGTACATCATCCAACCAAAAAAGAGGCCTTTCATTCATTCTATTGAGTGCTTCACAAAGTCAGCTAAGAGACACGTAAACATGTTAAAATGATGCTTGTAGGCCAACTTCTGTGTCTCATTGTTGTTTGTAGACAGTTCTTAGTTATGTCAATGTTAGGGGAAATATACTATTTAAACTTGTATAATTTGATATTCTAATTGAATATCCATTTCTTTTTTTTATCTTTGAATATGATAGTGTGAGAGTACATAATAGTCTTTTAGATTAGTCTTGTTTTGCTTATATTGCAAGGGTTAAATTTTAGATATGATGTATGTTTCGTGTCGAATATTTGGAGTCACAAAGCTCAAATTGGAGCGATTTTTTACAGAGTTGAGTCTTTGATCTCATGTTAGGACATTTTTCATTTTACAGTTTAATTGGAGCAATTTTTAACAAAGTTTACTCGTTGTATCTCATTCTTTTCTCTTCTGATTGTAATTTTTTTTTTTCGTTTTATTATATTACACTTTTCATCCCAAATTGAACATGCTAGTCTTTTTAAATATCAGTATTGTTTTGTTGTGCCTATATATAAGGTCTCTACTCATTGTAATTGATACTCAGTTCAATATTGAATAGAATTTTCTATTTATTTTATCTGTTTATTCGTTAATCATGAGTCAATACCATAAGTTCATGATAATCTCTACTTATTATGTTTGTTCATCATATTTAATACAATAATGCTAAGTGAACAATGAAAATCAGCCCATATAACCAATGGATCTATTTTAGCTTTGATTTTGGCCCAAATAATCATTGAGAATGTAATTGGCTGAGTAATTATGACCCAAAATCTCATTTATTGGCTGGTTGGGCTGATTTTGTATTGTTCATTTAGCATCACCCTATTTAATAATTTGAAAATAAATATGCTCTTCTTCAATTTAGCCTTTTAAATTAAAGTTTTATCCATACCTTGAGGGAGAACTCCACATTTATCGCAAGCACCTACTCAATCTCTAGATATAAACACTATATAGCTGATACAAAAGTATATAGGTGTATGGAAAATTTACAATATATATGAAATTAAAAGAAGCGCATATGCATCTATTAATTAATTAATATGAGAAATGATTCTTGTACATAAAAAAATTGTCACCATATGTAATAATCAAACTTTTTAAAATTATTAATCTAACTTTGAATATTATATATTAATCCAACATTTTAAAAGTTTTAATAGTTTTAAAAAGATAAATTATTACATATAATGGTTGATGATGACTGATTTAACAGTATACTTGTAATATTACTCTATTAATATTCATCAAGTAAAGAAAAAACAAGAAAACTCCTGCCTTCAACAGCAAGAAGTGAAAAACTCAGTGGATGACTAAACTACATATATAAATACACATCTGTTCAAAATTCAAAAGATATAAAAGCTAGCTATACTGCTTGTACTGAACAAAATTACAAGAGAACCAATCAACAATAATATAATGGATAATTAATTATGGCTTGTGGTTCTGTGTGTAGATATAGTCTGTGTGAGCTGCAAGTGTTCTTCTCATCAAGCATTCTTCTTCTTCTTCAATTCCTTCACAAGTTGTTTCTTCCTCCTTTGTCTTCTCCTTTTCCATAACCACCTTCAAGTGTATATCAAATATATAAGATTATAGGATAAAGAAGATTTATAAAAAACTGAACCAACACATCAAAAGAGGGAGCCAGCAGTAAATTTCATGAGCAATAACACGTCAATAAATATAATATTAACAATTAATAACCGTAAAAAATATTTAAAAATAATTTATAAGTATTTTCAGTAATTATTTAATAATTAATAATTGTTTACATAATTTTTGTTGATAATATTTTTATCAGTATTTTTTGTTAAGTTAAATATTAAAAATAATTATTATTCTTATAATAAAAGTAAAGTAAACAATAATATTTCATGAATAATAGTAAAATAATCAAATTAGTCCATAGATATATTTGGCAATGACCCAAAATTTCTATATTGACTATTTTTAACTGATTTTTTTTTTTTTCATTATACACAGAAGCACTATAAAGTAAAAGAATGAAACAAACTCACCTCATGTTGAATAACCATATTGTTTGGAACAACTTGGTAGGAAGAAGAAGATGAAGGAGTAGGGATAGGCCTGCCTGCTTCTGCAAAAGTAGTAGTGAGGGTTAAGAAGTAGAGAAACAAGAAGCCAGCTGCCATGCAAACGCTGACCTTACTCAACATTATTTCCTTTCTCATTTCATTTATTCACTCATTCCCTTTCGTTGTTTAGCTCTGCTTTCTACGGAGTATTCAATTTATAGACACCTACTTATGGCATTACCGGGGGCAGGAATGTAATTTTATTCTTTGGATTCACAATTGTCTAATAAAGTTAATTAAGTATAATAAAATCGAGCATTGCTAGAGGCACAACAAAAAAACTAGCCAAAACAGTCAACAAATAGGAATTTTGGTAACAATCACCAAAGTACCCAACCCATTAAAAATAGAGAAATGATAGGCGTACATCAGATTTTTATCCATCAAGCATCCATAAGATATTATTTCAATTGGCGGTTGAGAGACATGTGTAAATTTTTTTGTTTTTATTTAAAATGGTGGGCCCAAAATAACATAATATGATTGACGAATGTTGATAGATCTATATATTGATGTACATGTAGTACTATTGATTAAAAATATACTCATGATTAAAATGTTATTTGGGCCATAAAATATTAAATGAGTTTTGTTGACTGTTTTGGCTTAAAAAGTATTGTTCCCCAAACATTTGTAAATAAAATCAATTAACTGTTAAGGTTTTCATGTATAGAAAAAAAAAATCAGTCAAATTAGTTAATAAATGAGATTTTGGATCATAATTACTCAGACCATTATAATCTTAATAATTATTTGGACCAAAATCAAAGAAAATGGATTCATTAACTATATTGACTCATTACAATTAGTATGAAAAAAAAAAATGAAATTGAATGTTGGTTTAATATTAGACAACCAATAGGCGCAGTCATTGAAAATTTTAGTGATTCTGCTCATAGCGTCAATCTATCTGTAGTTCTGATTGACATTCAGCCACGAGCTATAGACTGGGACATATAATACAACTACTATATGGAATCATTTATTTATTTTGACAAAATCTTTAATTACTACTACGCTTTATCAATCCAGTCAAAAATATATTATTTGTTTGTCCACTATTTCATATATTGTGCTATATTTATATTTAATGAGTTTAATTTCAATTAATTGTCATTATAAAGTAATTTTACACAGACAATAAATTATAAATTGACATATCAATAAAAATTCATAAATCAACTATTTATTAAATAAAAAGTCTCATAAATCAATAAATATAATTGTCTGACAGTCAATGTATCATATCTAAACTCATATTTAATCTTTTATTTTTAATTTTTTATGTGAACCTCATTTTAATTTTTAAATAATTCTTATTTATTACTAATTTTGATAAATATCCCGTAAATTTTTGAGATTGAATGTCAATATAGCTGCATGATCGAGGAATTGCTCCGCTTGAACTCTTTAAAAAGAGTGATGATATGAATTGAGAAGTCCATTCTTTTATCAACCCAAAATAATGGGAGAGGTAATTAAGGGGGATATTCATTCATTAAATGAAAAAGGTACAACTAACCCCCTTCTTTTACAATTAAAGTTGGGATTAATTTAAGGTAACAAAAATCATTTCTCAATATTTTAACCTATATATTCATTCTGCCATCCATGCGAGCGTGTTGTCTTTTCAAAATAAATATATAAAAAGATAGATAGATGTCTACTACTCTACTTTACATTAAACTACGTACTGATCCGGAAATCAGGTTAGCTAGCAAGAGTTAATTTAGAGGAATCAACAAAAGATTATCATTCTAATTAAATGAGAGAAGCTGCGGATTTCATTTTGTCATTTACTTTTGAAAAAATATTGATATACAATCAATATATTATATAGAGTTTAATTTTGATACACTGACGGACGGTGTAAAGGTATTTTACATTGTCGTCCAATTAAAATGCTCAGTTTGTATGACTTTTCAAGTAGTGGGAGAGAGAAAACACAATCATGGCTGACGTGGCAGAACATGATTGGATGACTGTATAAAAAAAGGTACACAATGAATGAAATTAAATCCTATTATGTATATATATATATATATATATCACATATTATAAAAATATATATAATAATAAATAAAATTTTTATTTCCTTTACGTAGAGGGTGAAAGTTTATTGTTAAAGAAGAATAAATTTTAAGGCTTTTTTTTGTGAAAGTTAATGAATAAACGTGTTTTTTTATTAAACTTTGGATCTTTTTAATGATTTTTGTTGTTTTCACTGTTTTTTAAGGGCAATGCTCTCGATCATTCTTAAGGTACAATTAAAATGTTGTCCATATCATATTAAATTTAAATAATTGACTGACTGAATTTTAGTTGTACATTATTTGGTAAGTTAATTCATTATGTACTAATTAGGAGTTGAAATATTTACTTAGAGAAAAATATTTTATGGACAATAGAAAAACAATTAAATCAATCTATGAATCCATTTATCAATCTTTAGGCTAAAAAAAACTTCCTTTAAAAAAATTAATTTTTAGTAGACTGAGTAATTGTAACCCAAAATTTCTATATTAGTTGATTTTTTTTATTGTACAAATAATATCATTCTTGATTTCAACGTAATTTAGAATGTGAGCCGCACTTTGGTGAGTGATGAGCACGAAGGAACACCCACCCTTGGAATTGAAGTAATAAATGCTTCGAATTTGTAAAATGCAATTTAAACAGTACTCTAAAAGGAGGTTCAATTGCAGATTAAGATATGGCATCTGTTATGGAATGTAATGGTCCCAGATCTTAGTAGATACGACCGACTTTTTCATAATAAGTATTTCTTGTTATGAATACATACATAAATGTTCTTCATGATTTCTTGAAAGATAAGATTATATTTACTCATTACTCAATTGCTCAGACTTGATTTTTTTAACCAATATTTTGGTAATTTCATGTCATCCATGATTCATGAATCAAAATGCAAATGAGCTCTTTTCCAATCATGAAGTGTTTTATTGCCCATAAAATGATGATGATAACGATAATAGGTTAATTAATTAAGGGCAACCATGTAGATTAGTACAAATAATAGATGTTGTTTAAGCATTATGTCCTGAATTCAATATTTGGTACAATAGGATAGTGTTCCAAAATTAATTCCAAACATACTCTCATATATTTGTAACTCCATTCCAATATACAATAACTTCAAAATTGAAAAGAACAAAAAATTGATAATTTTATTCACTGAGCCACTGATTCTATTTCTATTTGCATTGTGACTCTCACACCAAACACTTGATAAAATCAACTGTTGAATGACTCTTTGACAATAATTTCAGAATAAAAAAGACAAACACATTATATGTATCTAAAAAGGTGATCTCATTTAAAATTAGAAATTTATCGTGCTCAACAAATACCCTTAAAAGAAATTAAGGGGCCGGCAGGGATTAATGAAGGAGGAGCATAGTCCATATGGCACACACACTCATGCACGGTGGAGGCATGCAGGAAGTGCCGTTGGGCTTCAGGCACGCGTGGGTGATGAGCCCACATAACATTTCATTGAAAACGATTGATTGACAATCACTCATCATATTAGGCATTCAAATTGTAACCAAAAAAAAAATATTAGGCATTCAAAAATACTATATTTTAACATTTATTTTTTAATTTTATATTGACATCCTACTTTTATTATTATTGAATTTTAATTTGACTTTATTATAATATTTCAACTTTATGTTTCTGCCATTGAATTTTGATAGATATTTAATAAATATTCAATTTTTGAATGTTTATATAGTATCAATTTATTAAGATTCTATAATAATCTTTTATTTTCTCCCCAAATGAATGGGTGAGTGAGTGAAGGACATGCAAACAACATATACATACATTTGCAACGAGCTACCTAGCTAGCTAGATATAGTAGGGCTCATATTAAAATAAAAGGTCGATGCTAAATGGACAATAAAAAATCAGCGAAACCAGTTAATAAATGAGATTTTAGTCCATAATTACTCAACTCATTACAATCTCAATGATTATTTGGGTCAAAACAAAAGTTAAAATAGGCTCATTAGCTGTATTGGCTGATTTTTTATTGTACACTTAACATTATTGTAAAATAAATAAAATGAATGGTGGTGGTGGACACTTCTTTTCGCATTGATTAGATTAGAATTAGATCTATGGTTGCTATTTGCTAGCTAGAACTATAGTGGGGTTAGAAGTTAGATACTATATAATGTCTAACTTAAAAGCAGAAAAGTTCAAAATAATCAGCATGACATACATTTAATTTCCAAATGAAATGAGCTTTTGCCTTTTTCATTTATTACTCCTCAATAACTTTTGCATCACTAATCTAATGTAATCTAATCTTACTCCATCAGTGTATATTATCTTGTTTCGTATCTTCACCACACGGGTCGGAGAAATGATAGCTTTTTTTTTTACACTAAAACATCAAGTACTAATTAGACATCACATATAATAGTTTAATTTTTTAAATTATTGATCAAACTTTTAATATTATAAATTAATTTAATATTTTAAAAATTAAATTATTACAACAATGATTAATAGTAACTGATTTTATAGTATACATATAACATTCCTCCAATATATATATATATATATATATATATATATATATATTTCCAATCATTTAAATTTTAAATTTTTCAATAAAAATAATATTAATGAAAGTAATATTAATAATTAGTAATCATTAAATAACATATTTAAAAATAATTTATAATCATTTTCAACTATCATAATTATTGAAGAATTGTTTATAACAAATTTCAACTTTCAGTAATTGTCAATATAATTTTTGTTGACGATATTTATCAGCAATTTTCAATTGTCAAATATTAAAAATAGTTATTATTTTCATAGTGTATACAATTAAAAATATAATATTTATCCATGTTATTATTAGATTTTAATATTAACTTACACTTACATTCAAGCACGTAAAACTCAATAATAAAATGAATATTCTATAAATATTATATAACTTTTTAATAATATTATATGTACAATAAAAAATTATATAATATTTATCAACACTATTGGATTTTAGTATTAATATACTCTTTCATCCAAACTCTTATAATTTAGTAGTGAAGACAAATTTATACAAATATTTCACAATTTTTTATCATATACTAATAATTTTGTTATAACTTTTTGACTGTACACTAATAATTTTCATTTAAGAATTCCAGCAATTATGAATACGGTTGGCGTTTGTTACTTCTGAAAAGCATGCTCATCATGGACGGTGTCTCTTTCTTAAGTGTAGCTATAGGCTATAGCTTGTAGAAACTTGTTATTAATTCTGATGGACTGAAAAATATATGGTTTCACACTTCACTCTCATATCTCAACCTTCTCTCAACTCCTAAGTATTGTATATATGTTTAATTAATCTGTAAGTTTTATGATTTGACTAACTAAACTTTTGATATATATCTTTAAAATATTTAATCAAATTCCTAAAATTATTTACTATTAAAAAGTCAAACTATATTTAAGTGAAAATTATATTTCAAGCATTAAATCTGACTATTAGATGAATTAAGATATTTAATTAAAAACATTTTGATAATATAAAGACTCAATTAATTAAAAACTTTTAAATTATAAAATTTAAATTTAAAATTCGATAGAACTATAAAAAAATCGTTGATTAATTAAACATACGGGATGCCAATCAAGTTTAATTTGATTTGGATTTAATTTGTGTCATAGTGTTCAACCAAGTAATACTTTTTGTACGTATGAAATAACATGTATAATAATATACGTATTTTTATAATTAAGAACGAAGAATAAATATATAAATATTAAAGTGTGCTCACCTAATATTTAAAAATAATAAAGTGTATACACAGTGAAAAAAAAAGGCAACGTTCAAGCCAAAGTACAGTTGAAAGAAGTACAAACCAAGTCTAATGCATGAACTGAGAAATTAAAGTTCTATGATTGGACTTGTGCGTGGGACCTAAGGATATATTTTCTGATAGATTAACGTGATCTATAATGTTGCAATATGTCTACAACTAAAAATGTAAAGCAGATCGATGACAACATTCAGGGCTAATAAAAAGTATTAGTATATGTTATTATTGGAGCAAATATTTCTGTTACTGTAAATGATTTCAATTATTAGTATGAAAAAAATGAAAAATTTGCATTAAAAACTCATGAAAGTTTAAGAGTACTGATATTTAAACAATAAAAAAATAGTTAAAATTAGTCAATATAAATATTTTGAATTATAAATACTCAGCTCATTAAAAATTACTCCCTCCATTCATTGACGTTTTAGAGTATTGCACACTTATTAAAAAAGTGATTAAAACACACAAATTTCTATAAATATAAGTATATAATGACAAAATTATCCTTATAGTTTTTTATGCAATAATAATTGTAAGAGATAAAAGAGAGTGTATGAATGGGTAAAACTGGAAAAAGATTGTAAATATTTTCTTGAAACTCTAAAATGACAAATAATAGTGGATAAATAAATTTCCTAGAAAGATAAATAAAATTGGACGGATGGAGTAATTTCTTAAATAAAGTGTTTTTTTTTGTCCAAAGTTATTAAATGTATTTATTGATTAGTTTCACTATTTTTTTATTATTTATCAAATATTATTCAAAGTATAAATACAACGTGGATAAAAAGTTCTCTTAACATTCAATGATTTCTCTTAAAATAAATATACGGCAAGAAAAGGGGAAAAAAAGAAAAAAGAAGAAAAAATTGCCAAATTTTCAACAGAAAATAATGAATCATCCAAAAAGTCAATATGCATGCATATCATAATCATTTCGTTGTAGCGAATAAATTCATTCAAACAAAAATTCTGACTCTTGGTTTTGTTATGGATGAGAGGAACCTAGTTAGATCCCCACGAATCCTGAACATGTTATATAGGCTGGGGAAGAAGATAAGATAGACATTAGACAGAGAGGATAGAATTGAACCACGAATGCCAGTTGGGTAAAGCACCTCATCACTTACGAACGCATCATTTTTTCTGTGGTTATATTTATGGGTTAGACTATTCGTACGTATATTTTAGATTTGATGAATTTATTGACAAGTCTGCTAATATCTAAATGGATGAAAAGATGAATATATAACTCAAAACATAGGATATGAGTAACATTTCTGTACATTTATACATGGTATGGATGGGGCTAGTGATTACAGATCAGAAAAGGGGTTCATTTAAAAATGTCTTCATTTTATTTGTCCAAATCAGAATTGAGCACATATATTTTATTATGTAACGAATTTACGTGATACAGTGTTGTTATATATATATATATATATATATATATATATATATATAATTTAACATAAACTAAATCAGTATATTTTGGATCATAATTATTTAGTTTATTAAAATTTTAAAAATTATTTAGGTAAAAAAGAAACAAATTAAAATTCATGTATTGATGATATTGACTGATTTATTATTATTATTTATTAAATATTATTAGACGTGATACTATGCGTATTTTTTTTGGTTGTTTACTGTGTCTGGAACTTCGCCCCGATTAGTCCGTTATCCCGGGTCGCATACCTGAGAATTACAGGTGATGAGACTATGATTTTTTTTTTATCCACAAAACTCAAACCCGAGACCTTATAACTTAAAGGATAATAAGTTGGTTAACACTTGTGTCAACTTTATTGGTATACAATGTGTATAGTGTCTATATTTTTGTTTTCTCTTGTCTTTTGAGTTTTGACGAGTAATCTTTTTTTTTTTTGCTATAACCAGGAGGTGTCCATTGTCGACAGCAATACTTAATCCTCCTCGTCCCGAAAGCTCGCACTAAATGGTAAAGGACTGGCCACATGAAGCTTTCCATTCCCATGAGTTGGGGATCGAACCCCCAACCACATGGTTAAGGGACAATGTGAACTACCATCATGCCGCCCTTGTGATTTTGACGGGTAATATTTACCGTGGTTTTGACGGGTAATCTTTACCATATTTAATCAGGCATAATTTCTTACCTTCAAACAATACCTTTTGTCAATAGAAAAGGTTAGCTACTTTTATAAAAAGTTACAAAGTATTTTGGCAAAGTTTGGTCAGACTATCAATATCATGGGCCAAGGTAGTTTTGGAGTTGGGACATATAGGTTCCTTTGGCCCAATAGTTTTCTTACAAAAATAGCAACAAAAAAACTTATCAGTTCTCCTCATTCGACCCAAAAATAAAGCGATATTAATTGTTCATTGATAATTATGAATATTCATAGTATGTGTTTGCTGGATTAGTTTTTTAATAACAACTTATAATCTCAAGTTCCCTGAAACAACTCTTTAGGAAAATAATAATGCTTTTTCAAAATTAATTGTTAAGAAGATGCTTTTAGTTTTTCAAAATGTCTCTATGCACAATCAAAAACTAGTCAAAACAGTCAACATATTATGCGTAACATAAAATATGTAATATGTACAATCTTATATTACATATTATGCACACCGTATATGACATATTGCAACATCAACTTAGTTTTTTCGTTATACAAATAATAATCCTCTTTGATTTTAGTTTGTTTTGGATGCCATTTGGCAGGTGCACGGTGGGGGTACTGAATGGCACATTATGATGTGTTTGGATTTGGGCAAGAATCAAGATGATGATGATAGGTTAATAGTGAAGTTCGTGGGGATAAGCAAACAAGTAGTACAAAAACCATTGTGAACAAGTATTGTGATGCTTTTTGTCCCTTCCGATCCGATCCATTTTACTGTAATTGCACCACCTCCTTATCAATTCAACATGAATCGTGTTTCAGACACACTTATTGCCGTGAAGGATCCAGTTTGGTAAAGCCAAGTGAATCAGTCGTACTATTGACCAATCAGTAATGTTTATTGTATAACATGCATAAATACATTAAACTAGTATATTATAATAATGTGTGTTATATATATATAGTATATATACGTATAACACATATTACGTATTATGTATAATAAATGTTAAATACTAATTTGATATATTTATGTTGTACAATAAATCTTATTGGCTAATTATAGAAATTATTAATTAGATATTGAGAAATAATGATATGTGAACAAAGGAAATTTTAACCTTCAATATTCATTGTAAGATGAAGTATGAAACTATAATCTCATTAAATACAAAATTTCAATATTTTATCGTTGAAGTAATATATAACCGTAAAGTGCAAGAAGTTGTAATGTGGAATTCTTAGCTTCTAGCTAGTATGATTAACATTAAATTAATTGGTGCAATTTCTATTTTACAGACATACTTGAGATAGATGTTGCAATTCCCAAGGCATAAAGAGGAGGTTCACCACTCAACAAACCAAACCTGTTTGATCATGTTGATTAATTACTTGCTTAAACAGACTTCACCAGTTTCGGTTCTTGGATTAAACATTTAAACTAGACTAGAGTATATGACACAGAAATCCCAGGACAATTCTGTGTCTTATCAAAAAGATGATAGTTATGTCATATATATATATATATATATATATGAGCACAGAATTAGAGATGAACCAATGTCAGGCAAGCAGCATGCCGATGAGCATAACCGTACAAGAAAACAGCCTAATTCAGGAACGGAAATAGTGATGAATCATTATATATATATTATATGTGATGAATATGATGATTCTGGTCTCACATGTCAGAGGCTGCTCAATACATTACTGAGCTCATACAATGGGATCTTTTTCCATATATACATTCATTTTCTTAACACTAACGCAAAATAGTACTTCTGATCTCCAACAGATAAATAGGTTGGCAAACACGATTTCAGATATCTTGTTTCTTTCTTTCTTTACCTTTTTCAGTCTCTCTCTCTTTTTTTAAATTTCTTTTCCAGAACTTCAAATGTTTTCCCCCTTTCAATAATAATAATTGCTTAGCTAGAGAGACAATTGGATAACAGAAATACGTCAAATTAGTATCTAATGTGTGCTATATATGATATGTAACGTGTGCTATATGTATAACAAACCTACGTATAACACACATTGAATATTAGTTGGACGAATTTTTATTGTACGTCAAACATTATCATTAAGGAGATCATATAATAATAAATGATACAGGGATTTGGAATGTGCCATTTATTAACTTTTTAATGCTTTACTTTGCCCTCGTTTGAAGGCTAAGCCCTCTCCTTTTAACAAATTAGGAAACAATGTATTTTGTATATAGGATGCCTGAACATGACGTCCCCATTTCTATTACTTAATTATGTCACTCATGCTTTGGTTTGATCAAAGGGAATAAAGTAATTTAACTTGCTCATTGCATATGCAAGACCCACCCGCACGGTGAATTTACAATAAAAAATTAGTTAAAATAGTTAATAAATTATACAATATATAATATATATAAAATATATCACATATTATGTATACCATATATGACATGTTTTGCACAATATAATCACTTATTGCAATATTATATTTTTTTACAACATGTGATACATGGTGTGCATAATATTATATATAACATACAATATATATTTATTATGACTGTTTTGATTATTTTTTAGTTGTAAATATAACTATGTTCATTTTATTATTATATATTATCTTCGGTTAGTACTAAAAAGGTTATGTTGTTGTGATTATAGAAAAGGAAATAGAGAGGGACATGACAGAGTGATAAAGGGCCTTCCTGATCTATGAAACCAAATTCAGAAACAAAAAAGACAGAGAGATGTATAACATAAAAGCAATCAAGAGATTATTGCACACACATCCATCAAACATGTTGGCACCACTAATAATCTAATCAATTACTATGAATATGTCTCTCTATCTATCCCCCACTCCACCAACTCCTTCCTTTACTCTCCCTCTTCCGCTCCTTCCTCCATACATTCACATCAAATTCATTTGCAAATTTAACTCTACTCTTCTATTAGCTTCTACTTATTAATTGCCACTACTGTTTCTCATATTTTTCAGAGCTAGCTAGCTTGCTTCACTATATTATACATCTTATCTTTTCATTTCTTATCACTTTTTAAGTATTCAGATGGATGCTTCCAAGCGAAAGTACACACAAACGCTGAAAGACCATCTCCAGCAGCAGCAGGAGCCGTTTTCATTGCAAAAATACATCATAGAAAGAAGTTACATGTTCAAGAATAGTAGCAACAATACTCATGGTCTTTATTCAGCAAAGAATCTGAGGAAGTGGTCAACAATCAAATATGACCATTATTTTCAAAAGATAAGGAAAGGGATCTTACATGCTAAAGGGACCCTAGGATCATTACTTTATAATAATAATAGTGATGATCAATATTTTGCACAAACAGAAGATGAGGGCAAGGTTTTGGCTTATGAACATCACAGCTCAACTGATCTTGTGAACATGTTTCAGACATTCACACTTCCCACATTGGCAAGATCATCGGTGGTAAGTGGGAACACATTCTTTTTGTGAAAACTGAACAACATATATATATTAAACAACTAGTGTCTAGTGATATTAAATTGGATAAGCTCATCACTCATTGAGTCAACAGGTTGATACAGGTTACAAACCATACTGGATCATCCCAAAAGAGCAGCACAACACAAGATCATCAAAATTGAAAGAACCACTGCCCAATGCAGGTAATTTGACACTTGCTCTAAATGAAAAAAGAAAAATCATAATGAGAGAAACTAGTAGCAGTAGTATTAGTACTAATATTTTTTATTTTATTTTACAAAACACTAAATTTTGTCGCTGATCATCGCCCAAAATAATTCCTTTAGAAACATAAATTTAAAGTACATTTTTTCCAAATTAAAATGTTGGACAAATTGGTCCTCTAAAAAAAATTAGACAAATTAGTCTCCTGAGATTTATGAAAATAGTTAAATTAGTCTCTATCAATTAAAGATATCGGAAAAATTATTCCTTCCATACAAGGATCAATCTAATCATTTTCATGAATCTTGAGGGACTATTTTATTTGAATTTTTTTTAGGATCAATTTATCTAAAATTTTAACATGGGAGACCTATATTTTGAATTTCTATGAATTTCTAAGTTTTCTAGAGGGACTATTTGGCTTTGCACAAGAAATTTGGTATTTGGTCTTTAAAAACAAATTTAACTAAAATTCTTTTTTTCATTTTGAGGGAACAGAGTGGCACTTAAGAACTTCAGAAGGTCCAGTAACTTCATTTGTTGGAGACCCTGTATTCTTTACCTATCTGAGAAAGTTACTAGTGAACTCATCAAATATTCTGAAATTGGGACGACCCAAAAAAGAGAAACTAGATAAGATGGCCGAGAAAACTTCTTCTCCATGCAAAAGCAGAAGAAGAAACCAAAGGGACAGAGAGTTTTATTTAAAGGAAGGTAATAAAAGTTTTGTAATCAAGGCAGATTCATCAATGTCAGAAGAAGAGTTTGGAAGTGTTGTTGTACAGAAGCGTTTTAGGTTCTTAGAGAAACAATGCAGACAAGTTAGAAAGATGATGGCACAAATGCTGTATACAGAGTCCTCTGTCACATCACAAGAGTGGAAAAACTTGCAAATAGTAAATAGTGGTGAGATTCTCATGGAGATAGGAGATGCTATCTTGGATGACATTATTGTCACCGAAATAACAGATTCATTTTAGTTACTTTAAATACAATAATGTACCGCTGATACTTGTACAAATATCAGTCAAAATTAGTTCATTAAAAACTTATCTTTTTAAAGAGATCTTTTTTAGGCTTAAAAATTGTTAAATAGATTCATTAACTGATTTGACTGTCTTTTTCATTGTTCATAAAATATTGTTGAATTAAAAATAGACACCATGTTCATAGAAAGAAAAATTCAAATGCAATGTGATTATGTGATGTGAGGTTAGCTTGGTTTTCATCGTCCATCATCAGGGCTTAATTAGTTAAGACTTAACACTACCATAATTGAATTGACTAACATCCAAAATTATTATGTAAGGTCATGTCACTAGTTACATTGGAGATTTCAGAATTAAGATGAAACTTATTCATTTTGTTGATGATGATAAACAAGAGGGTAATAATTTCAATTCAATCTTATAATATTCATGGTTGGGTACAAATACAATAATAGTGTGCATTTGAAAGTTGAAACCGTATTTATTTCTTTTTTTTTTTTGTTACCACGGTGTTCGGAGCTTCGCCCCGGGTCGCGTACCTGGGAATGGCAGCTAATCCGTCGTCCCGGGTCGCGTACATGGGAACGGCAGGTGAGGCTCCCAGCAAAGATTTTTTCCCTCCACAAGGCTCGAACCCGAGATCTTGCTTAAGGGACAATAAGTCGCTTACCACTTGTGTCAATCCTTGTTGGTTGAAACCATATTTATTTCTTTAATCTTTGTTGAAGTGAATTCATTCAGAAACAAAAAAATTAAAACAAGCAGAAAGGGCCGTCTAATTTTGAAGTCGGGGCCGTAAAGGAAACGCATTTTTTGTTGGGCTACAGCCTACATAGATCAACCTATACAGTGGGTTTGAAACTATAAAATTAAAAACAAAGCAAGCGCATAGCACAAATGGTAGTGACTTGGGTTGTTTAAGCATCTAGTCCCGGGTTCGATCCCGGGGCGGTGTGTATGCAGAGAGGACCTTGGCCAGCCGTCCACTCTTGAGTTGCACGCACAAACCGGCGGAGGATTAGTCATTGGAATCGCTCCGGTGGATACCTTGGGAAACCAAACAAAAAAGAAACTATAAAAACAAAATAATTTAATTTTTAAATCAATTTTATTATTTAAAATATAAAGATAAAAGAAATGAATTAATTTGTAGTTCTAATAGAATTGATAATTTTTTATTTTTAAATTTTATAAATTTTGAGAGAATTTTAATGATAATAATTTAACATTCAATGATTTAATGAAAATAAATCATTTCACGCTAAACCAAATTTCTATGCTAGCTAGGGATGACAATGGGGATGGGGAGGCGGGGATCTCCGTGGGGAACCCTGAATTTGGGGCCCCGAAGTTGGGGATTTTTTCCCGCGAGAATGGGGATAGGGAGAAAAATCTCCCCGAGGGGTAATGCGGGGACGGGGACGGTGACTATGCTCCCAGCCCCGTGGGGATCCATGCCCCGAGGGTAAATTTATATTATATAGATGTAAATAATTCTTCTTTTGCATAATTGAGAAATCCTAAAATAACTTAACGTCTTAACCAAATTTTTCCTCTGCGCCCCTCCCTCTTTCTCTCCATTCATACTTCTCAAACCATAAAAATCACATATCCTGATACCAAGCCACTGTCAAAGACATATTTTGTTATTTTTATGACTTATATTTTGTTGTCTAAAATTTTACTTTTTTTATGACCTTTAAAACTTATGTAACAATATATTTAGGATTGATGATTATTTTATTAGTTTTCTTAAAATTTGATTTGTTTTATATTAAAATAAGTTTTTTTAATTTTTTTATTCCTAATTTGGGGCCCGCAGGGATCCCTATCCCCTGTGGGGAGTGAGGATGAGGGAGAAATTCCCTCCGAGGCGGGGAGTGGGGATGGAGATTTTTTTATAGAGCGAGGATGGGAATGAGGACTATACTCCCCGCCCCCGCCTTGCCCCGTTGCCATCCCTAATGCTAGCTCATGGTCTAGTTGGGGTTAGATTTACTTTGACTGGTGTTGGACCAATATTTTGTTTGACAATAGTCTTAGTCACAACTCACAAATCACAATTCCAAAGTGGACATGTTATGTAATCTACGAACACAAGGGCAGTATGCATTGCTGTATGTTGCATCAAAATTGCATCCTAGACAACGAACTAAGATAAAACATGCAGAAGATGTTTAGACTCCTTAAGTATTATATTACGAGTTGGATCTTCAAGATTATGTATGCAAAAAATGTTATGATTAACTGCTTGCCTATCGAAAAATGATCTTTATTAGAGCTAGTGTGGTGTTGTGTGTGGGTATGGTGTGTATTGTGTTGAGAGTCGTGAGGTTTCTTTTTTGTCGCAGAGCTGATAGCGGTGTCCACCTGTTCTCTTCTCCAACCTTCTGGACTTTTTGGCACCCATCCTATCAGCCATAGCCATCATCACAACACAAGTACTCATCAATATCATGAACACGCTCTTCCTTCCCTCTTCTCAGATCATTCCCAATGGCAACTCTTTCTTACTCTTCTTCTTCTTCATTACTCTCTTCTTTCACCTCTTCCACCCCAATCTGCAAGAGAAGCACCTTCCTTTTCCCACTTCACCCTAACACCCTCCACCTTTCCCTTTCCCTTTCCCTCAAGAAATACACTTCCCTCAAACCCCTCAACTCTTCCCTCACACAAGACAACCATGAAACCCAATCCGACTCCGACTCCGACTCCTCCCATGATTCTTCTTCTTCATCTTCTTCTACCGCGGTTGCCGTTGCTAGTCCTCAGGAGGAGGAGGAGGAGAAGAAGAAGGATTCAAGCAATGAAAATGACAGAGAAGACAAGCATGATCACACACAGGCCCAGCAAGATCCCATGAACCAGGAGAATGAGAATGAAAATGAGAAGGCGAAACAACAAGAACAGCAACAGGAAATGGATTGGAAGACGGACGAGGAGTTCAAGAAGTTCATGGGAAACCCTTCCATCGAAGCCGCCATCAAGCTCGAGAAAAAAAGGGCTGACAGGAAGCTCAAGGAACTTGACAGGGAAACCAGCAATAACCCATTTGTGGGACTCTTCAACAGGTTCGTGCGTGACAATTTGACAAGGGAAAGGGAGAGGCTCGAAAAAGCAGAGGAAACCTTCAGAGCCCTTGATCTTAACAAGGTATCTATGTACCATTAAAATCATGATCATCCTCTTTTTTTTTTCTCAATACTAATTAATCATTAATTTTGATGGCTCCATAATGCAGTTGAAGAGTTGTTTTGGGTTTGACACCTTTTTTGCTACTGATGTTCGGAGATTTGGAGATGGAGGCATTTTCATTGGGAATTTGAGGAGACCCATTGATGAAGTCATTCCCAAGTTGGAGAAGAAGCTTTCTGATGCTGCAGGCCGTGAGGTTGTCGTTTGGTTCATGGAAGAACAAACAAATGACATTACCAAGCAGGTACTCACTTTTCTATGATTAAACTTGATGCATATCTAGCTTAGCAACCTCTATATGTTATAATGTTCGTCTATATTAATTATATGCTAAGCACAGACACACCAATATTAAGATGTATCCATGTGTCAGACACAGTGGACACGGCATATGGTGTCACGTGTCCGACACGCGTCCGTATGTGTTGTGAGTTGTGACATACCATGGACACAAGCCGGATACAAGGTGGACATGATACATTTTTTTTCTTTTTTTATTTTTTCATATTTTATGACAAAACATAAGATCAAATCCAACCTAAATTTACTTGACCCAAAAAATCGTAAATTAAATATGTATTATTAACTCAAAATAATAAACATTTTATTAAAAAAATATCAATTATATACATATATATGCCGTTCCGTGTTCTCTAATTTTTTTAGTTTGGTGCGTGTCCGTGTTTGTGTAGTGTCCGTGTTTGTTTGTGCATCTTAGATTATATGAGTTTTTTGTTTTGTTTTTGTGCAGTATAAGTGTTTAAAATTTCTTGGTTTCGTAGTCTGTTTTGCAGTTCTTCAACATGAGCTCCCACAGTTACACATTACACATTCAGACATTCTTTAATTGAGAAGTTATAACTTTACAAGAGTCTCTAGTTTATAGTGAGGTGAATCTATGAATTTAAGCAATGTAAGAATCTGAAGAGGAAAATAATTGGAGTACACTCAGTGGTCTGAAATCATTAGATGGATTTTTCCTGTTAATGTACTTGTGTTATTGTAACATACAATTGATTGATTACATGATCTCGTGTCACATACAAAGCTCCAATATTGTTACTATTATTAGTTGGTTTTATCTATCTGGGTTTTGCTGGAATGGCCATTGATAGAAGTAATGTACATTCAGGCTTGTGTGGTGCAACCCAAAGCAGAAATGGATCTCCAATTTGAGACAACAAAGCTGAGTACTCCTTTGGGCTATTTTAGTGCAATTGCATTGTCTGTTACTACCTTTGGAACAATTGCTCTGATGAGTGGCTTCTTCCTCAAACCCGATGCTACATTTGATGACTATCTAGCAAACGTTGCGCCTTTATTTGGCGGCTTCTTATCAATTCTAGGAGTTTCTGAGGTAAGTAAGTTTGTTTTCAAGATTTCGACATAACCTGTGAGTGTGCCAGCACCCGCATTCATGCTAATAATCTCAGAGATTTTGTGGCATGAACATTAGTAATCTTTGACACTCAATTTATTCGGTGGTCGTATTCTCTTCATTGTGTAGATAGCCACCAGGGTAACAGCAGCTCGATACGGTGTCAAACTCAGTCCCTCTTTCCTGGTCCCATCTAGTTGGACAGGGTGCTTAGGAGTGATGAATAATTATGAGTCCCTCCTCCCCAACAAGAAAGCTCTTTTTGATATTCCTGTAGCCCGAACTGCTAGCGCATATTTAACTTCATTAGTGCTCGCAGTTGCTGCATTTGTGGCTGATGGAAGCTTCAATGGGGGTGATAATGCATTGTGAGTACACTACCTTTGTGGTTATGGAATTCAATTTTGATTGAGTTACTTTTATAAGAGACCAACATGATCAATAGAGTGATAGATTACATTTCTCATGATAGACTACTTATTTGCAGGTACATAAGGCCTCAATTTTTCTATAACAACCCTTTGCTTTCTTTCATCCAACTAGTTATAGGGCCTTACACGGATGATCTTGGAAATGTGTTGCCCTACGCCGTGGAAGGTGTTGGGGTTCCTGTCGATCCGCTTGCGTTTGCCGGGCTTCTAGGTAGGCTTCTTGTGAGTTGTGTCTGTTGTGTCCATCTTCTTTGAATAGAATGATCCAAATATATATGCTGTGTTGGAATATGTTGTGTATGTTGTGCAGGAATGGTGGTGACTTCTTTGAACTTGTTGCCATGTGGGAGACTAGAAGGAGGGCGAATTGCTCAGGCCATGTTTGGCAGAAGCACGGCGGCGCTGTTGTCGTTCGGCACGTCATTGCTGCTCGGCATCGGAGGGCTGAGTGGGAGTGTTGTGTGTCTGGCATGGGGATTGTTTGCAACCTTCTTTAGGGGTGGAGAAGAAATACCAGCAAAGGATGAGATCAGCCCTCTTGGGGAAAGCAGATATGCTTGGGGTATAGTCCTTGGTCTCATCTGTTTCCTCACCCTTTTCCCTAATGGTGGAGGCACTTTCTCCACTTCCTTCCTCTCTGCTCCATTTTTCAGGGGCGATATGTAGATCATCTCATCTAATCTCATCTCCATGTATAATAATAATAATGTAATAGTGTTTGAGTACGTGTGTGTGTGTATATATATATACCTGAGTCAGTAGAAGATGTGTGTGATTATGTATATATTCATTTTGCAGCTTACAAATAAGTATAGTAATAATTGTAATCATCATAGCTCACATTAATGATTATATGTTGAATCCAGTGCTCTCCAAGTCCTTCTTCCATTTGTGATCACTTTACTTATTTATTTCTAAGTAAATCTTAATCCCTTCTTTTTCTTTTAAATGTCTTTGTTTATTTATTTTTTATAATTTTAAAAATATTTATTTTTGTATATATTTGTTATTTGGAGAAGAGAAAAATTACAATAATTAATGATGATGAGCTGGTATTTTTGTTATTTTAATTCCAAATTATTTAGAATAGATCGGAGTAGTTAATACTAGACATTCTACGTCATATTCAAACTACAAGACATTAACATGATGTATTTTCATTTGTAGCTTATAAATTATAGTAGGTGCTAAAATTATGAGTCAGGTATTCATCTAAATCACAATTTGAAAGGAATTGAATTTATTAGGTGATGTTTTGATCGGAGATTGATTTGGGACTTAAAAAATAATAATTAAACCCAAAGTCATTAATGTAATTTGTCCCATGCTGGTTAATCCTAGTAGTTATTACAACCTTAGCTGTTTGTTTGGGCAGTTAGCTTTCTAGTTAGTAGTATTGTTGGAGGAAACAACAAAAGGAGTTATGTCAGTTTCAGTACCAGTAGCAGCAAGAACGCTTAATCTAGACGCTCCTCTGTTTCGCACCCTTCACTCTCTTCAATCCTCTGTTTCTTTTGGTGCATCCCGAATAATCCCTCTTCATCCTCTTCACAAATCTTCTTCTCACCGCATCTTCAGTTATGCTCAGGTGGTTTTGGTTGGATCAGCCTTTCGATTCCTTTCACTGTTTATTGTGTCATGATTTGTTGGTATAAACTTTAATCGAATCTGTTTTCAGGGTGGCAGTAATTTCGTGGATGATCCTCGACCTCGGAGGCGCCCAATCAGCAGCTACGATGAAGTTGAGGATGACGAGGACGAGGACAACGATGAGGATCGGAGCTTGGATCTGTTGGTGAGGTTCGTTGAGAATGTGTTCAAGAAGGTCTCTAAGAGAGCCAGGAAGGCTGTTCGATCTGTTCTCCCTGTCCCCATCTCTCCCAACCTCGTATGATTCGACCCTATGCCCCCAAAATCTCCGATGCTTCCATCATTCGTTATAAAAGCACATTTTTTTTTTAATTCTGAGGGAGAAAATTGATTAGGGTATCTCTATGCTTGTTTTGGAAAATGGAGTGAGGTTTTAGCTCATTAATTGTTGCTGTATATTCTGTGATGAATTGGATATGTTGTCTTTGATTAGCATTCTGCTTTAGAAAATTTATGGATGGATGTTCTTTAACTTTAAGTCAAATACACAATAACTATGGCCATTTGAATTCCAAATCTGGTGATATGGAGCTTGGACGCACTTCAATAGGAAATTTGCAAGGGAGTTTTTTTGCTTTTTCGATTATTTATTTGGGGATTGATCATTTCTTTTGATACAGGTGGGATTTTCTGTAAATGGAATCCTGGTGTTGGCATTCTTGTGGATTTTGAAGGCATTTCTTGAGGTATTTGTTTTCATTCATTATAGATATTACTAAGTGCTTTTGGTTTTGGGGACCTGCATTATCACAGTTATGACTTCGTTACATTCTGCTATGCAGATAGCATTTTCGGTACTCTTACTTGTTTTGCTGAATTGAACTTGAACCTTTGATTTTTTTTTCGATAGATGAACTTGAACCTTTGATTTTCCAAACTTTTATTACTGAGCAGTGAAGGTTCTGCATTACATTACCTTTTGTGCTAGTAATGTCCAAAGCACTTTAATGAAAATTTATAAAAACTGAGATTGAGATGTAAAAGGATGGCCTCTTGCACAAGGCTTTCTCTATTGTAGGGTCTAAAGAAAGTTAGATGTTAGATATATACATACAAACCTTGTGCCTTTAAGTGCAAATTTGATTGTTTTCCCCCACTAGAATCATACCTGGTCATAAAGAAACAAATCAAAAGTTACATTGTGCCAATGTTCACTCTCAACAAGGTCAAATTATATTTGAAATGTGGCACCAGATAACCAAAAGCCACGACCCGGCAAGCTCGTTCTTGCTGAGAACTCATAATCGCTTCGGATTTTGGCTTAGTCAACACTAACCGGTGCCATTATTCAGAGTCACTGATTTCTTATTCTGAACTTGTACTCAGTACTCACCTTAAACACTTTGGTACTGATACATCTAGTTGATTGATTCTGTGCAGGTTGTATGCACCCTCGGAAGTGTAGTATTCGTAAGCATCTTATTGATTCGTGGGATATGGTCTGGTGTTAGTTTCTTGCAAGAAAGCCGAAACCGGAAGCTGGATGAACTTGATTTAGAGCCCCCCCTTGCATGGAATGGTGTTCAGCCTGTGACTTGAAGTGTTCTTTGTTCTGCCACAGTTCTAGTATTCAGGAAAATATTAGACACACTAGAAACTTTACGCTGCTACAAAGATGCAATTTTTTGCTGCAATTCTGACTGGCTATCTATGAATAAAGAATTTGGGAGCTGCAGAACAAGATTGCTCTGAAATATTTGTAGTTTTTTTTTCTTACTATATATATTTATGTTGGTCAGAAAACATTGTAGATTTATTGTAGTTTGTGTACCGAATGTTAACATAAAAAGGAAAATTCATGGGCCTAATTTAGTGTGTGTTTTTTTAGTGCATCCACAAATATATTTCTCAGTGCTAAGAAAAGGGAACTGAAATGATCGTACCCAATGATCATTGATCATACAGGATCAGAATTATTCGAGCTATAGCAAAATTTGTGGCTTGCTTTGTTGGATAATGCATCTGTCAAAGACTCAGCTCATGAATATCTTTGTTGGCACAAATCATTCCATTCAATTCTCCGATCACGTTATGATATATGGTTTTTTATCCTTGACATAAGTGCATACAGTTAGATTTTACCGAGATTCTACAAATCGGACCGGACGAGAGAGGTTCAAAGGTTTAACTGATTCAATCGGGAGTTTAATCAGATATAATAAAATATGTATAAAACATATCATGAATTATATGCTATAAAAAAATTAAAGTTCATTAAAAATAGTAATGAAAGTTGTTTGAAATATATAACATTTGATAAATTTAGAGGTTTAATATTACTTAATTTTAGTAATTAAAATGTATTATATATTAAATTTTATTATTAAATAATTATTAAATTTAATAAAATTTTTATTTTTTAAATAACTTGATCGGTTTTTCCCGATTTTTTCAATTTTTACCTATTTTCAGAATTTCGGTTTTTAACATGGTTCCGAGAAACCGTGCAGAGGCCAACCGGGAAGGAACCGCTCGCAACCGCCAGTTAACCGGTCCGAAACCAGCGGTTCGCGGCTTCGAAGGCGGTTTGAATTTTTTTTAAAGTTAAAACGGAGTCGTTTTGTGAGGGGTAATTTTCCAAACCCCTCGTCCCTAACCTAATCGACCGCTTCCCTCAACACCCTCTCACTCTCTCAGTTCTGTTCTGTCTCTCACTCTCTCTCTCGGTGCGTCACCACCGGAGGCCGCCGCCGCCCCGTCCCGCTCGCAGCGCCGCAGGACCGTCCAGCTCTCTGCTGCACAGCGCCTCTCTCTCCTCACAGCAGCAAACAGCGCTGGACAGTAGCACATCAGCACAGCAGCACAGCAGTTGGAATCGTCGCGTCCAGTCCAGCCGTCGTCGCTGCCTCCAGGATCGCCGCCTCTAGGAACGCCTCCGGGTCGCCGTTGCGCTTCGAAGATTGCCTCCAGGAGGGTCGTCGTCCAGCTCCTGCACGACTTGCACAGGTAAGGTTGTTTAACTAATTTGATTAATTTCCGTTTTAATAATTTCTGTTTTATATTTTATTATTTTTATCAATCTAATAATTTTAATTTCTGTTTTTAGATATTTTTTTATTTTATTCATTTTTTTCATCCTGCCATTTAATTTTTTTTCTCTTGGAACATTCTTTAAATTAAGGATGTTTTTACTTTTCTGATATGTTGTAAGGATTAAAGTTGTCTCATAAATTATAAATTATGTTTTATGAATTTTATATTTTTATTATACTTAGGTGTCCCGATTTTTAACTCGAGGTTCAACCAAAGGTTCGGTTTCGGTTGAATCGATTGAACCTTCAAATCTTTGAACTTTTGCATTGGCTAGTTCGATCTCCGGTCCGGTTCTCGCAACCTTGGGTTTTAAGGTCGACTCGAACTAGACAGGGTCTGATTCCCGGTTCATGAATAAAATAGATATTAAAAAAATAAATATTAGTTTTATCCTTAATTGAAGTAGATATTTTATTGAAAGAAATGATACAAGTGGGAAGATGACTTCTGCTAGTTTAAACTTCGCTACTGATCTTAAATCACTTCAATAGAAAATATATGAATTTAACTTTGATGTATCAATAATTTACAGTTTCAATAAAATAAATCAAATAATTTTATTAAATTTGTTATTTCTGATATTTTAAAATGTATAGCAAAAACTTTTTTCCCTCAAAAACCAAGCTGAATAACTTTCTTAAATATGTATAGATTATACTGTCTTTGGAGATTAGCATGGTTCTGAAAACCTGTTCGAACCGGCTAATCCGACCACGAACCGATCTTCACTGTCGCAGCTCGCAAGCGCCGCCGTCTAGCCCTTGCCGTCACGCTGCGCTCGTGGTCGCCGTCGCTCTACACTCCTGTAGCCGTCTCGCCTCAGCCACACACAGTCCAGGTCGCTGAAACATTCAACTATGATCCATTTTCAACAACACAATTTTTATTTTTGTTGTTGTTTTATTAATGGGGCGAAAGCCCATTACACATACCAACCTATCTAGATCATACATCAAAGAAGAAATTTCAAGGCCACTTCTACTGTACAATCCAAGAACAATATAAGCAAAACGCAGTGCATCAAGAAAAACAAAAAATAGCCCAAAAGTAGTACTAGCTAAATAAATGAGGGCGAGAGGCATAGAGGACGGCCAAAATGGCGGCTTGGTCCTGATTTGGGCGCGAGGTTGAGGCTGAGCCTGGCGGGTTTGGTTCCCTTCTTCTGTTCTGTTCTGTCAAAGCAAAGGTGAGAATGATCGATGCTACTCCTTATTGTGTAACCTATCGTTGTCTTCTTAGTTAGCTTTGCCTGTATTCCTTTCCTTTCGTTTCTTTTCTCCGCTTGTTGATTCGTATGCCCTTTATCGTTTTATTTCAATTTAGAGTCCTTTTCCTTTTTGCATAACAAAGGGTAGAGAATAGTGCTTTCTTCGGTTTTCTTATTTAATCTTTTTTAATCGTTACAATGGAAATAAAGAAAAAAAAAGGTGGGCTTCAAGAAATGAGTAGGGCTAAAAGGAAAAAAGAAAAGGTGTATTCCCCTTTCACTGCTGAGGCATGCATGACATAACTCATCAACTCTCTAAACCATAAACAATGGGTGTGTTTGGAATGATTAAATATGGAAATTAATTGAAATGAAATGAATTGAATTCTAAATCATTTCCATCAAAATCCTCTCAAAATCCATGGGATTTAAAAATACACAACTATCAATTCCATGATAATTGCAAATCAATTCATTTTCATTCTTTTTGCATTTCAAACAATAGAATTGATTTAAAAATCAATTCATTTCTCTTTTTTTATGGTTCCAAACACACTCAAGTGTTTGTGCAGTTTGTGGTGGCAGTGACTAAGAAAAGATGATTGTTCTCAAAGACATAGTCCCTGCAGCTCAGAACAACATAGACACAAAGTTTATAGTGTTGGAGAAAGGTAGGACAATAATGGAAGGACAAAATAAGGTATGCATGACACTTGTAGCTGATGAGACTGCAGCAGTTCATCTTCAGCTTTGGGGAGATGAGTGTGATGCATTCGAGGCCGGCGACATTATTCATCTGAGCAGCGGCATCTTCTCCTATCAGCGGAACAGCCTCGTCCTACGGGCAGGCAAAAGAGGCAAGTTACTCAAGACAGGAGAGTTCACCATGTCTTATGCTGAATCACCAAACATGAGTGAGATTCATTGGATTCCTGATCCAAATAATTCCAAGAAGTATGTGCAGGACCATGTAATATCTCCTCACTCACGCATTTTCCCTCCAATTATGTAAGAAGATCTGAGACAGACGCACTTTGATGTACTGCTATATATATATATATATATATATATATATATTATGATGAATGCTATCTCTGTAGACTGTTGCTTTGATAAGATTTAATTTTAATCTGAATGCAAGTTGGTATATATTGTATGTGCAAAGTGTTGATGTATAAGAATGCCATTAATAGCAGCTTCATTCGGGTGATACATTATACAAAGGAAATAAATGAAGAGAGTATATATAACTTAACAGAGATTTTATATATGGAACTAGATTCCTAAGGGTTAAAAGTATGTAAAAATGTTGTCTTTAATTTAGCTGGGGTGCCATCTTTGATATCCTTTCATCTTCCAAGAGTTCATATGGATCAACATATGGTGGAGGTGATAGATTCATGTTGCTTCCGTCATGGACAAATGTTGGTCCAAAATACTGCAACAGGAAAACTAAAAGATTAAACTCAGCTCTCAAAAGAAAAATGTTAGTAAGAAACTAAGGTAAACCTGGGATAATGGACAAAAAATAACACATCAATTGAAAGGAAATTAGCTTACAAAGTAGAGAGCAGAAAAAGAAGCAACAGTTATGAGGATCAATGGCCAAAATGCCAAGAAGAATGTTCCTCCAAGTGTCAACAATAGTTTAGCCCGTGGGATCAAACCCTGAATCAGATAAACACATAGAGTGACTTCTTCATCCCAAAAATTAAGCAGATTAGTTCATTAGAGCTCACTTGAACATAGTAGACAATCAATTCTGATTCAGCAGCAATTTGATTTAACAGAAGAGAATATATGCGATTAACATCATAACATGTCTACATTAATAAATACTCAACAAATAATACAACAGCACAAATGATACTAGCCAGCCCTGTCATTATTCTTTAATGCCAAATAAATTAAATTGGACCAATATAAATACACTGATTTTATAGAGAAAGGCCATTGTTTTTCTGTCACTCATCAATGAAATATAAACTTATCTCTCCTAGATAGCTCAATAACAAATAAAAGCAACAAAAATGCTATTTGTACATATAATAGTTGTATCCGCCTTCCTCCATCCTTGCAATTTTGATGGAGGAGAGGTAGATATCACTATTGTAGGTACAAATAACAGCCCTCCAAAAGTAAAGCATTTTTTCATGATTTCGTTCTTACTTTACATTGGAACAACATTTGCAGCAGTATCCAACACACAATGAACTCATGTTAAAAATTTTAAAAATAATAATAATAAATAAAAAAAAACCCAACTGGGAAGAGAAGAGAAGAGAAGAATGAACCTCAAGGCCTTCGCTGTTGAGGGCCATAGATCGCTCCCTCTGATTGTCTAGACTCCTCTCAAGATTGGTTGACACAGAACTAGAATTCATGTTTTGGAAGAGTCTATCTTCTTTATTCAAGTATATCTTCTCCTCATCCAATCCCAAGTTGCTCTGCTGCTTGTAGTCTTCAAGCAATGAAGTAGGGCTCATACCCCTCCTCTTCAATTCCTTCATAAACAATGATTCTGGAGGTTCTTCCCCTGAAATGAACAGAATACAGTTACGAATAATGAGCAACCAACATCAATAAGACAAACTCATATGCAGTTTTTCTTCAACAAACAATACCAGGGAAGTAACAGTATTACAGTTTTGAGGAAGCAATTATTTTTCTCATTTGAAGGAAGACCCACCAAGTATGAGCTAAAATTAGAGTGCCAAAAAAATGAACTTGCCATTGTTTTGATTTTCAGTATTCTGAACTTCACAGCTGACCCTGAACTTTATACAAGATTTAGAAGCACCGAAAGATTGAAATTTTGGCAACCTTTGATGGAAATAGGGGTGTGGGGAAGTGGACGTGGATTTTCTGGGAAAATTGGATTGAGAAAGGGAGAGTGAAGACAGGGTGGGTTTCAGAACTTGCAAGGAAGCCATAACTATAAAGCACAGATTCTATCAGTATCAGAGCGATTTCATTGACGAAACAGGTTTATAACAGAGAAAGTTTCTCTTCTTCTTCTTCTTCTTCTAGAGGGAAACTGCATCAGCAGGAGCTGCACAACAAGCGCATCTTAGCATAAGGGCACGAGGGGTGGCTAATGTGCGCGCAACTTGGACCCAATTTGTGGCTAGAATCTTTCGACTCGGTTAGAGGTTCACGTATACGGCTACAACCTACAAAAAAGAACAAAAAGAAAAATAAAAAAAAGTTTAATTTTGATATGATGATGTAAATATATTTTAGATTGTTATTCAATTAAAATTTTTTGATTGTATAATTTCTCAGATAATAAGAGAGATAAAATGTAATCATAAATTAGATAATTGTGTAAAAAATTAAATTAAAAAAAAAGTTTAATTTTAATCTCTGTAAATGTAAAGTAATTTTATACATATATCCAATTATGAATTGACATATTAATAAAAGTCTTTAACTCAATCATTCATTAACTAAAAAGTACACAAATCAATGGATGTGATTAATTGACTGACAATGTCAGTACATCATAATTAAATTCTTAAAAAAATATTATTTTTTCCATAGGACTTTGCATTTTTTTATTGTTTTTATTTTTGGGTCTTATTATAACCTTATTTCATTGCTGCAACAAACTCTGTTGCTTACACGAAAATATGAGAAACTTAAAATAAAAACAAAAACGGCGTTGTCAGAAATTCAAAATGCCTTTCTCCTCTTATGTCTTTTTGTTAAATCCTATATATACATTCTCGTTGGATTTATCTTCTCTCGCCAGATGCATAGTTATCTCTAAATTACTACAAAATAACATTTTTTTTTTAACTTGAATTATTTAATATTTAAATCATCACGTGTACCGGTGCTAGTGCATATTATATGAGACTAGCCTATGAAGAATCTATTGGAATTGGAAAATCATATAAAGCATCACTAAAATTAACTATTTGAATAAAATAGTGAATTTTGAAAATATATATAGTCCTAGGGTTGGCGAATGATAAATTCTCTTCCATAACGATTGTCCACAACATTCTATATTTTTGGAAACTAAACTATTCAAGTCTCAGACCTCTCGATCAAAGTGCGATGGATCAAATCTTGAATTAACTTAGTTGAGAACTTAGTTGAGAGGAGAGTATCATTTATAGTTTTATCTCCATAGTAGTATTATCACTTGCCCATCATTTTTTAATAATAAAAAAAATGTAATAATACATAACCTGCCAAACCTAGAAAAAGAGACAGACAAGTGTCCCTAAAATGGCCCAGGTGAATTTGGTGCTTTAGATTATTCTACAATAGACTAAATTAGATAATGATCTTAACCTGAATTGATTGGAAAGCCATGGGAGATGCACGTGAAGGAGCAACATCTGACACCACTAAGACAACATCATCTTGTGTGATCAATCCTTTGGATTTCATAAACTCTATGGATTTTGAGATGTTGGATTCTGTATCATCTGACAAGTCAACCTTGAAGGGCACAACACCCCAATGCAAGTTCAGAGCCATGCGTGTACTCTCATCATTCGTGAAAGCAAAGATTGGAGGATTTGGCCGGTTCCGTGATACAAGCGATGCCATGTATCCATGCTTCGTGTACACAAAGATCGCATCAACACCAAGCTTGTTCGCTGCAGACATCACATCAATCATAAACTCATATTTCAATTAAGTTGCAGAAAGAATTTATTATTGTTAACAGGGTTATCAAACTCGAGAGTATACCTAAACTTGTTGGACTTTCAGTAAACTTAAATCGTAAAGTCATACTCGTAAGATTGTAAGAGTTTATTCATAAACTCGTTTACTCGATTAGGATTCTAAATTTATATACTCATACGAGTTTACGAGTTAACTTGAAAATTTGATAACTTGATTGTTAGTATAAAAATTACCCATTTCAACAGCACAATTGCATATCTGTTCAGCAGTGCGATCTGGTAATGATACTCCAAGTTGATGGTGAATGAGATGAGTTTGTTTGTTTTCCTCCCGAGCCCATGATTCCATTCTAGTGCTTGCCATATCTAGAACTGCCAGAGCTTTCTGCCCATATGAACCAATGGCTGACTCACCAGACAGCATCAATGCATCAGCATACTGTCGAACTGCTTCAGAAACATCAGCTACCTTATTCCATCAAGGAAAATATTATTACATCATCAATCTAAGAATGTGTGAGTCCTTGGAACAAAATTGATAATAGTCATCCTGGTTGTATAATTTGATTTACCTCTGCACGTGTTGGTGTTGGATATTCTACCATTGACTCGAGAAGCTGAGAAGCTACAATCACTGGTTTGTTCAATTGTCTGCAAATGTTGATTATATCCTCTTGGACTGAAGGAATCTGTTCAAGTGGTATTTCGACTCCAAGGTCACCACGAGCCACCATGATTCCATCAGAAGCTTGTACTATTTCCTTCAGATTATGAAGGGATTCTAGGCTCTCTATCTTTGATAATACTTTAATGGGTCTGCAATGGTCAATAAAGATATTTGGTAAGTTTGTGCTAAATTGTGATTTTGGGGAAAGAGCATTGCTGATTAGAGAAGTTGAGGTAATTAACTATAGAACACGTGAGCTGTTACTTATTGTTAACATCAGAATTATCAAGAGTAATTTTGACAGAACGGGCAGAGACCACAAAAATAAATAATTCAATCCATGCATTTCTTAATAGCTGCTTAATCTAGGAGATAATATATAGTGCTGAACATGCCATTTTCCATCTTCATCTTTTGAGAGGAGTTATAGGTTACATAAGGATATCATAAAACTGTATAGATGACCCTTTTGTGAATTTGTGGTTTCTTACTTGGTTGATTTGGTAGATAGGTAGTTCTTTAGATGCTCAACAGAATCAGCATGATTGACAAATGACAAGGCAAAAAAATCAACTCCCTCAGAGATGCCAAAATCAATGTCAGCCCAATCCTGTGGATTACACAATCCGAACTCATGAGAACAGAACAACAACATATGGGGTGTGTTTGGAAGCAAGCGAAAATGAGAAATGAAATGAATTGGATAGAATCACAAATCATTTCCATCTAAATCCAATCAAAAATCAATAAATTTTAAAATACAAGACTAAAATTTCTCAAGAAGTATAATTAATTTCATTTCTCATTATTCAAAATTCCAAACATAAGAATTAATTAACAAATCAATTCAATTCAATTCTGAAGATTAGAATCTGCAACATAAAATGAATACCTTTGTGGATAGAGTTGGGAGCTTGTAATTCCTACGCACAAGCTTTCCATCTCTCCAGAAACTGAATTTGGCTCCAGGTAGGAAAAGGCCATGATCTATGCACTTACAATGCAAATCATTTCCAGTCTTTTCAACGACTACAAAGCACGCCATTCCGCCGTCGATAACAACTTCATCACCCACCTCAATTCCTGTTAATCATCAATCAATTAACCAAGTTTAGTATTCAATTATTCATCCTTAAAGCATACCATTAATGATGCTTAATTGTTAAAAAGAAAGTGAAGGTTTTTCTGTTCACTCAATTAGCAAAATATCAGCAGCAGCACCTTCAGAAAAGCCCTTGTTGTTTGCTTGAACGGTAAATGGACGAGAACCCTCATAATGTTCAGCAGTAAACCGCCAAATCGAGTCTTCCTGCCATTGAAACAATAATAGAAAAGACATTAGCATTTGTTAAGAGCATTACATTACATGGTTTAAGTGAAGTACGCTAAATTTGACACTAAATCAACCATTCAATTCAACCTTTATAGGCTACTCAATCTAACTTATATTCTGATTCAATCCAACATTATATTCAAACTTTTATATTAAGACAATGACAAATTTTTGCACTGGCAGCTGATTTAATGTCAATTTTAGTATTCACGTATTACTCCATGGTTTACGAAAATTCAATTAGGCAAATTGAAACTAAAATAGATGCTAAATCCTCAATCCTCTTAAAATGAAATTGAAGATACAAATGCTAAAGTCTAAACTAGCTAACCTCTACTTTAAGAGAGGACGAAGCACCATGATCAACAACATGAATCTGGCTACCCTCAGTATCAATCATGACAGAAACAGAGAAACCTTTCTCCTCATTCAGCTTGTTGATCTTCCTGATGACATCACGGTGCCACTCCCTGGTGCCATGGCACATGTTGAGCCTCGCAACGTTCATTCCACCCAATGCCAGCTTCTCAAGATCCTCCAGCGAGGAACACGCAGGCCCAATCGTGCACACGAGCTTCGTCTTCCTCAACCCCATGAACCCCTTATCCCTCAAACCCTCTTCTGAAACCACATCCAACCCAAAAGTACTCTCTAAAACCCTTGGATAAACCTTGGCCTCCGAACCCACTTCCACAGCTGCACGAACCTTGACCCCAACAACACTTCCCTTCCAATATTTATCATGTCTGCTGTTACTTCTCAGAAAAGGGGTGCCATGAAAAACCCCATTTTGTGTGAAACCAGCTCGAAGTCGAAGGTTTCCAGCAAAGGAAAATTGGGAAAGGAGGGATAGATCCCGTGCAGCCGCCGCCATAGTGATTGCAGAAGCTCTGAGGAAGCTTTGACGAGAGACAGGGCAGAAATGTATAATGTGGGGATTTACGACAATAATGTCGATGTAATGTAATGTAATGTAAGGTTCGTTGATTGTGAGGATTTTGTTGTAAACTCCGCCCGCAGGGTTCACACTTTGGTTCGTTGGTTGGTGGGTGCAACAAAAGGGTCACTATGCAGTGGCAGACTCCAAAGTCCAAACTGTACAAAATATATTTTAAAATAAATTTAAAACAATAACTACGAAGCAAGGATTTGTAATGAAAATATAATAATTATTTATATGCATTATTGTATAACAGAATTGTAAAAAGGAAGAAATAAGAAAAATGATTTTTGGATTGGTCAATTATTGTATTGATAAATATTTTATTTATCATTAAATTAAACAGTGAGTGACTCATTTAAATGAAATTTACAATTCATTCAATAATAAATGAAATGTTGAATAATAAACAAGAATTACATGTGGTCAACTTCTAGGTGTGCAAAGTTTTGAGAATTTCAAGTGTGAACATAAAAGTCTCGTATTGGTTAAGTTGGAAACAAGTGAGTGATATATATTTATGAGGATCCATAAATTTAATGCCTAGGTTTTGTGTTAGGGTTATGATATTGTGTCCTATCCACTTATGTGGTTCTCACTTGATCTGTTTATTGTATCTCCTCGAATGTTGTGCTCTTCCAGTGCCCAATAATGGTATCAGAGCTCATGATTCAGGTCAATTGAGCTGTTTTTGAGTATTGAAAAAAGATGACAATTTTGAGTCCATGTGAAAAGTGCCTTGTGTCAAGAGTTTTCCTACAATGAAGGTCAGACATCGTTTTTTGGTAACAGCGACGGTGCAAGTGGAAATAGCTTGTGTCGAAAGTCTTCTTGACAGTGTTGGTCAAGCGGCGTATTTCGTATGCAGTGTTGGTACAAGTGAAGAGAAGTTATACCCTTATTTATGCCATTAAATACTCGTGAAAGTCTCTACCTAGTCGAAAAAAGGAATGCTTGGTTTTCTGTAAGTGCAGACTCAAACTCAAACTTGAGCCCAATTTTTTTTTTTCTCGTGCTTGTAATCATATTAGGGTTGAGTGAATGTGAGAAAAGTGTATGTCTGCAGCCAAAAAATAGAAAAAAAAGAGAAGATTGAGATAGCGAAAAGATGAAGTTATTCAAATTTCAATAGCAACATCCTTCGATCATTAGAAAATCAAGGGTGAAATTTTGTTAGATAAAGCTAAAATTTTAGCTAGAGATTCTTTACTCATTGTTCTTCAATCTGTGCAGGGGTATCAGAATTAATGATTTAGATAAGTTCAAAGGAGTATCAATTTGAATGGTAGTTGTAAATCCAATAAAAGGGTTCCTTATGTCGAAAGTCTTCTTGACAATGTGGAGGTTGGACGACTTGTCTTATTAAGTTATGACGATGCAAGTGAAGCTAAGGGAGTATAAAGCTCCTGTAACACTATTAAATACTCGAAAGGGCTTCCGCTGAGGGATGTAGTTTGTGTTGGGATGATACACACATTTAAGAAAAGATTGTTTGAATATTTCAAATATGAATACAAAAATCTCATATTGGTTTAATTAGGAATAAGTGAGTGATATATACTTAGAAGAGCCCATAAATTTAATACCTTAAAGATTTTAAGTTATGATGTATTATTCTATATTCACTTATGAAATTTTCATTTGATCCACATTTATTGTATCTCCCTGATGCTGCGTTCCCACACTTGACTTACACTAACCGGGTATATTTTATTGTGTTGTGTGGTGGAGATTGAACCGCACATCTCTTTGGTCATCCATTATTTTTAAATATCTAAAAATTTTATTTACAAATTATATGAATCTCATAATTTCTATTACTTACTTTTTCTTTCAACTCATTATTTTTTTACTATTTTTCTGATATAAGTAGATATTTATATCTATTTTGGATGTCAAAATATCATTTTCCTTCTCTATACAGTGAGTGATATACTATCTGCTTTAGTTTAGACTATAATTTACACTGAAGGATCCATATTTGAAAAATTCACACTTAAAAACAATTTTATAGGAACAGTAGTGTGGAAAATCAGAGGGTTGGATTTGGACTTATACTATATATCAGGGGCACGTGAGTCTCATGCATTTGGCGTCCCCACTTTACAATTGCCCTTCCAAGGAGGTGGCAGGTCGTGGATACATAGATTACTAATTAGATCCTAATCCTATGTTGGTTGCTACCTAAATCATACTATCATAAAATAATATTTATTGACTATTGACGTTGACAAATGGTGTTTATCTTCTAATCTAATTCATTACAATACTCCATAAACTAATATATTATTTTTTTGGTAAATATAAACTAATATATTATGTTGTTTCTTTATGTTATCCAGAAACATATATATATATATATCAGACAATCTTACTTTATGAACCAGCTTTTTTATTTTTTATCTTATATCATTATTAGCTTATATATTTATGTACGTATATATGAGTGTTTGTTTTCACTAATTTTAATGGCAGAAACAAGTAGTCAGCAAAAAATGATTTAATTAAATATGTGACGTGAAATCACAATAAAGATAAGTGCCTAATTAATTTTCTTGATTCTATTTTAAGAGTAAACAAAAATAAACACTAGTTATCTATATCCGTTTCATCCAAATCCAAACAAATGATTCTAATTTCTCTGCCAATATTTATATATATATAGTAATTGACATAATTTGATAAATATGTAAAAATATTGTACACTCAGTTAATAAAAACTAAATTCTACAATTTATTAAATAATAAATGATTGAGTCAACTATTATAAAGATGATATATGATTTAATAATTATGTAAATATATTTTATATATAGAAATCAAATAATATGAATTCTGATAGCATATTTTTTATGTATTTTCTTTGATCCATTTTAAATATCTTTTTTATTTGGTACATATTATTTATTTTTAATAATTTCAAGAAATATTTTTTTTTATTATACCTTTACCTATTTAAAAGGAATCGAATAGAATAATACTCAAATAAATAAATAAACTAATGAGAGAATTGTATTAGTGGGGGGTAATGAAGTGTTTGATCCCTCAAATCACGCATTTACTTGGCCTTACTCCTCCCAGAATATTCTCACACTCCTATGCAAATATTCCTCACCATTACATTTTTTTACCAACAATATACAACTTGTTTTCCAAGTGATAGTAATTTTTTAGTCATTAAATTTAAGATATTGTTATAATTTATGACTATTGTTAATGTTTTCCAAGGCAATATACAAAAAAGTTTATATGGTCATCTCTTCCTTATCACTATCACTCTCCTCCATTTTCTCCATCAACTATAACCCAAACAAACAAAATACTAGTGTTATTTTATATTTAAATACAATGTAACTAGATAATAAATTTTAATAACTTAAATAATTGGGACATATATGTAATTCTTATCAATATCTTTTGGTCTATAACAAAGGTTAAAGAGAAAATTTATTGTAAAAAATTATTTTTTTTTTATTTTAATACATTAATAACATAAAATCATTTTATAATATTATTCAATTATATGTTTTTATTCCCATAAATTTTAAAGTTGTGAACAATTAAACCTAGCTTCATGATTGAAATGATAATAACATATTATTGAATGTTGGTTATAACGTTTTTTCTACAACAAATGTGTATTTAGATTAGAATTTAATTTATATACACTAATAACATTGAATTATATATTAGCACATCAATCATCATTATAATAATTGACTTAATTACTAATTCTTCAAAAATTCATTTAAATAAATCATACTGATTGAATAAATTTGTAAAATATTTTTACATAATTAATATATTAAAATTAAAATCTTCGATTAAATAAAAAATTGGTTAATCAACTATCTTTTTCTCAGCAAAAATGAAATTTAAACATGATCATAAAGATAAAGATCATGTTACCAATAATCATATTTACTTATGAAATAATTTTATTTACATCCATAACTTTAAATGGTTAAACATCTTGTTCATAAAATATAGAGATTTTATTATTTTTATTACTTATTTTTTTATTTAAATTTATCCACTCTGACACTTTTTCTTTAACTTTAACTATATATATATTTATGAGTATAATTTTTATGCACTGTCAATATAAAAGATATTTTATATTATCATTCAATCAAAATAATCTGTTTAAATGAATTTTCAGATAATAAAATAGAAAAAAATTCAATAATAACTAATATAATAGTATATGATTATCCTAATAAATGAAAATTATATCCTATATTTATTGAGAAGGTACAAACATAATTTCTTTTTGCTTTGTGTACCTAAATCAAGAAGGAATTTTGTAGATTTGACAAAGGTAAAAAGGAGAAAGAGAATGCTATTCATACATAGTATAATGTCATTTATTCAATTTTTCATCTATTCAAAAGTTGACAATTTTTATAAAAATGTTAGTAAATTGCCAATCTATTCATAAAAGTTGCCAACTTTTTAAATGGATGGAGGTGTATTATTATATCGAAAATTCTAATTGTACAATGTAAAATACTGACAATGTATATACATCGTACATTGTACATACCCATTTTTTCATGTAACTACGTGCTTCCTTCCTCCTTCCTTTTGGGTTCTTCTAATGATCTTTCTCTCTGGTTTTTTTTTTTTCATTTATTCTCACTACTTCTCTCAATCTTTCTCTTCATTTTTTTCCTTTCACTTCCACTCAAGATAATTTTTGTGATGATACCCACTCTTTTTTTATTGTATGATTCTTGTTTTTGTTTCATTTTACTTTTAGAAAACTTTTTTTTGTAACTCTTCTCTGTAACTTGTTTGTATAACCATGACATAAGTGATGATGACGAAGAAGTGGATTTCATATGTTTATCAACTAAATTAATTTTTAACAATGATTCTTGTGATATTTAAGGAGACGATTCTTGGTTTCTTTTCATCATACAACTCAACCTTTGTTTATATCAGGTTGTTTTAGTTCCAAACAAGAACATTATTTTTCGTTTCAGATTAGAACTAATTCTGTGCAACGAACACATTGAATAAGATTAAATGAACACATATGACAACCTAAAATGAACACATAAGGTAATACTTTGGTCATAAAATAATTTATTAGCAAATGAATACATATATATTAAAGTTAAATCACAATGAACACATAATATATGAAACAATGAACACACACATATACATATATACTGCAATTGAATACATAATACAATGTAATGTGAACATATACTTATATTGTAACTGAACACATAATATAATGCAAAGTGAACACATACATAAATATACTGCAACTGAACACATAGTATAATGCAAAGTGAACACATATTTATACTGTAACTGAACACATAATACAATGCAAAATGAACACATATATACACCTTAACTAATTACACACATAATATAATGCAAATAGATAAGATTAATGAGCTTGAAATGTTTTTTTAAGTAAACGTGTTCATTTTTTTCTACTTAAATGTGTTCATTATAATGAATAAATGAGTTAATTTATGATAGTCAAATGTGTTCATTTGCCAATGAAATATGTGTTCATTCTATATGTTGGAATGTGTTCGCTTACGCGCGTGCTGTACACGTGCGCGTCCGTGAGAGTAAGTATACAAAGCGCGCGTTTTTCAATCCTTATTGCCTAATTTTCGTACTGTACGTTGTTTTATACATTGTGTGTATTTTATGTTGTACATTGCAAGATTCATTATTATATACTCTATACAAGTAGCATTTTTCAAAGGAGAAAAGGGTAATAGAAGGCATTGGAATTTCCAAACAAAATGTTTATAAATAGATAGATAGATGTCTCTGTCTCTGTCTTGACAATTACACATCTCTCTTCTCTGTTTTCACTCTCTGCAACCTGAATATTCCCCACATACACATCTTCTTCTTCTTCTCTCTCTCTTTCTGACACTTGATTTTCTCTCTAAACTCAATACATCCGAACGGAACAACCTTTACATTCACGAGAATCTCTCTCTTCTTGCGTTATTTTCCAAATTTTTCATTTCCGTGCGGATTCAGATTCATCTCATCCAATCGCAAACAAGAGCGATTTCGAGACGACGACGACGAAGAACAACCCGTAAAGATTCGATCTTTGAACTAGGTTTTTTTTGGGGGTGGTGCGGTTATGAGGTTGAACGGAGAAATCTCGCACGGAGAAGTAAAGGAGGAGGAAGAAGAACAAGAGGAGAAAGAAGTGGGTTCGTCGCCGAAAGTGGTGGTTGGATATGCCTTGACGTCCAAGAAGAAGAAAAGCTTTCTCCAGCCCAAGTTTCTCGGCCTTGCAAGGTACTCACTCACTTTGCTTTCTCAACATTGCACTGTTTGCCATCTGCAACATCCTCCACATGCATATTCATGTACATTTGATGGCCACTTTTTTCAAGATTTCCATTTTCTAGAAACGGGTTTGATCGTTTGTTTTTCTTTTTCTGTTATTTGCGATTTCACGTTCGTCCCTTTGAGTATAGTGGAGGAGGAGCCATTTTGCACCATGGCTGTCATTTTCATGAGCCTAACCCCGGACACTATTTTTTTTATCTCAAATTTGTTACTTTGGTTGATTTTGCTTCCATTCTGTTTTGTATGAGAATATTCCACCATATATGCCCCCGCATCTTCCTTTGGACTTGTCAACGATCAGAATTCAAGGTCAAACCTTAGTACTTTGTCCTTTATTTCTTTATTTGAAACAATCCTAATTTATTTCCTATTACTGCTTATCAAGAATGGTAATTGACATCCTTGTCCGTAAATCTTGTACCGTGAGAGTCAAATTTACGCAAAAGATTGCTGCCAACTTGTGATCTCTACTACTGTAGCATATAGCTGTTTCTTGGTTCCTGAACACGCATGATGCTCCTCCTTTCCTTTTTCTTAACATGTGTGGTTTTTAGTTTATGGATGCCATGATAATTGCCCATCATTTGGTTTTAAAAGAAAGTTATATTGATAAGCTATCTTCGAGTGTGCTACTATTTTTGACACCCTCAATACTGATCCTTGAATGTTGTTCTGTATAATTTAGGAGTAAGGGGATATTCTTTGTTGCCATTGATCTAAACAAGCCGCTGTTAGAGCAAGGCCCTTTTGATGTTGTCTTGCATAAGGTTTGTGAAAGTTTTCATGATCTCTTCTTCTTCTTCTTCTTTTTCTTTTTTCGTGTTTGATTTATGCTTATGACACCATGTGTGCTTGTCAGCTTTCACTATTTAAAGAATTACTTCTGTTCTTGTGTTCTGGGTATCATAATCTGACACTTCACTTGTTATTTACAGTTTTCAGGAAAAGAGTGGTGTGACGATATCGAGGTTTGTGAACTCCAAATACTTCTACCCATTTTCACATTGTACTAGTTTGTTGTTTTGATCATTTGAGATACCCATTTGTGGCATTGGATGAAATCACTAGGATCTGTTAATGCTGGTAAATAAGCGTGAAATGGTAATGATTGGTTGGACAACCTAATCTTCTGGATTCATAAAAACTTATTATTGTCTGACATAATTTGCAGAGTTCTTGCTCTCCTCCTCATGAATCATGATCAGATAGTTGAAATCAGTCTCTCGAGTATTGAAACAAGTGAGGATTCACTCTCATGATTAATCTAAATAACTTGACTGGCATCAGTGGACTTTGTTGCCAACGGAAAAACTCTTATTTCCTTAGACCCAATAGAAAATGGAGTACTGCTCATTCGTAGATTGAACTCATTCTTAATCATTTTGGGAAAATAAATGGCAATTTCCCTATGTCATTTTATGTGTTTTCTCTTCTTAACATTCATAAGGTTTTGCTTCTATTACTTGTCTGTTCTGTTTCTGTATGTTAGTTGTAATTCTGTTGTTATATCTGAATTGGGAAATGTAACTTCCTTTAAAGGGATGAATATGAAGCTTGTTTTCTGTTTGAGTGTTTCATTTTGGTTATCCTTTTCTCACACTGTCCAATATCTTTTGTGAGTTGGATGCCCTGGAGTCTTGGCGATGGAAACCTTTGCAAGTTATATCAATATCAATAACTTATAACATTTTAGTCTTTGTGCTAAACCTTTTTTTGATACATATGCTCATGTCTGACTGAAAGTATATCATTGGTGATCATGTCATGCTTTCTGACTAGTGTGTGAAAATTGTATTTTGCTGAAGCTGATTTCCATTTTTTACTTGTCCTTTTATTTTTGAAGGATTATAGGGAAAAGTATCCTGAAGTAACCATCCTTGATCCTCCGGATGCAATTCAACATTTACAAAACCGCCAATCCATGCTACAAGTTGTGGCAGATATGAATTTATTCGATTGCTATGGTAAGTACTTCACCAAAACTTAATTCGTTTTTTACTATAATAGATGATCGATGATTATATTTAGAGTGCTTGATCTGAAAGTATTTTGATTGTCTATTCATATTTCTACAATAAGTATTAGAATCAAGGCATTTGGTTCCTATATATCAAGACATTTTTTTTTCTTTTTAATTTTTAAGCTGAAACTATTTCTAATGTGGTTAATTAGGTTCCTTCATTGCTCACCAGTGATTGTTGAATTATTTCTTAATTTCTGATATTTAGGCAAGGTTGGTGTTCCAAGACAATTGGTTATAACAAAAAATCCATCTAGTATCCCCTACGAAGTCAATCAGGCTGGGATGAAGTTACCATTAGGTATTTATCTTTATTTACTTTTCTTTTTGAGGTCCTTAGTTTCTTTCGTTTAAGGAGTAGATCTGTTTATTACTTATCATTTTTGCCATGTTTGCTGTGGCCTTGTATGTTGTTTCATGGGGAGATTTGTAATTTTGAAAGGGCCCAAACACTTGGTTTTATATCTATTGACTATTGTATAGTCTGTTTTGAAGATGCTAGTACTTATGGATTTTCATTATTATCATCTCTCTTGTAAAATCTAATGGGGTGTATCTTTAAATGTTCACATATAATTTTGTCATTTTCAGTTGCAAAACCACTAGTTGTGGATGGGACTGCAAAGTCACATGAACTATTTCTTGCATACGATGAATTCTCTCTTTCAGAGCTTGAACCTCCACTTGTACTGCAAGAGTTTGTCAATCACGGTTTGTGAATTTACACCATACTTTCTTCTCTGTGTAATTTGTAATATTTTCTACTCTCTTACCTTACTTTTTTTTTCTCCTTTTTGTGGGTGACCAATTGCAGGTGGGCTTCTCTTTAAGATTTATATTGTTGGGGAAACTGTCAAGGTTGTGAGGCGTTTCTCTCTGCCAAATATCAGTAAAGTCGAGCTATCTAAAGTTGATGGTTTATTCCGATTTCCAAGAGTTTCGTGTGCAACAGCATCTGCAGAAGATGCTGACCTGGATCCTGTTATTTCTGGTGAGACTTGTAAAACTTCTTCCTTGTCCCCTCACAAGAGCAAAATATCTGCCAATCTTCCTTAAAATAAAATGAAAAAAGGAAAGTGTTCTAGAACCAAATCATTTGCCTAATTTTATGTTAAAATCATTTTGAACTAGTGTTTTTTTTGCCACTTGATAAGAGGTACTGTTTAGTTGAGATGTATTGACTTGTTATGCAGTAACTAACTAGAGTGTTGCTCCGCTAACTTTCATGAGGCTTTTGTAGTTAGGTGACTCTGTGGGTTGGCACATGCATGTAACTATCTGCTTCCAAAGTATAGTTGTAACTAGCTGCATCTTTCAATTTACGCTGACACTGTTGTTGCAGAACATCCACCGAAACCTTTATTGGAGAAGCTCGCAAGGGAGCTCCGTCGAAGATTGGTATTTTCTGATGATATTTATTTCGTTCTGTAGTCTCTTTCCTGTTAGTGACAACACTAAAACTAAATTTCATCGCCATTGCTAGGGACTCCGCCTCTTCAACATAGATATGATCCGCGAACATGGGACAAAGGACGTGTTTTATGTCATTGACATCAATTACTTTCCTGGTTAGTACAATTTGCATTCTGTTTAAGATAGTTCTAGAGGAGCATTGTTATATGTACAATGAAAAAACAGTCAAAATAGCAAATATGTTATGCACAATAAGTATTATATAATATGTACAACATATATCATATATTATGCACAACATGTATCACATATTGTAAAGAAAGATTATGTTACAACATGTGATATATGTTGTGCACAACATATCATGTATGAAGTGCATAGTATATATATACATTGTACATATTATATATTATATGTTGTACACAGTTTATTGACTGTTTTGACTGGTTTTTTTATTGTGCATCAAGATTTTTCCGTTTCAAAGTGTTTGATTGTGATGGTGCATAATTTGCATTGCAAGCCTATAATTATTATTATTGTTCCAAGAAGATTGTGTTTTGTTTGAACATTGTGGGGTGTTGCCCTTAATCTGCAGGATTTGGAAAAATGCCAGAGTATGAGCACATATTTACAGATTTCTTACTTAGCCTGCCGCAGAGCAAGTGTAAGAAGAAACCGAGTGAAGTGAATGGAGCCAAGCATTGAGTATGCTGTGCTATCCTTGTCAAAATTTCTTCTAGTTTTAACGTTGTTATTTACAGACCACTTAGTAAATGGGTTATCATAATCATGGCTGCCTGCCTAGTTACATTGAGCAAATGCCTTTATTGCATGTTGACATAGTTTATCAAAAGTAATAGAATCTTTTGCTTTCTTCTAAGTGCTAAATAATCTATCCATACATATATAAAGAGAATTCGTTTGTGTCCATTATTTTCAGAATAACCTTTGTCCTTAGTTAATTACGTTATCTTTCGGCAACTTCCAAGAAATTACCATTTAAAACTAAACATTATTTTTTTATTTTTTGAAATTTTATTTAATCAATAATGTGTTATGAATATAGTTTGAAACGATGATTTGTAGATTTATATTTCATTTTTTGAGAAAATTTTTTGCAAGTTAAAATAAAATGGTATTTAATTGCTGATTCTTTTAAAGCCTTGAATTTACCTCATGAAAATGCATTCAGCTGGGCTGCTATTAGCTCTTGGTAGTGATAAGTACTGTTGGTGAATTTTGTTCATAATTGCAACCGTGTATTTTTAGTATTAATTTTTTTGACGGACGTTATTTTTGTGCACGAAAAATCATTGTGAAAATGGCAATTGTAAGGAACCCAAATTCATTGCAAGCTCTGAAAGCTCTTTTGCCATTCAAGGTGAAGTAGTTAAATATCGCAAGATTTCTTGAAAAAACCAAAACATCAAGAATCACATTGAATAATTAACTTGATTCCTTATTAGTATAGGCTTTGTTGAAAACAAATTCAAACTTCGAACATACAAATAGTTCTGACTACTGAGATCGCCATTCATGCAAGATGATCTTTTATGCTTTGTGTTATCTGATACCAACACAATAATAATGTACAAGATTTACCAAATCACTACTACAAGCTGTAAGCCATCTCGCAAGCATAATAACTTCTTCACATTTACAAAATATACACACACAGACCCTAACGGCACCAACCTAGATATTTACAAAGATGGAGCTGAACTTTGGTTAGAACTCGAACTGGTACATACTACAGGGAAGGGACTAAACATGATACCGCTGTACTAGAATATTTTACTGGCTACCAAGAGAAATGTGTACATACATATATACATACATACATAGGTGTATGTATATATCATACATAAAACTGAGGATGTGAGTGAGGAGGGCAAAAGGGAGTTCCCTAGTATCCATTCCATGGCATTGGCGAGTATGTCTTCAACTATGTACAGGTTATATACAGTATTCACTGCTGCTTTGGGATTTCACCAGAAAGGACACCACCTGAAAACATAAGAGAAAACATAGTAATTAGACGCTGCAAAACATGGAAGATTATTTGATCATAAACATCATTGTCAGTTATTGCATCAAAAGATGAGGTTACCAGGACTCTACTAATCTCATCTAGAAGATTATAATATAAAGGAGGGTGAGAAAGAAGTTTGCTAAGCCAATTTATCACAACAAAACAACAATCAAAGTCCAAGAATTACTCAGACAGAGCGAGAACTCCCATTTCTTAATTTTCTCATAAGTGACCAAGACACCATAACAGTTGTTATGCCAAAAAAGAATAGTCAATATGTCAAACACATTGAATGTTTGTCTTGTATATGTATCAGTGAATATTTGATATTTTCTCAATGCAAACCACCAGAGTAAGAGATCATACCCGACATAATTTTGGCACAAGTTTTCATGCGAGGTAGCCTGTACAATTAACTTTTCAACTTGCAATTTCACAGATAAAGCATGATCTACTTCGCGAGTGTCCCCAGAAATTAAGCTGCTATGGTCCATGGCATGCTGAAGAGAGCTGTTTGATACAGAAGAACAAGTTGAAAAATCCCGTCCTGTAAGCTTATTACTCATGCGAGCCATGACAACTACAGCACGTTCATTCAAAACCTCATTTGCATCACCAAGTTGGTTAACAGCCTATAAGTGCAGGTACACATGATAAGCATCATTAATCAATAACAAGCAACAAAATAAGTCATAATATAAAAAAAAGACTGTATGAAGTCAAAGATACCTGTAGAAGTTCCCTTTCCCGGGCACCACGTTGAGGATGGGGAAGCTCTCTAATGGGGGCAGATTCTTCAGTATTTACAACAGGAGGTACATGATTGCTCGTAAGCATAGACATTTGTGGAACTTCATTGAAGTTGAAAAGACGCCAATTTATGAGAGGATCATGTACAAAGGCCTGAATTCAGGAAGAACAAATCATCAAATTTCTTATTCAAATTATTCTGAGACCAACACAATTGGAGATCATTTTGAATAACATCCCCACCTGACCCAAATTTAACATCTGTAATTAGAGTGGTATTCAAAAGTAACAAAATGACATAAAGCAATGGTAAGCATCAATTATTAAGCAGAGGTAAAAAATCTTGACATCCCAAAGAACACCTTTATGAATAGTATTTATTTTCACCTTTGTCATCAAGTAATTGCAAAGGTACCAAAAAAAAAACTGCACAGCAACATTTAAGACGAAAAACTTCTACCACTTATTGGTTCCTCAATTAGGTTTTAGAGATAGAAAAAGGATGTTTTTGGTTATGTGGGTGCTAGGTAGTAGGTAATTGACTGAGATTATTTAGGAATATTTGAGTATGGAGATCTGTTGTAGGAATCTGTGGGTGTTTTCATGTGTTGGCCATTAATGAAGGATCATTTAGGGCTTAATTGCAGTGAACAATTTTCTCTCTCTATAACTTCTACTCGATGATTTTACAAACTGAGGGAACATTTTATCTTCATGAAGGGGGAAGAACAGAGGAGGTGTGGGCGTTTAAAGCCAAGTATCCATACCTCCATCATGGCCATCACACTATCTTTATTTGTTCGCAAAACTTGCATAACATTTTCACAAGTTGAGCGGAAGTTTCCCTCGATACCACTAACTTCCATGGCTTTCACAAGCATCCTTGTCAACCGAAAAGGAACCTGTGCAGGAACTTGAAATATAAGATACAATAAAATATACAGAATCCCTATCATCCAAAATTAGGAATAACTAATTCTTGAGTACACCTTCTCTGGGAACTTTTCACGGTTCATTGATGCCTCAAAGCAATCTCCAAAATCTATGTGTAAAATCTTCCCACTGCAGAGTATCATAAACATTAGATAATTAAAATTTTTTAACTAACCGTGTCAATCTAGTTAACTTTCTTTGGGTTACCTAAACCGGTGCAACATAAGATTGCTGGGATGGCGATCACCTAAGCCAAGAAGGTAACCAACCTGGCACAACACAATCATTAGTTTAGACCATAGACCAACAACAACAGGGAAACTTAATTGTCATTCACAAGTCTTTATATAGAAGACTATGAATACAAAATCACATGCAAAATGTAATAAAATGGGCAATAGTTGACACCAATGAACAGATTAGATAAATAATCAATTGCAAACCATATTTAGTTTTTAGATGTTATCAAATTAATGGTTCATAGTAGTGGTTATGCCAGGTTGCTAATTAGTATACGACTAAAATAATTTCAAAATAAAATAAAACCATAATATCATATGATAAAAACACAAAAAAGCATCGGTTCTGCAATCAATCTTGTGCATTGGAAATTCATGATGGTTATACAGTATTTATAGAACGTGGCAGGTCAATATGAGATCATAACTTCAACTCATGCATATTAATCACGCACCATACTCATAACTGCCAAGCTCCTAGTGTAATTTGTCCTCCTCTCCAGCCATACCTCAGATGTTCGGCTTTTCAACCAAAGCACCTAGGAAAACGAACATTGTGAAACTCGAGATGAGTATATATTATGAATAGACCTAATGCCATATTTTAATTAAAAAAAACTACATACCCTAGCCAGGTCATTTCCTTCAGTATTATGCAAAGCATACTCAAACACCTCCACTTTTGCTATAAGTGGCAAATGATCATAATCAGGTGCAAAACTTAGCATGTATTTGTGTTCTTGATTCAAGGTAATCTGCACAATGGGGGGATATAGAGAAAATTATCACAGTAGCGAGTTAAGATATTATTTACCATTTTAAACCCAGTTTACACAATATTAAATAAAAGCAAGAGGAGGCAATGGACCCAGGGGACTCTGACTGACCTTTCTAGCATCCCTGTACTCACGAATAAGATGATGCAAGGTGTCACAATTTGGGACCCATTCAATTAAACCACTGTTTGGTGATAAAGGAATCACTGCATATCGTTCAATAGAGAGATCTTTCTCTGCTGTCTTGGGAGAATTCTCTAGTAGAGTATTGACCAAACCAAAAAGCTAGCAAAAAAAAACAATAGGATTCTTATCAAGTTGAAAAGAAAGACCATTCAACCTGGAGAAAATTTTAACCGATAAACAAAACCATACCGGCAGCATGTTCAATGCCAACCAGTAGGTGGAAAAAATACCTGCATGACTCTTTCATCCTGGCGCAAATCCTCATGGCCCTTCAATAAGAAGGCATATTCTTCACCATCACTCCCATGAATTGTTAACTTTCTGGGTCGTTGCTTAGATGTTATGACAAGAAGTTGGCGTGCAAATGATGCAATGGTAACAACCGGTGCATCTGAAATAAGAATATCGATGTTTTAGTAGGCCAAATGTATGAATCTAGTCAAATGTCCCAAACAATCAAACTAATTTACCAGCACGGTATGTCCCAGGAACAGCAAGCTCCAAGTTGCGGCATTCTAGCAATTCTGGAGAAACAGACTACGAAATATGCACAAAACTTTAGGCCCATGAAGATGACAATAAATAAGAATAATGAAAGACTAAGCATTACTCTTACCTCTAAGTCTAAAGTTGTAAGACTTTGAAGTTGCTTATCTATCTTTCTGAATACATGATAATAGATATCCCATGCCTGATAAAGAAATAATTAGAAATCCAGACTCAGAAAGGGAAAATGATAGAAGCAAAGTGCAGTCACCAGTTATTATCTCTCAGAGATTACCCTCTGAAGCAGGGGTAGTGGGGTAGTGGCATTTTAGCCCTAGTACCCATACAGAGGGTTAACCGAAGTACCCTCTAATAAGATTTGTGGATAAGTGATCCTCCAAAGTACATAATTAAACTAAATTAAACTATCTGTGAAACAGATTTCCAATCTCGTGAGATATCAGAGATGCAAAGACTTCTAAACAAATTATTAGCTTTACACCATACAAAATCTTTGTAAACATGGTGCAGGCCAATCCAGGCAAGGCTTAAGAAAAAATCTGTAGTGAACCACAGGCCAAGCTCAAGCCTAGGAATTGCCTAGCCTGTTTCCACGCCTAAATTAACAATTAACCAACTACAATTTTCATAAACAAAAGGAATAAAAAAGAAACATTTTTTAGTTCCATATTCCATACCTGGGTAAGCTCGGCATCTTTCCCAGTTCTCTTATAATTCACACAGCACTCATAAGCCTCTAATAATTCCTGTCGATAGGCCTGAAATAACAAGAAAACTGAAAAATTTAAACTCAATTTTAAAGTAATAGTCCCAAGGAAAACAAAAGTGATAATATTACAGCAAAGGTTCCCATGGCAGCCAGGTCAATTATACATGATAAAGATGAAATCAAAGAACCAAATACATAGTCACAATACAACCTCAATAAATACTCTCTCCTTTATGGTGACATTGTTTTTCATTGCTCCTTCTTCAAGCATTTCATGTAATGGTTCCAACACCTTTAGCATCCCTTCAATGTTATGTTCACCAAAATACAAACGGCTAGCTTCTTCCAGGGCTTCATGCCACATCTCATGCCAAAGAATAGCAACCCTGATAAGTTCTTTCGATACAAGTTGTGCCTGCAGATAAAAACCCAATTAGGTTAAAACTACATAAACCAGACATAAAATGCTAGTTAGCTTACTATCAAACATGCAGACCTGATCTACAAGTACACCACTATGCTGCCGAACTTTGTCAACAACTTCCTGAGCTGCTGCTTTGCGCAGATTGCTAATTGACTTACAGGCGACAAGCAAAGGATACATGAGAGCCTATAGAAGAAATAGAACAGAGTAGACAAGTTAATAGAAGAAATAAAACAGAGTTGACAAGTTAATAATGAAAAAGAAAAAATCGTCATGAAAAGCATTTCATAGCAACATGGCCAACAATACAATACGTAGCATTCAAGAAGTCTTAGCAATAACTAGCACATGACATGCCACAAGGATACAGAGAGACCACATATAAAATAAAATACAAATATAGAAAGTTTATGTCAAATTTGATATCCAATGCATTTTAATCAACATAACTGGCAACTTCTAAAAGAACATAGATGTGTGGAAACCAGCCTAAGTTTGACAATATCAGCACCCAGCAGTCAGCCTCATACCTGTGGATGATTTTGCCCAATCCGGACCAACAATGATTGTATTAACTCTCTGACAGCATGGTTATTAGAATGTATTCTGGCAATTATCTGTGGTAGAACTACTAGCCAAGTATTGATATTAACTAGAGAAAATCCTTTCTTTAGGGCCAATTGAACTTCTGCTGTAGCTCCATGATTGAACCATAGTGTCAGAAGCCGAAGGATATCCTGCAGCCAACAGCAAAGCAAGATTCAGAATCACAGGACAGGACAAGGACAAATGTATCTAAAACGGATTATTTTACAAAGAAGCAGAAAGCTCATTCATTAGAAAGAATAAAAATAAAAATTATGATACAAACAAAAAATTCGTAAGAGCTTTTCCAAGCCTTTAACCACACTAATTAGGTGTAAGCTGGTTCATGCTAGATGGACATATTAGGATGGTTTAACTTAGATTAAAGCTTACCTGTAAACTATCATCAACACCTTTAGCATTTACTGCACATGCAATAGAATGAAAGTATCCAGTGACAGCTGCAACAACAAACTGGGCTGCAACCTCTGGAAAACCTCTTAAAGTATAATGAGACATCACTGCTGTATTGAACAGTGCCCATTTATGCCAAGCTTTGGCCCATTTATTTGCATACTGAGTGGCATTTGTGAATGCACCAAGTATATCTACAAATAAAGAAACTAAGTCAAAACTTGAGCAATATTATCACACCTTCAAAGTTCAAACTATGACAACTAAGAACCTTGTATGGACTCATCATCCAGCCCAGGAGAAATTGACCACTGCCAGGATCCAAGTATCAGATAAACACGAGCAAGGAGAGGAACAGTTGGACTCAAGCCACTAGTGAAGCCCGATGATGTAGCTGGTTGAATGCTTGGTGAACTTGAAAGCTCCATAGCCAAATCCTAAGCCAAGTAAAGCACATATATGATTGGTTGAAAATATGCAAGCTCTGGTAAGAATTCACCATACAAGACAAAGACACACCTGCAGCCTAATAAATGCATCCCTGCGCTTTGAATCCTCTCCAAGAGACCACTGGTACTTCAAGTATGCCAGCATTACTTGAGGAGGGCCATGGTATCTTACATTTTCAGGAGATGTTTCAGGATCATACTGAGAGGTGAAAAAATAGGAAAAAAGAACTAGAGTCAGGTTCAAAAGAATGAGAATTACCACAAGACAGCAACCTTCTAATTCCAGGGAACAACACAAACCTGTAGAAGCTTAACTAAAGTAGATCTTGCTTGGCTAATACGCCCACTCTTTCTGCAAAGTGAAGCAAACTTGAGCCAAGTTTCGATATCTTCCACAGGAGGTAGCACAAGTGCTCGAACAGCCAAAAGTGCCTGCCAAACCTACACAACAAGCATGAAAAACTTAGATGAAGGAAATAGAGCATAAACAGGGAATGATATTATCGAAAGCTGAAAGATGTAACCACTTCTCAGCATGCCTGCCACGTGAAATTGAAAGATGAAACCGAAAGCTGACACTCTCAGCATCAAAATACTATAGCTAAATAACTATTAACTATATGTGCCAAACATGAATGGATCTGTCATGTCACTTTATCTTAAGAAAAAACATGAAGTGTTGTAACAAAATAGTTACATCAAAATTTCAATGTCGTTCTTCACACACCTAAGTTCTCTCAAACCCCATTCTGTGCCATTAAATTAACTTATGCAAGGCACAAAGGCCACATTCAATTGATCCTACCCTTCACTGATTGACTTATAGTTCAGCAGCACAGCCACAATTATGGCCTTGTGCACCCCCACAAGGGTTGTCGTCCTGGAAATATCCAATTCCAATCATTTTCAAAGGAACAGTGACGAATAATCTATATACATAAAGCCACAAGACTCTTAAATTTCAGAAATCCGCAAACTACTCATAATATTTAAGCATGCATATCCATTTGTTTTAGGGAAAATCCTTTTACCTCAACATTGCTTCTGGCTCCTTGTATACGCTGAGTCCACATATTGCGAATAAGAGCCCTTCGCTCTTCTGCAACTCGATCCCCAATAGGAAGTGTACGGTAATCAATAACCTAGTAAGAGAGAAGATACTACCATGTTATACTTGCAATTATATAATTAGATAAAGGTCACTGTAGATATGACTTCTGGATATGTTAAAGCATACCTCTTCTAGTTCCGATAGTTGCTGAACACGAACCATATTGCTGTATGCACGTTCATAGCTTTCCAAAACCTGAAAGTGATACAAAATATGAGAACACTCTTTATAACTGATTAAAGGGTAACCGTTAGGAACTAGTATCAAAGGACGAGAAGATGAAGAAAATACTCAACAAATCACTGATATGAGCTCGAATTTCCAGTAAGGAAATCAGCTCACAAACTTGAATACTAAAGGCTGTCCAAAGAGCCCCCAAACCATTCCAAAAGTACACTCACTAATTTTGTACAATCTATGCACCCTTTCCCCAAAACAAATATCCCCATTGTACAGATCCTTCAAGACTCCCTTTTCTCTTTCCCACTCATTTGTTAAAAACCTAAGGAAACTGGGGAACCACACCTTAAAAGCTAGCAGTTATGGGGGAAGAACAACTCTCCTTAAATACAACAAGTGTCCCATACTACTCGAAGTAGGACTTTGGGCAACCCATAATACCCAAGTCCCTAAAAGTACACCGCCCCTGGAGATCCGACGTCCTGACAGCTGCACTCTACGGTACTTTACTAGGTAGTACTTTACTCAGCCTCTTGCCAATCAAGACCCTCCATAGGTAGCATTCTCTGTGCCGCTGACCACCAGCTCTAATACCATTGTCAAACACCTAAGGAAAGTGAGGAACCACACCTTAAAAGCTAGCTGTTAAGGGGGAAGAATCACTCTCATTAAATACAACATCAACCATCTCATACTACTCGATGTGGGACTTTGGACATCCCTTAATACCCAACTCCATAACATCATTCCATGCCAACTCAGCAGTTAGCTACGAGCATGTGCTGAGTGTGCCCCTCACCGATTGGCTCATGCTTTCTTTTCCATTTATACACGGTGATTAACTTAATCTAGAGCTTGTGAAGACCCCAACCCAAAGTGACTAGTGCTGTCAATTAGTATCCGCAAAATTATTTGTCACCCAAGGATAACTTACAAAGACATCGTGTCAAATCCAGTTATACTACAAGTGGAATTCAAGTTAACCAATGCTGAAGGCCAAAAAAAGTAAGAGAAGTTTATGAACCATACTCACCAGAGCAGCAAGCTCTGTTGCCAGACATTTTCTAGCTCTTTCGACATATTCACGTGCTTCATCATACTGCCAATAGATTCATCTCACAATAAGCAAAGCTGCAGAAAACAACAACTAAGAGTAGATGTCTGAAGCCAACAAATACCTTTCCTCTACGAACCAAAAGAACTACCCTGAAGAAAGTACCATTGCTACTTCCATCACCACTTGAAGCAGTATTCCCCAGGCCTCGAAGCTTAGTTTCATCACCATCATCCAATCGGGACACATATTCTGCCATTTGATCCCATTCTCCCATGTTCCAAGCAGCATTTGCAGCCTAACAAAACAATCATCATAAGCATGGGCAGGGGAAAATGCTTACACAAATGGCAGGGGTATAAAACCAACCATTGGTGCCATTTCAAGGCGAGCAGCTGGCTCAGCTGGGGTCCAATATTCTTTACATAAAATATTCAATTCTTCCCATCGAGCCAATGCAGCAAGGCATCTCATCCTACCTGCAAAGCCAGCTCTAGGCTCATCATATATTTTCAAAGAGGAAAAAGAATTCCTAAAGAAGTTTAAAGCCAAACTAGTAAGATAGTGAGTAACAAATTTTCAGACAGCAAAGCCAAATTAGCATACTCCTAAATAAACATTTCCCGGATCACCGAGGAATTGTAGTATCCCCACACCCATAGACCCATAGATACCAAGCAGGATTGGTGTAATATTGAAGCATGTTCAGATAAGGAGGAAGTAATAAAGAAAGCCAAATTCATCATTACAGACCTAAAGTAGCATCCAAGATAAGATGTGGACTTGTTGCTTGAGAGGCCTTTGCAGTATAAGCCTTGAGGGCATCATCCCATCGCTGCAGTTTCTCATACCTATAGAATACCTACTGTAAGTCTTTAATCTTCCCAAGTGTGTGCTAGAGATATACACAAAAATAGTATACGCAAAAGAAGGGTCAATGATATAGACATTAAAGCAAAGTAGCAAACATTACCATGACTCCTTAAGTTGAAAATCCAGATGCTGTTGGGCATTGGTCAATATGCCGACTGCAGCCTACAACAAATGTTTAATTGTAATGTACAAATAACAACATCAAAAGTTAGAGAGCAGCAACCAAATGAAAAATTTAATAGGAGATCATCTCTCTTCAAACCAACCTCGTGTTGATGTAATTGGTTATTTATATGTATAAGCGCTTCAACTACAGCAACAGGGTTAGCATCCAAATTCTTAGAGCGTGCTCCTTCAAATTCCATTTCTTTATAGTGTAAGGCTTTTGCAAATGCACGACACTGTTGCCACAGAGAAGTGACAGCACATGTAAGCGATATGAGAAAGTCGGGAAAAATATCCAATAAAACAAGGATAGAAGTTGTTTAAAAGAGCAGAATGTGTTGAACAAGGAGACAAATGCATCATGTGCACACACACCCAGAGACACTAGAGAAAGAGAAGAAACCTTCTCAGCAAGAGCACCAAGAAGGCGAATGTCAATAGGAAGAGGTTTCTCATCATGTTCCATGAACTCAGCCTGCAGAATCAATTAACCAAAAAAAAGGGCTTAAATTTCAGTAGCAGTAAAATGTAGAGTTTCCCCTCTCCACAAATCTTCAGAATCATTACTATTAAAATATGTATAGCGACTAAACCTAGATTTCAAGAAAAAATAGTTCAAAAAAAAAAACTTAATGCACAAATGATGATAGACAGTACCCAGAAATCCATGTATAATTACGGAAAAAAAAAACAAAATGTGGAAATAATGATTAGAATTGTGAAATAAAAAACAGCATATAGTTTAAAACCAAGAATCATCTTACTGTCAAAACGACCTAAATTCCTCACTTACAGATCAATATCATCCGTTACTTTCTAACAAAGATGTACCCAAGCTATAGTCTTTAGGAAACAAATATAAAGATGTCACTGTTTCCTTTCACAAACTCATTATATTCACCAAAATTAAATGTATACCAAGTTAAGAAGAGTAGCCAAAATTTCAGGAGGAATATTCGGTGATGAAAAGGCCATCTCTAGATTCCGAACCAACTGTTTCTGGCTAGTCTCATTCAGATGTGCCCAGCAGCTGACAAATCCAGCTGCAAACAGCTCTCGTCCAACAAAAGGCTGTCAAACCAAGAGATGGGAAGTGAAAATCTGATAAGGAGACACTATTTCCACAACAAACAAATCAGTAGCCAATGAAACCTGCAATTGTGCCAGCCTAGCACAGGTTCGTAAGGCAGGAGAAGGAGATTCCTTCAGAAGTTGAATGCTAAAATGCCTCATCCACTCTGCCCAATCTTCCTTAGTACTTCGCTGAGAAGCCTCCCCAGCTGTTCGTAATCGACCATCATTAACCTGTACAAAGTTGTTTAAGCATAAATGAACATTACCAACACTACAATGATGGAAGTTTAAGTTACCCTCTAATGGTAGTCAGAATCTAACGCTTCACCATTTGAATCACACGATTTGATATGATTTAACATGCTAGAGATTCATATTATTTAGTGTATTACAAATGAGTATGAATCTTATAATACATGTACGATTCGGGTACGATATGAGGGCCGTAATTCAGCTATTTCTAATTTCTTTTTGAACTTTTTTCACCGAATTTCATTTGAAATTAATTAGTCAAGGAAGATTAAATTGTTAGATGAAAGGAACTAAACAGGTGTTACTAATTGAACAATAAATTACAACTCATTGCTGAGTTTTCTTTCTTTTAAAATTGTGGTATCACCCTGTCACTCAGGCACTCTATTAACACCCTATTTGGTGTTCAATGGTTCCATTTTTCATTCATTTGCATGGATTTGACAGTTAATGAACACAGAAACACACAGAAGCCCTAAGGTTATCAAACCATTGAGTATCTTATTGCATTTGAGTCAATTTTGGCTTTTGAAGATACAGTATGAACAACTGCAAATGCAGCTTTTGCCTTGGGGGGGGGGAAAAAACTAAAACTTCACGGCTGATCATAAGAGAGTACCTGATGGCCTCTAAGTTTGTGAGCATCAGTTCCATCTTCATAAGGATCAATCTCCACATCATTCAAAGGATCACTAATGACCTCAACAGGAAGCTTTCGGCTAAGTCTTTGAGAAGCTGTGGTCCCAAGGACTATTGGTTCACGTTTCTGTAAACGCCCTTCAATTTCCTCAAACTCCTTATGCTGCAGTAATATATTACGTTCGGAAATATTCAAGACAAAAAAAGATGTGAATTTCACACATGAAGCTAAGAAAGTGAAAAAACTCAGACCCGCAAGCGATATTTCTGCAGAAGCTTGTGTATTGATGGAATAAAAATTGTGAAATCTTCGCCGAGGGCATGAGCCAGACAACAAAGAGCATCAACAGCATCCTTTCGGAGCTCATCATTCTTCCTAAAATTTGAAGAACAATTGGAAGAATTAGATCAGATACCAAACTAGAATGTGTAAAAGATGAATATGAACAAGATTGAGGGAGATAATCGAGCAACTCAAATGATCCAAATAATTCTAAAATAGTATTATCAGCATGTTTCAAAGGCAAATACCAATTACATTAAAAGAGAAGTAACACTCAGATTCTGACACACCAGAAGACCCTTATTCAGCTACTGCTTGACCAAATTGAATCAATGCAAGCCTTAGACTGATTTATTTTGTGACAAACTGTAGGAGTTTCACAAGTTTAGTAACTTCCATCATGTATGATTATAAGCTCTAGTATTTAAAGTTCATTATTAACCTATTATCATTCTCTACCACGGATTTTAGCATTTCATTGTTATTATGAAGTATTTAATTTTCATGTTAATAAATTGATGCTTACTAGCATAGTATTTCGATGCCTTTTTTTAGTTAGGCGTGCACCTTAGGGTGCATCTTGCCTCAATGCATTAGCTCCTTAAAGGCTCTTTTCGCCATTGATTACCACAGACCAAAAACTTAAATTCCCTAATTACTGATCATTAATCCCAAATTTATCCAATGCAAACCAAAATTCCAATATACAACTACATAAATTAAAATAATATTTATAAATATTATCTCCTCACAGTGCATCATTTTCCCTATGTTAGAAGAAATGCCAAGAACTTGTAGCAACTCCTTAAAGAATAATGCTCCACATCATTAAAATACTAAAATTGAGGAGGGTTGGGAGTAGTTGCAGCAAAAGGTAGTTCTGCCAATAATCCTGAATAAACTAGTGTTAATGATTTCATGGATTTGGAAACCACTGATTCACATTTAACAATTTGCTGTTAGATAAATCTCTTTATGATCATTAATTAGGTCGGCAGAATGAGGAGCACAATGTGTTCCACTACATATATGATTTGAAATTATAGAATATTCAAAACTCACCCATCCAATACTAGCTTCAAGTGATGCACAAGAGAGGATATGTGACCAGTTACCTGAGGATAAAAGGAAAAAGATCAATAACAGGCTAGAACAATCAAGATCAAACAACGAATGTAAGAGTATCATGTTATCTAGCATGAACAGACCCTAATTTCAAATCATTTTGAATCCACAGTAACCAACCTGCACCCGAGGGATCAATCTTGTCAAAGTTTTAATAGCAGCACGTCTTATGTCCACTGCCGCATCCACTTTGAACAAACGTATAAGAGCAGGAAGAAGTAGATGCATGTGTTCATCCAAGGTCCCTAAATAATCAAGAACAAAAAGGTTGTCATGGTTTGCCATTTCTAGTCATAACAGTCATATAAGTTATACTTTCATTTTGTACAGTAATTCAATAAGATATTAACCCAATGAAACCAAATGTGGAAAAACTAATTTTTTAGTGGCACCTACAATTTTCCTTATTCAGAATTTCATGTTTGTTTTTGACATTGTTAGGATATAAATCCTTTCATGCTGAATTTTGCTTGCATGTCACATAGGGTATGATTTACTCTATATCTAATTAATTTGGGGGTTAACTGCCTCGGAAATAACAAGGGACAAGTTGCAGTTGCATAAAACAAGAAGTTGAAGGGATGTGATTTAGCACTTGAATTAGGAAGAAAAAAACTAAATGCACACAATGTACCACAAGAAAGAGTACTAACCACCAAACACTTCTAGAGTGTGGAGAATATCAAGAACATAGGTGTAGTCATTGCACCGTTCTGCATCACTAATGACCTGAATGCAACCTGGCAAAATAACTGGAAGATATGTCCTAAATTCATCGTTAAGAGCCAAGCAAAGCTGTTCCACCAGGTGAAGGACCTGTAACATTCAAGAAAATAACAATAATCACAAGCAACTAGATTAAATGCCAAGATTATTCTATCTAAATTGGAAATTCAGCAATACTAACCGGATAACCAAGGGCAGGACGAGCTGGTGCCGGAAGAGTGAATGATGACCAAAATTCTGATATTAGAGAAAGCAGATCTTGCAAATATTTACGAATGTGCTGCAACATCATAATCAAGCATATGAACAGAAAATAAAATAATTATCAGACAAATATTGAGCACATTCTAATGACCATGAAATCTACCTGGCGCACAATAGACACCAGAGTTCCAAGCTTCCATGTTATAAAGTCCTTTAGACTATCTTCACAAGTTCGAACAGTATGAAAGAGATCAGGCAAAACCTATAACACAGTAAAGGCCAAATCCACAGTACGATCAAGCAAAATCAATGTTGTCACCCAAATACATACTACAAGAAAGTAGAAACAATTAAGGTCCAGTACAATTGTGAGACTAAGAACTAACCTTTGGCAAGTACGGAACGCAGCCAAGACCCATTGACTGACCTCAAAAGAAAAACAAACAACCATGCAAGTGAATGTCAATAATGGATGGAAGAATTAATATAATTAACAACAACGATAGAGAACACTTAAATATCCTTCAGTTTCAAAAGTTCTATCAAGATATGGAGAACACTTAAATATCCTTCACTTTTTTCTGGTGATTTCCTTAAATCAATTATAGAGCAAATCATGCCCAGACATCAAAACTCTTTGACATATGTAATAGCGCTTCCTATAAAAAATCTGCTATGTCCAAAAAGTTAGCAGGAGGATTCTGCAAAATTAAGGGAAGTATGCAAGAATAGTTAAAACTGCACCATCCAGGTAGCACTCAGTAATCAGTATCAACCTCTGTGCATTCTTATGATTACTCTGCTGCTCGGTTCAGGATTATGTCTTTCATAGAAGAGATATAGACGAATAAAAAAACATATATCATCAATGTTGGATCCTATCGAGAATCCGAATGCTTTAAGCCTTTAATATAAACCTTGTTCAATTTTATGATAGTAAAAGTAATGCACACACTAAAGATGAGTGCAAACTAAGAAAACTATAAAATGAGAGTGAATAAAAAAAGAGAGAATGAAGAAAAAAGATAAGGAAAGTGGACTGAAAATAAAGGGTGTAAATATAAAACCCAATTAAGCCTTTTGTCGTTTTTATGACACAAATACACTTAAAACTGCTGAATTGTAAATGATTAAGAATTAAGTTCCATAGTACATCAGAAGAAGGCAAGAATGAAAAAGAAAGCACAAGAGACAGTGCATCATTCTTGCTTGCATACCTTGAAAATGAACATGAGCGACCCAACCACTTTTAAGTGGTAACTTGCGAGTGATGGGTCCCTCAATATACGCATGAGAGAATTAATTGCAACCTGAAATTGAAAAAGAATATCATAAATATCTATCCAAGAGGGGGAGAAAACAGAACAATAAGGATGAATTTAATGTGCTACCGTGGAATAATAATCATCTGATGAAGCAAAGGAAGGCCAAAGGTCTGCGGGAAATTCATCCATTGGCTGAATCTGCTGATTTGAATCACTAGCAGGGCGTGTCAATTCTCCATGAGGTCCTGGCAAGGTTTTCTGATTCCGTTTATGCATATGAGGATCCAAAGCACCCATTATCCCAAGAACCTGGCAGAACCCAAGTATAATTCAATAACACAGACATGCCTGTAGCCCTGTACCATTAGGAATCATTTGCTTAATCTTTAATACTACCTTCAACACTTCACGTCTGGTGGACCACACTAGTTCACCATTCAGTAATTTTAAGAGCAATCCTAGTAACTGCGGGTACTCATTATATGGTGTTATAACATACCTGTCAAAATAGTAAAACAAATTTGGACTACATTAATATGAAAAAATAGAGCATTTGACTTCAATATGAAACTCAAACTAATTTATTCCTCAGATATCCTTGGCTTCCACAATAATATACACAGTCAAACCTAAATGCATCCCCACCACCTCCCGCCCCCCCCCCCCTCCCCCAAAAAAAAAAAAAACCTTGAATGTAAGAAATTGCAGTGGTATACTACTTTTTAGGCTTTACCGTTTTGCTAACAGATAAAACATCTGGAGAAAGTACCATCAAGATGCATAAACAAGAAAGTAATTATTTTATATTCCAACATAAACAAGTGTCCTTTACCCAGTGCTTTGTACAACTTGACCAAGTGTAGCAACAGCCACTTCACGTTTAGAGACGGCTGCTCCATCCAATAAAGCGTCAACTATTAGCGGCATAAGTTCGGGAATGTATTGCCTCATTGCAAAACCACCCTAAACAGAACCATTCAAATTATTTGGGTAACCCAAAGAAAAACAGAAAAAAAAATCAAGGAGACAAATTTACTAACCACTCTTGCAAGATCCCCTACGGTCACAAGTACTCCACTAATGATTCCACTGTTTGCATTAACATCATTAAGTCTGGCTACGAGTGCCTGATAAAATAAAATAAAAAGTCACTAAAAAGAAAAAAAATAAAAATAAAATTAAACACGAAAATATCTCTAACACCACAACTAGTAAAACCTTGTGAATTGGAGCAATGTATGGAAGTATTAGCCTTTCACAATTCCGTATCAAACAGCCAAGTAACTTTGCACTTTCTTCTTTGCATTTGCTATCTGCACTGCTGACATCACAAGACAAAAAGATGGACACACAACAGAGAAGTTCCTGGTTACCAATACATTCCATAGCAACGGACCTTTCCACATAGGAACATTATGTAGGAAATATAAAAGACTTTCAAAATTACCTCTGCTCTAAGTAAGTTAACAGCTGTATGAGATGGCGACGAAGAGCTGGAAGAACATATGCAGGATTTTTCTCTGATAACCTTCCAGCTACTGATATCGCATATTCTCGGACATCAAAATCCTGTAGAAGAAGACCCATAAATATCAACAGGATGTAATAAAATGAAGCTCCAAGAACAAATTACTCGAAAATAAATTCCTATACAAGTGTACAGGAGCATATGCTGAATCATAAAAAGGTAATTGGAGATCCAATCTATCTATACATTTATCTAATTAATGACTGACAAATATCCAAAGGCCGTGTATTTTGGAATTACAATTTGAACACTGAAGGAAAATTGCACAATTTCACCATCAAACATAACTAAGTACCAAAAATAAACAACAAAAGGATCATTAAAGGTTTCTGGCAATATAATGAATGAATAACATTTTCTGATTCCCCAGAATATCCAGCTTCTGCCCTTAAAATAAAACCTAATAAAAATAAACAACAGGAAAAAGTCACAAGGTATCTAGTATAGTCCTACACTCCTACCTCATCATTTAAAGCAGCAAATACTGCACTCAGATTGTCAGCCTGTGCCAAATACTCATCAAAACCTCTATCGCCATGGAGAGAAGTGAAGATAGAATGGCGAACAGTAACATCAGCGTCAGCAACAGCAGAAATGAGAAGTTTTTCCACGAGCTGCAGAAAGTCCAAAATCAATTGGTCACAAGTCACAACCATGTCATACATAAGTGAGCATCACTGCACAAAGTAAGATCCACAGAGAATAGTAACAGTACAAAAGCCCAGGGAGTAGGAACTAGGAACCATAATATCAAACACCACATCTGCGATGCAGAAATTATTAGGAATATGCCTTTTGACAAAATTTAACCACAAAACATGAAAAAATATGATGAAGGACCAGAAGTTTAAATTTCATATTTCAAAATAGAAACTCAGTAACAAATTGGGCATCTTACTACATCAGAAGAACATGGCCAAAAAACAGCTTCCTCTTAAACTATAGAAACTCATTATTTCGTTGCCAACCATCTTATAGAGCCTATTAATTTAACTAGAAGCCTCATAAGTAATTTGTGAAAACGGGGTTAATTTAATCAGTATGTCCCTATTTGGGGGTCGTGGGGTTTCCAGTTGAAACCCTTTTATTAAGTTTGTAATTGAGTACTTATGGGTTTAAAATCTTCAAATTAGGTCCCTACAATTAGAACACTGCTATAAACAGATGGATTTAGGGGCCCAATTAAAGGTTTTTGAAACTACAGATAACAAATTTCTAATTGGGTCACCAACTCCAGCCTACAATTAGGAAAATTTTTGAAACTTCTACAAACTTTTAAAACATAGAGAGCAATCTGAACATTCTCCAAAAGAGAAACTCATTTCTTTCTACAGCACACATTAAAAAAAATCTGTAGTAAGGCCCCCAAACAAAGCCTTTAACAAATCTAAGAAAAGAAACTTGGCATTACTACAAATACTATGCTATAAAAAGTCTCTGCCCTTTTAAACCTAACGCTTACAAGATTTTGGGAAAGAATCAAGAACTGTGAGACTTCTGAGAGCTAAGCTTGATTTACCATACACTACAAAATCCTAATAATTACTGAAAAGTGAAAAGACTTCTTACATGTGGGTTCCCGTAAAATGGAAATTTTCAAGATAGTGGAGAGAGAATTTGGAATATACTTTCAAAAGAAAAACGAAAAAAAAAAAAAGATGTGAAGTCACACAAAGTAAAATATTTGTGAACTCCAAACCTCTTCAACAAGGCGGCGGCGCTTCCCCCCTGATCGATTTGACCTGCTAGAACCAAAATGCACACACGCTACACCAGAGAAAGAACCGGCGACTAATTTGCAACAGCATAGAGCAGCATCTTTTCGGGTAACTCCATCCTCATCATCCAAATATACAACAACTGATTCTCTGGCAAACTCAAGCAGATCATGGCCCTATATCAGCAGAACTAAACAAGGTTATAACCTCTGCAATTTCCTAATGGCGTATAATATAAAATGCGAAAAAAAATTAAGATTTTATTTTAAAAAAAAAACAACACTGCCTCATTATATTTACAGGAAATGAGTATGAAGAACCTTGAAGTTAAAACGAGCTAGTGTCTGCAAAGCAAGTTGTACAAGAGCAGGACCACTAAGTTCTGAAACTTGCTGAGGGGTATTCGTTATTGTCCCTCGACTCATGCTTGCTGCAGGCCTCCCAGGATTGTAATGGGATTTAGAAAGAACCATAGAAATGCTGTCGAGCAACCGGTCTTGAATGGTTGGCAGCAGAGATGGAATGCTGAAGTAATGAAAATAACACAAATATAAAAAACTTATAAACAAAGATGGAGGAATTTGTTCCAAACCAATCCTGTACCTGGCACTTATTTGCTCAAGAGCCTCCACAAGCACAGTTGAAAGACCTGTAGAATACATAATATCCAGGAGTCCACGTACATGAGGTTCCATAACCACCCCCATTGCTTTTGCAATACTTCCAACACAAGCCAAGGCCTCAAGTGAAGGTTTACTCCTGCGTGGAGCAATCTACATCCATATAATGTCTAGAATGTCAAATGATATCCTCATCACACATTATAGAGCAAAAACATATCCAAACACACATTTAAACATGAAATACAACATGCATAAGTATAGCACAAATCATGAGATCTAACAGCAGTTTCCGTAACATACCGCCTCACGTAAGTGAGTAGTTATTGTCGGCAAATAATTAATGAGTTCCCCATCCAGAGCTCCGGCCATCTCTCCGAGGGCTATGAACCCACTATCACGATCTTGAGGTACTTTCAAGACAGAAAGAATATGATTCATGCATATCTGCAAGGAATTTCATCTCCATATGCACTCAAATAAGTATACAGTTGAAACTATTTAAAAGACTCCATTCTGAATGGCCTTCCTCCAAGTTTAAAAAGTATAACCAACTAACAGGGAAAGGTTAACATACTGTTAAATAATTAGTAACAAAACGATCACGTAGAAAGTGTGCAATTCGAGGCAGTAAAGAAGTTATGCTCAGGCGAACAAGCCGGTCCCGGTGTTCGAGGTATCTGAGAACAATTTCCGCAACTTCTCGATATCTGGACATCATGAACTCCCCAGTATTCCTGCCCAACAATAATTAGTTACCGATAAATGATAAATCAATTAGAAAAATAATAAGATTAATGACTAATATCTGACACTAATATCATAAGAGTACATAAAACAGAAAGATAAATTCATTAAACAAATCCAGCCTTCTAATTTTTGTCCACAGAAGCAATATGGAGAATTTTTATAATAAATAAATGTTTTCAGGTAACATTATTAGGTCGACTGGGCACAGTTGGCACTAGACCATTTTCATTACTTTATAAATTAAATATTTAACTTTCAATTTGTCAACGTAGGTTGACAACATTAATTCACACCATTAGGGGCGAACATATTACACTTAACTGATCACCTTAATACTAGCATACTTAATCCAAGAAAGTGAAACAGGTAATTAAAAGGATAAAGGTGGACTTCTTTAAAATAACGCAGCTTTAAAATCAAATAGTTCCAATTGTGCCAAAAGTGAAGAACGGTTCTAATAGGTTCATTGTAGGGTGTGGCCATAATTTGCCAAACCCATTTTCAACAGTAAAACCGATACTAAGTTAACAACTACTGTCCTATTTATCATATTCATTTAGTACGAATCTATTAATTAAAATATAGTTTTTTTTCCTGAAGCACAGTTCACAACACTAGCAAACTACTGGGTTTACTGGTTATAGTGATTAAATAAACCGGACAATTTCCAGTTTTACAATGGTTTATGGTTGTGAACTTAAATATGTTTATATATGCAGGTAAATATGTCTCTCTATTGGCATAGAAGCATAGAATAATGCTCACTGAAAAAGGAAGCAATTTGTCAAGAACACTAGCATGAAAAAGCTACAAAACTTCTACAGAACAATGCAAATGTTCAAACTTATATCAACCTCAAAAGCTCTCCAACAGCAAGAAGTGATCCATGTATGCTGTGCACTGGGGCATTTTTACCCAATCCGTCTTGTGTTGCCTCAAACATTCGATAGTACCTGCCATCAAGTAAAAAGTAAGGGGCTTGATCTCTGATAGGGACATAGTGTGGACTGTGGAATAAATTATCAAAGCAAGGTAAGCAAGCTGTGAGAGGAAAGTCAGTAAAAATACAGATGTATAAAAGGGGAATGATGTGGTTATTCTAGTTGAAACCCTCCAAAAAGCACTGCTCTACCATCAATACTAACTACATCACCAATTTGAACTCACATGACCAAAGATATATCTTTTTCTGTCATTATCACAAGCCAATACCATAAAATTATCACTGACAAGCTCACACCTTTTTTTAAAACCACCATGGAGTACATAAAAGAAAGTGAAAAATGAAATGAATTAATTCCAAAATTTGTGCCATCTATTAATACAAAACCAAGTTTTATGTTGGGACAGTACATAGCCCTTACTATGACAATGGTACATAATTATAAATCAACAGCATCGATTAGAGATGGATGATCTTATAATGGCTCCCATAGTTGTTCATACTTTTGCTTTGGCTCAAAGTTCAGAGTCTATTCATTACTTGGTTCTACTTTTCTACTGTGTTGGAATTTTTTTTTTTTTTTTGATAAAAGAAGAAATTCATTAAGATGAGAAAAAAGAATATTACAAAGAGGAGAGGATAAGATGTCCTCTATCAAAGAACTAAGGCTTTCCAATAACTCAACATGTCTGAGATGGAAAGGCCTCTAAATATACAATGAGCTTTACACCAAATAGATATCAAACGTCTAACCCTATCCCATAACATTAGCTTATCAAAAAAACTATCATTAAAGATTCTAGCACTGCGCTCTAACCAAATAACCCAAATGATGTGTTGGGAAAATTCATTATAGCTGGCAGACAGTTGTACTAATACACAATCAACATAGAATGGCTTTAACTCTTTAATGAAAAAGAGCGTTATGATTTTAGTCCGGGTACATCAACTATCACCAAACATAGACAACAAAAAAATTGTTACTACCATCTTCATGTATACCATAGCTTTATTTGTTGCAACTAAAAAGTAAGAACTAACCACTGCACACGCCAGCGTGTCTCACGCTTTTCAATAACACGAAGACAGGCACGCAATGCCTCTACAGCCCGCTCCCGAACAGGCAATGCTGGATCCCTCAAAGCAACCCAGATAGCATCAACAAATTCTGGCACGTGGACATTGAATACAGTAGAAGCATTTTCTGCCATTTCCTGCAATGACCAAATTCGAAAAATATAGTGCACACAGAGACAACTCTCCAACTATAGAAATAGATATGAAGCCTCCATCAATTCGCACAACATGATAACAATGATGGCCCTTACTTTCAAGATTAAGACAGCAGCAAATCGACGATATTCCACTCTGTTCCCTCGAAGCCAATCCAGGGCAATTTTTACCTAAAAGATAAGAAAACTCAACACACTCAAAACTCAACTCATATCAGAAACAGAGAGAATTAAAAAAAAAAAAAAAAGTTAGAGCAAAGGAAAGGCAACCTGGCGTTCGACTTCATCAGCGGTCATGGCTCCCCCAGCCCTGGCTAGGTGGCCGAGAACCCTACTAGCATGAACCAATATCTCAGGATCACGCTTGGCCTCGAACACAGTCCTCATGTAACTAGAGAATCTCGACACCTTAGAAGCGTTCTCACCAAGCGCCACATCAATGAGCTCATCGATAGCCCTCAACGCTCCCAAATTCTCAGCAACGTCGCTGCTCTCCAGCAGGCTCGAGATCCGGTCATAGAGCTGATCCATGAACCGCGAGAACGCCTCGCCGCTTAGGTCACGAGCTTCCTCCTCCAGATGCTTCTTGAAAGCCAGCGTAGCACCATCCTGAGCAACACAGAACCAATCATTCACGATAATCATATACAAAAAGTAACAAGAGTAGGAAACAAAGCGAGTGGGATGGAAGAGAGAATTGAAGTAGTAACCTTGGGGTGGCCGCGAGTGCATAGGTCGGCGAGGATGCGGTTGAGAGAGTCGAAGCTTCCGGCGACGGAGGGAGGGCCAATGTAACGGTGGGATTGAGAAGGAGCCGCCATTTATGTGTGGGTTTGAGGAACCCTACCTACTAAAGCCCTAAATGAAATGTTAGTGTTTGGGAGTGAGTAGGGTGAATTTGGAGTTGGAAGGAACAGCTCAGACATTGCATTTGGCGATGGCCATGCCTGTCTGAGAGTGTGCCAGTGATTGAGACTCAGACCCAATTCTTATTTCTGTACTGTTTCTGTGTGTGTCTCATCCCAACCCAAGCTAAGCTAAGCGATGATAATGGTGTTGGAGAACGTGCTAGACCCGCAAACAGACCCAGCAACTAACTACAACTATGAACCCGACCCGTTGTAGGATTGCCCCGCTTTCCTAATTTTTTTAGGATACAGTAGAAAATACGTCTAACTAGTATCCAATATATACAATAATATTTGTCATACAAAAGAAATACTTTAAACGAGTATTCAATCTATACATAATATGAAATGTGTGTTATATGTACAACACACGTACTTATAACACACATTTCATACCATGTATGTAGCACACGTTGGATGCTCGTTTGATGTATTTCTGTTGTACGACAAATATTATTGTAATGTATACTATACATGATATGAAATGTGTGCTATACATGCGTGTACTATACATATAGTACACATTACGTATTATATACAGCACATGTTGGATAATAATTGAACGTATTTCTGTTGTACAATAATCATTATTGCATTTTTTTATGAGATGAAAAATTATTTAATTAAGGAGCAATATTACTCGTGTTCTACTTTTTTTTTTTCAAATTAGTCTCTTATATTATATTTCATGATTTTTAAGTTAATCCTATGTTAGTTTTCTGTTTTGATTTCGTTAAACCATTGATGATGTATTCCATGACATATAACGTGTCCGATCAAAGTTATTGGATCATTTAGGTCATCTGCATTATCTTGTATATGTCTATTTAGTCTGTAACATCCATCTTTTAAAGTCCTCATCCTTCTACATGAATTTACAACTCATTTATATTCATCCATCCATTCTTCTTCTCTTAGACCATGATGAGTGGTGATGATAGAGTTCATATCTCATCATTCTCTTCACGTTCAAATAGGAGCTCTATAAGGTGTTACACTCATACAATTTTGGGTTAGGGAAACTATTCTATGAAATTGTGGATTAGAGGCAGTGATTAGAAAGTTTAAAACACAATTTAATTCTCAAAAAGTCTTCTATAAGTGTGTTATTTAGATTTAAATCAAAACTAAATTAGCCTTATACATAATATCAACTAAGGTTTTGATCACTCACTTTTTTCTTTTTGGAGGAATCCAACCTGGATTTGGCATAAATCTCACAAATGTGCCCTTTTTTTATGTTCTTAGAGGATGATAAGACCTTGTTGTTACAAGAGGTTTGTGTTTCATGTGTTTTTGCAAGTCTTGTTCTTATATCAGGAGTTCAGGCGACCTCCTTGCAAGAAGTATCTTCAATAACAAATTAAACTCACAAGCACCAAATCAATTTAATAATTTAAATACGAAATAGTTAAATTAGAAAATGAATTACCCATGTGAGGAGTCGAAACTGTGGATGTTGGTGGTGTGGGTTGAGTTGTGATGTTGGTGGTAGTTCATGAGTTGGAGGTGGCTAATTTGATATTGCTAGCTAGTGGTGCTTGATCAATGGAACTGCATCCTTCAGTAGATAATGGTGTTGCTGTTGGCATTTCTTCATCATGTTTTTTTTTTCTCATATTTTTTGTCATTGACCTTTTTCACCACAAAATTTGTTACTATACCGGCACCATAGCGTGAGGCTTATATAGGGTAAATCCTTCATGATCTCATATGAATTAGATGAGTCATCACCTCCCTCACCAATATCGTCTACCACGAGCACTATTGGTTCTTTACCCTTGTTTTTTATCTTGTCATGAGTCTTTTTCTTTTGATACAGTTGGTGGGAGGTTTGGTGGTGTGCATGGTAGTTATAGTTATATGGGGTTAAATATCTTATTATTGAATATGTGTTCATTATGGTTGTGTTTGTTAGGAGTGATCCAAGGGGCAGAGACACTGGTGCCACCGGGGACAGTGACATTGTGGCATAAAATTTGTGTCTAGTGTCTCTGTTAGGTGTTTGTTAAAAATTAGGGGATACTACACAAAATATTTTAAGTAGACAAAATTACCCCTAATGAAGCGATGGAGACCGACGGAGGTTGGACGGCAGCAGAGACCAGCGGTGGTGGCCGGCAGCGAGGACCGGCGGTGGTTGCCGATGGCCGGCGGTGGTGGCCGGTGGCGGTCCATGGTGGAGTAGGGTGGCGGCCCATTGTGTAAGAGGGTATAGAATGTGATGGTTAAGAGGGGTAGATAGGTAAATATTTTATGTCTCCGAGTACTATCTCCAGTGACTCCACTTTCAGAGTGAACACAAAATAAGAGGGGGCACTCTGTCTACGACTCCAAAGACACTATGCCCCCTTACCAAACAGGTCACAGGCACTATTTTTTAGTGCCCCAGTGTCTCTACCCCCGGAGACACCTACGCCCCTTATGTGTACATACCAAGTTATGCAATTACTAATTTTTTTAATGGACTGAATTAGAAACTATGGTTATAATAATTATATAATAAAATGGTTAGGGTCCACAAACTGTATGTGTGCCTCCTTTTTTATCAACCTATCAACAAAGAGTACGTACTAGTTTAGAAGACCAAGAACCATATCTAGAAGTGACAAACGGGGCGGGGCGGGTCAACCCGCTACGGGTTAGAGGAAAAACAGGGTGGGGCGGGTTGCCCGTTTTTTTATATGGGTTGAAAATGCCAACTCACCCCGTTTTAAGGCAGTTGGCGGAATATTGAATCATCATTATAATTTTTTTATAAATAATAGAAATTGAAAAATATATACTTTAAAATGTGAGATTACACTATTTTTTTATACACTACAAAATAAAGACTATAGTCTTTAAAATATTGAATTCCATAATTTTTTTACATATAATAGAAATCGAATGCTACTTTAAAAAGTGAGATATCATAATTTTTTTGTTGTATTATAAAACAAAGGGTATAGCCTTTTAAATATTGAATCTCATGAATTTTTCAAATCTAGTAAAAATTTGAAGGATATATACATTGAGAAGTGAGATTTAAGTAATTTTTTGATACACTATAAAATACATAATATAACCTTTAAATTATTGAATCAAATGAATTTTTCACGTATTGTAGAAATTGAAGACTATATACTTTAAAATGAGATATTTCACAATTTTGTTTGTTGTACAATAAAATAAAGACTATATAGGCTTTAAAATATTGACTCACATGAACTTTTGGCATATAGTAGAAATTGAAGGTTATATAATTTAAAATGTGAGATTTAACAACTTTGTTGGTTGTATTGTGAAATAAAGACATAGCCTTTAAAATATTGAATCGCATGAATTTTTCACATATAGTAGAAATTGAAGGCTATATACTCTAAAATGTGATATTTCATACCTTTTTTAGTTGTATTGTAAAATAAAGACTATTGCCTTGAAAATATTGAATCATAAGAATTTTTCACACATAATAGAAATTGAAGGCTAAATACTTTAAAAAGTAAGATTTTTCTATTTATTTGGACACATTATAAATTAAAAATTATATCCTTTAAAATATTGAATCACATGAATTTTTCATAAATGATAGAAATTGAAGGCTAGAATACTTTAAAAATTGAGTTTTCATTATGATTTTTGATACACTATAACATACAAACTTTTATCCTTTAAATGATTGAAGCACATAAATTTTCCACACATAGTAAAAATTGAAGATTATATACTTTAAAATGTGAGATTTCACAATTTATTTGGTTGTACTATAAAATAAAGACTATAGGCTTTAAAATATTGAATCACCTGAATTTTTCAAATATAGTAGAAATTGAAGGCAATATACTTTAAAATGTGAGATTTCACAATTTTTTTGTTGTATGGTGAAATAAAGACTATAGCCTTTAAAATATTAAATCACATGAATTTTTTACATATAGTAGAAATTGAAGGCTATATACTTTAAAATACAATATTTCACTATTTTTATGAATACACTATAAAATATAGAGTATTGCCTTTAAAATATTGAATCAGAAGATTTTGTGAGATATAGAAAGAATTGAAGACTATATACTTTATTACTTTATAATTTGAGATTTCACTAAGTTTTTTAATACAATATAAAATAAAGACTATAGTCTTTAAATGATTGAATCACATGATTTTTTCACATCTAATAGAAACTAAAAGCTATATACTTTAAAATGTGAGATTTCACAATTTTTTTAGTTGTAAGGCGAAATAAATACTATAGGATTTAAAATATTGAATCACATCAATTTTTACATATAGTAGAAATTGAAGACTATATACTTTAAAAAATGAGATTTCACTATTTTTATGGATACACTATAAAATAAAGACAATAGCCTTTAAAGTATTAAATTATATTAATTTTTCATATATAGTAGAAATTGAAGACTATATACTTTTAAAAGTGAGATATCACAATTTTTTGTTGTATTATCAAATAAAGGTTATAGCCTTGAAAATATTGAATATCATGAATCTTTCACATATAGTAGAAACTGAATTCTACATATTTTAAAATGTAAGATTTCACAAATTTTTTTGGTTGTACTATAAAATAAACACTATATGCTTTAAAATATTGAATCACATTAATTTTTCACATACAGTACTAATTGAAGGCTATATACTTTAAAATATGATATTTCTAAAAAAATGGTTGTATTGTGACTATAGTCTTTAAAATATTGAATCGCATGAATTTTCACATACATATGATAGAAATTGAAGGAGATTTCACTATGTTTTTGGATACGCTATAAAATACAAACAATTTGACTTTAAATGATTGACTCATATGAACTTTTCACATATAGTAGAAATTGAAGGCTATATATACTTTAAAATGTGAGATTTCATCTTCTTGATGGTTACTGCCTCTGGGTTTGCCTCTGCAGGTACTAATGACCTGGTTAGAGAGTGAGTGCTTGCTCTCAATCAGGAGGTACATCATATCAGCTGCAGGAGGAGCTCCGGGCTGAGCGCCGGAGGAAGAAGAAGACAAAGTCAAAGGTGGAGAAGATGCGGAACACGATGAGGGCCTTCTTCAGGACCAAGGGTCCCTCTGGCTCGACGACCGCAAATTTTCTTTCTTCTTCTTCTGACGAGGAGGGCGACACAAGGGACCAAGATGATGATAGAGATCGTGATGCTGGCTATCACTAGTTCCCACCATGTTGTTCATTATTTATGTATTTTTATACATTTTTTTAGGATCTGTTATATTTGTACAAATACGATTTTTGTTTTTTTATATAACATTTGTTTTCTTTGTGAAATAAAATTTGATAATAATTCAAATAAATTTGGTGAGATTTTTCAATTTGGTGTTGAATGATGTATGAATTGTATATACAAGAATTTAAAAATTGAATTAAAATTAATGGGAGGTAAAAAAATTTTCTAGCTCCCCATATTGTCTTTTAATTTGGTGCAAAGTCCTCTCGAGAAACCCTCTAAATATTGTTTACATTTATGCGTTAGATCCCGTCGAGAAATCGTCTGCATATATAGAGTTTATATTTATGCATTATACCCCGTCGGGACGCCATCGAATTATAGAAAAATGAAATTCCGTCGGTAAGCCATCGTTTATGAAAATGTTTTTCCCATTGGTTTGTCTTCGGTAATACATTTATTACAACACACATTCGTCGTACTAAAAGCTTATTCCCGACGTGCTATATGAAAAATTACAGTCAAACAGTCGTCTATTTATTAACCGACAGAAGTTATTTTCGTCAGTTTTAATTCATTGACAAAGTGTAATTCGAGGTTCTTTTCCCGTCCACAACCTGTTAGTTCATTTTACTACCCATTTATTTCCGTCGATTTTGTTGTCAGAATATCTCATGTTTCTTGTAGTGAAAATATTAAATCTTATGATATTTTTACATATAATAGAAATTGAAGGCTATATATATACGTTAAAATGTGAGATTTCATAATTTTTTTGTTGTACTATAAAATAAAGACTACAAACTTTAAAATATTGAATCACATGAATTTTTCACATACAATAGAAATTAAAAGCTATATATTTTAAAATGTGAGATTTCCCAACTTTTTTGGTTTTATTATAAAATAAAGGCTAAGCCTTTAAAATATTGAATCACATGAATTTTTTATTTATAATAGATATTGAAAGTTATATAATTTAAAATATATATGAGATGTCAAAATATTTTTTGTTCTATTATAAAATAAAGGCTATAGTCTTTAAAATATTGAATCTCATGAATTTTTCACATATAGTAGAAATTGAAGGGTATATACTTTAAAAAGTGAGATTTCACTATTTTTTTAATACACGATAAAATACATAATATAGCCTTTAAATTATTTAATCAAATTAATTTTTTACATATAATAGAAATTGAAGCCTATATACTTTAAAATGTGAGATTTCACAATTTTTTTGGTTGTACTATAAAATAAAGAGTATAGGCTTTAAAATATTGAATTACATGAACTTTTCACATATAGTAGAAATTGAAAGTTATATACTTTAAAATGTGAGATTGCATAACTTTTTTGGTTTTATTATAAAATAAAAGCTATAGCTTTTAAAATATTGAATCACATGAATTTTTCACTTATAGTAGAAACTGAAATCTATATATACTTTAAAATATGAGATATCACAATGTCTTTTGTTGTATTATAAAATAAAGGCTATAGCCTTTAAAATTTTGAATCTCATGAATTTTTCACATATAGTAGAAATTGAAGAGTATATACGTTTAAAATTGAGATTTCATTATTTTTTAATACACTATAAAATACACAATATAAACTTTAAATTATTGAATCAAATGAATATTTTCACATATAATAGAAATTGAAGGCTATATAATTTAAAATGTGAGATTTTATAATTTTTTTGTTGTACTATAAAATAAAGACTATAGGCTTTAAAATATTGAATCACATGAACTTTTCACATATATAAGAAATTGAAGGCTATATATTTTAAAATATGAGATTTCACAACTTTTTTGTTTTTATTGTGAAATAAAGACTATAGCTTTTAAAATATTGAATCACCTGAATTTTTCACAAATAGTAGAAATTGAAAGCTATATTCTTTAAAATGTGATATATATTTCATAACTTTTTTAGTTGTATTGTGAAATAAAGACTATTGCCTTTATAATATTGAATCATAAGTATTTTTCACACATAATAGAAAATGAAGGCTAAATACTTTAAAAAGTAAGATTTTTCTATTTATTTGGATACACTATAAATTAAAGATTATATCCTTTAAAATATTGAATCACATGATTTTTTCATATATAATAAAAATTAAAGGCTATATACTTTAAAAAGTGAGTTTTTATTATGTTTTTTGATATACTATAACATATTGACTATTATCCTTTAAATGATTGACCTATCCTGTCCCGTCCCGTTTTACAAATATGGGTTATAAAGTACAACTCGTTCAGTTATAAGTTGGCAGGTCAACCCGACAGATTGAATCCATTTTACCACCCCTAACTATATCTATCTCATAGGTCAAGAATTAAAGACCTAAACATCAATTGTAATTCCTTAGGTTAATATGAATTTAAAATTTTCCTAACATATAAAAATCAAACACAAGATAAACATCCAATGTGTCTTCATCAACCCCACCGTACTTACAAAAGAACATTCTCCTGCATTTGAAATTTTGTTGTTAATGTCGATATAAAACCAAACATCCCCAAATAGTTTCATTTTGAAATTAATAATAAGAAAATAATTTAAGATAAAATTGTACAATGCGATGACAATAAACAAATGTTAAAACTAATCACCAAGTTGGGATGATGCATTTATTGAAAAAATAACATCATTTTATATGGAACAAATCTTTTTCAATAATTCTTTATAATTTCATATTTTTTTATTTAATTCATTTAAATATATGGTTAACACAAAATTAATTTAAATTTCAAAATTATTTATTAAAATTATTATATATTCAAAAATATTAAATATTATAGTAACTCATTTATATTCGTCAACACATTATCTCATATTTGAAAAACATTTACTATTTGTCAATAATTATTGATATACATGTTTTTCAATCATGCACTATCATATCTTTTAAAATTATTCTTACTAAAAATAATGACCATAATTGTTGACCAATCTGTACATTGCACGTGCCGGTATACATCATTTTATATATGATAAATCTTTTTTATAAAATTCATTAGTATTTTAGTTGTTTATTTAGTCAAATATATGGTCAACACAAATCAATGTAAAATTTTAAAAAATGTTTTACTAAAATTATACTAAATTCAAAGATAAATATTATAGTAACGCATTTATATTGGTACACGCATTATCTCATATTTAGAAGATTTAATATTTATCAATATATTCTTACTATAACTTTTATTCAATCATAATCACATTTTATTAGAATGTTCTTACTAAAAAGTAAGAGAAATATTTTTTTTTACATCACAAAAATCAGTCTCTATTAACTATCATATGCAATAAGTCCGTGCAATCCACTATGTGTAAGCCATTATTGCGTTTGATAGATGAACCAATACGATAATTAACACAATAAGCATTGTAATGATATTTGGGTTACCAGTAATGTTTCTCGTATAACAGAAATACGTCCAACAAGTATCCAACATGTGTTATATATGATATGAGATGTGTGCTATATGTACATGTGCTATACAAATAGCACACATTCTATATCATATATAGCACACGTTGAATATTTATTGAACGTATTTATATTGTACGACAAACATTATTATTTGGGTCAGAAGATACTTGACACAATTTTCCCTTCAACTCAACAGGGGTTTGCTCAATGAATAATATGGATTGAATAATAGATTAATTTTATCTGCCATAACTTATATGTTTATGCATAATATTCAATTTATCAAATAAAATTAATCTATTTATTTCTTCATTTTTTTAAAAATGCATAAATATTAATTTGAGTGTTGTAATTATAAGGTGATTTTTTTATTTATTTATATATACACACATATATACAACTACCAAATCATATAAAATTTATATTTAATATATTAATAATAATTTAAAATATAATTTATGAAATTTTTATCAAATAGTACCCAAAAACGTTATACCATCCCTGAAAACTTATCAATACATAGGACACATAGTCAAATAAAAAATATTATTTTTTAATAAAAATTCAAAATCAATGGTATCCAAGACCATTAAACCATTCCATTTTTAAAAATTTTCAATATATATTAGTATAAAAATTATGAAAAATGCTACGTGTACAATAAAAATTATATAATATTTGTACAACAATCATATATATCATTGGATTGTAATATGAATTTACAAACTAATACAATTCAACGGTAGATATAATTGTTGTACAAGTATTATATAATTTTCATTGTACAAATAACATTAATGAAAAATTGTTGACTAAAAAATAATAATTTAGTTAAAATATTAAAATATGATGTATATGACCAGTAACAATGCATCATCCCCTAATATTTCTCTATAAATTGACCCTTTTCCCTCTCTTTCCATCGTACCATCAAGCAGACCAGATACTTCATACTCTGTACTGCTCTGCTTTTTATCTTTTCTTTTTTTCAGTAGTAACTTTCAGGTTTGAACCAGTTATTGCCATGGCTGCAAGCTTGAAGAAAACCAGCAAGGGTCGCCAAAAGCTCCCAATGAAGAAGATGGAGAACGAAAGCAATCTTCAGGTGACCTTCTCCAAGCGTCGTAGTGGCCTCTTCAAGAAAGCTAACGAGCTCAGCACCCTCTGTGGTGCCCAGGTATATATTTATATATATATATATATATATATGCTATATGCTTCAATATTATTTATTTACTATAGCAAGCGATGTTAAGGCGTGTCCACATGTCCGACATCCGATAGACACCGACACGCGGTAGACACGTCTACTCCGACACACATATGTACGTGTCCGGGAAAAAATAATTTTTTAGATCGGACACGCATTGGACACACGGTGGACGTTGTCTGACAAGCATTGGACACGTCTTGACACACTATAGACACAAGTCGGGTACACCGTGGACATGACATATTTTTTTCTTTTTTGATTTTTTTCATACTTTATGAAGAAGCTTAAGATCAAATTCAAACTAAATTTACTTGACTCAAAAAACTTAAATTACATATATATTTTAAGGAGTTTTATTAAAAAATATTCATTATTTATTTATACATATGCTGTGTTTGTGTCTTATGATTTTTCAATTTGGTGTATCTGTGTCCCGTGTCGTGTTTCGTGTCCATATCAATATCTGTGCTTCTTAAATCTATATATATTCCTCGCTGAAAATGGCTATTTGAACAATTTTCTCATCTAATTAAATTCATATTGCAGTGCAAATAGATAGGAGTACTAAATTCGAAGATATGTTCGGTTGAAGTGATAAATGTTTTTGTCCATTAACTAAACACTTATGATCTTGATTACCAATGTCAAAAGAATTGTGTTGTATGAGATTACACTCATCGAATTCATATTAGAGTGAAGTACCAAATTAACCCCTGAAAGATTTTGTTGCTGATAAAATCGTCCCCAATGATATTTAACGTTTGACAAAAGACACCCATCGTGAACTTTCTTCAACTGTGGATATTTCTATACAATCAAAATCCATAGTTAGTGTCTCTTTCCCCAAATTTATGAATTGAAACCCTAATTAATGTCTTTTTTAGGGAGAATGAGGGAGAGAGTAGAAGATGATTTAGGGTTTCAATTCATAAATTTGGGGAAATAGACACTAATTAGAGATTTTGATTGTATAGAAATATCCAAGGTGGCACTGTGTATTCCACCTCATCACTGTAGTTAACGTCATTGGGGGGCTATTTTGTCGTTAAAATGTTTTGGGGGTGATTTTGTCAGTGACAAAATCTTTCGGGGGTTAATTTGGTACTTCACTCTTCATATTAAAAGCGTTAACTAATAATCTTGTCGTACAGAATAACTGATTTAATTTTTAATGCGTCTAAGTATAATGATAATATATCAACAATGCTTCTTGTACACCATTTTGTAGCCACCATCAGCCACTCCATCAATTTTATCAAATATTATCTTTTCATTCTGATGAGGTCCACTATAAAAAAGTGAAGGGTGGCTGATGGTGGCTGATAGGAGAGTGTACACATAGCATTGTTGGATAAAAAAATACTTATAATTTGAAGGGGTCGTTGTTGTAGTTATTAACGTTTAACATCTTTTATGTTTGTTTATGTTTTGTTTGGATTACTAAAACATTTCTCATAGAAAAAATTATTTCAGCCTTATTTATTTCGTAATACATATAGATATAAAACATTTTTTTTTAAATTCTAGGATAAATTAGCTTGATCTCACTTGAGATTTGGTAAAATTCAATAAATATCTCATCTATTTGTAAAATTTGTTCAAAAATTCCAAAATTTTATAAAATTATTATACTAATCATTCCTCAAATTTAGCATGAATGGTATTTTTAAGGAGATTAATGTCATATGAACAAATATTTAGCGAGTGTAATTTAGCTTAAATTTTATTTTATGATAAGCATATGTATTTAACTTGTAGTGCATATACTCATAAAGTGCTTATTGATTACTATTGTTAAGGTGTGCATGATTGTGTTTTCTCCTGCGGGAAAGGCTTACTCATTCGGGAACCCGAACGTGGAGACACTTATCCAGCGCTTCCGGAATGGGTCCCCAACAGCAGCCATCCCCATGGACGCTGCACAACGCATAGCAGATGCTCGACGTGCTACTAGGGTGCGTAAACTCAACGCGGAACTTAGCGAGCTCAATGACAAGCTTCAAGCTGTGAAGAAGCGAGTCAATGAGTTGAACCATCAGCTGCCTCCTCAGCAATGGTGGGCAGGTCCTTTGGAGCATATGAGTGTGCCTCAGATAAAGCACCTCAAGGCTACCTTTGAACAGATGCAGAAGATCGTTACTCGCCTCATCTCTGAGAAAATTGATCTTCAGAGTGCCATTCATGATGTTAATGCACCAACCCCTCATTCTGCTCCAGCTCCAACCCCTCGTGCTAATAGCTCTTCTTCTTCTCATGTTGTTGTTACTGTTGCTGGTGGCAATTACTATGTGCCACAAAGGAATTGGTTTAACCAACATAATACTACTGCTCTGCTGCAGAATGAACGTCGCTTTGATGATAGAAACATTAATGTGGTGAACCCGGTGTATTATGCTGGCTATACTGACATGCTGCTTGGAGGAGGATATGGACCCTATGGTGGTCCAAATGGATTCTATTGATGAGAGATATTTGCGCAAGCTATGATCAAACATCGCCATCCAAATGAAAAATAAATGCCATATTTTGCTTGGTTTTAATTTCCTAGTTAGGAACTATGCGTTTTTAATTTGCTTGGTCACTTACTTTTTCTAATATCTAATTTTTTTTCCCTTCATGTGTTTTGGGTTCGTCTTGAGTCTGTCTCTTTTTAATAGCGTCTTCTTTTGTTGTTTACATTTTGTTTGGAACATATGGCGATGTAATTTTCCCTTATTCACATAAATGGCATCATATATTTGTTCGCAACCATTTTATTACTAAGTTTGTGATCTCGATGTGTTTAGAGTTAATTAATTACATCTTAATTGATAAACTATAGGTGTACAACTAAAGCAAATTAACATTTAACTTATATCCATCTTCATCATTGTAAGAGTTTGGATTAGATGTAAGAGTGTGGTTCATGTTAAACGACAATGTTGAGAATGAATTATGACCAACTTTTAGTTGTATATCAAACGTTTTTCATCTTCATTGGTGTCTATTAGCATTCAATTGATTCAAACAGTAAGATGTGTATATTTAATTTCTTTGAAGAGAAATAATAATTAATTACAATCATTTAAACAAGATAAAAAAAATCACTTTTTTGATAATTTTATTATTATTATTATTGTCATGAGACTCCCATAAAAGAAGAGCTTATGAATAAGAGTCGGTTTGGGTAAACAACTTATTTAAACCCGTATGTAAAAGTAACTTTTGATAAATAACTTATGAATAATTTATTTTGTATGTGAATATAAAATAACAAAATTTTTTATTTCAATTATTTTGAAAAGTGCTTCTAGAGAAGTCAAATATTCTGACTTCTGCAAAAGCACTGAAATAACTTCTATAGAAGTCATAAGTTATATAACCTAACAGGACATAATAACTTCTAATAAGTCAAAAGTTGAAAAAAGTTCAAAAGCACTGTAATTAAAAGGGTCCTAAATATGACTAGAGGCCTAAGTAAAAAACCTCATGAACATAAGAGGAAAAAAGATCACCCCTAGCCATTACAAATTCATACAAGATACCAACCAAACACACATGGCAACACTCACAAAACCATAACACAGGGAAACGGGAAATCAAAGCCACATAATAGCATTGCGATTCAGCATCAAACAAGATCAGCCTTAAACATATGCTTCCTTGAACTTGCACTTTGGACCTTAGACCTCAACCACCATCTGCACTGATGAAGATCAGATATCACCACATTTTCAATGAAAGGGAATTCATCGACAACGACTTTAATCCACCATGCTGCAGTCAACTTGGTAACTCGGGATTCCACATCCCAATTGGATTTCAAGTTCTCAAAAATGATTTTACTTTTCACCTTCCAAAGGTTCCATATCACAACATTTATAGTATATAATTATCCACAAGAATTTTTCAATACCTGCAAACCTTTTCTCAGTCCATTCATTAAATACTATCCACGGTTCTGAATGCAAACACAATGAAATTTCCCACCACTCACACATATCCATCCTTAATTTCCAAGCTTTAGCACATGTGAAAAATGAATGGATAATATCTTCAACTTCACAGGAACACAGGAGACAAATGGCAATCGTTCCCTGGTGTTGACTCTTTTAGCATGCACGAACTACACAAGCAACTCCGCCATGGGCGGCACCAATCTTCTCCAAACTTTTATGGCTCACTATTTCCGATTGCAGGAACATCAGCCCACTCCTGTGAGATTGAAAGAATTCTTCTTAGTCTCGATGACAACAATAAAGTCAACTTGATTCTCTTGTATTAGTTTGCTCACAACATTGCACTTCCCTTTACCCCCCAAACCTCTACAATTCCAGAAAGCAAACCTCATTGAAGATAGATTTGCGATCTGGAAACAACCGTCTATCGCCTTTTTTATGGTTTGGGTTTCACAGCATTCGGTGCTTCAGAATCTCGAACCTTTCTAGCACTTTTTTGCCTCCGTTTGTGCCTTCTCTTGATTCTCACCAAAGTAGTGGAGAGATTTCTATCCTCTTTATCAATAAGAAATCCCAGCGCAGCAATTCTCTCAGCTTCTTCCTCTGCTTTAGAGTCATCAGACTCTTCAGGGTTTTGACCTTCATTCCTTTCAGGGCTGCTTTCAGCAAAACAAGAATGACCAACTGCATCAAATCCAGGAGGATCTTGGTCTACTTCCTCATCTCCTTGCCTCTCGCCTGAAACATCATTTTTCAAGACAGCCTCTCGATACTCACCATTATCCTGAGCCTTATTAGTAAAGACATTATATATATTCAAATTTAAATATGTGCAAGACAATTATCAAAACTCTTGAAATGTGCTTGTTTAACGTATTACACATTATAATATGTAAGGATGAATAACATAAGACATAATCAATTTTTATAGAATATAGTATTTGGTGTAGCAATGTATAGAATATTGCATTTTATATTATATCATATTTTATTAATTTTATATATAATTTATTTTATATAAGACTATTAAATTCTATAAATCGATCAACAATGTAAAGTTATTTTTAACTATATTAACGATTTTTACTACCTTTTTGTAGTGTACCCTTTGAGTTCTTGTTCAAGTTTGTGGGTATGAGTCTCCAAGCCGTCGCCCATCACCCCCTTTCCAAGCCAGAAATAAAATATTGTAATTAAAAAAAAATAGTAATGGATGTAGGATTTTTTTTTATTCCTCCATGATATTCATCGGAGCGATTTCGATGACTAATCTCCAATCAATTTGTGCGTGCACTTTAAAGGTGGGATTACGGGCCAAAATCATCTCTGCGTACACACTGCCTCAAGATTAAACCTGTGACTAGATGCTTAAGCAGTCCAAGCCAAACCATTATCTCGCGCCACTACCACGGGCCCTTAGTTTAGATGTAGGAATTCTAATTTTTCATACTAATATATTATTAACATTGAGGCTAAAAGCCCAAAACTATTTTTTTATATCCCATATTAATACTGCTATTGTATTCTAACGGCATGTTATTAAGCGTATTTACAAACACATTAATCCAAAAGTTAAATTGCTATGATTAGGATAATTTTCCGTATACATCAATGACGTTACAGAAGTAGAGGAACGTAAAAGAAAATAAAAACGATATACACTCGTACAAACAACTGTTAACATTAATATTATTTAATTAAAAGAAATCATTCTAATGATGAGCAGTGTAAATAATTCGAATGTAACCACAGAGTTCATTAGTTATAGTTCCCTCCTCGTACAACACTAACACACAATTAATACGACTTCATTTGACGTATGTATTAAGTATAAAGTATAAACTCATTTTCTCCTTTTTCTTCTTCCGAGAAATATTTTTCAATTGCTATATCTGAAATTATTTTTCAAAGTAATTAAAAATTAGTTTTCCCTAATAACTTATTTTGTATTACAGAACCCACTTAATAAAAAAACACAATTACAATAATTGTTTAGACATTTTACGCGCTGCGCTCTTTTGTATGTGCACTATCATAATAATATATGTACTACTAATAATATGATTTTTTTAAGTATAAATATTTGAGGAACAACACTTTTTTAGCTAAAACAGTCAAAAAGCTCATTTAACATTTTATGACTCAAATAATATTTTTAATCATGAGTATATTTTTAATGGGTTGGGTGATTGTAGCCCAAATTCCTATTTATTGACTATTTTGGTGGTTTTTTATTATACCTCTAGCAATGCTGTTTTTTAAGCTATTAATCTAACCTGTAAAATGTAAGATTAATGCATAATATTAAAAATTAAATTAATAATTTTAAAAAATTGAATTATAGTAAATAGTCGATTTTTTATAATATACAAAAATCATTTTTGGTATCACTATAGACTTTATTCCCTTATTTGTATAGAATATAGAGTGTCTGATGAATGAATAATGCTACATGTATATTATAAAATTAGTCATTATTATTGATTATATATAATAATTTAATATTTTAAAATTATTAATTTAACTTTTAAAATGTTAAATTAAATATATAATATAAAAGGTTGAATTAATAATTTTAAAAAATAGAATTATTATTATATACAATGACTAATTTTAAAATATATAAAAAATATTTCATCCGATGAATATATTATATCACTAATAGGCTTTCTTTTACAACTGCATCTAATTAAAACTGACATTTCCACGTCACCTATATATATATAGATAAAATATAGGCAAATACTTGACAACAATGCAATATTTGTTGAACCTATTGACAATATTTTGGCAAAAAAAAATCCTTTCTAAAATATTAATTTTTAGTGGGTTAGTATTGTGACCCAAAATTTTTAAATGGAATGATTTTGACTGATTTTTTATTGTACAATATCAATAAGGATTGACACAAGTGGTAGACGGTTTGTTGTCCCTTAAGCAAGGTCTCGAATTCGAGCCTTGTGGATGAAAAAAATCCTCATTTGGAGTCTCACCTGGTATTCCTAGGTACGCGACCCGGGGTGAAACTCCGGTCACCATGGACAAAAAAAAAATAATAATAACACCACTCTTAAATATAATAATTGATGGCACAATTATTATGATATGAAGAAGTAAATGCTGGGGTAAAAATATATAAGTTACATACTATATTAATATTGATTTCGCAAAAGTCAAAATCTTCTTATAATAGCAACCAGCAGATAAGAAAGTATCCTATAATCGTGTATTAAAGATTGAAGATTTCATAACTTCCTAATATTGGACTAATTATAAAAGCTAATAAACCATTAATTAAGATGGGACAAAAAACTTGGCTAGTTAAGTTCCCACGAGCCAAAATTCAATTATAAATACCCCAACCAGCAATCACAAAGCTCATCACAAACTTTTTTCTACCATATTTTGTTCTTATTTTAATGGCAAAGAGAAAGTCTAGCTCAGGGCGTCAAAAGATTCCAATTGAGAAAATACCCAAAAAGAGTCATTTACAAGTGACATTCTCAAAGCGTCGTTCTGGTCTTTTCAAGAAAGCTAGTGAACTTTGTACGCTATGTGGAGTAGAGATTGCAATAATTGTTTTCTCTCCAGCTGATAAGGCCTTCTCTTTTGGGCACCCAGAAGTTGAATCTATAATTGATCGATACTTGAGTCAAAACTCTGCACTAGACAGTAGTGCTAGTAGTAGCACCACTCACCAACTTGTTGAGGCTCATCGAAACGCCAATGTTCGGAACCTGAATATGCAATTGACTCAGATTCTGAATCAATTGGAGATTGAGAAGAAACGAGGAGAGGATCTAGACCAGATGAGGAAAGCTAGGCAGAGGCAATTCTGGTGGGAGATTCCAATTGATGAGCTTGGATTCAATGAGTTACAGCATTTAATGTTGTCGTTGGATGAGCTTAAGAAGCATGTTGCAAAATATGCTAGCAAAATGATGATCATGATGGAGCAGAACAACACTAGTACTACTACTATTACTGGGCCAGTTATTATTGGCCCAAATAATAATAATCATAATAATGGATTTGGCTGTTATGATACTACCTATGAAACCAAACCTCATCCTGCAGAGATTATTTATGCTAATAATGTTTCTGGTACGAGCTTTCGAGGAAATACATGGTGAACAATGAAAAATTAACCAGAAAAGTTTGAAGTTAATTTTTAGTGGCTTGAGTGATTGTCGTCAAAAATCTTATATTGACGATTTTGGTTAATTCTTTATTGTGCAAATAGCAACACTCGATTTCGGTATGGATTTTTTCTGTTTGTATTGAGGGAGGGTGAGATTCATTGGAAAACTAGCTAGCTAGTACCTCACTAGTTATTGGCTCATGCTATTTTTTTTGTTATTGTCATTTTGATTAAATAAGCTTGTAGAATGATTTTGGTTGCAATGAATTTGTCCTTATATACTATATCGACTTCTTGAAAATAAAGCTTCCTTCACATTGTTTGCATGATTTCAAATTTTGAAGAAGTTGAATTACAGCAGAAAAGTAGAGACGAAAAAATTGGTGCCAAATGAATTTTTTTCTCTATTTTATCTTTATTTAATTAATTATCTTCTATCAAGTAAACTATTAATGTATCCATTTTAATTAAAAATAATATACATTAATATTTTATTAATTTTTAGATGAAATCGATCATTACCTGTGAAAATAGAAAATGAATAAATAAAAAAAGGGACAAGGCATAAATTGCTTTTTTATATCCGTAATTAACAAGTCTAAAACTATATTGGATGTTACATAAGAGAATTATAAGTGGCAACAATGTAGCGACACAACCAACAATATAATTCTCATCATAATTTGTCCTGATGATTTGTCGACAAATAAATGTCACATTCAAAATTTCCACATTAATACTTTAACTAAACCACATTGGTGGGCTAGTGGCAAAAAAAAAAAATGTTTGATATACAACATAAATACGTCCAATGAGCATCCAACGTGTGCTATATAAGACGTAATGTGTGTTATATGTATAATACACGTACGTATAATACACATTACGTCTTATATATAGTATACGTTGGATGCTTGTTGAACGTATTTCTATTGTACATCAAACATTATTGGCTAGTGACACCATTTCGAATTGTAATGATGTTTTCGAAAAGAGTGATTCTATATAGATATCCAAAAATTGGATCTTTGTGAGACATCCATAATAATCAACGGTGGAAAAAGAAAGTTAAGATGTTGTAGTGAAGTCACATCAAAATCCAATAATGATAAGAGTAGAAGTCAGTACGGTGAACGAAAAATGGATAAAGAAGGTCGATTAATTGAAGAAGGGTGATGTTAAATGAACAATACAAAACCAGCCCAACCAGCCAATAAATGAGATTTTGGGCCATAATTACTCGACCCATTACAATTTCAATGATTATTTGGGCCAAAACTAAAGCCAAAATAGGCTCATTGGCTGTATGGCTGATTTTTCATTATTCACCTAGCATTATTGATTAATTGAAGAATGAGACAAACCAAAGATGGTACGTAGTTCCCGTAATTCCTTTGAAAGGAAAAAGATATGCCATTGAAAATCTTTTTTCATAATAATCAAAGGGATACATCTATACTACTTATATTTCAGAAGGTGCTGTGTAAAATGGCACCATTTCATTGATTCAATATGAATTTTATGAGTTTTTAATGTTAATTACTTATATTTTGGTGTTTACAAATTAGATATCTCCTTTGATATTATTCCTTTTTTTTAATATTAAATACCCAAATCAGTTTTTGAGAAATATATTATGGTCGGGACAAATTAGTTCCTCTGAATTTGAAAATTCAATATTGATCATTCACCTTTAAAATAAAGGGACAAATCCGCCCTTCCGTAGTTCCGTACAGGTACAAATCATTGTACGGATAATGTGAGATTTCACATTTTTTTGTTATACTATCAAATAAAGACTATAAGCTTTAAGATATTGAACCACATGAATTTTTCACATATAATAGAAATTGAAGGTCATATTTTAAAATGTGAGATTTCACAACTTTATTTGTTTTATTATAAAATAAAGGTTATAACTTTTAAAATATTGAATCACATTAATTTTTCACTTATAATAAAAATTGAAGGCTAAATACTTTAAAATATGAGATATCACAAACTTTTTTTGTTGTATTATAAAATAAAGGTTATAGCCTTTAAAATATTGAATCTCATCAATTTTTCACGTTTAGTAGAAATTAAAGACTATACTTTAAAACATGAGATTTCACTTTTTTTTTATACAATTATAAAATACAGAATATAACTTTAAAATTATTGTATCAAATGAATGTTTCACATGTAGTAGAAATTGAAGGCTATATACTTTAAAATGTGAGATTTCACAATTTTTTTGATTGTACTATAAAATAAATACTATAGACTTCAAAATATTGAATCACATGAACTTTTCATGTACAGTAGGAATTGAAGGTTATATAATTTAAAATGTGAGATTTCACAACTTTTTTTGTTATATTGTTAAATAAAGATTACAACCTTTAAAATATTGAATCACAAGAGTTTTTCACACATAATAGAAATTGAGCGTTAAATATTTTAAAAAGTGAGATTTCTCTATTTTTAATACACTATAAATTAAAGATTATATCCTTTAAAGTATTGAATAACATGAATTTTTTACCTATAGTAGAAATTGAAGACTACATACTTTAAAAAGTGAGATATCACAATTGTTTTGATTGTACTATAAAATAAAGGCTATATAGCCTTTAAAATATTGAATTTCATGAATTTTTCACATATAGTAGAAATTAAAGGATATATATTTTAAAATATAAGATTTCACAACTTTTTTGTTGTCTTTAAAAGATTGAATCACAGGAGTTTTTCACACATAATAGAAATTGAACGTTAAATATTTTAAAAAGTGAGATTTCTCTATTTTTTTGATACACTATAAATTAAAGATTATAGCCTTTAAAGTATTGAATAACATGAGTTTTTTCACATATTGTAGAAATTGAAGACTACATACTTTAAAAAGTGAGATATCACAATTGTTTTAGTTGTACTCGTACTATAAAATAAAGACTATAGCCTTTAAAATATTGAATCTCATGATTTTTTCACATATAGTAGAAACTAAAGGATATATATATTTTAAAATATGATATTTCACAATTTTTTTGTTGTATTGTGAAATAAAGACTATAACCTTTAAAATATTGAATCACAAGAGTTTTTCACACATAATAGAAATTGAACGTTAAATATTTTAAAAAGTGAGATTTCTCTATTTTTTGATACACTATAAATTAAAGACTATAGTTTTTAAAATATTGAATAGCATGAAATTTTCACATATAGTAGAAATTGAAGACTGCATACTTTAAAAAGTGAGATATCACAATTGTTTTGTTTGTATTATAAAATATATAAAGGCTATATCTTTTAAAATATTGAATCTCATGAATTTTTCACATATAGTAGAAACTCAAGGATATATATTTTAAAATGTGAGATTTCACAATTTTGTTGGTTTTACTATAAAATAAAGACTATATGCTTTAAAATATTGAATCACATGAATTTTTCACATATAGTACTGAAGGCTATATAATAAGTTAAAATTAAATGTGAGATGTCAAAAAAATCGAAGGTTATATATAGTTTGAAATGTGACATTTTATAAATTTTTTATTTTATTATAAAATAATGGTTGTAGTATTTAAGATATTGAATCACATAAATTTTTCACATATTGTAAAAATTGAAGGATATATACTTTAAAATGTGGGATATCACAATATTTTTTGTTGTACTATAAAATAAATATTATAGGTTTTAAAATATTGAATTACATGAATTTTTCACATTTAGCAGAAATTGAAGGCTATATACTTTAAAATGTGAGATTTCACAATTTTTTTGATTTTATTATAAAATAAAGGCTATAAGCTTTAAAATATTAAATCACATGAATTTTTCATATATAGTAAAATTTGAAGGCTATATAATTAAAAATATGAAATATCACATTTTTTCTGTTTTATTATAAAATAAAAACTATAGTCTTTATAATCTTGAATTGTATGATTTTTTATACATAGTAAAAATTAAAAGTTATATTCTTTAAAATGTGAGATTTCACTATTTTTTTATATAATATAAAAAAATACTAGACTTTAAAATACAAAATTGCATGATTTTTTTTTATACATAGTTGAAATTGAATGATACTTTTTTCAGGTACCTGGTAAAGAAAATTAGGAATATTTGAGTTTTGACTCATATTGTATTTCAGACGAAGATGTTGGCATAGAATTGATTGGCTTATATTACAACTCAGTTCTTAAATGCTATTGAATGTTATAGGATACTAAATCATAAGTTGGTCTTGAGATAGAATATTCCCATTATATGTAGTTAAGAAACATAGATTAAATATCAGGATTAAGGCAATTGTTGTTACTGGAAATCATGTTGTGGACAAGGTTTATATTACTCGAATGAATATAATTTCATCTATATGTTGTTGGAGTGCCTTTGAAATTCTAAAGGAAACAATTTTACATAATATTTTGCTTTGCAATGATCATTAATAAAAGTCACTGTCGTATATTGAATTATTCTTATCAAAGTTTATTTTTACTCATGGACAACTTTATATAGTAATATCAATAGTCAAATCAAAGGAGAGACAGAATATTTTGATACTAGATGATAGTGAAAAACCTTTCAAGATCACAACAAGAAATGTCATGTACAAAGAGGTTTTCCAAAAGATTTATGATTAATCTATTGATTTTAATTTTGATATATTTTCCTCATCAAAATATTTTTATACAAATTTAGTTTTTGTTCTTATTCTATTTATTTATTTTTAATTGGATTTTTATAAACTTAAATTTACCTATTTTGATTATCTATAATGCAGTGTAATAGAGGAATTCAATGATTTCAGAGGAATAAAAACACATAGAAACATCAATGGATTTATACTAAGTTTCTACTAATTTATTTTCATTATATTTTAAAATGTCAATTAAATTTGAAATTATTTAGTAGTTACAACCACTGTTCTGAAAATCGGACCGGATCCCTGTCCGGTTCGAGTAGGCCTTAAAAACCGGGATTCTGAAAATCGGTCCAAAACCGAAAAAACCGGTTGAACCAGTCAACTTATATAAAAAATAAAAATTTTAATTTTTTAAAATTTAATAACTATTTTATAATAAATTTTTTTATATAATACACTTTAATTATTAAAATTAAAGACTATTAAACCTCTAAATTTATCAAATGCTATAAATTTTCGCTTTTATTAATATTTTTCATGCACTTTAATTTTTCTATAGCATATAATTCATCATATATGTATATATTTATAGATAAATATATATTTTATACATATTTTATTATATCCGATTGAACCTCCGATCGAACCGATTAAACCTCTAAATCTCTGAACCCCTCCCTCGTCCGGTTCAATGTCCGGTCCGATTTTCAGAACCTTGATTACAACAAATTGAGCAATAGTTTTATTATATATATTTAAGTAGCATATTGCTAATTTAGAACCAAAACTTTAGTAACATTTTCTTTATGCTATATATAAATAATATTATAAATTTTTACAAATAACTTATTATTGAAAAAAACTAATACTTAATCTCGTGCATTGCACGAGCCATTAAATAGTAGTTGTTAATAAATCTAATGTAATAGTTATCACGACTTGCTCACGAGTCAAGTGATGTAATTTGCTTTCTAATGTATGCTTTTTTGGTATTTCGCAATTTTATTTTTTTGTCGGAATTTTAATTTCATTGCAATTTAAAATAAGAGATAAAAATCCACGTAACCAAAAGGAACAGTGTTTAGAACTTGAGAAAATCTCAATCAAAATGATCGACATGGAAGAATTCATAGTCGTAATCTCCTTTACATGTCGTGATAGTGATATAATTTTCTCCAGCTGTCTAGAAAACACCAAAATCAAATTCTCTCTTCCAAATGGGAAAGGTCTTTGGTCCTTGTTCATTCCAGTTAAGCAAAAGTGTTTTGTCCCACAAGCGAAAATTATTATTCGAAAACGAATTTTAAAATTGCTAGTTGAATCAGTAAATACTACTATGCAAGAATCACTATGAAGAAATTGCAACTAAGTAAAATTTAAAGAAATTGCAATAGAAATACATTCAACTAGTATTCAACGTATAATATATATCATATGTGATATGTGTCTTACATAACGTGTTATATATATATAACACATATTACATATGATATATAACGGATACTAATTAGATGTATTTTTGAAGCATTTCTCCTTAAACAAACGCATCATACCAAAACTTGCAACATTACTGTAAGTATATATATATAGGTTGAACTAATTCTATTTGGTTTCTCACTTCTCATCCGTTATTATTAGCCTTCAGTTTTGGTTTTCTTGATTAATACACCAACCAGCAGAAAAACACTTTCCATTTGCACCGGTACCCTAAGGCCTAAGCTAACCTCAAATCATTTTTTTAAAAAAAGAATTAGAGTAAATACTAAATACCCTTTTTGTCCTTCAATATTTTTTTTGGTGATATGTCCTTCAATATTAATATAACGGATAAAATAGTTTTTCAAAATATTAAAGTGACAATATAATTTTTTAAGATTGAAATTTTAGAACAAGATAGTCTCTCATCTTGTTGTAAGTTTTTAATTTTGATGGACCACGTTGTCTTAAAATCTCAATATTAAAAAAGAGTGATACTATTTGTATAATAAAAAATCCGTCAACATAGAGATTTTGGGTCACACAATCACTCGACCCATTAAAAACTAACTTATTAAAGAGAGTCTTTTTTTTTTCAAAAAATTGTCAAATGAGCTCATTGAAAGATTGAGTTATTTTTTTATTATATATTTTTCTATAAGAATTATGTTATTGCTTTCATATTTTGATTATTTTGTCCATAAATTTTAAAAAATTACATTATCATTTTTTATATTTTAATGAAACTATTTTATGTTTTATGTTAATCTTAAATTTAAAGGACCACACAAAATATTTACTCCTTAAATTAAACCAGAGCTATTTCTTCGGCTTTATTTACATTGGTTTGCCAGGTAGGTAGGTAGCTAGCTAGGGGTCAACTTGGATTTGAATTTGTAAACTTGATCAATACCAAAAAGAGAATAGGGTTGGCTGAGAGTGCGCAAACTTAAGATTTGGGGGTTGGGGTGGTGAAAGTTGTATTGAAGGTACCCTCACTCTACTTTTATTTATAAATTTATTTGTTTATTATTATTTATTATTTTAGATTTTTAATGAAATATTTATAATTTTTTTTTAGTTTTATCTTTACATACACTCTCTTTTTATCTCTTACAATTATTATTGCACAAAAAATTATAAGGATAATTTTGTCATTGTACATTTACTTCTATAGAAATTTATGTGTTTTAATCACCTTTTTAATAAGTGTGCAATACTCTAAAACGTCAATTAAGAGTGTACTGAAGGAGTAATAGGAATGGAATGGGGCCCGCATAATCGAGATAGTGAGTGAGGTGAAGGGTATGGTGATGCGATGCATAAGAATGATTAGTGAGAGCCAGCTGTGTGAGAGTTGGATCCCCGACACAGCCAATAGGTACGTGCACATTTGCTATGCGACAAACTCGCCTAATTGGACTACTCTCTTTCTCTTTGCTGGCTCTTGCTCACCGTACGTGCGCACGCTCTCTCTCTTCCACCTCATCATCATATTCCTCAAATCAAACTCTCTTCGCTCTTTGGATCCCTCTCTCTCTTATTCTCCACCCTACCCTTTCGCTCCACTCAACCCCCCACCTCTCTCTCTCTATCCACTTCTTTCTAATCAAATAATCATCCTCACTCCATGCAGCATTTTAAATTTTATTTTATATTTATGATTACTCTTAATTTTCACTATATATTTAATGATGATATATTAATTTTATTTTTAATATAATTTACTTACAAAATTTAATAGTAAAAATATAAAAAATAATATAATTATTTCAATATATATATATTTTTAATTTTTTTGAATAAATTTTAAAATTGATGGAGTAATTATCGAACATCACATCGTGATGATGCCAAAATTTTAATTTAATTTGTTTTTATCTTTGAATTTGCGGGTTTCTACTAGGCTACTATTACTACTTGTACGAAGATGACAATGACAAAAAAACATTTGCCATGAGTTTTTGTGTTAAACATGAAATCCTTAATGACTCTGTCATGTCAATTTTTATTTGGACTCTAGAGAGTTTTTATTTTGGTACTAGTATATCATTGTTATATATTGTCACATCATTTATTATTTATAAGATAAATGATTAAATGATGTGTTCTTTTGCTGTCAAATAATGTACCATTTTTACATCATTTCATTCGTTATGGTTAATATTTTACGTACTTTTTTTTTTGCTAATAAATACTTTTAATATGATATTTTAAGGATATTTAAAATAATGAAATTTGACAATATTAAAAACAGTGTGGTGAATTTTTATATAAAATATATAGAAAAATTTAATTGAGTGTTTTTTTTATTATCTTAATAAACACAAAGATACTTGTTAGTAAAATATTAAAAAAAAACTGTTATGAATTATGAGTTGGTGCTCCTCTCGTTTGTCACTAGCATGAATATTATATATCTTAAGCAAATATATAAATATTCAATCTTAGGTTTTGGGCCAGGGCTTTTTTGTTTTATGAAAATAATATAAATATTCAGAATGTTTAGAGGATTTTTTCCCTGGAAAGTCAATTTGAAAACAATCCTGACAATATCATGATCATTAAATCCACAATTTATATATATGATTATTTGAATAAAAATTAAGTAATTCTCCTTTAAATTTAACATCCTAATATATATATTTTTTATGTTAATATGTATATATATTTTTCCTTTGATCTGATATGTAGAAGTTATATATGTTGAGCTGGATCCATTAATAACTTAAATGTGATAGTTTCGCTCAAGTATATCTTATCTTATCCTTATAAAAGAGAGCCGAATTTCCTGATTTTATTTGGCAAACCACCGAAAATCACATTAAACAAATAAATAAAATAGCTATTTATTGATTTACGCTTGTTATATCTTATATCCAACAAAAGAGACTTGTGAGTCCGGAACCAAAAAGAAGAATCGTTCTCAAGTAATAAATAAAAAATAAAAAAATAGTTCCAACCTACGAATTGTACCAAAGGGAATGATTTGTGGCCAATTAGAACGATTCGAATTAAAGGAATTACGTGCAAATTGGACATACTTGGTAGTTAGTACCTAATTTTGATCATTATTCATTAATAAGCACTAACAGAAATAATGTGAGTATAAGCAAATATAATAATAACAATATAGTAGTAAGAGGTTTGTTACGGGTAGATATAACACTACTATACACCATTTTCTCTGATTATAAATCAGATTTAATTTTCATCCATTAGTGTACCGACTTTTAACACATTCATTCAATTATGAGTTTTTACATTAGTTATGATTTGTGTTTTCTCTTTCCCAATACTTGAAAAGTCATACAAATAGACTATTTTGATTGGACGATAATATAAAATACTTTTACACTAACATTGTATCAAAATTAAACTATTATAAATATCATGACAACTTATAAATTTATTCATCAAACCTGTCACCATATTTATATTTATAAATAGAGAAAGATGTATATGATAGCATTATATGTACTAATAACATTTTTCTATATTCTCTATTTTTTATTCATCTAATTTAAGAGTGCAAATTTTTTTTTATTTGTCAATTTAAAAATTCTAGTAGTTGTTAATGATTTTTTTTAATTATATAAAAAAAAACTTATTTGAATAATCAAGAAACGAGATAATAACTAATATTATAAAATTTATTTAAAATTTTAAATATTATAAAACTGGATAGAAAAAAAAAATAATGAATAACAGATAAAAAGTGGTAGGCAAAAGAAGGGTCCCCACCATAATATAGGAAAATGAGGAAGCCAGCCAGCAAGCAAAAACAAATCAAAGAAATATGAAAATTCATTCCATGAGGTTACAGGCTGTCTTTCCCTACTCAGCAGATGACCCTTCACTCTGTCTCTCAGCTAGCTATGCCTATCATCAATAATAAAAATCATTGCTACTTCATCGTCTCTACATAACCATAGGTATATAGTTTGTTCCCTCACCAACAAATTCTTCAATTCCCATCTCTCACTCCATCAATCAAAACCTCTTACCAGTACCACGTGAAATCACTCAACCATGGATCCGTGCCACTTCGTGCGGATCCTCGTCGGAAACTTGGCCGTCAAATCGCCGGCGACATCGAAACAACCTTCCTTCTCCGGGAAGGTGCACCCTTCCACTTCCTCATGCTTCTGCGAGATCAAACTCAAAGGCGCAGGTAATTCCCAACGCTCTCACGTAGCCACAGTCCCCATAACCTCCGACACGCAGCCTCCACACTCCGTCGCGGCATGCTTCGACTTCACAAAGCCCCAAATCGACAAGCTCATAAGCTCCTCCAAGAACCCCATAACCGTCAAGGTATCGCTCTACAAGGGTCGCTCCGACACTTCCTGCGTCTTCTCATCCCCAAAATTACTTGGCAAGGTCACTGTGCCGCTCGATCTCTCCACCGTCGAATCACGGCCGTCCAATTTCCATAACGGTTGGGTAAACCTTGGCGATAAAACTAACGGTAAATCATCGGGTCAGCTACTTCACCTCACCGTCCGGGCAGAATCCGACCCGAGGTTCGTGTTCCGGTTCGACGGCGAACCGGAGTGTAGCCCTCAGGTGTTTCAAATAAAAGGAGATGTTAAGCAACCGGTTTTCACTTGCAAGTTCAGTTTTCGGGATAAGAATCCGGGACAGTTCAGTTCGGTGAGCCCGAATCAAATAGCGGAGAGGAAAGGGTGGTCCATCACGGTGCACGATTTGTCCGGGTCGCCGGTGGCGGCGGCATCGATGGTGACGCCGTTCGTCCCCTCACCCGGTTCGCACCGGGTCAGTCGCTCTAACCCGGGAGCATGGCTCATAATCCGACCCGACGGAGACGGCACCTGGAAGCCCTGGGGCCGCCTTGAGGCGTGGCGCGAACCAAACAGCTCCAACGCTGTCGGGTGCCGGTTCGAAGTTCTTCCAGCCACCGCCGATCCGCTGACCCTCGCCGGCGCCTCAATCAGCTCCCAACACGGTGGGAAGTTCACCATTGATGTTACCTCCGGCGTCACCCCCGTGAGCACTCCACACGGAAGCTGGGACTTAGGGTCAGGGTCTAGACCCGGGTCAGGGTCCGGGTCAGACTTCGGGATCGAACCGCATTTGTTTTACAAGGGGTTTGTGATGTCGGCGACGGTGGACGGAGAAGGGAAGTGCAGCAAGCCGGAGATTGAAGTTGGGGTGAAGCACGTGACTTGCACGGAGGATGCTGCTGCTTTTGTTGCACTTGCGGCGGCGCTGGATTTGAGCATGGACGCTTGCAAGTTGTTCTCTCAGAAGCTCCGCAAGGAGTTGAGGCAGTAGAGTCGGCTTTGTGTCGTTTTGAGTGATTGATGTGTCGTTTTTGAGTGGCATTTGGCTAACACTATTCATTCTTGAGATACCATTGGATTCGGCGCTAACTTTTGTTTTTTATTGGGAGAAACAATGTACAGTTGGGAATTACTTGGATTAGTTTTTGAAAATTATATTGTTTTTACTTCAACACGAAGTTTTGATTGAATTGCTTACAGATCAGGTCTTGTATTCTTTAATTCTTGTTGTTCTGATGATCATGAGTTTGTACAGAATTTTTAATTAATTAATGTCTCGTGCGTTGGAATTTGATGAGGCCTGAGAATCCTATGTTCTGGCTGAATTGCATGCATCTGAGAGTTTGCACGATTACACGTTTCAATTGCTGCCATTGTTGGCAGGAACCTTCACCTTGTTTTCTTATTTAATGTCTATGGCTTTGAACTCTTGCTAAAAATAAATAAAATAAATGATAATTGAAGTTTAAAATTCTTCTCTAATGCTATTAATTAAGCTATGCACGAGGGAGTCAAATTAGAAATGTTATTGAACATACAAAGACAGAAGAAACAGTACTTGATTCTCCTAGAAGTGAACCTCAACTCCCAGAGAAAGGGGTTGAACTTGAGCTACAATAATTACTTTATGAAAAAAGTTCTCATCCAAATAAACTCTAATATAATCAAAATGCATTTTTATAGTATCAAATATTGGTTGGAATTTCTTTTGTCCTCTGATTAAGCTCAAAATAATGATCACAAACACAATATCTAGCAGATAAAAAACTCGACAAAGGATCTTATTTGAGTTTAGAAGAGCACAGAAAAACAAAAAAAAAAAAAGATCCTTCTAACCTTTATGTAACATAAACTTAAATTCTATAAGTTTGGTATTTATTTACAAAACATCCTCAGTGTTCTGTGATGAAATGAAAGGAATAGTTCTTCATAACAATAATGATAATATAACAGTTAGAAAAGAATAATTCAAAACTAAACAAGAAAAAGAAAAATAATGGGAAAGGAATTATTGGTTGGCCAATACAATGTACATCATGCGCTGGAATTAGGTGTGGCCCTGGAACAAACAGCTTAGAAGCCTGGACCTTACTTTTAGCTAATTTTCCAAAAGACTTTTCCCACAATTCCGAACCCATATCTCTAGCCTCCTCTAACAATTTTATTATAATGAAACATCTATAGCTGTTAACTTGTCTATAATATAGTCTAGTCACCTCATCTAATTTCTTCCTATTTATTGGGGGAAAAGATAATTGAACTTTAAAAGGAAAAATGGTAGCTGTTTGACTGTTTCCCTTCATTTCTAGCTATTGCAGCAATGACCAAACATGTACTTGGTTGGTTTCCTACCAAAGACAATTTTGAAAAGCACACAAACAAGAAAGTGGCTAGGCTCCAATTTATGTTACTACGAACGTCATGTTGTATTTAAAATCTTTCTTAACATACTACTGCCTCAATTTCAAAATAATGATCGCTTTTGACTTTTTTGATACACCGAAAAATTAGTGTATTTAGACATAAATTGTGTCCAAGTACAGTAGTTTTCCAATGCACCAAATGACTATTATTTTGAAATGGAGGGAGTAAGTGTTAAGTACGAAGGCAAGGATTGGGTAACAAGAGAAATTCAAAGAGAATCCACCAAAGAGATAAAATACTTCATAGCAGTGAGTAAAAACAAGGGCACCAACAGCAGTAGATAGAAGAAAGAAAAAAAGACCTTGATATGACTATCCATCAAACTACCTTCTTACATTTGAAGACCTTGTCTTGACACTTCCCTTTTGGGGTTCAAGTGGAAGGGTTCAACTAACTAACTAACTAAACTATGTGGGTCAAGAAAAAACTCTATCAGCTAGAACGGAAGACCATCTTACAAGTTTATTCAGTCGCGGTTTTGCCACTATCATCTCCTTCATTTCTGATACCCGGCAACGTACCCGGATCGGTATGGGTCTCTGTCACATCCTTGAGGATATGAGAATCATTAGAATCAGTAGCTTTGTGATCAATTGAATTAGCAGTTTCATTGCCAGTGGATGATGACTCTGATGATTCACCAGTTTCACCTGTTTGAGTGTCACCCTTCAACTTCTCATTACCAGTGGCATCAGTGTTATCCTTCATAAACGAATTATTCTTGTTTTCAGTTTCATTTGATGCAACAAAACTTGCTGTCTTTTCTAATCCACCACTCTCCAGACTAGCAGATTCACCTGCAGCTGCATTTCCATTTTCTGTTTCAATAGTGGCTGTTGCATTGGAATCAGGGTGTTCTTCAGACACACTATTGCCATCCCGCTGTAATTCTACTGTCTGAACATTTTTGACGTCAACAGTGGCTGTTGTGTTCTTCGTATCATTTTGAGCATGGCCTGATTCTGAAAATATCCCCATTTTATTCTGTTCAGATGAAGTGTTGGCATCAGTTTGTGTCTTGTTATTGCTGACTCCAGGGTTTGCTATTGTCAGATTACTGCTTGCTTCTGAGTGAGTGTCAGAATGTGTCGTAGCAGTACCATTTAGATGTGAACTATACACTGGGTTGGACAAACTGTTGTTTCCAGTTTCTATACCAGAAGTTGCATTAGAAGTCCCACCAGTCGTCAGCTCAACTTCTTCAACCTTAATATTTGAATCAGTATGATCACTGGCCCAGCTACTTTCTTCCGTATAGTTAGGCTTGCTCTCTGATTTCATGATACTTTTTTCCGAGTTATCATCAGAGTTTTCCAAGTTAACTGTCTCAGTTTCAGTGCTAGTTGTATGAGTATCATGAGTCACGGCACTAGAAGCATCATCACCCTTGTAATGTACCTCCCGAGCCTCATGAGTGTGGTGGTTTTCAACTGAACCCTCCTTTTCCTCATCCTCAGTGTTTTCACTATCCTTCTCGTCACTCTCTTCTTTCTCTTTCTCTTCATCCACAAACTCATCACGATCAGTATCTAACTCTGTTTGATCATTCTCATCGATCTCATCATCCCCTCCTCTTTCATCTTCCATCTCCTCATTCTTGTTTTCATCTTCCTCTTGTTCTTCTTCTCCTCCTCCTCTCCCTCCAGGCTTGCCATCTTCTTTTCCGTCAGTTTCTTGCTCATTTCCTTCTTCTTCTTGTTCACTGAGTTCATGCTTATTTTCATCCTCCTCATCAATATTCTCATCTTCCACTTCTTCCTCATGCTTTTCATTTTGATTTACTTCATCCTTACGTGGACGAAGGTCTTTTCTACCAAGTTTTGGAATCTGATTTTCAGTCTGAGTTCCATCTGACACATGACGATTGCTCTCATCAAATTCCTTCTTTTTATCATGTGAGTGCTTAACCTGATAGATCAACCAGAAGCAAATGCCAAGCAACAGAATAATCTGCAGAACATGCTTTACTTTGATGCCTTTGGATCTGTGGTTCCTACTTGGCGACCGTCTTATCATATTAACTTAATTAGAAACCCCAAATTCTATCTCCAACAATAAAAATTAGCAGGGTCGCCCACCTGTTTTCAAATAGTAATGCATCCATAAGGAGCTGAGCAAGCAATGATAAAAAATGCACAGATATCACTATAAAAGGCAATGGTTATGAATTATCATAAACTTCAAACTGCTTGTACCAACAAATGAACAAAACATCTATCAAACTGTAAAATCCATAAAACTATAAAGAAAATTTAAAAAATAGTTTTACTCTTTGTACAACACTAATACATATCCAACTCATCCAACGTATAAAAATATTGATCCTAAACCCACTAATCCCTCTAAGCAGTAACCACACACATCTCATCCTCACTCCCCACTAAAAGGTTCATGTACCTTGGATATATAGCTATTGTATATGAATATTTTTTTATTTAAAAACTACTACAAAGACTATTAAAAGGGGGCAAGAACATGATGCATTTCTGCACAAATAGAAACCAATAAGGAAGAGGGGGAATGATGGCATTTCACTCAAAAATGTCAAAAGAAAATTACTACACATGCGGATAACAGAACCATTTATTTACTTACCTAATTTTTTGGTTTCAAAGGATTCTCCAAGTACATAAAGAAGTGTGGGGAGACAAGAAGAAAACCCTAGAATAAACCCCTGAAGAAGGAATAAAAAAGAAAGGAAGAAGCAACCCACAAACTTGGACGAAATTTTCAAAGAAACAATCTTTTATGAAGGATAAACCAAGAAAAAGAAGAAAGAACAAGATGGGCAAATTTTTCTGTCAAAGTAAAAGACCATTTTTGAAGGAGAGCGTAGTTGAAGTACCTACTACCCAAGGCATTTCTCAAAACAAGAGAAAGATGGAGGGTTGTGGTAAATACAGCAAAATCATAGTAAGATTAAGTACTGAATTTGGAAAAGGGATAAAGCAAAGCAAAGCAAAGGAAAGTAAAGGAACGACCTTGTGGGAGACAGAAATGAAGGGGAAAGGAATTCACCTACTTGACTGAATAAGCGGCCAGCACGTTCAGACTTGAGAATTGAGATGCTATGAGATGAGATGAAAATGAAGGCTAAGTCAAAGTAGGAACGCTGGATTCTGCATATTTACCACATTAGCATTAGCATTAGAAAATCATCATCCTCCAAACTACCTTACAATACATATATTTCTTTATATAGTGTCATTTTCAGCTTAGTATAGAAGATTTAATTTTCATGTATTTCCAAATTCTCTTTCATTCATGCATAACTATATCAGTTACAATATAGTAATAGTTAACTTAACTATGGATTACTTAAAAAATTACAAAAACCAAGGATTTTATTGGATGTTAAACAAGATTACACTGTCATCCAATTAAAACGTTCTGTTTGTATGCCTTTTCAGGTAGTGGGAGAGAGAAAACACAATTATAACTGATATGACAACACATGATTGGATAATTGTATAAAAAATGATATGTGGATGAAAATTAAATCCCTAAAAATATATATATCAGAAATAGGTAATTTCAAATATAATTTATGAGCATTTTATGAAGAATTTAATTTCTATACATATTTTTATGCATTTATCAAATTATATATCATCACATTAATTATTATAATTGATTCAATTACCAATCACTTAAAAATTATGTAAATAAAGGATTTTGAGTGAAAGATAGTGTAAAATATTTTTAGATAGATAATTATTAAAATTTAACTCTTTTATTAAGAAAAAAAATATTGGAGTTGATATCTATTTTCAAAATCATATATATATTGTGAAAATAGATACATAAAGATAGCGGTTGTTGAGACAAATTGACAAGAAATGTTAAGAATTTTGTGGATGGTGAGCTACATAATGACGAGCACAATTGTTGACTTCTGCCACTCACACTTGTCTTTTATTCTTATTCTCCATTTCAGGCTAGGAGCAACATCCAGAATCAAATGAAGAAGCCTTGTCCTTTTTGCCTAATCTTCGTGAAATTTGCCTCTTGTATATATCAAGCTGAAAGTAACATTTTAACTCTTTACAAAATATAAATTAAAAAAAAAACTTTCATCTTAATTTCTACTCTTTTTTCTTTTAATGTAATGAAATGAACAAATCAGAACACCTACAGACAGCGCTTCAAAGCTGAAAGCCATCCAATATAACAAGCCTAATAGTGTAATAGAATTCAGACCCAAAATGAGAGACTAGAATAAGAATCAACCAGATAGGCCCACAAGAGACCCAAATAAATAATGAGGAAGGAAGAATATAGGAATACTATACTTTTCCAACTAGCTCCGGCTCAAATAGCATCTCTCTTGATCCAAGTAACTAAGGAGATTGTTGATCTAGGATAGGGGTCTCTTGATCCATGTAACTAAGAAGATTGCTGATCTAGTATCAGGCGTTCTATCCTCATATATTCATCATCTCCTCTTTCATTTTCCCTAATTCCTAGTTGAGCTCATTGTAAAAAAAAAATACTAGACTTTAACTTGTGCAATTGAATATTTGGAGTTCATCATCCTTTAATTAAGTGTTAAGAGTTCGGTCCTCATCTTGAGCATGATAAAACTTTAAAACTTCGAGCATGTTCCATCCTTCGAGCCTCGAAGTGCATACAACTCAACAAGGCATTAAACTGATCAACCATCGTGAACCGAAAGTAAAATAGATTTCTTGAACAAAAAAATACTAGACTTTATACAAATAATAAATTACATATGTCTATATATTTTTGGTACAAATCTAAATGAGTTGCACAGCACAAGTGAAACTAGAAACTTCCTTAATAGAAAGTAGAAACAGAGCTGGAAGAGGGTTGAAATTGAATATCATCATCTCCTATTGTTGAAGATTCTTCCTCAGATGAAAAGTGATATATGCTTAAGGAAAAGGGAGGAGCATAAGGCCGAGGAAGATTTATAGCACTTCCAAGCATGAGAGTAACGGAGGACATAGTGGGCCTGTCATTGGGCCTTTCTTGAACACACAACAACCCTATATGGATCCATCTCAACGCCACATGTATAGGGCATGCATTCACCAATACCGGGTCCAGAAATTCCACTTCCTTCCCTTCACTCCAGAGTCGCCATGCCTGTTTTAATCACATCACATATACGGGTAAGATTTTAGATATGATTCACTATCAGTAATAATGTACTAAAACTAATTATGTATAATTTTAATAAATTTATGTGTGTTTTTTTTTTATGAATAATTGTGTGTTCTTTGTTAAACAACGAGTGTGCGTTATAGTAATTGTAATGTTTGCTTTTCAAGAATAACACTGTGCTTTTGGTAAATATCATTGTGTGTTAAATTGATACGCTTAGAGTATGGTTGTGATTCCTATATATAAATACACCATACATAGGATAGAAGGGTTTGATCACGACCACGGTCCTTTTGGAAGAAGCCATTGTTCTTTCTCCCACTCAAAATTTCCAGCATCAGTACCCCAAAGCTGTAAACATCAGACTTGATGGAAAATATTCCTTCCAAGGCATATTCTGGTGCCATATATCCACTGCGGTAACCGAAAATAAACATATGTCAGTTAGCCTTATGAAGATTATGATTGTCTATGTTGTTCAATATCGTGTATAGCATTATCTGTATGGTTTAGTCTGAAGAAATCATGTGGATTTACATTGAAATGAGAGAATTGGAAGTACTTACTATGTGCCAACAACTATTTCAGTGCTTGCTTCAATTTGATTAGTACAAAAAATCCTAGCAGTTCCAAAGTCTGATATCTTTGGATTCATCTCTTCATCTAGCAATACATTGCTAGCTTTTAGATCCCTATGGATGATTTTCAGCCTTGAGTCCTCATGTAAATATAGAAGACCTTTAGCAATTCCATTTATAATCTTCGCCCGATTAGGCCAATCAAGCTTTCTACGCTTGGTTGGATCTGCTTTACATGGGTAAAAGTAGAAAAGATGGCTTCAGAATTTAGATTAGGAAGCTCTCCTTGAATCAAAATATCAAATGTCTATAACATAGATAGAGGGTTAGGAAGAGCTAACCAAAGAGGAAAGCATCAAGACTAGTGTTGGCCATGTACTCATAGACAAGAAGCTTTTCATTTTTATCAAGGCAGCATCCCAAGAGCCTAACAAGGTTTCTGTGTTGAAGCTTTGCAATTAACATCACTTCATTCTTGAATTCTTCAAGGCCTTGCCTTGATCTGAATGAAAGCCTTTTAACTGCTATTTCCTTCCCATTAATCAGCTTCCCCTGTATGCTTGCCAAAGTTTCATGAATTAGTGAGAAAGGTGAATCATAAATTTACCTAGTTCGTCAATAGAAATTAGATCGATTGATTTATCACCGGTCAATGCAGTGAGTGAGTGAGTGAACTGCCATACTTGTATTATTATTAGGATATGTTATCGGATTAGTTACCAACAACAACAACAATAAGAACAAGTTTTATCCCACTATGTGGGGTCGGCTACATGGATCATCAGATTAGTTACCAATAACAAGTCAGTGTCCCTCCCTCCATATTTTCCTTTCCTTTTTCCCATGTCTCTCTAGAGTCTAGAGTCTAGAGTCAATGCCCCATTCATTTTGCCAAAGCCAAAGTTGTATTGTAAGACTAATAATTTTGTGATGAAATTACCTTCCAATGCAGATAACATCATATGGACATGATATATGAATGGTGGTAGATGAATATCATGGTGCATGTGTATGGAGGTACAGAGTTATGTGTGTAAAAAGGTAGAAAATTATGTACAAATAACATAAGAAAAGTTGCAATCTAACCTTGAAAACGGGTCCGAAGCCACCTTCCCCAAGCTTGGTTTCATTGGAAAAATTGTTGGTAGCAACCCTAATCATGCCTAAACTAAAGTATTGCACTTCTCCACTGTTGTCTTTATGTACTGAACTCTTCCTTTGTTCCTCAAAGTCTGACCTACTTGAACTCATCAAATTCTTGAATTGAATTTCATCACTTGTCCCACCCCCTGAATTACAATCTTGTTAGGAAGGTTTGGCAAATGTAACAAATTTTAGCTGAAACTAGAAACTTCACAATCTTCAAGAACCTTGCTAAGAATATGTTACTCGCCTTTTAATCTTCTTCTTATTTTTGAGATAGGACATGCACACCACCCTAAACTTAAAAAGGCCAAAATAACTGCTATCAGAAAAACTGTGTGGAATATAATCCTTGCTCTATTGCTTCCTCGCTTCCCTGCTCTTTCAATAATATTCATAGAATTTGTTAGTTGTCTGATCCAAGTATTATAGTACAAGGATAGACCATTAAGTATAAAACACAATCTTCAGAGCATATTAGTGGAACATCAAGGAAGATTTCATATGTCTGTCTGTCTATTTTTTTTTATTGTTAATATCTAACACCAGTTAATAATAACTAAGCTTCTTTTAATGTTTAGTATTTAGTTCACCATAGGAACAAGTCATGCTTACATTAGTATTTACAAAACAAGCTGCAAATATATATGTTCTTTGTGATTTACCTTCAGAAGGTGGCTCCGAAGTTTGCTGATAGAAGGTATAGTTCTCATACCTAATATTGCAGCTTGGAGCCAATATGCGCCACCCAACGGTCCGTTGGCAACATCGCTCCGCCTTGTTCATCAACTGTGACAAACAAGAGCTGCACAAACTGTCATTTATATCTCTTGTGCACTGCACAAGTCCATACCTATTCTCAGACTCATCTTTCCCCTCAGATTTCTTTGTTTTGAACAGTATATCCGTGTTTGAGGCTTCTTTTATTAACTGGTACATCAGAGCTTGTGCATCAATATCTGTTTCAGCAGCTGATGTTCTATTCTCAATGTTCCAAGCAAATGCCATAGGAAGTGTCTGTGCTTGTGCAAAGAATTGTTTGTCGGAGTAGCGAAGCATGCACTCGTCATACCAGATGATTGCACTGGACTTTGATACACAAAGGGTTTTGATTTCTTGGCTTGCAGTTTTGGTGCAGTTTCGGCAAGTGTCAATAGAGACATCACCCCTACAGAGGAAGAGGCCATAGAGCCTTGTACTGATGCTATCATTGAAGAAGCTGTGAAGTGAAGCTTTAAGAGATAAAGAATCCAAGAGGGAAGTTAGATCAGATTGGAAATTATTAGCATTGGTTGCATTATCTAATTGATCTTCACATATATGGTAGTTGTAGGTTGGCTCAGAACTATTGGGGTTGACTAGAACAACAATGATTGAGATCAAAACCAAAGCAAAAGCTCTGTACTTCTTGTGGAAGAGATACATTGTTTATTACTGCATGGTTTCTTTGATCAATTTGCTACTGAGATATGAAAAACTTTTCATTGAGAGAGTACATAGTGAGGGAATATATGTCTCTTTCAGCTCAATGATGTCTTGAAAGGTTATTGTGTAATTGTTTATAGGATACAAGTGTCTTCTCAACCATTGCTTCATACCAAAAATCACTGAGAAAATCTAAATGGACCTCACTGTAGTGTTGATTATTATACTCTTTTTGTGTTCTAAGAGTTTACTATTTACCATTAAGGCTAACTCTTGGAATTTCGATTAGGACAAAAGTTAAGTAAATTACAATTACACATGAAGTTTAACCAAACTACACCAGATTTTTTCTCTAATTTTAAAATATACATTTAAACTTCTTTCAATTTGATAAAAATATACACTGACATTTTGGTTAATCATTTGATTGTTGGTCAAGTTAATAAAATAATTGATAGACATTTTAGTAAATAAAAAAAATATAAATATAAAACTTTCAGTGTTATCCTACACTAAATTAAGTTGAGAGAAATCATCTCCTTAATATTTATTAATTAATAATTTAATAACTTAATAAAATGATCATTTAGTCATTTCATATTTATCAGTGTATTTTTTATTGTCAATTTCATTGTTAACTTGAGTAACAATTAAACACTTAGAGAGGAGTTCAGTATATATTTTTATTAAACTGACCTACTCTAATCAAATTTTGAAACTAGGAGGGATTCATGTATAATTTCATCAAACGTAGCTTTAACCCTTATTTTATTGTACACTTACCAGCTAGCACATTTCTTGTTTAATCTGCAAAATAGCAACTTGTGCTTATGATGAAGATGAATATGACATTTTGTTTTTAAACAAATATCATACTTAGTCCTCCTCATCACCTGTCAATTTATTTATTTATTTATTTTTGTTACACTAGATCTTAGAGAAATTTTTATACAATTCTGGATCACATTTAATAAATGGTCTAAAAATATTTACAACCACATTTTTTATATTTTTTTATATAAATTTTGAATATTATAAATCAAAATATGTGATTATAAATATTCCTGAGTCATGCATTAAATGTGATCCAAGACCATCTAAGAATTTTTCATAGACCTTATCGAAAGCGTAAACTAAGTCTAAATTAAATTCCTTAGAATGAGTGCATTGGTATTTTGTAAGCTTTTTTCATCCATTAAAAGGCAAGTTGGATACACAACACACACAAAACTGAATGATTTGTTATGAAACTTTATAAAAACGAATAAATTAGTACATAATAATTAATTTCACAGAATAAAGATCAAACTCTTTATATAAATATATACTATCGAGGGAAAAAAAGACTCTTTGACATGTCATTGATTGAGGATATGGTAGAGTTATTGGTGTCTCGACCCGAACTAGTAAATCCCTCAAACATGTTTGGCTTCATCATTCCCATATCAGTGGAAAATGCAGGTTCTCCAACAGGAGCAGGCAATTCAGCCGAAAGGCTACTGAGATATGAAACTATTTTCGCCATTGAAGGCCTATCATCTGGATTTTGTTGAACACATAGCATACCGATATGAATGCATTTTATAACTTCACTATGCGAAAAAGAGTCTTTTAGATTTGGGTCCAATATTTCTAAAGGTGTATCATTCCTCCATTGTCTCCAAGCCTGCAAGAAATTAAATTCTCCAATTAGGCATATTTGGATCTCAACACAATGGTTGATTATATATGATAATGTTGCTATCTATATAATGAAAAACCAGTCAAAACTAATTAATATATGAATTTTGAGCCACAATCACTCAGCTCATTAAAAACTAACTTCTTAAAGGATATTTTTTTTTGTTAAAAAATTGTCAAATAAGTCTATTGACTGATTTGACTATTTTTTCATTGTTCATCAAATATTGTTGTTATATATATATATATATATATATATATATATATATATATATATATGAGAATTAACACAAGGAAATTTGAACTCACATTGCTTAAGAGATCATCTATTTCGTTTGATTCAATAGGACGTGCATTCCGCTTTGCACTAACAATCTCAAGAACTATGACTCCGAAACTGAATACATCTGATTTCTCTGAAAACTGTCCATGCATTGCATATTCCGGAGACATATAGCCACTGTTAAGAGAAATGTTTATATCATAACCTTGTCAAAAGTAAAGATACAATGAAGAATAGAAGTCTATTTGTCTATGCATGATAATTAATAGATAAAAAATTGTTAATATCTTTATCAAGATTCACTATAGAATGATTATATATGATTAAACTTCACTACCTTGTCTAAGATACTTATAATGTGAAAATAAGGATGGGAAGGATAGAAAAGAAAACACTCACTATGTTCCGACGATTCTGTTGGTATTTTCTTGCTCTTGATCTATAGCAACTATTCTTGCCATGCCAAAATCTGATATTTTTGGATTCATATTGTCATCTAATAGTACATTGCTGGGTTTGAGATCTCGATGAATAACTTTAAGTCGTGAATGTTCATGTAGGTAGTGAATTCCTCGTGCAATTCCTCCTATGATTTTATAACGTTCAAACCATTGTAATACTCTTTGTCTTGTGAGATCTACAAATTCATCATAAACCACTTCAGATAAGAAAGTATGTATATGATATATGAAGAAATAAAAAATTCTTTCTCGTAATTTGAATAAAATTTATGAACACCCACCTTTCAATATCCAAATGAGACACTCATCATCTAATGGTGAAGAAGATGAATGGATGTCTCATTAGGATATCTAAAAATGGATGTCAAAATATCATTTTTGTTAGATGAAATAGAAACAAGTTAAGAAATTTCTTACCAAATAAAAAGTAATCAAGACTCTTGTTTGGTACGTATTCATAGATGAGTATTTTTTCTCGTTCTTCCAAGCAAAATCCTAGTAAAGCCACCAAATTTCTATGTTGAAGTTTAGCTATCAACAAAATTTCATTCTTAAATTCCACAGAACCTTGTCCTGAACTTTGCGAAAGTTTCTTTACAGCAATTTGTCGTCCATCAGAAAGAACACCCTGAAACCATAACAATTTGGTTAACCATGATAAGATAACATGGATACATGTTAAAGGTTGATGTTTTTTATCCCCTAGGGGGTTACCTTGTAGACAACACCAAATCCTCCTCTGCCTATCTTATTCTCATGTGAAAATTTGTTTGTGGCAGCTTCAATTGTAGCCAAATTGAATTGTAATGACTCCAAAGTGTCAACTTCATCTCCAACTGAACCAATAACAGAATAATTTAAAAAGTAACTAAGCATGCAAAAAATTATTACCAATAAGCAAGTGAAAATGGGATTGAATTTTTTATTTTTCATAAAATACTTACAATTTTCTCTTAGAATTGTCCTACGTTTCTTCTTCGATCTTCTTTGAAGGTAATAGCAGCCAAAACACGAGAGAATTACCAAAACAAAGGTCAGCACAACAAGGATGATCACTATTCCTGATCCAATTTTCTTACTTTCTGCACAATGATAATTATATTTGGGGTAAGTAAGTTGAAAAGCTTCAAGCACAGTCACTCAGAAATTGAAAAATTGTCAATTGTTCTCTTTCTAAGCTGAGAAGCTAATGAGCATACACATATCACTTCATCAATTATGAATTAATGGACAATCTCATCTTAAAACAGCCTAATTGTCCTCCTAATACATATTATTGAAAATAATATTTAAAGATAGATCCATGATATATCAATAATACTCGGTGAACAATGATAATATATCAATGTGCTGTAAAAAAAAATAACTATCAAAATTATTACACATACCATAGATAATAAATTACACTCTTTTTACAGTCTCAGTACACATGGACAACAAGTCACTCTCCTACACACTCTCATGCTCCCATAAATATATTTAACTTAATTCTACTGTTGGATATAATTTATATGAAAAAATATTATGTATACAAAAAATTCTCAACCTCTGTATTGACAATTTCTTATTAATTATTAGATCGAGTGTGAGTTCTACTTGAATGGAGCCTCGCATTCAATCTAATGATTGATACGAAATCGTTGGCATGAATGATATGTCTTCCTACGTGCACCATTACCGAAACGAGTAATGCTATATTGACAATTATAAAGTGGCTGTTTGTAAACATCCATTTAAATCTAAGGGTGAAGAGTAAAATAAATAATGTATAAGTGAAAGTCCAGCAAAAATTAAAGATGATAGATTGAATGTACATGATGTACGAGACAATAGATGTTAAAATAATTTTATTGTTAGTAAATCTATATATGTAATTTGGACAGTTTTTAATTTTTGGTTTGAATTGCAGCTTTTTCATTGTACATGTTTCTGATCCAGAATTGCCTAAAACAAAAATATGATTGTAGCATTTAAAAGAAAACAGAGTTATACATTATGATCAACAAAATCAATGGATTCAGTGTACATTACTTGAAGAAGAAGAAGAGGATGTTGCCGTCCCGGCGTAAAAGGGGTCCATATCGTATCTGACAACACACGACGCAAGCATAGCAGCCGCGCCTCTCCGGCCGCCGCAGCACGCCGGAAGAGTTCCAATTGCATTCCGCAAACACGTCTCACACATAACGCTCGATAAGTCAGGGACGCACTGCCCCAACGCATACACCTTCTCTGACCCCGTTACCCTCACTTCCGCCGTCGCGAACTTCTTTGCCGTCACCGAATTCGCCGCCGCCGTCGCCACCTCATCCAACAACCCAAACAGCGATTGGTTGAAGCGTTGAAAGTCAACGCCGGAGACGTTCTTGCCGTCCGTGGGGTTCAAAACAGGGTCGGTGCTGTAGAACTTGAAGTACTTGGTCGTGTAACGTAGCAGACACTCTTGGTACCAGATCACGGCCTCTGTCTGGTTGGGACAGCGAATTAGGATGTCATTGGCGGCAGTGGTGACGCAATCTTGGCAGACGGTGGAGTTGACGTCGCCGCGGCAGAGGAAGAGGGCGTTGACGGCGTCGGTGGTTCCGAAACCCATGATGTTCATGAAGTAACCGTCTTGCTGTTGGGAGGCGTTGGTGGTTAGAGAGTTGAGGACCACGTTCAGATTGCGGTTGGTTGTGCTGCCTTTTGCGTATGTGTCGCTGTTGTTACAGTATGAACCAACGTATGTCGGAGCTGATGTTGCTGCTTCTGTTGCCAACGTTAGGGAGACAAGAAGTGCGTACAAGGTTGCCCATTGTTTTGATGAGGTACCCATCTATCTATCTATCTATCTATCTTTGAACTTTGTTCATCAATTAAGGAAAAATACAGGGAGGGGTGTTATTGTTGTGGGTGGAGATGATCATATGATGATGACTTTGATACTTATCTCTGAATTAATGTTTGACCCGGCTATGTAAGTTTGTAAATTTGTTGTTTTATTACTATTCTATTCAGCTCTTGTACAGTTATATGTTTGATGTGAGCATGACAATTATTGGTATATTATGAGCACCAGATAAGAATTGTTCTTCTTATTAGGTGAGGCATCACGAGAAATTATTAGCTACAATAAATTTATTTGTTCTTTATCATTTATATTTTGACACATTAACGGTTCTATTACCTTGTTTAAAACGTAATCCTCTCTCTTTACAATAATTGACCTTTTAAATTATATGTCATAAATAAGGGAAATATTTGGGGCACAACAAAAAATCAGCCAAAACAGCCAACAAGATGTGCACAACATATATAATAAAAAATGCACAACGTATATCACCTATTGTGCACAACATATATCACATATTGCAACATCATCTTTCTTTGCAACATGTTATATATGTTGTGCACATCATGTGCTATATGGTGTGCACAACATGTAATATTCGTTGTGCAATTTATGTTATATACGTTGTGCACAATTTGTTGACTGTGTTGACTGTTTTTTTATTGTGCCTCTAACATTGCTCCATAAATAAATAATATAAAATAAATAAATTTTTTATTCTCGGTGCAACCAATAATTTTTCGTCATCCACATATTGGTCATCTAAGTCAAACTCAAGCGGCAGAAATATTGGGGCGTGTTTTATTTATTTAAATTAGTTAATTAGAAGCGAAGTTAAATTCACAATGTTCCAATGAACCTATTTTAATTTGACTTCTCTATCTCATGTTAACTTCACTTTCAAGTTATACATATCAATTAAACTAATGATTAGATTTCTATAGAAAATATAAAACAATAAAAATATAAATATAAAAATATTTCTTATTTTATTATCAATATTTTTTATATTTATTAATTTAATTTTTCTTATTTTTATCAATAATTTTTAGTTTTTATATTAATAAAAAGGTATAATAAGAAAAAAATAAGTTAAATGATTCTTGAATTATTAAACGAAGATAATTTACAATAAAAAAAGAGATCGTTAATGGAGGGATATGGGACCTAAGATAGTCATAAAGCCAAGTAGTCGACTTGTGTCGTCTCTTCTGGTTAGATACATGATATTTTGTGCATCCTGAAAGCCGTATATAGCTGAACTCGATCTTCAGCATGTGTTTGAAAATTGAAACACTGGTTTGAACTGATTGGGAGAACTTAAAAAGTTTCTCATTGCATATGATGCGAGTTATTAGACTGCAATAGTGGCTTGACGCTGTTTTGACTTGTCATCATTAGAGAGGGCTTATCTAAGAAATGGGATCCATTACGAAATAAATGTATTCACTATCTAATGTTATGTTAGGTTAGGTGTCCTCCACTAGGGTCAGCGTAACCCTGATACAAAATATAATATTTTATAACTGCTTAAATTCTCCAATCAAATTAAAAACTCACCAATTTTCAAAAGGTGCAGATGGCGACCAAAACTGCTGCCCTATGAAAAGGGAAATATATCTTGTCTTGTAGCTACATCAGACTCGATCAAAGTTCAAATCTTTTATTGAAATTGATAATTTTCATCCAAATTAATTACTAGAAGACAGGAAGTAGAGAGAGAGTGAGTAGAAAGATTAAATAAGTAATATATGAGCAGAATGTTTGAATGATCAAATAGTATTGTTAATTTTTTTATTACTTTAGATACAGCCTAAAATATATGATTTTAATTTTGCTATATGCTTATCAAATAATTAAAGATCCATCATGCATTAGATTATGACATCTTAATTTGATTAACTTACTTTCAGCATATATATATATATATACACACACACACACAAATCTAGAGAGAGATATATACTCATTTATTATTGAACAGGGCATCTTGATTAACAGAACTTGAGTGTGATTAGAAGATCACAGAATTACTGACCCGGTTTGGCGGTAATCTCTTCCACGCGTGAAGGTTGCAGGAATTCGAGGTAATGGCAAAGTCATAGAATAATTGTTGAGCATATAAACCAATATGGATGCATCTCATCACTTCATTTCTCGAATGTGAGCCTTAGTCTTGGATCAAAAAGCTCCAAAGGTTTTTGTCCCTTCCAGTTTTTCCATGCCTATCATCATACAAGAGGTTAGTGTTCAAAACTGATCAATTCTGTTACCTTACCAACCCTCTAATCCGTCAGAAAATAAAAAATAATAATAGTATTTTCCTCAGCTATTTGTTTGCACCATAAGTTGTTATCAAAAGAGTAGAAAAACATGTTACCACTGTAAACAAACAATGTTAATCCTTATCCTTTTTAGGATTTTAGTTGAGTGAGTATCATTTTGTTTGTTTATAACTAAAGTTTTAGTTGTGCATGGTAGGCTTATGTTATTTCAAGCCCAATTGCAAATCATTCTTAGGTGTTCATTAGGCAATTTAATTACAATTCTGAAATTAACTGATTGCTAACATAATCAGCTCTTAACATTACAGATAAACTACTCAGTACTCACAAAAATTTAGTGCAGAGTAGGTTGGTGAATCTTTCAAAACTTAGAGTTTGATCCACATGGATTATCTTCGCCATGCCAAAATCTGAAATCTTAGAGTTCATATTAGAATCTAAAAGAACATTGCTAGCCTTGAGATCAAGATGAATCACTCTAAGTTGTGAATCTTGATGGAGATATTGAACTCCTCGAGCACTCCATGTAAATGACAGCATTAGGTGTACTCTAACTCTAGTCTAACTCTCTTCGTCTATTAGCATCTACAAATTTGTCAATGTTAAATATCTAGGCAAGCATTGTGTGCTTCTTCTGCATATGATTTCATATCAATCTTAAGTTAAGCAAGCATTTAGCAGAGTTAGGAAAGGTAGTACACACCCAATAGATAGTGATCAAGGCTTTTGTTTGGGATGTATTCATAGACAAGAATCTCCTCTTGTCTCCCCAAGCAGAATCCTAATAACCTCACTAAATTAGGGTGCCCTGAAATGAAAACATGCTCTAAATTAGGGCAATGGGCTGAATTTAGCAAAGGACTATTGATAACATTTTTGCATGAACAACCAAAAGAAGTTTCTTACCTTATAAACAGTACCAAATCCACCTTTGCCAATTTTGTTATTATCTGAAAAGTTGTTTGTAGAAGCTTCAATTGTGGCCAAATCGTAACACACAGAACTTATTGTGGTTTCAAAAATGAAAAAAGAAACCAACAATGGGAGCAATAATGAACAATTGAAAGGGGGAAAAAAAAACCAGCATCACCATCTTCGACGATTTCAACACGCTTGTTGCTGGCCTTCTTGCGCAGGAAACAGTAACCCATGACGAAAAGGGCCAAAGAAACAACAATTGCAACAATTATTATCAAGATATCTCGTCTTCCTGCATTTAAAGCCAAGCTCAATTAATTAATTAATTGCTGAAAAAAAAACACTCCTGTGAACAATTCAGACTATAAATGATTTTTGAACTCAGAGAAATCTTCTTACAAACAACATTACTCCAAATATGTATTGTTGGTGTAACAAAGAATGCACAGTTAACGCGACATGTTAGGACGTATGAAAATTTTGGAAGTAAAATAGCATTACCCATTTTTCTTTCTTTTTGTGATAGAGCATTACCCATTCTTTAATGTGGTAGGTTTCAATGAAGTAAAATTGGATCACAACTCGCAAGCTTCGTTTGGTTGGTGGGCAGAGAATGGTGGAACATTGGATTAAACATGTATTATCCAAAAAAAGGTATTAAAAAAATCATATGCTCAGTTAGGCCGAAACTGGTATTTGTCCTTGCGAAGGCCCAGTTATAACCCATCAAGATTTGATAGAAATATTTGTATATTGAATAGCCCGATCGAACAAAAGAACATACCATGATTCAAGGATGTGTTTGTTTGCATGGACACTGAATATACAGACATTGGAGATACTGACAGAGTGATAATGAGTCAAAGTATTTCTATTATCTGTTTGGTTATAAAGCACGGGATAATAGTGATGAACGGCTACAACTAGGGTAGAGAAAATGATGAATTAGGATAAATATAATAGGAGAGGTACGTGGATGTCATTTCGAAAAAATTCATGAATATAAGTAAAATAATATTTCATTAAACTTCAGCGGTATGCCAGCAAATCTTGTGTCCCCATCTAGAGTCCCAGTGTGCCTTTTAACGAATAGCATACTGAAAAGTCATTAGTGTGCCTCTCTTGAGTGTCCTGTGTCTCCGTATTCCCCTCACCAAATGAATAACACAAGAATAATGTCTTTGTCTTTATATCTTTGTATCTTTGTGCTCATTGTTTCTGCAAACAAACACACCAAAGTGAACTAATCCAAATAACTTAAATTAAAAACGACTTAGAGCTTTCTTTTCGGTACATTTTATTGGTTACCGTATTTTACATTATTTCTCAGAAAATAACAAAGTATTAAAGATGAGTATCTTTTTCACAATGAGAGAATAAATGACTTAAATAAAAAATAATATTTTGATATTCATTTATTATATTTTTTATGAAGTATAATTTACTTTTATCATCTTTAAATTTTGACTCGATCAGTCCAACTCAACTTCTCAATTTTTTTTTATCTACATGATTATAATTAATATCTCTAATTTGTAGTATGAGTTGAGTTATGACTCATGAGTAACATTTGACAATCAGCACGCTGACAAGTCAAAAACCAATGTTTCCTTATAATATTGATTAGTGTAGGTCATTTATTTATATCAGTTCGCGGTTTAGTGGAACCAGTAATGAAGACAGATCAGAAAATATGGCAACCAAAACTAATATCTTTATTTGTAGATAAGGACTGGTTGGTTAACACTTAAATCTTAAGAATGAGTCAATTTCGATGGCTCAAGTGTCAATATCAACCGAACAGGGCAGTGCTATATATGTTGCGCATGATAAGCAAAAAATAATAATTTTTGTTATATAATAAAAATACGTTCAACTAGTATTTAATATGTGTTATACATGATATAAAATGTATATTATATGTACGTGTATTATAGAGCACATATCATATATATATATATTTTTTTTTATAATTCCAGTATTGCATTGCAGCATTACATATCTCTTCAGTATCTTGCATTGCAACATTACATAACCCTATCATCCGACCAATTAACAACACACCAATGGCTCAACAACAACAACACCTAATTGCAATGCCCTAACACCACCTATCAACACACCAGGGCTCAATGTCATTTGCACATAATCACTATACAATTTGGACACCCAAGTTTTAGAGCTCCCTAGCTTCATTAAAAAACCACCTAGCCTATAAGAAAACTAACCTATTGAGGAAAAAGAGTACCAGGGAGTAAAAAACAATGGGATCCAAGCTTACATAGTGCACTATAACAAATAGCAGAAAAGTCCCACAAACCAACAAACAAACAACAACAACAACAACAAAACGAACGAAAAAACATCATCAACCTCCTATAATCACAAAATAGACTCATAACAGATTCATGTCCTACCAATCCTACACCTTCAATCTTGCCCATCATTGTGATATACCAATGACTCTCCCTATTCCCCTCATTTAAAACTCATGTTACCAATCATACATTCGGGGTCTTCCTTAACACACCTACCCGAACACACTATCCACACCCATCAGCATTTAAGACTTTCAAAACTCAATACTTTCAAGAAAAAAAAAAAAACAGATTCTCAATTAGCACACTTTAAATACTAGTTTGACGTATTTTTATTGTAACATAAGAGCAAAAAGTGTGGTTTTTCTCGGCTCAATTATGAATAATAACTAAACTTTTCAGTCCATTGACTATCACCTTACTATTGTATGAAACTGCTGTTGCAGAGTGCCGGTGAAGAAAAAGTACGATAACAATAACTTCACCATATAGCGTAAAGAAAAAAGATAGGTTGAATTCTATATAGGATATATAGGATAGATATCTATAATTATGTCAAATAATAGTATTGTGATGTTAAAATAATGATCTTTGATGTTAAATTATTATGGATATCCACCTCATATATTCTATAGATGTCAACCTATCATTACCCTAACATAAAAGAGCAAGTTAACTAACTATAAAATTACAATAATACTAAGTGTACAATGAAAAATCAGCTAATACAGCCAATGAGCTTATTTTGGCTTTGATTTTGACCCAAATAATCATTGAGATGGTAATGAGCTGAGTAATTATGACCTAAAATCTCATTTATTGACTGGTTTGGCTGATTTTGTATTGTACATTTAACATCACTCATACAATTATATCTAAATCACAGATTAAATAACTTTAATCTCTAATAGAAATCTCGCCAACAAAATATTTAGTAGCAAAACTGCCTCTAATCTGTTCGCTACCTCTTAAAAAAGGTTATGTCTCTTTCCAGGGGGCAATCCTGACTCCAGTGGATAACAAAATTTTAATTCTTATAACTTGCTCTCAAATATGCAAATTTTACATCTTTCGGACAAAAGATAATTGGTTCAAAATGCCACTACTCCCGCAATATTATTTCATCATTGAAAAAGTAACTAACTATATTACAGTTCTAGGAAGTTTTAAATCTTAACTACATGCACAAAGTAAGATACTTGTATCTATTATTAAAACTTGAAGTAAAATAACATTATACACCACAAAATTAGTCACAATATGTAATAATTCAACTTTTTTAAACTATTAATCAAACTTTTTAAAAGTTTGATTAATAGTTTAAAAAAATTGAATTATTTCATATGGTAACTAATTTTATAGTATACGAAAACATTTCTCTAAAACTTGTAATGTTGAAGTATTCAAGCTTTATCTAGGAACAAATTCACTATAAGACATCTGATTGACAGACATTGGTATTGAAGTGGTTATAGATTGATCAAATTTCAGATCTTTAGGCATATTTGGATCGGTTCCATCATGGAGGAAAAATGCAGGCTTCTTGGGCGTTGGTAGAGTAACGGTTTGACTGTCTAGCATGAGAACTATTGATGCCATTGTAGGCCTATCAGCTGGATCTTCTTGAACACACAGCAAACTGATATGTATGCTTCTCATTACTTCATTTGGATTATAGGATTCTCCTAGTACTGGGTCCATCAGTTCCAACGGTGCTTCATCCTTCCAAAGTTTCCAAGCCTACATCAAAATTTCATCAAGTTTTAGTTATAAATTTTGTGAGCAAGAGCAACCATATATTTTTTTGTCTCATTAGAAGTGCATATGATTTTGGATGAACAGATAACTTTTCTACTCACATAGCTCAGTAGATCATCTGCATCGTCTGTTTGATAGAAAGAACTATTTTTCTTGCCACTTATAATCTCCATCATGAGAACTCCGAAACTGTACACGTCAGACTTAACAGAGAACTCTCCATGCATTGCATATTCGGGAGACATGTAACCACTAAGACACAAATATATAGAACCATCAATATATTAGAGTTGACAAAGAGATAAAGGGAACAAAAGATATGTCACTCTTGAATTATTGTGATGATGTTCTAAATTTGTCTGATTGGAACTGTCTATGATATTTGAAATAATTCTGCTTGTTAGATTGCTTTGAATTAGAAACTGGTGATTCCACAAACATAAGTCCTAAAAGAAAGATGAATTTGGAATACTTACTAAGTCCCTACAATTCGACTTGTATTTCCTTGAGTTTGCTCGACACCAAATATTCTTGCCATTCCAAAATCTGATATTTTTGGATTCATGTCTCCATCCAACAATATGTTGCTCGCTTTAAGATCACGATGTATAATTTTAAGTCTAGAATCTTCATGAAGGTATTGAATTCCTCGAGCAATCCCTCCAATAATTTTGTAACGCCTTGTCCAATCCAACATCTTTTGCTTCTCTGGATCTGTACATTTACAAAATATTCCAGTCATATGAAAAATACCATCTAAAAGTGAAGTAGTTTACATGAAACACAGAAACACAGAAACAACTTGAAGCATAAAATGTATTATGATTTTATCTTGACTAGTTTTTGGCCAATGAATACTCTACTTAAAATTATTAGTTCTGCTTCTGAATAGCTTCCTCTAGTCAGTAATTAACAAAAAGACAGAACAGGGCAAAAGCAGAAAAATATTAAATTCAAAAGAGGCATATAAACAGCACAATGAATAGAATACAGATATGATGATCCTACCAAAAAGAATATAGTCCAGACTTTTGTTGGGCACAAATTCATAAACAAGTATCCTTTCTTCTCCTTGCAAGCAAAATCCTAGAAGCCTCACTAAATTTCTGTGTTGAAGCTTAGCAACCACCACTACTTCATTCTTAAATTCTTCTCCACCTTGTCCAGAGCTTTTGGAGAGTCTCTTGACAGCTATCTCTTGTCCACTTGGAAGAGTGCCCTGAATATAATAATAATAACAATAAATGATATATTATTGTGCACCTTGGTCCAATTTGCTCCTTCCAAAGAAACAAAAGATTTACTAACTCATTACCTTGAAAACTTCACCAAATCCACCTTCACCAAGCTTATTATCTGCAGAGAATTTGTTTGTGGCCGCTTCAATTGTGCCGAAATCAATTTGCAAGGACTCCACATTGGTCATGTCATGTGCAGCTAACAGACCAAATTACAAGCAGTAGTAAGAAATAATGAATTCAATAGAATCTTGCAGCTATAAACAAATTAAAAGAGTTTATAATATCATTTATATATATATTGGATTCACTGGTAGTTATGTACAGGTCCTTACTCTTTTCTCCTTGTCCAGAGTCATGCTTTCCCCTTGCTCTTTTCATTATGAAACAAACCCCAACTATAAAGAGCAGCGCAGCGACCGTGATTGGAACCACAATCGCAACAATTGTCCCTGCTGACATCCCACTGCCACCTGCATAATTCACATTACACACACCATCTAATATAAACTTTTGAAATTCTATATGCTAAAAGTAGAATATGTATAAATAAACTAAAATTGTACAATACCTAAGAAGCCCGCGCACGGACACGGACACGAACACAAACGCAGGAGACAACACATGTATGAAAACATACCAAACTAAAAAGTTACAAGAAATAGACACGACATATATGTATATATAATTAACATTCTTTTAATAAAATTTCTTTTAGTAAAAACAAAACACGTCATATTTATGGTGCATCCGGTTTATGTCCATAGTGTGTCACGTGTGTGGTGTGTGTCTGACCTAAAAAATTAATCTTTTTAGACATGTACGGACATGTGTCGAACTGCATATCTACCGAGTGTCAGTGTCTCCCGCACAGACACGTTGACATGCCTAATACAATTTTAATGGAATTTATCTCCAATAATATTTGGTATACAACATAAAAACCATACAACAATTATTCAATATGTGCTATGCAAAGTCATACACACGTTATGTACAGTACACATTATATATCTGTTATACAAAAAAAAGGTTAGTAATTTATCTCATACAAAAATTTGAACTTTACCTCCAGAGTTTGTAGTAGCAGGAGGAGTTGGAAGAAGCAGTGATGATGGTGAAGGGGCAGGTGCGGAAGCAGTGGATCGGTAAAAAGGGTACAATTCATACCTAACATTACAACTTGGATACAGAACCCTTCCTCCCTGTTTCCCAGTACAGCACCAGTTAAGGTCACCGATCACACCACTCAGACACCTTCTACAATCTTGCGGTGACAGGTCCGGCGTGCACTGAGCCAAACAGTACAGCGACTGAAACCCTGAAATGTTGGCTTGCCTCGTCGCATACTTCTTTTCTCCGATCGGAAAATTCGCAGCATCGTCAGCGGTTAGGTTAACTGTTTGGAACAGCAATTTCATGAATTTCTGCTGATCGGAGATATTGGCAGTGTTTAGAAGGCCCAATCGAGGCCTGGTATCGACGGTGGAGAAGAAATAGCGGTTGGAGTAGCGCACCATACACTCGTCGTACCAGATTACGGCCTGTTTGGCGGTGGAGCAATCTGAGAGAAGTCGCAGAGTCGCGTTCAGGACGCATTGTTGGCAGAGGTGAGGGGTGACGTCACCCCTGCACATAAAGAGGCCGTGGACTGCGTCGTTGGGGGATTTTCCGGCGACGGTGGTGTTGTAGAATTCGGTGGTGGCGGTGGCGTTGGAAGATAAGGAAGAGAGGAGGGTCTTGAGGTCGAGTTGGAAGGGGCTGTTGGCGGTGGTTGTGTTGGTTGAACAGTTTTTGTGAAGGTAAATGGGAGTGTCCTGTTCTTGTGCTTGTGCTTTGGTTGAAGCAAAGGTGAGGAAGCTGAGAGTAAGAATGATGAAGAGGAAGCCAAGCTTAGAGGTAGAGGAAGAAGTCATGCTCATGGGTAGCTTCATGACTGGCTTGAGCCTTGAGCAGCACACTAGCATGGGTCATATATGATTAAGTCTTCCAGTTTATGTAGTAGTGCAACTTTCTTGTCTCATTCAAATTTGGAGCAGATATTTTTTCTGCAAAATTTATATTTTGACCGTACATAAATACATGTCCAAATATATATTCATTTTTATATAAATATAGTGATAATTCTCGCTTTAACATATTTGTTAATAATATTGAATAATATAAGTCTTGATATTTATTTGGAATATCTGTAATGAATATTCAAATAGCATCAAATAATATTGGTACAATTTCTATACACTCATTTTACTTTCACAAATAATATTGGTACATATAGTAGTGTGGTTCAGTCATTTTTTCACCTTATAATATTGATAATTTTGATAAATATATCAAAAAGTTGTCAATATTTTTATTAAATTTACTAATTTTTTATAAAGTAGAAAAAAGATAAATGATATTATTATATGTACCAATATCACTTCTCTCTTCCTTTTCCATTCATATAAGTCTGAAGAACAAAATACTATTCATACATATAATATAAAAACATAAATGGTACTACTGTTTACATCAACAGCACATATAGTTTCTAGATATTTTTGTGTTAGTACAATTATGCAGAACCGTGACATTGGGTTGCCCTCGTATTTAAGGTATGATGATGCATGATAAGCAAGTCAATAAAGTAAGTCAAGCTATTTCTTTTTATAATTTATTTTGATCAAAATTGATTAAAAAACCATCAATTCCTACCAAAAAAATAAATCATCAATAGTGCATGATTAGGAAGTGTAGAATCCCAGATGTCGAAACAGTATTGGAGCTTTTTTAACCTGCCCATTTCTTTCTTCAGTTAAGGGAGAAAAGTCTCCGAGGACTTGTGAGGTGGGGACTACAATGAAGTGAACACTTTTAAGTCGTCGTATGTATCATGTAATTAGTAGATACATACAAAACTAGCTCACAAGTAGTTAATCTCACAAGTTATTAAACATGATAAATGATTTTTGTACTGAATTCAATATTCACCTCAACTGTGAGTGTGACCTGAGTTTTACTTAGATTTATGTTGTGAAATAAGTGCTTTCAATTTTCAAAGCACATTATGGTAAGTCAAGTTTTGGTAGGTAATTTATTGAAAAAATAATACACTTAAGTTGAAAATATTTGTTCAAGAAAACAGAGTTTCATTTGCAGTTCAAGAAAACTGTGCTTATTTTTAATAGTAATGTGAGGTATTTTAAAATTGGATTGAGTATGTGATAGGATCCATATTTTGTATATTTGTTATATTTTCTAAGTAAAATATTTGTTCATTGATTTTGTCGGTAAGCATAGGCTATTTGTCGAATCGAAAATGATTTGCGTACATCATCATTTCATTCATGAAACATCCATCAGAGATTATTACCATTAAAGAGTGAGAGATATGTGTGCAGATTTGAACATTTTGTTTTAAATGGTGGACCCAGAAATCACATAATGCTTTGATGGATGGTTGATGAAAGTGTGTTTGACGTAAATGTAGTAATTTTGTTTGTCGAATTGCATCAAATCTTAATCATTGGCGCTAATGTTTCATAACACAACATGAAAGACTTAAACATGTACACATTTATGATGTATCATCGAGTGTTAAATACTAATCAAAACATTACTATCAAGAATGAATGACAAATACATTGAAATCATCTAGGTAAAATAATACTAGACAATATAATCTCATTCAGTGAAGGAATTGTTGAAGTGGGGAGATCAAGATGAATCCCTCTGCCCAAAGAAAATGCTGGTTGTCTTGGTTGGGGAAGAGCCATTGATTCACTTCCTAGGAGAACCACAACTTTTGACATGCTGGGCCTGAGTTCTGGATCTTCCTGCACACACAGAAGCCCAATGTGGATGCACCTCACAACTTCTGAGCCAAGACATGATGATTCCAACAACATTGGATCCACAAATTCCAATTTTTTGTCTTCAGTCCACAACCGCCATGCCTTCCATGTTTAAATTATAAAAAAGAAAATAGTTAGTTATGATTCCTGCAATTGACAAAAGAATAGTTCTGTTAATGAAATTACATATGCCAACAGTGTTGGGGCAAGTTCAGTTATGTAAAAGCCGCTATTTCTTTTCCCATTGATGATTTCAAGCAAGATGACACCAAAGCTGAACACATCGGATTTCACAGAGAATAATCCCTCCATTGCATATTCCGGAGCCATATATCCACTGTAAAATATTATACATAAGAATTACATTGTTCAGTTCATAGGAAATATTCCGGAACAAATGTTATGTATCATGGTAATATAACAGACACAAGAATACTAGTTGTCAACATATTCATCAAAATGACAAAGGTGAAAAAAGGGTGCATGGTACTGTTGTATGTACTAATAGTATTTTTGTAATAGAAAATGAAAGATGGGTGAGAGTTGGCTTACTATGTTCCCACAACTCTCTTAGTGTTTGCTGCATTCTGATTCTCAGAAAATATCCTAGCCATTCCGAAATCTGATATTTTGGCAACCATTTCATGGTCTAACAACACATTGTTTGGCTTTAAATCTCTGTGAATGATTTTAAGCCTAGACTCCTCGTGTAGGTAAAGTAACCCTCTTGCTATGCCACAGATAATGCTATGCCATGTCTTCCAATCAAGCTTGGAACGTTTTTCTGGATCTTGAATAATAGTAAGTCAATTGAAATTGAATGAGAAAACCAAGAAACATTACATTTGGCAGGTGAATGAAAAAAAAAAGCAAATAATAAAAACAACCAACCAAAGATAAATTGATCAAGGCTTTTGTTTGACATGAATTCATATATGAGCAACTTTTCATCTCCCTCTAAGCCACATCCCAGCAGCCTCACCAGATTCTTGTGTTGAAGTTTAGCAATGAGTATGACCTCATTTTTGAATTCCTCTATTCCTTGCCAAGACTTTCTAGATAACCTTTTAACAGCTATTTCACTACCATCTGGTAGAACACCCTGCAATATATATATGTCAATTCAGCTATTTCACTACTCATGCTGAAAAGAATTCTAGTGGATCATTATTATTATTATGCAACCTTGTACACTGCACCAAACCCTCCTTGTCCCAGCTTATTTGTATCAGAAAAGTCATTAGTGGCTACCTTAATGGTTGCTAAATCCATGAACAACACCTCATCAGAACTAACCAAGTCACCTTGTGGTGTAATTGTTACACTGGGGCTAGTCAACTGATGTAGCAGCATCCTTTCGCCTCTTTCATCATCTGTTTCATTCAATATTTGAAGGAAAAGAAGAAAATTAAAAAATGAAGTAAACTAGTACTGAGGCTGGAAGTTCTCACATGGTTTTCTGATAGTTATTGAATTACCAAGTAGTACAGAAACTCACCTCTGTCTGTGTTCTTTCGCCGTTGCAGCGAAGCGATGCACGTCGCAACAAGAGCTGCTAATATGATGATAGGTCCACCAATAGTCAACACAAACATCCAGGGCTTCCATTTCCCTCCTCCTTGTGAATTGAAAGAGGCTTCCATAAATCACAAACATTAAGAAATTATACTACTTTGTAGAAGCTAAGAGCAGAGAAATTGGATAGTATCAATAATTTCCTTAATGCTTACCTTGGGAAGTTGGGTAAACCAAATGGTATGTTGATGAATCATTGAAGAACTTGGACAATTCAAACCTCACATTGCAAGTGCGGCTAAGAACAATACCACCTTCGCGGTAAGAGCAGCATGAAGTAAGATCTGTCAATGCAGAATTCAAACAACTACCACAATCTGCTTTAGAGATGTCCCTAGTACACTGGACTAGTCCATAAATTGTGTTCATACCAGAAGACACAATTTCACCAGCTGCAAACATGTCTCTAGCAGGATTGAAAGCGGCTTCGCGGGAGAGGTTGTTCATTAAATATGCCAAGACTTGATCAAATCTGATAGGATCAGAGACATTCTTCTCCTGAAAATCATGGTCTGGATACTTTCCAGTGTAAACCATTCTTGAGATGAACATCTGAAAAGAGTACCGGACTTGGCAAAGCTCATACCATATAAGTGCATCTTCACTTGTGCAATTTTTCATTATGTCTTGGCTTGCTTTCTCAATGCAATCCTGGCAAACTGTGGAGTTGCTGATGTCCCCTCTACATAGTGATTGTCCATAGACTTTGTTTGCTCCTTCTCCTACCGACGCGTTATAGGAACCGGCCTTTGACGCGTTGTTGGAGGAGAGCAAACTCAGAAGACTCTTGAGGTTATTGTGGAATGTGCTGTTGATGGTGTAAGATGGGAATTCACTAGGACAATATATATCAAGAGGGTCATCAGTGGTGCCAGAAGCAATAATACGAGTGTGGACACAGAACACAGAAATGATGAACAAACAGAAAAGCATAGGTAAAGGTGTTTCTTTTCCCATGATAACAATCCTATGGCTATCACATCGATCACCTTTTTGGCCCCAAAAAGGCAAAAAGTATATATCAGAGCTTGCTAGTCAAGGTATATATCATTGCTTTTGTTTATTCAAAGCATGGCTATTTATTTCTAATAATTGAATAGAGGTTAAGCTTTGGCTCTGGCAAAAAGTATCAGAAAAAGTGGGGAAATTCCCATTCTAGGAATTGAAATTATTATTCTGATGGTTTTATGAATGAATGAATTCTAGAGCAGAAAATCACTACAAACCAACCAGGTCCTTATCCTTATTGTGTATTCTAAGCCTTTTTTTCTGCCTTATAAATTACAAGTCATAGTCAATAGTCTAGTGTTTATTATAATGTGTTCCCTTATGTTTCAGTCACAATCAATAGGCGGCAATGGTGATGAGATTGAATCATTAAGAAAATGGCTTGATTGAAAGAACATGGAGCAGACATCTCTTATAAGCTTAGACTTGAATAGAATTATTAGCATTTTAATATAGTCTATAGTTTTTTTAGTATTTTAACAAAGTCATCATCAGCATCAAAGAATTTATATTATTAAATTAGATAGCCGTACCTGTTTTATGAAGCAAGCTGAACTATTCTTCAAAGACTTTCTTAAGAATAAGAATTGAGATAACTTTCTTTTTCAAGATCTGATAGCAACAACTAAAATAAAATCATCCAATGAGAAAGCTTTGGACTTCAATAAGCCATGGGCTGATCTTGCTTTTAAAACTGCATAAACTAACAAGTCTCAGCTTACTAATTCAATTCAGCTGATTTTCTTTTGGTAGATAAAAAGTTTAGCTTGAGAGAAGCTCGACTCGTCCCAATCCAGGATCAGGGTATGTCTCTAATCTAATCGAGTGCAAAAGGTACTTACACATCACCCACCAATAGGGAAACTTGAGTAATATTGAACCAAGTCATGACTTTTGCACTAATTTAGCTGAATATTATAAACATTTAGTACAAATTTCTTTGCAAAGTTAAATATTATGACCTTAATGGCAAATCAATGCAATAATTCATATTCAAATTCCAAAAGTCAATATTATAGACTTCGAACTTAATATAAACTCAGGTTTATTATTCAGAGAATGCATGGACAAGTTTACAAAATTTTGGTCATATCCTTGTTAATCTTCTCATGGCTATCCATTTTGGAATTTCTGTGCAATCACATGAACTATGAATTGAGCCTTGCATCTTCTTACTTCCTGTTACAATTCTTGTCTCATTTGTAAATGAAAGTATAATTAACACAAGAGAAACTAAAAGTCTAAAACCAAATTTGACTAAATTTTGCTCTGTAAACTTCAGAAAGAATGTGATAGGCTCATAGCGGCATCAAATAAGAAGTCTTATGCATAAGCGTGTCCAACATATATACATTCATTTTTCTATTCAAACTACAAAATAGGCATTGCCTATTCTACAAGTTAATCATACAAGTAATGAATAATCCATAAAATTACAACAAAAGATTAGACAAGTTTTGATTTCAGTCACGAGGCAATATGTCAGAAACAGTTAATATATTGACAGAGCAATCTCCACAACCCGCGCCGTTGACATTGAATCTTCCAACAGAGAAAGGCGGTCGCTGTGGTTGGCCAAGCATTGCTGATTCATTCTTCAACATTAAGACAACAGAAGACATGGTTGGCCTATCATATGCATCTTCTTGAACACACAATAATCCAATATTCATGCATCTTAAGAACTCATCTCCAGGGCATGAATCAGATAACAAGGGATCCTTTAACTCCAGCCCCTTCCCCTCATTCCATATATGCCATGCCTGCATATATAATCATGCTAACTAGTTAAGAAATCAATCTTCACACATACATATGATATAGCAGTTTGTGAGGAAGACACTTACATATGCTAGAAGGCTAGGAGTACTTTTAGAGTGATAGAAACCCGCATTTCGTTTCCCTGTAATGATCTCAAGCAATAATACGCCAAAGCCGAAAACATCAGATTTTATTGAATACAATCCCTCCATAGCATACTCTGGAGCCATGTATCCACTAGAAATTGGGAATGTAAGAGTCAATATCCATTGTAAGCAAGTAACTAAATGAATATGAAAATGGAAAATGTTCACCTAAAGGAACTAAGTGCTTACTATGTGCCAACTATTGTGGCAGTGTTAGCTTCACCTTCACTTCCTGCAAATATCCTGGCCATTCCAAAGTCTGAGATCTTTGGGTTCATCTCATTGTCCAACAAAATATTGCTTGCTTTCAGGTCTCTGTGGATTATTTTAAGTCGAGAATCTTCATGAAGATAAAGAATTCCCTTCGCGATTCCATTAATTATATCAAGGCGTTTGGTCCAATCCAGCTTTGCGCGTTCCTTTGTATCTATCCATATTCCATATCAGTAAATAAGTGAGATGCCCCAAAGATTGCAAAAGAAATGTTAAAATCAGTAGTTCACTTTCTTATTTGTTTCATCCTTAAAATGGGAAGAAGGAAAAAACATACCAAAAAGGACAAAATCAAGGCTACCATTAGGCAAAAACTCATATACAAGAATCTTCTCTTCTCCATCCACACAAAATCCCAAAAGCTTTACAAGATTTTTGTGTTGAAGTTTCATTATCAGTAGAACCTCGTTAATGAATTCCTCTGAGCCTTGCTCAGAAACAGCTGAGAGCCTCTTGATTGCTACTTCCTTGCCATCACTTAGTATCCCCTGCAAAAATCATTAATAAATTTTTCTGTGATAAATATATGTATGTATCTATCTGAAAAAAGGGATCATGAAAAAATCATTAATCTTGAATTATATTACCTTGTAGACAGGGCCAAATCCACCTTGTCCAAGCTTATTTAGATCAGAAAAGTTTTTGGTAGCAACACAAAGCTTTTCAAGATCAATATAAGGGAAGTCCTCAGATATTTTGCCACTTATTCCTGGAAAATTGTGCGGCTGAAATACTGCTTCATTCTGCTGGCCAAAATTCTAAGAATTAGAGACAAGAAGAACTTAATGAGATCGAAGATCAAAAGAATTTAGAAACTTGAACATACCTTCTGGTTTCTTTTAGTCCTAACAAAGTATATGCAACAAATGAAAATTATTATTCCCAAGCCTACCCCAACTGCAATGCCTGTGATCATCCATACTTTGCTTGAACTACTACTACTACTATCTGCATGAAACATCGATCGATCGATCAAATTAAAAAAGAACATTGATGAAATTTGAAAGTGACTTAATTAAAATGCTTACCTTTCCCTTGATTAGTAGTATTGCTGGCTGGAGAAGAAGAAGAAGAACCTGTAGGCTCAGTAGCACCAAGATAAAAAGGATAGAATTCATATCTCAAGAAGCAGCTTCGGCTCATGACTCTTGCCCCAACAGAAGCATAGCAACAATCCGGTATATCGCTTATGGCACTCTGCAGGCACTTGCTGCAATCATTAGCTGATAAGTCTCTTGTACACTGCACTAATCCATAAATTGTTTTATCTTGAAAAGGGGCTTCTCCAGTGGCATACATGTTTGCAGAAGCATTAAAAGATGCAATCTCAGTAATGTTACTTAAAATCTGATTCACAGCAGACTGAAATTTCTTTGGTTCTGAAACATTTTGTCTATTATCTTTTCCAATGTTCCCTGAAACATTCAAGCTGCCCATGAAGTTGATGTTGGAATAGTGTAACTGACAAACCTCTTCCCACACAAGTGCTTCTTTTGCCTCAGGACAGAGTTTGACAATGTCCTCTACTGCTGTGGCTATGCAGTTTTGGCAAGTTTCGTTTGAGACATAGTCAAGGCACATGAAAAGGCCATAAACAATATCTGTGGAATTTCCATAGGATGTGTTGTAGGATTTGGAGATTGAAGCATTGGAGGGTAAAGAAGAAAGGAGGTTGTTTAGATTGTTTTGAAGGGAGCTTCCATTTTTGTAGCTGCTACTTGTTGAACAAGTTGGATAAGGAGGGTCAGCAATGGATACTTCTGAAAACAAAGCTAGACAACATAGAAGAAGAAGAAGCAAGAGTTGTTTGATGGACTTCAAACCCATTTAGAGAATGAATTAATCTTTTTTTTTTCTTCTTCTGATACTGAAAATGCTTATTCAGAAGTTGGCTTTTTTTCTCTATTGATCCGTTTTGTAAAAGATGTTACAAATATTACTCAGAAGCTGGTGTGGTTGACTTCATCTGAATAACTATAATTTCCAGGAAAACGTATTTTTGCTTGTTCTTACTATTATGGTTGTTAATGTTATGTACTTATGTAATGTTTGAATATACTAAACAAGCAAAGAAATTTCAGCTTCTTGAGTTAGAAGTGTTGAGTAAGTTGTATTCAAATGTTAATCGTTGAAAAATGAAAGCTGGAATGAATTGTTTTCTTGACCCTGAATATAAGGTCCAATTAGTGTATCAGGTTTTGATTATTTTAAGAATATATTATATATAACTAACATCCAAGCACTATAGATAAGCAAGACAAGTCACTGATGATCAAAGGAAAAAGGGGTGAAAAAACAAATATAGAAGTAAAATCCGGGAAATAGTGGGTTTCTTGGCTAGCTACACAATAAACTAAACATTAGCAGCTGAATCAATTTTCTATTTTATTTCTTTTGATGAACTTAATGTTATATTTTATTTCTTTTAATCCCTATGTACTAGTAGTATAATAATAATAATAATAATAAGTACAAGACAGCAAGTTTCTTTTTAATATATTTTTGGTCAATTACAATTGCATAGCTTCCTTATCAGTTATCCCTTATATAGTTTTACCTTATATGTCTGCCCTTTGTCCACTACTATTGTCACATTCTTTAGACAGGAAAAGAAAAAAAGCAAAACCAACGGCTCAAATCTTCATACAGGATGACTTGTTATTTTGCAATTTTAATAGGAAAAATTTTAAAACTATTTTCTACATTAAAATAACACCGCATATTTTTTTATTAAAATACTGATTTATCATGTACTATAGTTATATGTATTAACTTTTCAATCAATAAATTTTAATGTACAATGAAAAATCAATCATACAAGTGTAATTAGTATGTCCAATTTGGCTTTCTCTGATCCAAATGTGAGAGTGAAAGTGAGAACAAAAGTAAAATCTTAGTAAACTGAATAATTGTGGAGCAGAACCTTTGTATTGACATAGTTCAACACTTTTAGCAACTAACCCCTTCAAATTATAAAACAACGTCGTTTCAGTATTTAAATTCAAGAAAGATAATTTAACAAAACAGCAAAAGACTGACTAAAAGTATATCAGCTCGTTTGGTTGTTGTATTGTGTGGCTTCCCGAGGTAATTATTTGGGCTTTTCAATACAATTTTAGGAGAAGTTATAGATTATTACTTATGTTGAGAAAAATTGATTCTAAGGTGTAAACAAAGTAGTAAAACAGTTGCGGAGTTAGGTTTCCCGCTTCCCTGCAACTGCAAGTCCCTATCCCTAACACTAACACATCACTTGCAGAGTTGCTGCCGCCGCCGCTCTGCTTCGACTCCCGGCGCCGCTCTGCTTCGGTCCCGGCGCCGCCGTCTGGTTCGAAGCTCGCCACGATTTGGTTCGAAGCTCCGCAGCACCGCTCGAAGCCCTCGTGCTGCAGCAGTTGTTAGAAGCTCGTCGCACCGCCGCTGTTCTGGGTCGATCTCGCCGCGCCGCCGCTGCTCTCGGTCGAATATCGCCGCGCCGCCGTAGCTCTGGACCGAATCGCGCCTGCCCGCCACCAACTTCCGATTTCAGGTATGTTTTTCATTATTTGATTTATTTCAGATTTTCAGTATTTCTGATTCTTTTTATTTTCTAAATCTATTTCTATGTATTGCTATTTCAATAGAGATTGTATATATTTATTTTTAGATATTTCTATTTCTAAATCTATTTCTATATATTTTTATAGAAATGTATTTCCTAAAAAATCTGTAAATGTCAATAATTATGGAGAGGTTATGATAATTTTATTTTATATTATTGATTATGTTGTGATGCTTTGATTTAGGTTATGATTGATTAAATCAACAGTTTTATATGTGATGTGGTTGATTTTTTTATTATTTTTTATTTTGTGATAAATAATTGTTTTTTTATATATCTTTATTATTTGAACCAATAAATCATTGAATCTTTCAATATTCAGTTCGGTTTTTAAAATATGGGTTTTGTTTTTTAAAATAAGGAATTAAAAATGGAAATATTCATCTTGAAAATATGTATTTTTATGTTTAAACGGTAAATTATTTTTAAAGTTACTATTTTAATATTAAGTGCTATTAGGACACTTGGTAGCAAAACTCTTAAAAATATTAGTTTTTGGTCAACAGTGAATTTTTAATATTTTTGCGAGCTATGGGCCAATAGATAAACCAATCATACTAGCTCACTGGACTCTAAACACGGATTACCCGTTTTATAGTGACCCAAGAGAACCGGAGCCCCGATCCAACTAGTATCGGATCCTTCTACACTTGTTCCAACCTTGTCTGCGAACCTGCGATGGGTATGGCCATGGCTCTAAGGAGAGTTCTTGTCTTTGCTTCTTCCACTACAACCCCTCTTCTCAACTCCAATCAAAATTCAAACTTGCTCTATTTTTCCGCTTCCTCACGTCATTTCTCTCTGTTTTCTGCTTCTTCTTCAGGTAAATTGTCACAATCTCCCCTTACATTTATAGACTCAGTTTTTTCCTTAATTGATGCAGTTTTGAGGTTGTCTTGTTTTTTTTTTTCAAGATCAGAGGATGGTTATGGATCTCTCTGTGATAAGTTCCACAAGTGGCATAATGGGGGTGGAATTTTCCACGAGTCAGCTTCTATAGACTCCTCAGCAGTTGTGGAGGTTGGAGCTGTAGTTCATTCAGAATCAGTTGTTGGTTCAAATGTCCGTATAGGCTCTGGAACTGTCGTTGGCCCTTCTGTTTCCATTGCTCATTCAACAAAAATAGGGTACACTTCCTTTTTCATTTAACAAAAACAGAATCAGAAGAAAGGTCTCATTTTGGTTTTAAACTCTCAGCTTATATGCTCTTCTCAAATTGAATGTGCAAAGGCCTTTAGATATCATACCGATATTATGCTGTTGTAGGTATGAAATATGAACTAATTTCATTATTGTGACGCATACACCATGGTAATTCTAATAAAGTAGGTGTAGGCTATTTATTTTTACTGCAAATTTGGTTGATGCTTTGTCTCTTTTGTATTGTGTACAAACACTCACACACAAATACAGAGTTTTTGATCAAATTTATTTTTAATGCTAAATGATTTGAATTTGTACTGATATGGTTCGGTTATTGGTACTGCTATATGTTTCCAGGTTTAATGTAGCACTTAGTAATTGTTGTATTGGTGAGTCATGTGTAATCCACAATGGAGTCTGCATTGGTCAAGATGGTAAAGCTGTGTTTCTAAGCTTGCTTGTTTTTGTAATCGAGTATGATTTAAGAAATAACAGACGTCCTTGGACATGTCTTCTGCATAATTGTTTCTTGCCTGATATTCTTCATCTTTTTGAAATGCAGGGTTTGGATTTTATGTGGATGGTGATGGTAATATGATAAAGAAGCCTCAGGTTGGTAACATGTCTTCTTGTAATTTGGTTTAAACTTTATAATAATATATCTTGAAAGGTGCTTTTTGTCAACTATGTTATTCCATATTTACCTTTGCCTTTCTTACTCAGGACTAATCATAATACATTTCTTTCTTAAATCTGTCAGATGTTGAATGTGATAATTGGGAATCATGTCGAAATTGGTGCAAATACATGCATTGACCGGGGCAGGTTGATGGTTTATGGTCTTTATCATTTTCTTTTAACTTAACCATGTGCTAAAGTGTGTTCTATTTTGGTTTCTACTTTGAATGGATGTGTTTTTTATGACTAACTTACCTTGCTTTTTGTTTACACAGCTGGAGAGATACAGTGATTGGGGACAATTCAAAGATAGATAATTTAGTTCAGGTTAGCCTTTAGCCTTTATATAATCCAGGAAAAAACAAAAGGGATATGTTTTTCTTTTTTTCTGATTGGTTCTACAGATTGGTCATAATGTAGTCATTGGGAAGAATTGTATGCTTTGTGGGCAAGTTGGGATTGCAGGTTCAGCAACGTATGTTATCCTCATTCATTGTGCTCTTACATTGTGAAATTTAGATTGCTATATCTGGCTAATTCCGTATCAGCACTAAATTTCCTGCTGAAGCTTTTGAATTTCTCAAGAGTTACAACTTCATCTGGTGTATTCAGGATAGGAGATTACGTAACTATGGGAGGAAGAGTAGCAGTGCGAGATCATATATCCATTGTATCTAAGGTATGTATCTCTTTTCCTGATCTTTTAAGATTGTAAACCTCTCAGCCCTACAAAACAACCTAGAGTTGCTTACTTGCCAAACTAAATATTGATCATTGAACACTGTTGTAAATTTGGGTACTTTTGGACTGTTTTTACTTTCTAGAAATTGGGAGTTTGGGTTTGAGAAGATATCTAATCATACAGCTTTTTCAGGTTCGACTTGCTGCAACAAGTTGTGTAACAAAGGACATCAAAGAGCCTGGGGACTATGGTGGCTTTCCAGCTGTAAGGATCATCTCCTTGTGACTTCAGTTCATTTTATGCATCAGCCATGAAATTGACAATTTCACATGCCCATTTAACTGTTAGGTGGATATAAATATAAGAACTACCTCCTTTGCTGCTTTGCAGGTTTCAATTCACAAATGGCGGAGACAAGTTGCCAGCAGTTGTCGGACTCCAGTTAAAAGGAATCCTTAAAGTCAGCGAACTATATTTTGATCACAAACAAAGTCTTGGGTAACAACACTTTTCCAGAAAAAAAAAAACTCATTTTAACACTTTTGTCCCAAATAACATTCTTAATCATGTGTGTTTTTTTAATGAGTTGAGTAATTTAGGCTCAAACTCCTATTTTTGGCTGGTACAATTTTGTACTTCTAGCAAAACTCTATTTTGATATGTAGTTAATGCATTGTAGGTAAATCAGGAAGCAACATTGTATCATTGTTATTCAATATTGTCCATCAGTAGAGAACTATGTTAGGGATTGACACTGAATATTTAATTATTAAATTCAATATATAGTGAGCGCAGATTTTAGTCCAAAATTTTAGTTCAATGCACAACTTTACATGAATACTTATTTCAAGAATAAAAAAAATACATGAATACTGGTTCTTTGCTTTCTATCTAGTTCATTGTTTTCTACCTGGTTCACACTACCTATGTGCAGGAGAAATCTTATATCTACATTTGTAGGAACTATCAGATACTAAGCTTTTTCTTAATTATGACTTATACAGGGGTGAAAGCAAGGATCTCTTCCTATGTATAGGAGCACATGAACTCAAATAGGAGTATTTTCTACATGTTATAGGGAACAAAAGGAAAAGGTGAGGATGAAGAAGAGAACAAATGAAGACCAACAAACGAGGTGAGATCAGTGCTTTTGCTTTACCAATCCTGCCAAGTTTTTGGAACTTTGTTTAAGTTCGTAGTTTTCTTCTGCCTTTTACCGATCTTGAAAATCCTTTGGAACTTTGTTTTAGTTTGTACTTCTTTTTCTTGCCTGATAACTTAAGCATCCCATCAGCACCAATTGGTAGAACACCTTTCAGGTTTATCCCATGAAACCTGCCCTTAATTCCCCACGTCTTGTACCGTAATCTTGTCATCAAAGCCACCTTTAACTCGGATTTTTTATTTGCGATCGCATCGGCGAGAAGATTTTTCAGTGCTCCAGGCTTGGCATTGACAGTGCCACGCTCATAGTGCTTGCTTCTAATTCCTTGGTGAAATGATCCTATGGTTGTGTCCGCGACCTTATCCTGATTTTGCCCGTACAAGAAACTCAACGACGTGCTGCGATAGTACACAGTGGAGTCGATGTTAGGGTTCTCTATTTGGAGCGCGTAAACGATGGTGCCATTTTCATTTTGACCCAAGGGTTGTTCTGCAGATATGAATAAAATGTTGCATGTGATGGTTTCAGGTTGTAATGATTGCCACAACCAGAAAGCGAGAAGACCTAAGCAGGCTAGAACTAGCCCCAGGATTTTGTAAAAAGTCCAGTGTTTGAAAATCATCCTTTAACAATCAATGTCTGGTATTTGCAATCCAATTGATTCCAAGAGCAATTTGTCAAGTTAGTTTGTTTGTGTTGCCAAAAGTATTAAGGGATCAGAATATATTCGTTTCGTAAGGATGATCCATACGCAATGCTTGAATCACTTGAACTGCAGGCCTAAGCCGTGTGATGTTGAGGATAAGAAAATTTTGAAACTATTAAGTCATAAACTCATAAGAACCGAATGAAGATGTAGATTGGTGGCGTGGTCTTAGCAGCATAATAATAATAATAATAATAATAATAATAATAATAATAATAATAATAATAATAATAAGAGTATTGTTACATCGCATGTATGATAAAAAATCAGTCAAAATAGTTAACATGTTGTGTACAACATATATAACATAAAATGCTTAATGAATATCACATGTCGTGCACATCATATATCATTTGATATCCACAACATATATTACATATTGTAAAGAAAGATGTTGCAATATGTGATATATGTTGTGCACAACATGTGATATACGTTGTACATTTTATATTATGTAGGACGTGCATAATATTTTGGCTATTTTGATTGATTTTTTTTTTTTATATCAAGTATTTGCCTAATAATAATAGCATGCATGAAAATAAATATCTTCGTTATTAGTTTGAATGTTAATGACTTAATGATCTTTATATTAAGCGTGAGATGCTGTTAATATTTCTTTGAATGGTTGGTTTGACTGTGATTTAGGGGGAAGTTATTGTTAAGGATGAAATGGAACCACTTGGGCTGTGCATTCTAGTTTCTATTGAAAGAGCTGGTTTTATTATATTGGACTTGGGCTGATGCACATTTTTCCTCAGTGTAGGCAAATTGAACTCTATTAGTACGATAAGATTTTGTTTATCCTTAAAATAATATTTTTAATATACATTTTACCAAGCAGTTGTACATAAGGTGCAATTTAACATTTTAATGTGTTGATCCCTTTGTATGTGTTGATAACATTTTACAATACATAATACAAAATCGAATCTATTCCAAATTGTAATAGCAACAAGCATACAAACATATCAGAGGTTGCCTTTGAATAGATGGAGGAACAAAGGCAAAGAGATAGACAATACAAAAAAAAATTATCTTCTCTGTATCTCATTTGGTTATATAGATATGGTCATACAAATAATGAGATAAATTTTACCTCCTCGGACTATTGTTGGATCATCGCCTGCCACCACCTAACAGCCACCAAACGACCATCAGACTAGGGTATTACTGAAAAAAGAGTTTTTGCCTCTCATCGTTGTTCTTTTGTTCTAACTATATGAAAGTATAGAAATTTTAGGACGAGATGAACACAAAAATGAGTACTTTGTTAGTCCTACAAACCAAATAAAATTACTAAGAATAATTTGTGTAAATATCTCTATGCCCAAATGCAGCTTGAAGTCTGATATTCAAGACAAAGTTTGTAAAGTGTAATCATTACAGACCTCTTGCTTTAACGATTCAACCTCCTATAATTCTCAAGGTTTAGAAAAAGAATAACTAAGTTGAAGCTCCCCACATTAATTATGATGAAAAGACAAAAAAATTTATTTTGCTCCTATATATGGCCAATAACATCAAAATCAACATTGTCAAATACTCGTCATGAACTTCATTATGTTGGTGTAGAACATTGTTCATGAGACAAATGTTGAACAAAAAAGATGATCAATTCAAGATAAGAAATAGATTTCTATACTTAGTTACACTAATCACTTTGGTGACAACATTTTGTATACTTGCCATCTATCCTATACTGAGTTCCTCTGTTTTTTTAACCAACAACCAAGTTTTGTATAGGAAAAAGTAAATAAATAAATAAATAATTCTTTTAATGAAAAATACGTGGTGGGAAGGGGAGAATGAGAGATGAGTATGATCTCAATGTGATTTACTGGGTGGGACTTGAACCGTCCAAATAGCAGAAGCAAGATAATGTGTTATCTTATAGCTAGCCCTCCTTACTGTTCACTAAAATAACAAATTATTATTTAAATGGGATAGTGATATTGTTTTGTTTGGTATACTTGCATATATATAAGAAACCAACGACGCCATAAAACTCCAAAATTTAGCGCATGGAACTTGCTTGTGAATGCGCGAGGTAGAAACCAAAATCTATACATAATTGTGTAGATGTGTTGATAATTTTAGGAAAAATGTTAAGTTTATGAAAAATAGTTAAGTCTTCGCTTTAATGATTTCTTATCAATTATTAGATGAAATATGGATCTACTTGAATAGAATTTCACAATCGATTTAATAATTGATACAAAATCATTATCAAGCCGTGTTTACTAAATTGGTAACATGCAGAGCTGAATATTACCGGTGGCAAGTAACTCAGAGAAAAAGCTCAATTAAAAATCTCTTAGAAAGAAATTAACCAATTAGAAAAAAGAGTATTTAACTAAAAAAAATGCATTACCACCAAACAACATTAAAAGAGCAAAAATAATGGATGTTGAGATTTTTCCATTCAAATAATATCAATAATGTTTGGTGTATAATGATAAATTAGACAATATGATTAATGAGTCTATTTTGACTTTATTTTTTGTTCAAATAATTATTAATATTGTTATGAACAGAGTAATATAATCTAAAATCTTATTTATTGGCTAATTTAACTGATTTTTTATTATACATTTAACATCACTCAATATTAATATTACTTATAATTTTATATGCTTAGATGCATTGGATATCATTATATCTATATATATATATATATATATATATATATATGATAAAATTTTTAAAAAATAACTACATTTTAGGTGAAATTATATCAACTATCTTAAGAGTTTATTATCCTTTTGTGTTGTCTCCTTACATTCGAGTTGTTCCATATTAATTCTGCTCTCAACTTCTGTTCAAAATATCCCAAAGCTAAGAAAAATAAATAAATTGAATAATGAGTAAGACACTATTTCTGAGTAACAAAGAATTTAGAATGGATTAATTTTTAATTTATTTTATGCCCCTTTCATGTCTTCACGAGTGAGACGTTACATTTGATCACAGAATTATTAGGTACAACACGTAATTCTCACAAGTCACAATGTTTCAATCGCACTGTGTGAAAAGTTTCGGGGACCAATTTATGTGGGTCCGCTTCAAAACACAAATGTTGCTGATGCTAAAATCAACTGAACTAACAAAGTAACAACCAATGTTGTAATGATTTTTTAACGGAATTTATTTGCTTACAAACAATAATATTGTGATATAGTTATCGAATTTAACAATTTTTTTTTAGTAATATTACACGTACACCATTAAATTAATTATTATTAGTCATTATATGTAATAATTTAATTTTTTAAATATTGAATTAATATATAATATTCAAAGTTGAATTATTAATTTTAAGAGGTTGAATTATTATATATAGAGACGGATGATGGTTGAATTTTTTGTGTACAAGAATCATTTCTCTTTATAAATATTACATTTAATTGGACAATCATTAAAATGAAAGTTCTAATCGAGAAAATTAACTCTATAATATTTTATATTATTTTAAAATAGAATTTAATTTTAATATAATGACAGTTTATCAACCAATCATATTCACATTAATTTGTGAAATTTTTTAGTTAACGAATAATTAAATTTAAAAATTTTGTTAATATATCAATTAATAATTGAATATATATGTAAAATTACAGTAAATTAAAATTAAACTCTTTTAGAAATAATTCTAATCATAAAAGATGATCATAATTACTTACCATAATAATAAAGATATATATATTTTTTAATATATGCTACGAATAATTTCACGCCAACATAAGATCCGCAAAAGGTACTCAATGAGACCATGACAATGGAGTGCATAAGTGCCCACAGCCAAGGGTTGAAAAAAGTTCAAAACATATATTTGTTAAACCTCATAAAAATGAAGGTTTTTTTTTTTTATCCATAAACACTAGTATACATTGTATAATTAATAATTATAATTTTATGATTGACTTGATGTATCTTAAAAATAGACATATAATATTTTTTATAACCATATATAATTAATGGATATCAATATCTATAAATTTTATTGAGTACCAAATAAATATAAAACAATGAATTATATAGATTTTGTCACCTTAGTATATCAATTTTTTTAAAAAGTTTAGGGTTGTTTGAATAATAATTATATTTTTTATTTTTAAGAAATGAAAAATATATTTGCGTAATTGATTATATAATCTTTTGCTTTACTAAATTTGTTCTAGTGTTTGTTTTAGAAGTTTAAATATATTATTTACCAATAAATATGTTTTAAAAAATTTAAAATAAATAATTTTATAATTATTTTATCAAATTAGAAATAATTATTTATAATTTATTTTTAAAAAATATTTCCATGTAAAAATTTTAATAAATAACTTATCTAAATTGACTATTAGAACGTTTATTTAAGTAGCTCTAGTCATCGCAAAAAGTAGATAAAATATAAAATATAAAATTATTATGGTTATTATATAAATTTTTTATCATATTTCAATCACCAAATATTTTATTTCTATATTTTTATTTATGTTTTATACATCCTATAAATATTTTTATATAAAGCGGATGCACATTCTATTGAGAATATAACAATAACAAATATGCGATTTATGTCACATGAAAGCGAGAGAGAAAGCCACCGGAAGAATAATATAAATCAATTTTCAATAAAAAAAAAAAAAGAAAGAGTTTGAGAATTGTGAAGGTCCGTTATGTCTAAAGACAAAGCCCACATGATAGCTCTACCGCTCTCTCCCTAGCTACCTCATTTCCTCTCTCTCTCTCTCTCTCTCTGTCTCTTCTAATTCCACCGATTTCCTTATCATTTCATTTCTCACTCTGTTTTTCTTTCTTTCTTTCTGTCCCTTCCAATTCCAAACAAATTATAATACCGCCCTGCCCTCACTACTCACCAATCACACCCACTTTATGATTCTCTCTCTCAGTATTATTATTATTATTATAATTTGCCTTCCGGCGATCGAGAGAGAGATTATTAGTTTTCCAAGATCGGCTCTTGAAGACTTACTCTGTCTGCCACTGTAAGTGATATGAATTTTCGATCTTTTTCTTCTTGTTTTCTCTCTGTATGTATGTTTATTCCATTCATTCATTCCGTTTTCAATTTTAATATTTTAATAATACGGCTTCGGTTTGACTAACGATGAGGGGGTCCAATCAGGTGTATCTCATCAGCTCAACATTCATTTCATTATCATCATCATATACTTCTTCATTCATTCGCTTTCTTTCTTCCCCCGCTAGGAATTAGAGCAATGGACATGGCGGAAATTCCTAAGCAGGTAAGAATCAATGCGTTTTATTTCATTAATTATTACTAGTATTAATATTGTTGTTCTGTGTTAGTAGTAATTTGTAATTTGTAACTGTTCCATTATTGAATTGGTCTAATTAATGAATGAATGATTGCAGGAAACGGCGTCGTGTTCGTCGTCGTCGTGTTGTGGGTGTGGAGAAGCTGTGGAATCGGAGCAGAAGAACAAGGGCACCCAAAAAATCTGTGTTTCGGATCACATACACGCATTTCAATACACAGCCGAGAAAGCCGATAGCTTTGTGATTGATATGGATGCCTTCTCTTCCGCCTCCAACAAAGATAATCTTAATACTACTAATAACAACGCCAATGCTAATTCGAGAATTACGGTAATCACTCTCTCTCTCTCTCTCTCCCTTCCATTTAATTAAATTTTATTCAATTTTTGTTTGTTAGGCTTAACTTACTAGCAAAACAGAGCTACTGTTCTGTTTCTTCTTCGAATTCTTATTAGAGCAATGTTACTTATACATTAAATATATAGCTATCAATATAAAAAATTGGATTAGGCAAGTATAAATATTAGATTGTGAATTCATTTTTATTGTCCATAATTTAGATCCGTAATTTAGAGTTACTATTGCACTTCTTTAATGCTAAATAAATGGTGACATTGTCCCATCAAAATTAGTTTAAATATAAATGGTGGCATTATTATTATAAATTGAAATTACGGGAAAATCACGTCATCAATAATTCAATATTAATTCAAATTTTCCGCCCATTGGATCGAATGTCCTTCTCAGGCATTATATTTTAAATTTGTTAATAAAACGTTGAAATTAGAGCAGGATATTTAATTAATTTTAACCCTCTGAACCTCTTTTTAACCCCCCCAAGTTGCCTTCTCCTCTGTTCTTTCTGTAATTAATAACGATTTTACGTTTTGAAATTTTACTTAATTTTAAGGTATAACAAAAAAATCAGCCAAAATAGCTAACAATACAAAATTGGGCTTAAATAACTCAGTCCATTTAAAAAAATACACATGATTGATTATGTTAATTGGGCTAAAAATATTAAAATGAACTTTATTAACTGTTTTGGCGAGAAAAATATTGTTCTCCAAGCATTTATGTAATTTTAAATTATATTAATTATTTCAACCAACAAAAATTGCAGAGGAGCCATTCGAGGAAAGGATCTCAGCGTGGGGGCGAGAGGAAGCTGAATGGAAATGCTCCACTTCATGATAAGGATACTGTCTCAGCTACATGCTCACCGAAAGGTACTATTGATTGTCCTTGCAAAAAAATACAATACAATCTCATTCGTTTTATAATCAATAATAATTTATTATAAATTTAATTCTTTCTTTCCTTCTTTTCCATTCATGAATCTGATAAAGGGAGACGAAGCATTCACCTACTTTTGATTTGTTCTTCATTTCAATTTTTTTTCCTCTTCTATGAAGTTGAAGAGAATTTTAATATCATTATCTAAGCATTTGTTTGTTTCCATTATTCGGCCCATATGGACCTAGCTCATTGATGGGTATCTATATGTAGGACACAAGTGACAAAATTAAAATGTCTCCCTATACTTTATTTTATTATGTACATAAAAGGTGTCATAGAAAAAAATACTCAAATTGTTGGATAACAACGTTTTTTTTAGTCAAAATAATCAAAAAAATCTATTTTAATATGTTTTGGTCCAACTAGCATTTTTAATCATATGTACTTTTTTTAATGAGTTGAATGATTTAAATTTAAATTTCTATTTCTGACTGTTTAACTGATATAATTTTGTACCCCTTAAAATATATTTCATTACCAACCTGGACATGTGTGAGGCCAAAGGTGGGTGCACCCTGATTGTTAGGTCTCACCTTGCTGGATTATGATGTCTGTTGCTATTATAATCGCCCTCCCTCATCATCATCATACATAGATCCACCATATGTAGGTTTTGAACTGACATTCAAACAAGATTTTAATCAGTAACCACACCGTGATAAGTAAAATTGTTAGTTATTATTTTGTGTGGATTGTGAAAATTGGTTGGCCTGACTAGTAATTACTGGTGGCTAATTAGTTGGTTGGAGATGAGTTAGAGTAGAAAAGGGGGAAAATCAATCATCAGACTAATGTTCAATCCTACTAAGAGAATTGAGAAACCCAGTCCGTGTAATGGGGCCACTTTAACGGTCTTCTGTGAAACATGACTCTGATCTGGGTCAACCATAGACACATATATTAGAAGGGAAATTGGTTAGGCGAAAGAAGTGAATAATTACATGGCTAGTTAGTTTGGTATAAGTACATGACACTGATCTGTTTGTGGCTTTTTGGTTCCCTTTATTTGGGGCCACAAGCACTGGCATCTATAATCAGATCAGTGTTGTTATTTTCAAGTTGTGAGTTGTGGGGTATCTTAGCAAATATCATATATACTATTTTAACGTCAATTTTTAGTACCCGATATTTATGACTCTATTTAATATTTTAACTTCATCCATTATTGATGAAAGATAAATGTCTCACAAACATCTAATTTTGAATGTGTATATAATACTGTTGTAGCAAATATATGTACATATGTATGTATATTGTAGGGGTATGATTGAACTGATGGATGGTGTTGTAGGGAATTGCACGCCGGAAAAGGGCGGTGGGATGGTGGGAGTGGGGTCGACAATAGATCATTCGACGAGCCCACACATCCATCATCAGATTTCTATCAGTGCAGGCAGCGGCACCAATGCAGAGAGCAAATCCATGACTCGCAGAAATAGTTTCAGACGCTCTTCTTCATGGGCCCTTGATCCTAAAAGGGTCCTCCTTTTCTTCGCCACATTGTAAGTAATACTATATATATATATATATATATATATATATTTGCAGCTCGATCAATTGTCAATTAATGGCTCTGTTGACAATTATGAATTGCCATACCAACAGGTCAAGCATGGGAACAATGTTGCTGATATACTTCACTCTTACAATCAGCAAGCAAAATGCAGATGAATATGGGGATTGATTGATTGATTGCAAGCAATGGATGAAAGCACCAGCTTATATGAGGCACACAGGGCCATTCATTCATGCATCGTGGATCGAGTAGAACAAAAAAATTAGAAGTTGGAAGAAAGACATAACAGAACTTGAGGAGTTGCAAAAGGCTAACAAAAATCTCAGCCAACTTGATGTCAGAATCAGTGAAAATCTGGCCTTGGGCGTCCATCTCATATTTGGCAATTACATGCAATAGAAAAATGCAAAAGACAGACATAGTGAAGTATGACAGAAAGGTAGAAAGGAATCTTTCTTTTTTATGCAATTGGAAGACAACAAGATACAACAGATTGCAGATCACATGGATTATGACATTGCCCTTTTGTTTATTTCGTTGTGAGATTGCAGCGCTTAGTGCGTGAGGATCAGAAAGTCACTTTTTTGCCCTTTCTAGTCCTTAATCATTGTCTTCCCATACGTAGCTCCCTTGTATCGTCTTTTTCTGTTCTGTTTTGCTCTGCTCTTACGGTGCAATCTAATAGCAAGTGAACCTCATTCATTGTTTTGTGCACATGTATGTATGTGACTTTTCCAGTGAGCAGGGTGAAAAATGAACCGATACGGCAGCACGAGCCATTATAGTGTCAATTGACACAAGCGCATGCGTGCGTGCTCAAACGCTTTCCCCTTTTTGTAAGAAATAGTGAGTGCTTTATCCGAGGACAAAGAATGTTTGTTTATCTTTGGAACCCTTTTCGGAATTGACTAGGTATTAACGAATACTGGTTTATTATTTGCCAAATAGCCAAATCTCATATGCAACTATTCGGTGGAAGTAACTGAGAGCATGTGAACTTCAGATCTATCTGTACGTTTTCCCTAACAAAGGATGTTTGTTATTACTGGATCTGGATGTAGGTACTAGGTCGCATTATATTAGAGAAAAGTATTCTAATATTTATAATTTTGTAATTGGGATAGATATCTAATCTATCATCATTCATTTTTTGTGGGACTCTCACTTACACACTTTATCCAAAATTTGGCAAAACTCATTATATTAATGGTGTCATCAACTACCACAACAGATCATGTTTAACACTGAGCTAGGTGCTTAGGAGTTAGGAGCAAAAGTAGATTATTTCTACTCTTTTTTTTTTTTTGGTTTCCCACGTATCCCCCAACCCGGAAGGTCAAGGACTAATCCGTCACGGATCTGAGCTCCATCAAATCCCAGACCCTTGCTTAAGCGGACAAGTGAGCTAATCACTTGACCAACCCAAGTTGGTTAGATTATTCCTACTTTAACAAAGAATTATTCACCACCCTCCTTTGTTTTTGGTATTGTGATTCACCATCCTCCTTACCCATGAGTTCTTATTGTCCATAAACTTGGGCTGGGCCTTGGATGGCTGTTTTTATCATCATCTAAATCTAATAAATGTATCTCTTACATGTTGACAAATATAACATTTTATAATATTACCTATCCAATCCCCACATGCAGATGGGCTAGGTCATCTTATTGAAAAGACCAACCTCGGTAATTGGTAGATGTTTTTTGGTTCTTGGGCTTAGGGGTCAGACCAACTTTAAACCCAAAGAAAAAAGAAATGAAGTTCACTTTCCCTTTTTTACCTCTTATATGTATTATTGTTAATTTGTTATTGAAAAACTTATAAATTAAAGTACATATAATAATGTATAAAGTAATATAATAACAATAATATGACAACATAATTGTAAAAATATAAGATGATTGATTAATTGTTTTATCAAATATAAAAAAAATATTATTTTAATATCAAAAAGTGGGTATCACTATGATCGTAGTCTTCAACCTTTTCATCTAAATATTATATCTAGTGGGTATAAAGTAGATATGTTACTTAGACAATATCTTTTTACTTTTTGATGCATAAAATAACATTTTATAAATATTATTTATATTGCAATTTTTAATTGAGAAAATTTTGGTGCACAATAAAAAGATCATTCAAAATAGTCTATAAATTCTGCACAACATATAATATGCAATATGCACAACGTATATTACATATTATGTACGCCATATATGACATGTTGTGCACAATATATATCAAATGTTATAATATTATATTTTTTTTATAATATATGATACATGTGTATACAATATGTGATATATATTTTATATAACATATAACACATCATTTTTTATTATTATTTTCATTATTATTCATATAGCAATGAAACTTTCTATATGTAGGAGGCAAGTATATATGGAATGGAATATATAGTATAGTATATAGTATTGTATGATTAGGAGTTGCTTCTCGATCTTGCAGTGAGATGTAAATAGAAATTCTTGTGTCTATATAGTATAGTATATAGATATATACTGGAGGTTGTATCATAAACAGCAGACAAAATGAGACAGCATCAAACATTATGCATCTGCATGAAACCAGCTGCCATGCCGACCGTCTCTGCATCGAATTCGAAGGGCATGTACAGATATGATGGCATAATCAATATAATTACCTAGCTAGCTTGTTTTCTATTTGATGGTGGAATTAATACCATACCCATAAATAATAATCTTCATGATAGATTAATTATATGAGAAACCTTGGGAGGCCAATTTTAGTGCCGAGGTTGTGAACATCATGTCGAACTTGTTGTCTGTACTCCCTGAAGCTGAACTTCTTGTAAACAGAGGGCTCTCTGCTGCAACTCTCGATCACTGTCTCATCTGAAGGGCAGAAGAAATACGCCGTCGAGAACCTCTCCACTCTCGGGTTCGTCACTACTCTGTGCTCAACACTCTTGTATACCCCATTGCTCCATGCCTGCCATATCATATCATGTACTAATTAAGTATCAGGATTGCTACGTCCACAATTCCAAAATAGTGAAAACACCTAAATCTTTTATATTATATAACGTGTACATCATATATTATAATTTATATGTTATACACACCATTGTGTGCACACCGTATATATCATATTATAAAAAAATATGGTATTATTACAATATATGATATATGTTGTACACAATATGTCATATATAGTGTATATAATATATAGAGCAATGCTCTGAATACACTAAAAGTGATACTAAATTAGCCATCAGTATAAAAAGTTTGATTGAGTAAGTTTAAATGTTGGATTGTGTCTGTATAAAAATTATCATTATCTTCATATAAAAGTTCGAATATAATGTTAGATTGGATTAGGATATAAGTTAGATTGAGTACATGTAAATATTGGATTGTATTAGAGTTAAATTAAGTGACTCATTTAATATCGAATTTAATATACATAAAGTACTTCACTCATCTATTGATCATTTTGACTGATTTTAGTTGTGTCCCAAGGTCATCATTAAGTATAAGGTAATTAAGTTATAATAGTACCTGGAATAAGTCACCGATGTTGATTATAAGAGCTTGAGGGTTAGGTTTGACCGCAATCCATTTGGCATCTTTGACCAACTGCAAGCCCCCAACCTGATCTTGATAGAGAATGGTGAGGAAGTCGCTGTCAGTGTGCGGCATGAGACCATGAATGGGCATGGGGCACGGAGGATATCGGTTCAATCGGAGATAGCATGTGTTTGGCAAGCAATTCTCCTCAAAGAACGCTGACTTGTGACCCACCTTCTCCGCCAATATATCAGCCAATGTTTCTGCTACTCTTGACACTCTTGAAGCAAACTGTTCAATTCTTGAACTGCAAATTAAACCACCCCATACAAAATTAATGACCACCACCGATATTGGGTGAAGTTAGTTAGATATATAGTTAGTTGATTAATTATATGTGGAATGATTTTATCATAGTTTACCGTTAGATTGTACAAACAAAATTCAATCGATCTAATTAACTATTTAAATTTGACATAATAAGTACCGTAATTCACATCATTATATCAAACACATATATGTAAAAAATAACATAATATATACATCAATCAATTGATTCTTAATATGTACCTCAAATTTGAGTTGTTAGTTAAATTATTGGTTGATTTTTAAGGGTACACAAAAAGTTATAATATAGTTTATATGTTATATGTATATATGATGTGGCCATGCCCATAATAACATTATATAACAACATTGAATTGTCAGATGATTCATTAAATGGTATGTATGTGTCAGTGTCTGCCATATATGCTCCTGGTGAGTTCTAGGCTCAACGTTCACGTGAGGAGGAACATCTATCTGTATGGAATGTATATGATAGCCATGTGCATATATACGGAATTTGAGTGATGAATAATAACAATGTCAGTGTCGACATACATGTGGGTTTAATTTAGAGTGTGCATTAATTAGTCAATGAATTAGTAATTAATTAATTAGTTAGTTAAATGTGAAGCAATAAGGAATAATGGATGTAAGAGCAAATATATTAAAGCAGCGATGAGACCACACATGATGGAGGGAGGGTAGCTAGCGGTGTGGCAGAAGATAGAAGTTGACTAAACATCAAATGGACCTGCTATATATATACGTAAAGTCTAGAATAGCTCTTTGCTTTTGCTCTGTGCTCGATCACGTATTGAATGAGGGAGGGGCCAAATGAAACATTGATTCAGAGTTGGTCATGAAAATAAGTGGGAAACAAGGACAGGCGTGAACGATGATGTGTCTTAACTTGAGCCACTCTAACGACATGGTCCATATAAAATATGTTGCAGCAGCAGCAGAGAGACAGAGACTTGGAATTATATATATTATTAAACAGGATAACCCTACTATCTACCTTAGCTGCATATCCAAATTGCAAGAAATATGCTATACCATCCAAACAATTAGATTTCTAATTACTATCTTTACATAAAATACATGCATTATTATTATTATATTGTTTATTAGAAGACAAAATGGCGGTTATTAGGCCCACCTGGCAAGAATTATATATGCTATATATTTATTAAATAGAAAACGAGTATTTCATTTGAAACATTCATTTTAACATCTTTAATATCACTGATAACTATGATTTGCGGATCCTATCATAATAACATTATTCAAGAATGACATGGATGTTGATATAGTCTTTTAATTTCCAATAATATATACTCTCTCAATTTTAAAATAACGGTTTAAGGTTTTAAAATACATTTCATATTAATTATCACTTTTAACTTTTCACTACATATTTAATGAAGATATATCAATTTTATTTCTAATATAACTTGTTTGAAAAATATGTTATTAATAAAAATGTTAAAAATAATATAATTATTTTAATATATTTTTTTACAAAAATTAAAAACATTCATATGTTTTCTTATGTGTATATAAATCTTAAAAGATTATTATTTTAGAATAAATAGATATAAGCAATGACGAAGTATCGAAGATGAATAGTGAGTAGATTTTATATAGAGAATTCTAATATCCACCCAAATATATTTTCAATTCTAAGTCCATCTCTATGTTGCACTTTTAATAGAGTGCTTCTAATAGTGAAGTCATTTGTTATTTTCAACAGGTAAACAGTATAGATAGACGTATAATGAGTGTACATATATACGTAATGGTATAGGATTGGTACCTTAGAGTGTTGTTGAAAGAACGAGCGGAGCCTATGATATCACATAAGGGAATATGGAAAGCCTCAGACCAAGATAACTGATTAATGCACGTGGCAGTGGGTGCTCCCCAACGGTAGGTTCCAGCAGAGAATAACTTATTATCTTCTCTGCTCTTAATCTCAAAGGGAAGGTTGAACAGCTTCTCCTGCTCACACCTCAGCCTCTTGAAAATGTCACTCGAGATGCCGTGGTTCACAACTTGGAAGAAACCCCACTCTTCCGAAGCCCTAGCTATCTGCCTCTTGCACTCTTCCCTCGCCGCCTCGTCGCCGCCACTCGCTTCCAACTGCCTCATATCGATCACCGGAAGCTCGCACTCTTCAACAACTACATCCTCATCTTCTTCTTCCTTATTATAATTGTGGTCTCGGGTACTGGTCTTGTGGAACAGGCTCTTGTATGTTTCGAGAAAGGGTGGGTCTGAAGACGAAATTGAGCCCATAGTAATTGTTGATGTTGTTTTGTTTTAGCTGCAAAGGTGATTGGTATTAGAGGAGGGAATAGAATGTATGCTGTGTTATGTGAAAAGAAATGAAGAAGAAAAAATAAAAAGGCAAACAATGATGATGAGTGTGGAGGCTTTAACTTGTTTAAAGAAATAGAGACAAATCTGTTTTGTTTTTCTGGTTTCTTTGTTTTGTAATTTTCTGTTTATTTAGCCTTTGATGAAAACGCTTTAGGCTTTGGAGACAAAGGAAGTTTGCATGTCTTTTTGTTGAGAGAAATTAAAGGAGATGCTCCCTTCCGATATTATAACATTGGAAAATAATTGAGGCACAATAAAAAAAATTAATAAAAATAGTCAATAAATTGTGCACAACATATATAATATAAATTGCACAACGAACATTACATGTTGTGCACGTCGTATATCACATGATGTGCACAACATATATCACATGTTGCAGCATTATCTTTCTTTGCAACAACTGATATATGACGTATAAACATGTAATATTCATTGTGCAATTTATATTATATATGTCATGCTTATTGACTGTTTTGAATTTTTGTTACTCCTCTAGCCATGTATTTTTAACATTTATAAATGATTTCTAGACTTAAACATCGATCTAAAACATGATATGTACGTGGTATGTGAGATCTCAATGAATCATATAAAGAGAGAAATGTAGCGAAAGAAAGAAAAAGTAAATTCTAACAATGGTGACATTTATATATTAATAATGCTAAGTGGATAATGAAAAATCAACCAATACAGTCAATGGACATATTTTGTCTTTGATTTTGGTCCAAATAATCATTGAAATTGTAATGGACTGAGTAATTATAGGCCAAAATCTCATTTATTGACTGGTTGGGCTGGTTTTGTATTGTACATTTAGCATCACCCTTTATATATTTTATGAATAAAATATCTAAATATTTAATAACAATAATATATTAATAAAAAAAATGAGTATTTTCAATATTAAATGTGTCAATAAAAATATTATTAAGAGTTAGTGACCGTAAAAAATATCTAAAACTAGTTTGTGAGTATTTTCAACGGTCATTGATTGTCAACAAATAATTTATGACTATTTTTAACGGTTAAAAAATGTTAGTATATCTTTTTTTATAATATTTTTATTAATATTTTTCGATAGTTACATGTTTTTAAAATAATCTACAGTAATAAATAATATTAACTCTTTTCTATCTTTCTTTCGTAGTATATTCTCATAAATATAATATATTATCTTGGATTCGACAAAACTTCTCACCATTAGCTTGCTACTTTTCAACTTCTAGAAGTTATTAATCGCTCGGTATATATATATAACTATAAGATAAGATAAAGTGCGACGATGACTCTAAATCAATAATGTTTGAGGAATAATAGAAATATATCCAACGAATATTTAACGTGTATTTTACATAAGATGTAATGTGTGTTATATGTATAGCACACAGACATATAGCACACATTATATTTTATGTATAACACACGTTGGATGTTCGTTAGACATATTTTTATTGTACGACAAATATTATTGGATTCTAAACCGTTCTATAATGTTTCCATAATTCACATTTGTAAATTGTAATAATAATAATATCTGCATAGTACGTACATATCTATAGTACGTACATATCTAGGGAAGAAACACCATTCTTAATCAATACAAACGTCACAAATTAAAGAAAATAATATTGTTATTTGTACAATAAAAAATCAGTTAAAATTAGTTAATATAGGAATTTTAGGTCACAATCACTAAGCTTGCTAAAAATTAACTTATTAATTAAAGGAATCTTTTTTTGGGTAAAAACTTGTCAAATGAACATTTTGACTGATTTAACTGTTTTTTATTGTTTATTGACTATTAGGTAGTTTCAATGACTCTGAAATCAGAGTCAAGGGAGTCATGAAGTCAGTGTCATAGGAGTCAGAATAATAGTGACTCCAAAATTGACTTTGAACACATTCTTACATATTTGTGTCTCTCTTTCAACACACAACACACCGTAACTTCTTTCTAACATAGTGAGTTCTTTTTAACACAATTACTCAAAAATTGAAGTAGTGAACAAAAAGTTGACAATTTTTTTCATTGAGTTATTATGACTCTGTTCCCATCTACATTGTAACCCTCGTACCAAATACTTTATGAAGTCATTTTTCACTTACTTCTTAACTTTGACTCTAGAATAAGTAAAATCAAACGCAATCTATTAAAAGACTTCGACAATAACGTACGGTAACTATTAATCAAAGCTGTCTTTGTGAGTGTTAATGTTCAAAGGAGGTTGGCTGGCTGGAGAATTCGGATTTTTCTGTCAACTATGTTAAAATAAACTTACTCTAATTTTGGCTTATTATTAATTACAAGTGTCTAGATACATTCATATGACGAATTTTATCCAAATCATGATCCACTTGGATGTTTGATTGATATATACCAATTACCAAGCAAAGCTTAATTTGGGTTAAACATGTGTATTGTTCATATGCGCAAGTAAACAGCGAAGAATCACTATATATAAATTAAGAATAATTATGCTAAGTAGACATCTAAAAATAAATATTTGTGAGATATCTATTATAATTAATGATGGATAAAAAAATTAAAATATTAAAATTGGGTTATCTCAAAATTCAATGATGGTTAAGGTATGTAGATGTTGATACGGATAGAAAAAGTGATGGTTAAAATAATACTTTTTATAAATTAAATAAATAATTTACACCGCCACTACTACTGCCCAAAATAATTATTATATATAAATATAATGATATGGGAATTAAAGTAGCACGCAGGCTCTTAATTAGTCAAAGAACATAACTTGTTGCATATGATCATAAATAAAATAAGTAAACTAACTATTCTTTGTTTTTCTACTAGGAAGAAGATCATGTGCACATACACAATGTTTTAGGAAAATAATGATTAGCAAATCAGCAGTCATTGGGTATGGCTAGTTATACGGCATATTTGTATAGAGCAATGATATTGGTACATATTTTTTGGTATGTATAGTAAACATACATTTATTTTGGTCCAATGGTGGAGAAAAAAAATGTAAGTAATGGAATGATGTTACATCAAAATTCAAATGTAATAAAATGGATGGAGAAGATATGTAAGAAAAAGTGTATGTACCAATATCATTATTGATTTGTATATGCCTTAAAAGTATATTTTAATATATACACATATGAAAGATATGAATATTAATTATATGAATATTTAAAATTAAATATTTACGTAATAATATGATATCTATTAAAATAAATAATGGATAAAAGTGTTTAATATTAGAATAAGGATATTCATATCTTTAAGAATGATAAAATTAAATATTAATACAGAGTATAAAAGAAAAATAGATGAATAAATAATCTATTTTTAAAAAGATAATTACTTAATTAGACCTCCGGTTGACACATTCACATGGTCATCACATTTAGCTAAAATTAAATTAATGGTGAGATATATTAATATTCAAACCTAGAAACTTGATCTGTTGACTTTTAAGAGAGATTAAGAGTTTTAAAATAAGCAAAAGAGTAGAAGTTTGAAGTACCTCGTTGATCGAGGACTTTAATGATGTTATTTTGTTGACTTATGACTCCTAGCTAGCTGCTGCTGCTGCTTTCACTCACCACTAGCATGCAAAGTTCCTGTAAAGAGTTACAGAGAATTATATTATATATAGAAAAAATAAAAGAAAATAAAATTATACACACATACATTACGATTAAAACACAGTAGTGAGGATTAAAACAAATTGATTAGACTATACTACATACTTTGATTACAAAATAATTTGTATATAAGAACATTAGTTTTTTAATAATTTAAAAAAATTAAAACGATTACTATTTTAAAATAGAGCGATTATATAAATATAGAGATACACAAGCATATTCTAAATTACTATTGCAATGATGTTGTCGGATTTTCTTGGCTGAATGTACCAATAGTATCAATGATGCCCCAGACTGCTACTTTTACATACAGCTTGAGTCGGGAAGAAAATTCAACCACCAATACTTCTTATCACACCAACCCGTTGCACTGTATATCACATGTATGGTTAAAAAATAACATATATATAATTTTGAAGTAAGTACTTTATTTTGTTTTAATTAAGTAATTTAAATTATTAAAAATGGAAATTATATACAAAATTTATCTAAAGTCTTGAAGAAATGCAGAACAAAAATATCTTCTAGTACTAATGCATCTAAAAATCTCTCCATATAAATACTCACTGATATTTCAGTAATTAGTAAAGAGAAATTAAGCTAGCACGCAATATAAACTAGACATATGGACAAATATATAACCAATTAAACCTCCTCTCATCTTTGCCTACTTAGTGATTCAAGACCAAACCTTAATATTAACATAAACAGTAATATTTAATGTGCATTTATAAGCTAATCAATATAATCAATGAATTTATTCTAATCTTTTTTTTATTCAAATAATCGTTAAAATTTTAATAGACTGAATACTTACAACTCAAAATCTTATTTATTAGTTGGTTTGACCGGTTTTCACTATACGTATAGTATAGCAGCACTCATATATAAAATATCCAATAATGCTTGTCATACCACATAAATACGTCCAACTAATATCTAACGTGTGCTATACATATAACACACATTCTATATCATGTATAACACACGTTGGATATTAATTTGACGTATTTATGTTGTACAATAAACATTATTTGTAAAAATCATGAACTTTGATTCATTCTTTCTTCTGAACCTTAATAAGAAGAGAAATTTAATTTAAGATATGATGGCAAAGGTTTAATTTGGGCAGTATTAAATAAAATACATACCTTACCGATCCAAGTGGAACTATATAATCACGCACGCACTTACAGAAGAAGAGTGGCTATCAAAGTAGCTACGTATGTATGTATATGAATGAACACGCACTACTCAGTTGGCTGTGAGTATGGAAAAAAAAGAGAGAGTAGCTAATGATTTATAGGCAACGCACAACACTACTCATCACTACCATCATCAATTATTGCCAACATATAGATATCAAGCTAAGGACACTTATTTGATATATGATTGAAAGTTTATGCTGAAGAGAAGACCACGCGGCTCATGGCGGAATCAGAGAAAATATATCAACTATATATCTACCCTTTAAGTTATACAGTACCTCTTTTTTTTTTTTTTTGGGTTATTAGATGTACTTTTTTTCTACTTCTCCAATGTGTATATAATATATATATTGACTTGTTCTCCTAATTCATAAAGTAAAGCTAAGCTAATAATTAATAATTTATATATGTGTGTGAGTGTGAATAATTTAAGTAACTTATTTTATTTGAATGTAACAGGAGGAAAGTAAAACAAGCATTGTATACAAGGAGGGTCAATTCAGTGATTAGACATAGTATCTCACATTTTATTTTATTTTCGAGTTATCGTTTTCTTTTTCGAAAATCATGCCATTTGTCAATTCCTTAATCCAATCATGAATTGTCTTTCGTTGATGTATCCCAAAAGAACAGTACTATTGTTTGAATATCACTTTCGTGAATAGCAATCGACATCTCCTGTTCATAATGTGATTTTTTTTTTCTTTCTTCTGTGTGTGAGTACTCCTATATCTTACTCTTACCACGATTAATTCTCTTGTACACGGTAAATCCATTGAAGGGGATATAAATATACACAAATGGGAAAAAAAAAAATAATAAAAAAAACAAAATAGCCAACAAAATTCATTTAACATTTTATATGGTCAAAATAACATTTTAATCATGAGTATATTTTTAATGGGCTGGGTAATTGTGGCCCAAATTCCTATTTGTTTGTTGTTTCGGCTGGTTATTTATTGTGTCCCTAGCAATACTCATAAAAGTACAAGCATGACTATATGTACAATACAAAAATAGTCAAAATAGTCAATATGTTATACACAATAAATATTAATATGCACAACATATATATATTATTTATTATGCACAACATATATCACATGTTGTAAAGAAAGATAATATTATAACATGTGATATATTTTGTGCATAATATATAATTTACGTTATACATATTACATATTAATTATATATTGTGCACAATATATTAATTATTTTAACTGATTTTTTATTTTGCACCAAAAATTTTAAATTACTTCATTCCTAAAATGAGAATAATTAGCTATCAATTAAGAGAAGAGGCCCTAATTAACCACCTCATCTCATCACTACATATATGTATGTTATACTATAGTCTCTAAGATAGCATTTGTTTACAATACCTAAAAAATTAACATGTTTGTTTAGTACAGACACATATAAGACAGGTTGTATTTGTATAAATTTTTTCTGTATTTTGTACCCACACTCAGACTAGGTACATAAATTAATATAGGTGCTGATACAAAGATTTTAATAAAAATTTTATTCAAAACTTTCCTCTACTATTAATCCATAATTCTACTATTTGCCCTTCTCATTTTTTACCAAAGCCCCAAAATAAAATTTTGTATACTTACATGTATAAATTTATTCTATAATACTAAAATAAACATAAAACAAAATATATCAAATTCATTGTATTGTATTATATTGTACTTATATATTTATATACTATATTGTATCAACTATAAAACAAACACTCCCTCACAATTATTTGAGCAATCTAAACAAAATTTTGTTCACACTATGAATCTTGAAGTTGAAAACATGAGTACTTGTTGTGCATGCTTAATAGATGTGATGAGCTCCTTTAATTTGCACCTAGATAATAGATCAATACATTATTGGATTTCACTGATATGTATCAAATAAACAAATAACTACTCCCTATGATAACTTTTTACAATGATTTAATTATTGAGATACACATATTATTATTAGTGTGATAGAATTATAGTAGAGATGGAGAAAGAGAGACTTGGAGTAATGGGAACCATAGTCTGGATCAATGGTAAAATAAGGCAATAATATCACAGGCAATTGAGTTTAATTTTACATACAAGTAATAGTATGAAAGAAAGGCAATAAAAAAGAAAATGAAAAAATATATAGCAAGGGTAATAAGTGGGTGAGTGACAGAAAGGCACATGTGGGAAGGATGAGAAGAAGTGTGGAAAACCGAACGGGGCCTCACCAAGTCACAAAATCCATGTCGGCACCCAAACGTGGCTCCATCTTGCTTGCTAGCTAGCTAGGGTCACATGCTTACCAAGCTGCGCTGCACGTCAAATTGGCCGAGATCAGATTTATACTTTCACCCAACGCCATGTGCGTTGCTGGACACACCAATATCACCACTACTCTCTCTATCCATCCATCCATGCCTCAACCTCATCAAAATATCCTTCCCATATATATATATATATATATGCAATTTATTATGATAACCTTTTTTCTTGTTTTAATAAACAAATAAATAAATCATTTTTAAAAATGTAATACAAGTAGTGCTTCTCGTTTCTCCTCCATCGATATCGATAGTGACTAAATCTAGAAAAAAATTCTCAGCAAATAATTCATTCAATTCCTTTAAATTAATATGATAAATAAAATAGTAAAAATATTAATTTAAGATATAAAAATGATAATGCAATTTTTTAGGTACTGTTTATTTTTAGTGATGACTTTGAAGTTAGAGTCAAGAAAGTCATGAAGTTAGTGTCACAGGAGTCAGAGTCATCAGGGACGGATGCATATATGAATCTATGGGGGCATATAGGGGCTATGCCCCCATTATATTATTAAATTTGCCCCCACACTAAAAAAAAATTCAAAAAACATCCTCTTATGTTTATATATATTAGCGATGTAATATTTTTGCCCTCACTGTTAAAATTTTCTGGATCCGTCACTGAGAGTCATAATGACTCCAAAATTGACTCAGAACGCATCCTCAAGTATTTGTGTTTTCCTTTCAGCACATAATGACTCTCTTCCATTACACATTGACTTTAAAATTGGAGTGAACAAAATTTTGACAATTTTGTTCATTGAGTGACTGTGACTTTCGCACCAAACACTTAACAGAGTCAATTCTTACTGATACGAAAATAATCTCTTAATTAAGATACGAAAACAACAATATTATCGTTCAAAATTTAAAATTTAGGACAATATAACTGTTAAAAATAAAAAATTTATAATAAATTAAGGATTATGTTTGTTGTTATATTAATCTAGAAGGTATAAATGAAATATTTACTCAAAAGTTTTTAATTGGCCATCATAAAACAAAGAAAAACTTATGTTCTAGTCAACTTTATTTTTCAAACTATCAAGTTCACTTGTATATCACTCCGTCCATTAAATAAAGGAACTTCTTAAATAGAGGTTTATTTGTCAAAAAAGTTCACTTTGTTTTAACTATTTTTATGTTGTTTATAAATTACTTCCCAATTAAATAATGGATAAAACACGATATAATATTTTTCTCATATGAGATTAACTAAAAACAGCAATTAGAAAACCAGATTACTTTTCTGTGGATGGACAACGTGACTAGCTTGCTGCAAATTAAATGGTTATTATCACGTTTCCTTGGGAAAGTAAATTAAAATTAACAATATTTGACCCCACCAGGTCCTATCAATCTCGTCAAAAGAACAACTGGTACTAAATATATTTTTTTTCATACAGGATATCTACTGTGGTTCACAATGACTAATCTCTCATTGACTTACATTATAGATATCTTGAAAAGTGTGATAATTGGCCCAAAATTTTAAAATTTTTTCATACCCAAGATGAGGATCGAACTCTCGACACTTGGTTAAAGAAGAATGAGTCCCTACCATTCAACCACACTCCCCGGGTTAACTAGTACTAAATATTATTACCTCCGGTTTTTTTTTTCTGCCCATTTTAGAACAATATGTTTCTTTTTATATTTGTCTATGTAAAAATTTTAGGTTTATTAATTCTTTTCAATTATATCCCTAATTAATACAAGAAAAAGAGAATAAATTTAGTGAGTACATAATTAAAAGAAAAGATAATGAGTGGTAAAAATAATATTATAAACTTTGTTAAATTCTAGACATTATAAAATATATCATTATTTTGTGTGCGCAATTAAAACTGGACAGATAGAAAAATAGAGGGAGTAATTATTTACAACAATGTTATTTGAGTATTCAACTTTTCTATACATTTATACATTCTAGTCACAAAAATAAGTGGATCTAACCATATTTTTTTCTTCCTATCTATTCTCTCTCCAAAATTCCTTCTTTATTATGGATGTATGCATTTAAGATGGATGTCAATCTATCATTTTCCAGTTAGTTAACAGTTTTATTATTGACTAAGTTAAGAATACTAAAAATCAACATATTTATACATTTAATTATGCTACATATACATCAAGATAATCAACAATTAAATACAACTTAAAAGATTCTAAACATAAAAACTTGATTTGACCTAATCATAATTAAAATTAAATTCAATAAATATAATATATAATTACTGAAAATATATAAATTTCAATCAAATATTTTAGAAATTTGATTGGATAATGATGTAAGATATATATATTTACAAATATGATTTTACGCTAAATAATCATTAATTAGATTTTGTGCAAATTCGATACTATAAAAACTTGATGTTTTGTGGTGTATCGTCTTTGGAATGGATTATACATATTATATAAAGGGATAACACATATCCAATAAAAAATGTAATAACTACACATAAAGAGAATCAACAATGCTTGTTGTACATCAAAAATACATTCATCGAGTATTCAATGTGTGTTATATTTCATACGTAATAATATGTTTTATTTATAACACACATTACATATAACACATGTTGAATATTCAATAAATATATTTTCGATGTGTTATAATAATAAAAATTATTATTATTATGCATCGATCGTTTCATAGAGAGTCACACACAACTTATCTAGACCATCAAAGATCACGTCTTAGAAATGAGAGAATAGAAATATTGTACTCACCTTCTTGGCAATATAGAAAAGATGGTTCCCTTGGGGCAATGATTAAATTAAATACTTTTTATTTATTTTTTCACTTTCATTTTTTACAATATTATAAATAATGATTAGTTTATTATCAAAATTAACAAGAAATTAGTACTTTATCAATTTTTTTAATTGTTCAATTTAGAGATACATGTTTTTTGTGTTATTGTCTATTTCAAAATTTTAAGCAAACTTTATTATTTTCTTTCTTTATTACCCTTATTTAATACTCACTATCTCTTTTACTAAATAATGTACCCCCGTTCTTTATCGGTTCAATTTAGAGATGTGTGTTTTTCTTTTTATTTGTCAATTTCAAAATTTAAGACAAACTTTATTATTTTATTCCTCTTTTAATTTACTCTTATTTAATTATATCCATTATCTCTTTTAGCAAGTAATATAATAAATATATATTTAGTTTTGATAAAGGGTGATTTAGTAAAATGGATATACTTTTTGTTAATTTTAAGACTATACTTATCATTATCTAAATTTCAATACAAATTTAAAACTGAACGGTTAAAAAAAAATGAAGGAAGTATAATTTACTACATTATCTTTAATTTAAAATACTCTATTATATACTACTAACATATTATCTCATTCAATTAACTAGATAAAATCAAATGATAAAAAATTATTTAGAATTATCTAAAATTCATTACTGAATAAATAAAAAAAATGAACAAATAAAAAAAAATCGAAGGAGCAATTAATTAGCAGCAAAGCAAAACAATGGTGCATATAATTAAGCAAATGATGATATTTCCAATAAATTAAAGCAGACAGAACAAGAGACAGGGGAATCTATCAGGTGGATGGCTGGTAGTTATTAAATCAACGCTGCAAAAGAATAGTGCTTAACTATTGGTATGTCGACGAATCCTAAATTAAAGCCACATATATATATATATATATATATATATATATATATACTCTCTTTTATCTCTTATAATTAGTATTGAATAAAAAATTATAAAAATAATTTTGTTATTATATATTTATATTTATAGAAATTGATTTATAAGTACATTAATGTGTGCTTTAAGGTGTAATGATATAAGTAGAAGGATTTAATTTTCATTCACTCACAGTGTAAAATTTTTTTACATATTTTTCAATCATGTACTGTCAATGTAAATTTTTTTTACATAGTTACAAGGATGGTGTAAAATTACACTGTCAGAGTATCAAAATTAAACTCTAAGTATAACTAATAAATGTGTGAAAATGAATAGAGATAATGAGATATAGATCCGTGATTGATTGATCATTTGTGTGCGCTATGCATGGAGCGTGGATGTGTATGTATAATATGCATGTATGTGGTTGTTGGCGTGGTGGTGATGATAGTGCCGATGGATGGGAGCGGGTATAGTGGTTTCTGGCCCTCCATCCCCTTGTCACCAAACAAACTAAACTATCACACCACATTCTTTGAATCAAACAAATGCCTTTCGATTAGACTGTACGGACATGTGTATTCTATCTCTAATTCAGTATTATTATTCAAAGTTCTGGGTACATAGTATTTAAAGCTTTTGATGCCCCTCCACAGTCCCATGGGCCATGCATGTCCCTTTTATGTTCACTAGTACTGGTGTATAATAAAAATTGAGCTTTGCTAGGGGTATAAAATTGTACCAGTCAAAACAGATAAAAATAGAAATTTAGGCCTAAATCGCTCATCCTATTAGAAAAAATACACATATGATTAAGAATGCTAATGGACCAAAAGTGTTAAAATGAACTTTTTTAGCTGTTTTTGCTGAAAAAATGTTGTTACTCTGGAATTTATGAATAAAAATTGTATAATATTTATAAAACAATTATATCTACCATTTAATTGTAATATAAATTTATAAATTAATATAATTTAACAGTGAATATAATTATTATATAAGTATTATACTGTTTACATTGTACACTTCCTGATATGTATGTGACTTCAAAACTGCAACTAAGCAACTTCCTACCATATATTAATTAATTTGACAAGTTCAGTTTTGCCGTCATATATATTAATTAGACATGTTCTTATTTATTTGCTTTTTCTATTATTATCAAATCAAATATATGTATATGGCCGACATGCGATGCCCTCTTGCTACATTAGTGGGGAATGGGAAAAGATTTCGGGATAATTATTGTTTTATGATGCATTTAGACTAAGATAAACAATTAATTAAAAGTAACATTAACATTACCCAATTAAGAAAGATTAATTATATATACACCATAAAATTAATTACTATTTGTAATATTTCAACTTTTTAAAGTTATTAACCCAACATTTAAAATGTTAGATTAATGTATAATATTAAAGTTGGATTAATAATTTTAAAAAATTAAATTATTATATATGGTAACTAATAATATCTAATTTTATGATATATAAAAAATATTTCTCATTGATAAATTAATTTTATGATCTCATTCTTTCTTTCTTCTTTTCTATCCAAAGTTCTCTCTCACATGTATGTGATTCTACGTATATTTATAGAGAAGTATTTTATATACAACTAGATATTATTATTACTCAACATTCGTTTTACTATTATATTTTAAGAGTTAGAATATAAGAATGATATTTATGTCTAAATATTCAATCATCAAAGTGAATGTTGCTTAAATTTAACTTTTAGTTGTATGCAAATATTTTTTTTATACATAAATGATTTTATTCTTACAAATCAATAAAAATGTTATTCACATAAATTAAAGCTATACAAATTATAAAATTATTTTTTTTACATTCTCATTCATTCTTTCTTTTTTTCCCCTAGCTATCCAAATAGTTTAGTCATGCTAAATTATTTACATTAATACTACTACATATATAACTATTGTACTATCCAACTAGGATCTAACCTCTAATATATGTTTACTGGACTCGCTAACACACATTAATATAAGAATATAATTAGTTTTATTAAATATATAATGTAAGATATACTCGTTTTACAAGTAATTTTTTTATATTTACAAACCTACATATACTCGTTCAATAGTACTAATTGATACTACTCATTATGATTGTTATACTCATTTGATTATATATACTTTTATGACATGGTACAGGGATGAGTGAGTGATGATGAAGTTGACACGTGAACATACGGGTGTGATGAAGGAAGAGGAATATGAAATTAATGATGGTTTTTGCATAACAAAAAATTTATATATAGTAGTAATATTTATACAATATTAATATTTTATTAAATTTTAAAAACTTGAATATACATGTTAAAATTTACTCTGTTCGGTCATTTATAAATGTCTTTTTTTTTAGTTATGTATGCTAATTAAAGTAATTATTGAATTATATTAAAAATCTAAATGTTAGAATTAAAATGACTAATATATTCTACTATGATCAATTATTATAGTTTTCCTCTCATCCAAATAGATAATGATATAAAAAGTATAATAAAAAAATAAATAAAAATTTATTGAAATTGTAAAAAGTATAAGTAAAAAAAACTAAATAAAAAAGTGAATAAAAAATATTTAAAAGAGATTTAATTGATGAGTAATAATTTAAATGGATAATATATAAGTATTTAATATTTTACGACTTTTTATTCCTTTATTATTTGGAAAATGATATATTGACTCTCTATCTGAGTTTTCCATGTGAACATTCATATTTTAATGCCAAATAATGATACCATGATATTAAAATAATGAATTTTGATGCCAAATTAGAGAGTCCATATATCATTACCCTTATTATTTATGTACAATAGTGAACTTAGAGGGAAGGAAGTGAGAACCAGCTAGAGAAGAAGAATCAAAGTGAGGAAGTGAGAGAGAGAGGAGATGAAGGGGCAATATTGGCGGCAGGTCAATGATTATGAGGCCCTAAGCAATAATGAAAATAACTTTCCAAATTTAATATCCAACATGCATGCATATGCATAGTAATGTGTCCCTCCCACTCCTTGGCAATTCATCGAGTTAGCCCCACTCCCCTCTGCTATTTCTTCATGTGCCTTTGTTGCCACCCCCCTCTCTTCCCCTCCTTCTCCTTTCATTTTGCCTCTTACAATCACACATAGTGGGGCATTCACCCTCCCACTGCTCTCCAACCCACCCTTATTTTAGGATCGTCTATTATTATAATGGTAAATGTCATTGAAATGGAAAAATTTCGGTGTACAATAGAAAAATCAGTTAAAATAGTTAATAGATTGTGTATAATATATAATATGTAATATGTAGAACGTATATTACATATTATGTCCATCATATATGATATGTTGTGCACAACATATATCACATGTTGTAAAATCATATTTCTTTAAAAAATGTGATATATTTTGTGCATAATATGTGATATATATTGTGTACACTATAAAATATATATTGTGCATATTACATAATACATATTGGTAGTGTTTGTTTTCATTGATCCTGAAGTCAGAGTTAAGGGAGTCATAGAGTCAATGTCACAGGAGTCAGAATCATAGTGATTCCAAAATTGACTCCGAACACATCCTCACATATTTGTGTCTCTCTTACAGCACACAATTACTTCCTTCCAACAGACAATGACTCCAAAATTGGAGTGAACAAAAAATTGACAATTTTGTTCACTGGGTCACTATGACTTTGTTCACTAAGTCACTGTGACCCTCGCACCAAACACTTGACTGAGTCAATTTTTCACTGACTTCCTGACTCTGACCCCGGAATCAGAAAAAGTAAACGCAGCCATTATCATAACATATTGACTGTTTTGACTGTTTTTTTCATTTTACATATAACAATGTTCCATTGGAATATAATAAAGAGTTTAATAGCTAGTATCTCTATTTGTATTGAGTGAATTATGATTTTAGTCTTTAATTTTAATTTATAACTATGAATTAAATTAGCGTTTCTCTTTTTAAAACTAATAAAATTAATCTTTTACTTCATAAATGGTGAGTCAAATTGACCATCTAATGTATTTTAATTTATATATAATTTCTTTTAAGTATCAAATGATTATGTCAACATGACTATATGCCAATATACAATACATATAAATTTTCTTGAAGTATGAATACATTAAAATTAAATTATATATGTTTAAATTTTCTTTTTATTTTTTATTTGTGCTTGTGCATGACTATGGTGTCGTGGCACTAATGTAATATAAGTAAGGTGAGTTGTGCCTGTGTGAGTAGGGATGGGAATAGGCCAGACGGCCTGTTAAGGGTCTACAGCCTGACCTGTAATTGCTCTGGCGTGTTTTAGAAAATTATCAGGCTCAAACCTTTTTAAAAATCTATTAATATAAACAGGTCAGGTCTAGGTTTGTTGAAAAGCCTATTAGGCCTGTCAGGTTGGCCTAAATCTTTTAATTATAAAAAAGTTTTTAATTTTTTAATATAAAATTATGAGTTTCATAGCAATTATTTCAATATAACCAGTCTATATGTATGAACCTGTTTGACATTTTAAGTACTTATAGGTCTTTTAGTCTGCTGGTATATAGTATGTTGACTTTTAGTATGTAACGTTTTTATATTTTTTCATTTAAAAGACTTTCTAATAGATTTTAGGTCAGACTAAACTTATAAAAATGCCAAACTTAAACTTAAAAGATAGCCTATAATAAGTCACAAGTCAGGCCGAAGCCTATATTTTATGATACAAGGCCTGACCTGTTAAGCACAAAGCTTAGCCTGACCTAGCCTATTTCCATCTTTACCTAGGGATAAACATATGAGGGTGTAAGTGTAATATTGAAACTCATGAAAATAGGAGGGTGAAGGTGTAATTCTTAAAGACATAGGGGAGGTAAATATAATTTAGAAAAAAAGAAATAGTTCGTCGTTTCACCGTACTATCAGAGAGACAAACGACGAAGCGTTTCAGGGTGCGAAAGCAAGCAATTCATTAGGGTTTTAGCCACCGGGAAACTTTTGCTGGAAAAGCCTCTCCGCCTCAAATCAGTCTCTGTCTTCACTCATGTCCCTTTCTCACTCCCAGGTCCTTCCTTTGCTTCTAGACTATCCTCGTTTATGATTTTCTATTATTAGTATTATTTTGTTTTTCTCACATTTTGTGTTTCCCCCAATGATTAGTTTGATTTGAATTTTGAAGGTGGGATTCTTGGTTCCGCTGAATCAAAATTTGGAGGAAGAGCCTTCAATTCCCAAGTTACCTGTCTCGAATGGCACAAACGTTATTGGCCGCAACAACATTCCTGTCCCCGACAAGAGGCTTAGCCGCAAGCACCTCACTTTAACTGCTTCTCCCAATGGCTCTGCTAATTTACTTGTGGTAATTCAACTTTTAACGACATTTTCTTCTTCCCTTAATTCATGCCTTTTCTTTTTCGTGTTAAAAGTTGTGATTTTTACTTCGTTAATGTAGGAGGGGACGAACCCAATCGTGGTTAATTCCAGGAACAAAAGAAGGAAGCTTAATTCTCAAGAAAAAGTTGCCATTTGTGATGGTGATATAATTGAGCTCATTCCCGGGCACCATTTATTCAAGTATGAAGTTTTGGGCGACAACAAAAATGGGTCTTCCCTTATTACCCGTGAAGCATCTTCAAGTGGTAGAAAGAAGGAGGCTCAAGTATCATTTGGAAATGAACCATCAAACGGGCTTTTCCAGGTTTTCACTGCCTTGTTCTCATGATCATGCATTTTATGTGTTTAGGGTCTTGTGTTAAGGTAATAATCGTGAGTATGTCGGGTTGAGGAATTTAAATTTGATTTAAGCTAATAATCTGAAGCAGATTCTGTCCTAATTTCTTTATTGTCTTCGTTGAAAATGAATACTTTTTATGATGTGTGAAATCTTCAAGACAAAACTGAAACTTGCATACAGGAACAAGGAAAAAATGCAGTGGCACACAAGCCTGGGCAATCTCAATCGAGTGAAGACAGTAAGGCAGAGGCTATTCGTCATTTTCGTCTTCCTAATGACAAAATACCTTCCACCTTTCGACTTTTGCGTGTGCAAGGGCTACCACCTTGGGCAAATACTTCATGTGTATCAATAGGTGATGTTATTCAGGTATGTTAAATTGTTATATCATGTGTTGCTTTAAAGCTATACTCTTTCAAATTGATATTCTGAACAATTGCTTGACTGTTGTTGTGCTTGATGGAAAACTTTGAACGTTTCAACCGTTGGCAAGCATACTTTGGCATTGCTTGAAGGGCAACCTTGACCTTTTCACTCATGAGTCAAGTGTATTTCTGCACAAAATACCATGTTTTGAATTACAGAATTTTATTTAGCTGGCAAAAACTAGAACTACTTATTAATTTATTTCAATGCTTATTATTGGTAGGGGGATATTCTAATTGCTATCCTATCAAACTACATGGTAGACATTGACTGGCTGGTTCCTGGTGAGTTTATTTGCTCAGATTTTTCAAATTCTGTTTTGCTTCCCTATTTACAGCCTGACTTTCATCGTTTTCCTTAAAACTGCTTTGAGATGCTGCACAAGTTTAACATATTAAAAAGTCAGTCTTTCTTTTCATGGTGATTACTGGATTGCTAACTCTTCATCGTGCTGAATTTTATATATCAAGATATAGTTCAATGCTTCTCTAAGGAAAAGTGTGTGGCACCAAGGATACATAGCACATGTTCTGTCCCTATTATGCCTCTTATAGGGAGTGTAATATTCTGTACTTGGCTCATTAACATAGCAAAAAGGGCTTCAGTTAATGATCATTCTCTTCATTACACATTGCTATTGGGGGTGAAATGTTCTAAAATTTAAATAAGTACATCTTGATTGAGATGATTTCATTTCACGTTAATCTCATTCTTGCTTGTAAGTTTTTCCCTTTCTACATTCTTGGTGCAGCATGTCCTGCACTTTCAAAAGTCCCCCATGTGCTTGTTATTCACGGAGAGAGTGATGGGAGGGTGGATTGCATGAAGGTTTGTGTCAGATTTAGTTTATTCAATTTCCTATTTGTGAGATTGAATCTTTGAGGATGGTTAAATGGATATTAACTTGGTGCTTCTGTCATTATTAGAGAAGCAAACCTGCAAATTGGATTTTGCACAAACCACCACTGCCCATTTCATATGGGACACACCATTCAAAGGCCATGCTTCTTGTATATCCTCAAGGAATAAGGGTTATTGTGCATACAGCAAACTTAATTTATGTAGACTGGAACAATAAAAGCCAAGGTTTGTGGATGCAAGATTTTCCATGGAAAAATCAAAATAGTCTGAGCAAGGAATCTGGATTTGAGAATGACTTGGTTGAATATCTTAGTACATTGAAGGTATTCATTTATGTATGGTCTTTTAAGCTACTACAACTGAATAACCATCTCAAGAAAAAAAAAGGGCTGCAACTTCATTAATGTAGTAAAATCAATACCTTGACCCAAAAATAAAAATCTAAAAGTTATTAAAGAACCTTGTGGTCGCATGTGCACTTTTTTCTTTCTTTCTAAAGGGTTTTGCTTTATTGAATCGATTTTCATAATTTATCTCTTCTAGAAAATTTACCTGTGAGAATTTTTTAATTCAGATTTTTTGAAATCTTTTACCTATCCAATTGCTTATATGGCTTGTGAAAGTTACATGATTGGAAACAAAAAATTGACGCTAATCTTGTTGATCAATTGGGTTTTGTCATTAGTGTTTCTTCTATGATACCATCCATAACGTACATAACATAATTTATTTGGTTTTGTAGTGGCCAGAATTCTCTGTTAAACTTCCATCCCTTGGAAACTTCAGTATATGCCCAGCTTTCTTCAAGAAGTTTGATTATAGTGATGCAATGGTTTGTTTTCCATTGGCTGTTCTTAAATTTCTTCTTTTATTATGTAAAGCTATCATGTTGGTGAAGTTCATTACATTGTCGGATACACTGTACATTAGGATATTCAGTGATGTCTGCTTGTATTCAGGTTCGATTAATTGCATCTGCACCTGGATATCATTCTGGTACTGGCTTGAAAAAGTGGGGACATATGAAGCTGCGTTCTGTGCTCCAGGAGTGTACTTTTGATGAAGAGTTTAAGAAATCTCCCCTTGTTTATCAGGTACCATTCGGCTATAAGCTAGGTTGCATTATGTTTATTTTCATTTGCTTGTGTCCAATGCATGGTTAGTAAAGTTCTGTCTAGTCTGCATTATTTTGTGATAGATTTTTGAAAAGTGCAGTATTAACATTTACAGTTTTCTCGATATTCATAACATAATTTTGCTGCAGTTTTCCTCCCTTGGCTCTCTAGATGAAAAATGGATGGCTGAGCTGGCATCATCAATGTCAGCAGGTTTATCTGAAGACAAAACACCCCTTGGTGTGGGGGAGCCTCAAATAATATGGCCCACTGTCGAAGATGTCAGATGCTCTTTAGAGGTAAAGGCTGTAGATAAGTAGATTTGAGGATGTACTTCTATTTTCTGGAAATAACAAAACATTGAATTTCAAGGCCAGTTGAAGGTATATAGACAGTAATTACTAATTAAATATTTGGTGGTATGTAACATGCCTATTCTATCTGTATGCCGTGAACAACCTTTTGTGGCTATCAAATATGGGGAAATCCCATTATCATTCTCTTTCATTTCTATGGACCATGGCTTTTATTGCTCTTGTATTTCTTTGAATAATCTGTATCTTATTTCTAATGTCTGTCACTAGTCTTGGATATTAGTTAATAAGCTTATGGCAAGCTTATTTTATTGTATAAATATTAGACTGGATTTCCTACATACTTGTTGATGCACAAGCTTTTTCAGTTCTTTCGGGTTTTAAGTGTGTATTCCGGATAACTTTGTTGCCTTTTATCTGTGATCAGGGTTATGCAGCTGGAAGTGCAGTACCAAGTCCTTTTAAGAATGTGGAGAAAGCATTTTTGAAAAAGTATTGGGCTAAATGGAAAGCAGACCATACTGGTCGCAGGCAAGTATAGTTTATCATACAATGGAAGCTATTACTAAGAATTTTTTTTTTCACATTAAAACTCCTTGATAGTTGTAAAATATTTCTTGCTACCCCTTTTATTAAACTTCTAATCACTTCTGTGTGGAATTTTTTCTTTAATGCTTGTAGCATGACCTACTTTCCTCTCCATGTAAAGCATTACTTTGAAACCTCCCTACTTTCCTAGCTTCTTGGCACCAGGAAAGGATTATCAACCTGTAATGATTTTGTCATAGCCTCAAAGGGGAGTTAATTTATTATCTAAACCCCGGTAGGCAAAGTAAAAAAATAGCATTATTCCGATTTGTGCCTCAGCAATTATACCTTTTGTTCTGCTTTTCTATGTTTCAGTCGTGCTATGCCACACATAAAGACTTTCACTCGTTACAATGGTCAAAATCTTGCGTAAGAGCTTCATCAGATCTACTCTATGCAGTTCTATTACTTATATTTGTTGCAAATATTAAGTCATACATAGTTAACCGTGAAAATGCATTGTCCCCAAATAGTTGGTTCTTGTTAACTTCAGCAAATCTCAGTAAAGCTGCCTGGGGAGCACTCCAGAAGAATAATACTCAGTTGATGATTCGTTCGTACGAGGTATTTATGTCAGACTGTCAATGTTCCTAACCAGCCTTATCGTTATACTCGAGGGCATTCACGACCAAATTCAACCTTTTCCTTCTTTGCTGAGATTGCACTAAAACAAAATCTTCATACATACTTTCTTTTCAGTTGGGAGTGCTCTTTCTACCTACATTATATAAAAGACAAGGATGTGGATTTTCCTGTACCAGTAATGTTACATCATCTGAGGTAGCAATCACATAGTAGTTCTTTGATATTATTTCATGCCTAACATGATTTAAATTCAAGTGATTAGGGAGAAGGAAGTATCTTCCTGACGATTAAAGAATTACAGGATAAATTCACCGCGCAAGAAAATTCCGAAACGAAGAAAACAAAACTAGTTACCCTAACTGGCCTGACAAGGAAAAGTACACATTCAACATCTGAAGTGATGATCCCATTACCAGTACCTTACGAGCTCCCTCCCCAACCTTACTCCTCACAAGGTCGTTCACTATTGCACATAAGCTATTTCTCATATGTTAAGTTGCTACATGTCTTGTTCTGATTATGGTTTCCTTTATGCAGATGTTCCCTGGTCTTGGGACAGGCGATATACTAAGAAAGATGTTTATGGTCAAGTTTGGCCACGGATGTAGGTATTTCAAGATTGATTATTTGATGGTATTCTTAATAATGTAAATATCAGTTGCTCCTCTCACCCGTGTTAATTCAATGTGGAATGCTTTAAGAATATGCATGCCACCATTAATTTTGCAAAACATATATATGCATGGGTGTATGAAGGTGTGTCTCATCTTTTCTTTCTATGCGTTCAAAAGTCAGGATAAACGGCCTTTCAACGTAGAATAGAAGAAATATATAATGTGTTAGGAAGTGTAATTTGAGTCATAAGTCCAATTAGGAAAGTGGTCAATTTAGTGAATAAATTACTATAAATAGGTAAGATTGTAATTGGAAAGACATCCATCATGACAATTATGAAATCATTTCCTCCCTTTGCCCTTAATTAGGGATTCTATTTCCTCTCTGGCCCTTAATTGAAATTTTTTTCTACTTTTACTCTATATCTCTGGCCCTTAATTGAAATTTTTTTCTACTTTTACTCTATCTCTAAAATCTTACTCATAATATTTGGTGCTTTCATTGAACACTATGTTCCATTTTCATGGTGCATTGTCGAACTCATTCCAAAACAATCAACACAGTGAAAGAATATCATGATGATTTCATGATCTATGTTGAGAGTGTCCATATCTCTTATCCTCCTGAGATATTGTTGAATTGCTTTATCAATGGATTAAAAATCATAATTTGTAAAGAGATTTTACATAGAAAACCAAAATCTCTTAGAGGCTTGGTTCTTTACTAGATTAAGTGAATTAAGAAGTGAAGATCAGAAGCAAGAGGAGCAAGCAAATTCAAAGTCGATTATAACGAATCATGAATCATCGTATACAAATGCAGATCAACAACAACAAACACAAATTAGATTAAAATACAGAGCAAAAACAACATCAACAACTCAACAAAAAATTCAATTACAACAAATGCATAGTAGAAACAACATCAGTTTATAAAAATTTCATATCATGAATCAAGCTTACAAGATCAATAGAAAATTAACGACAAAAGCAAAATAAATTAAATAATCAAAGAGAGGAAAAACTAGATCTACAAGATGGATTTCTAGATCTGAAGAAACATGTCTATTGACTGTATTGACTGGTTTATCGTTTATATATATTGCTCTAGAAAATACTTCAACTCTTGCAGCTTCAAAAGTTGGAAGTATTGTAAATGTCACCATTAACATACAAACAATTTTAATGTGCATTAGCTTATCCGAGGAATAAGAAATATATGGAATCAATGTACCTACACATTGGTTAACTGTATGAGCTGGAATTTTGTATACCAACCTTTATTGACGAGTATGAGGAATTAAAATTTTTTATTATTAGTTTATCCCATTTGAAAAAGATTAACACAGAATAAATGGTTAAACTTATATTTGTAAACTTAGATGTTATTCAAAAGGAAAAATCATGGTGCAAAACACAAAAAAAAAAATCAAAACAATCAATAAATTATGCACAATATATATCCAATGTTGCAATGTCATGTTTACCACATATGATGCATGATGTTATGTACATAATATATGATACATGTTGTACACAACATGTAATATATATCGTACTCATTAGATAATATTTGTTGTCCATAACATATGAGTTGTTTTATTTATTTTTTGATTGTACATCTATCCATTCTCTAATCAAAATATAGTAAACCAAGTTCATATTTCTTAATTATTTATGATTTTTGTCAAACTATTCAAATCTACTCCAGCAAACTCTGAACGCCTAACACTACTAACACTACTCTTTCGGCTTGAAGTTAGAAAGCATGAGAATTCTGTTACCTACATTTGAGTTAAGTGAGATACTAAATATGTATGTTACCATTTGACCAAGTCACTCGCTTAGACACAACACTCATTCATGGATGTGTTTTTTGAGGTACAAAGAGGAAAAACCTTTTCCATAGAAGTTGGTTACTTCGACAGTGTCCTAGAGATCAAAGAGAAAGTGCACAAGTATCATGGCATTCCAGTGTCAAAACAAACTCTCATCTTCAAGGGCCAATTCCTCCAGGACAATGACGATGTTTTGAAATGTGAGATCTTTCACAACTCCCGCATTCAGCTCCTCGTTGCTCCTGATACTGACAAGCCACCGCCGCCGCCACCGCCTCTCGTCAAGAGGGAGGAAGTGCCCTCTCCTCCACCTACCAAAATCCACCTCAATGTGAAAGCCGTGTCTTCCAATAATGCGCACCTTCCTCTTGAAATGGACGTGAATGACTCTATTCTGAGACTGAAGGAGAAGATTCATGAAATGGAAGGTGTGCCGGTGAATAGGCTTATCTTGCATGCAAGAGGCAACGAATTGCATGATCACCAATTGTTGAGGGATTGTGATGTTTCAGACAATTCTGAGATTGGCGCGAGCCTAAGGCCTTTGCCACCCTCGGGCGGTGGCAGTAATGGTGGTGGTAGTGGTAGCGGTGGATTGAAGAAGCTAAAGATGACAGTGTTTGCCAAAAATGGGACAAGAAAGATTCCTGTTGAGGTGAATGCCATGGACAATGTGGGAGAGTTGAGAAAGGAATTACATAAGTTAAATCAGAGGATGCAATTCCCTTTACCTCAAGAGGGATATTTCTTCATTTACAATCAGAATGTTATGGATGATGACAAGTCCTTCAGGTGGCACCATGTTGGTCAGGGCGACAGCATTGAAGTCTTTAATGGAAGTGTCACAGGTGGATCATGAAAATAATTTAACCTCTTATATCATTCTTGTTCATTTTTTATCTCTCTAATTTTATTTTATTTTGGTTTATTTGTAATAGTTATCTAATCTTCTATTTCTTTGAGATGTATGGAATAAGAAAAATATGAACATCAATTTAAATGAAATTATTGACAAATAAAAAATTTGATCAAAACAATTCGTTTTATATCATTTCAATAATTTTTAGATGACTATAAGTAGAATAAAAAAAAAAACAGTTAAAACAATTAATATAATATTCACAAATCACAGCATATCATATATGTTGTACATAATATATGATATACATATTATATATTATTATATATTATGCATGACTGTTTTTTCAAGTTGTACACCAAATATTTTTCAGTGTGCTCTAGTTAGTTTTGAATTGCAAATTCGAATGGAACAAAACTGATCACTTTAACGTACATATGTTCGGTTTTTGTAAATTTGTTTATGTGCATCTTATCTAGTAAAGCTCGCTGTTGTAGGTTTGTAGCTACTGTCGGACTCTTAAAAGGACCAGTTTCGATAAAAAATTTAATTAAGTCCTTATATATAAAGGACTTCTTCATAACAACTTTAATAATAAGTAACTTTCAAAAAAGTTATTTTGTGTTTGGAAGTAAAGTAATATAAGTGTTTATTTTAGTTTGTAGTGGTAGTTTTTAAAAAGTTGTGCAAAGACTTTTTGAAGAAGTTAAATATTTTAACTTCTCCAATAAGCACTTAAAATAACTTTTTAAAAAGTCAAAAGTGATATAAAAATTAATCCAAACATCTATACAATAACTTATAACTTATAAAAAGTTAAAAAAAAGTCATAAGTTTGCTATCCAAACTGGCATTTTGCCTTCGGTAATAGTAATAGTATATCTACAACATAAATATCATCTAACTTTTATTCAACTTGTAATTATTTATTAATGGATCCATTAACAAAAAAATTCTACAATTGTGTTTTTATGTTGATTGTATCAATTTTAGTTATTCGATAAACATTTCCTATTTTTTATTGTACATATAACAATGTTAAAAAAAATAATACCTAGTTTTTGTTTTTGGTGAATTAGTTATTATTGATGTAATTCAGGTTGAAACTAGTTGAGCTGGTTTTGGGTTTTGGTCAATTAGCTCTATTATTTTGGGCCAAAGTTGTTGTATCCATACATTTAGTTCGAGTTTCATTCAGGCCAGAGCATCCTGGTCCTAGGCTCTTAAAATATCAGTCTTCCAGCCGAAGGAAAAAAATACCAAAGAACGTATTCATATAAGTTTGAAAAAATGTGAGTTTAAAATATAACGTAAAAAAAATAATAGAGAGAATTTGATCCACTCAATTTGCTTCACAACTTTGGTCATATGGATAAGCTTGAAAATCGATGTCAAGTTTGTTTTATTGGTTAGCAATCGTTGATTATTATTCTTCCTCCATAGAAAAAGACACGGACAAAACAATGGACAAATTTATTTTTTAATTATGAATAAAGAATCTTTCTTAGCAGCCTCACCTTAGCTACCGCCTAATGAAGAGAGGACCCCACGATAATAAAATCTAGAAAAGCCCACTTGCCAATATTTTAATATTATTTTAGAGCCCAGAGCCCACTAACCAACACTTGCCATGGGCCCACTAACGACTATGAGACGATAACGCCGTGACGGTAACGGGGAAGGTTTAGGTGAATACATTCCTTCACTCCAACCGAAGCAGTCTAAAATTTGACGTCATTCCAAACTTTGCCGTGTTCTAGTGCCAACTGACAACTCATAGGCACACGCGTCGAAAATTGATTGGACCACAGGTCCACCCTCTTTCTGTTGGCGTGAATAAGGCGGTCATCAATTTTGCTATAAAACAAGGCCCCCGTATTCCCAAACCTCTCATCTCATCTCTCATTCAACAATCTATTCTCTCTCCGTTTCTGCGAAATCTTTCAAGGTACCTTCCTCCTCCTCTCTATTTTGCTTACCCTTTGATTGTTCGTTTTTTATTCTTTTTTCAGATCTAGTTATTTTGATTAGATATAGGGTTTTGAATATCTTCGTCAAGGAATTTTATGTGATTCCTGTTTTCGTTGAATTTTGATCGGTTAGGGTTTTGATTTTCTTGTTGATCCAAAGTTAGCGTTTGATCTGTTTTGGTTTTGTGACTTTTTGGATCGCAATATCGCATGGGTTCTTTTCCTTAGATTAAAGCTGTTTTTCAACGCTAAATTGATTCTGTACAACAACGGAATTATTCAGATCTATTCCTAAAAGGACTCGGTAGATTATTTCAATTAAGTTTACTAGGGTTTGGTTTTGCCTTTTCAAGTTGATTTATCTCTGTTCGTGAACAGTCGAATTTCGTCAGATCTGAATTACTGTAATGAATAATATTGGTGATTCTGTGTTGTTTGATTGTTTCTTATTTATTTGTTTGTTGTTAACGATGGTGTAGATGCAAATCTTCGTTAAGACCCTCACTGGCAAGACCATCACCCTCGAGGTGGAGAGCTCCGACACAATTGACAACGTCAAGGCTAAGATTCAAGACAAGGAGGGAATTCCCCCAGACCAGCAGAGGCTGATCTTCGCCGGCAAACAGCTCGAGGATGGCCGCACCTTGGCCGACTACAACATCCAGAAGGAGTCCACACTCCACCTTGTCCTCCGTCTCCGTGGAGGCATGCAGATCTTCGTCAAGACCCTCACAGGCAAGACAATCACCCTTGAGGTCGAAAGCTCAGACACCATCGATAATGTTAAAGCCAAGATCCAGGATAAGGAAGGCATCCCCCCAGACCAGCAAAGGTTGATCTTCGCCGGAAAACAACTCGAGGATGGTCGTACCTTGGCCGACTACAACATTCAGAAGGAGTCAACCCTCCACCTTGTCCTCCGTCTCCGTGGTGGTATGCAGATTTTCGTTAAGACCCTTACAGGCAAGACAATCACCCTCGAGGTTGAAAGCTCTGACACCATCGACAATGTCAAGGCTAAGATCCAGGATAAGGAGGGGATCCCCCCAGACCAGCAAAGGTTGATCTTTGCCGGAAAACAGCTCGAGGATGGCCGCACTCTTGCGGACTACAACATTCAGAAGGAGTCTACCCTTCACCTTGTCCTCCGTCTCCGTGGTGGTATGCAAATCTTCGTGAAGACCCTCACCGGAAAGACTATTACCCTCGAGGTGGAGAGCTCTGACACCATTGACAATGTCAAGGCTAAGATCCAGGATAAGGAGGGAATCCCCCCAGACCAGCAGAGGTTGATTTTCGCTGGAAAGCAGCTTGAGGATGGTCGCACTCTTGCAGACTACAACATCCAGAAGGAATCTACCCTTCACCTTGTCCTCCGTCTCCGTGGTGGTATGCAGATTTTTGTCAAGACCCTCACCGGGAAGACCATCACTCTTGAAGTGGAGAGCTCTGACACCATTGACAATGTCAAAGCTAAGATCCAGGACAAGGAGGGCATCCCCCCAGACCAGCAGAGGCTCATCTTTGCCGGAAAGCAGCTTGAGGATGGTCGCACCCTGGCTGATTACAACATTCAGAAGGAGTCCACCCTTCACCTTGTGTTGCGTCTCCGTGGTGGTATGCAGATTTTTGTGAAGACCCTCACCGGGAAGACCATCACTCTGGAAGTTGAGAGCTCAGACACCATTGACAATGTGAAGGCGAAGATTCAGGACAAGGAAGGAATCCCCCCGGACCAGCAGAGGTTGATCTTCGCTGGAAAGCAGCTTGAAGATGGAAGGACCCTCGCTGATTACAACATTCAGAAGGAGTCCACCCTTCACCTTGTGTTGCGTCTTCGTGGTGGATTTTAAGTGATTAGTTGTGGGTTTGGTGCTCATCATATGGGGGCTCTTTCTATGTTGTTTCTGTTTCTATGAACTATAGATCTGTTATGGGTCCGTGGTGGCCCTTTAAATAAATTTGGTTTAAAGATTTCGTTGGATTATGTACAACTTTTAATTGTTTCATGTTTGCAATCACACAGCGTAATGCTCTTTTAAAATTTTATCTGCTTATTATCTTTTGAAACTTTTTTTTATTTGATCACATTTGAGTATGTCCTTGATCTCTGGGTTTTATTATAGTGTCTTTTATGTTTGGATGAGGATACTGCAATTTTGCTGTTTAATTTTTCTCGCTGATAGGTGTTATGTTCGTGATCTTAGATCCCTTTACGGAATGGGGTGGATAATGATCATGAAATTATATGATGAACGGATGAAGGCAAAGTGAGATTGGTTAGTGCGACCATGGGAGGGGGTGGTCAATTTCGGTATCGGTAAAGGAGTGTTTTGGTGAGAGGAGAACCATTGCTGCAATAACATTTTAACCACAAATGGGTGATGGATGGATATGATAACAACTGAACGATAGGCGGCGATAGATATCAAATTTTTGGCACAGCAAATAATATTCAACTATCTTCCATAACAATTTAGATAGATGCACTTCCTTTCACCGTCTCTGAATGATACATTTGATGCAGGCTTAACTCTTAACCGTGCCGACGCATTCAAGGCCCCAATAATGGCTCGCTGTAGTTGATAAATGAGCCTAAATGCTTCTCGATCACCTAATGGGTACCAATATTGATGTGGGTAGTAGTTAAGAGGAAGGAACTAAGACTTTTTTGCCAAGTAACCCTCTAATATGTGTATTGTGCAGTAGAGATTTTGTGATGTTTTTGCTATGCTAGGGAGCTAAATAGAAAGAGAGAATAAAATTAATAATTTGATATTGCATAACGAACTGAATGAATCATATAGACCTGAAATAATTCCTTAACACAGTAAAGGCATACAACTTTTCGTTTGAAAACAAAAAAGGGTGATATTTTAAAGAATATAGTTTATGTTCCCCATTTTCGGCAAAACTGAATCAATCCCAGGGGCTCAAAGAACACTCCTCTGGGAGGGTTGGATAGCGCTGAGAATCGGTGCAATAGTCATAGATGACCAAGTTCCTCTGAACCCAAGCATAATCCATTTTCTGATCATCAGAGAGGTGCCAAGCAGAATACTGATTCCACCAATTCTTGGTTGTGGTGGAGACACAGGCAGGATATGGGTCTTCCCATTGGCATCCATCCACACTGAAGTCCTTGTATGATGACACAAATGGCGCTAATTTCCAGTTTGTCTTCTCCAGTCCCCCTCTTGTGGCCCAGTCATCTGCATTCCATATGCTCGAGAACAAGTACATTGGCTTCTCATTCGGGAAGAACTTGTTCTCCTTCCCATTGTTCTTGAACACTCTTACTGGTACTCTGTCCACAAAAAACCTGTCTCCAATTCCCACATACATATATATATATAATTCAGTCAACAACAAGATCTTAGAATAACCTGATCTCAAAGTAAGTATTAGTAGGTGATGGAGAAGAACGAACTTACACTAATTGGTGATCGTTCCAGAGGATGGAATAAGTGTGGTAGTCCTCAGTGGGGTCGAACCACAACATGTGCCTCATCTCACGTCCACCTGTTCCATTCTTGTACACATTTGTCTGAATCAAGTAAGGCTGCCCTGTTCTGTTCCCCAAGAACTCAAAATCAATCTCATCTCTTTCTGGCCCTGCACCATTTTCCGAGCACATCTGCCACACCACAATTTTATTTTTTCACCATTTCTTAATCTCCCACCAATAGGAACCAAATTTATACATAGACAGGAACTAATCAAAAAAGTAAATTACACAACATTTTCAACAATTTAAATATTAGATAAGTAGTAATATTGTCGTAAAAATTCTTTAAAATAGTTTATAAGTATTTTCAATGTGAAAGAATAATGTATAAGTAAGTGTTAATATATGGTTTTACACATCACTTACATAGTAAGCTGTGACAACACCAGCAGAGTCTCCTCCAACCAACTTCAGCTTCATACTGAACCACCCAAATCTATATCGTTGCTTTGTTTGGAACCCACATCCTATCAAATAGTGAACTTTCTTGCTTGAAACTTTGCATATTAAATAAATGTACATATTGAAAATGTCATAAATAATAATAATAATCTTATTAGTACCTGTTTCTTTGTCCAGAGAAAGATACCAGATCTGGCCATCTTTGGAGGTACTAAAATGATCCTCAGACCACATAATGCTGAAATTATCTTCAAAAGACCCTTTGGACACAGCTGCTTCATTTGAATGGAAAGCAGCAGCAGCAAGGAGAAGAAAGATCAAGGGCAATGAAGAAGAAGAAGAGGAAGCCTTTGCTTCCATTATTCTGAGTATTTTGGGTTTAGGAGAAAATGGAGTGAGTTGTGTTGTGACTTGATCTCTGAAACCGGATGAGATGGTGATGTTCATTAAATGATCAGAACATGAGCATGATTTTGGCACATCCAGTTGTAATACCATATGCTGCTTCTGACCTTTCTTTTTGGACTGGAGCTTATTTTTACTTGTTTATTCATTACTTGCATCTTCCGAATGTACGAAATTGCCCATTCACGCTTTGCCTGCTCCCAAATGGTTAAACTCCAACTTTTCTAAGATGTACTTCTTTTGGGTAATTTCAAGAATGTTATTATACAGAAAAAACCAAGTAAAACTATTTGAATAGAATACCTCACTATTGTGTGCTATATATATATATATAGATATAGATATATTTCTTACAAGTTTAGTATTCCTATGCATCAAATTGAATTACACAATTTTTCACTTGAGTCGGGAATAATTGTATTGAAAAAAATTAAATATGTTTGTTTTGTCAATTTACGGAAAAAAGTTGATAATTTTAAAAATAATTGACTTTTAATATCTCACAATCATCCTTTTAAATTCATTTTTTAATACCTTTCTCAAACACATTAAATTTTTATATCAATAATTTTAAGAGTTTTTTGAATATTAATTATTTTAAAAGTAAATATATTCAATCTAAATTTAAGCAGACCTTAAAAGTTGAGAACATAGGACTAGGGGCCAGGCCCTATAATAGTAAATAGGAGAAGGAGATGCATAACCGACAAGGGCAGAAAGGTCATAGAAAATAGAATAATGCAATATATAAGAGTAAATATTTTAAAACAATGTGGGGCCAGTAGCCAGGCTGCATTGCAATGGTTTTCTTTCTAGGCTAGCACCACAATGGATGTACATGTGGGTCCTTTCATTAAGGGTATGAACGTGACCATGCTATTTGGTCTTTACCACAATAATACTAATGCAAAGTTCCTAGATTTTTAAATAATTAGATAACCGCATAGGTTGAAACTTGAAATAGAACTGATGATAGATTGTCTTCTATATATAAAAGATCTCAAGTTACTTGCAAGGTAATCTAACTACTAGCTACATTATTCTCTCTTATGCCATCGATTTTTACCCTTGGTTAATAAAAGATTATATCTTAAATCTGTTACTTAACCATATTAAGAACACATATGTGATATGAGTGATGTTATATGTATAATCGAGAACGAGTCAAACAACTAATAAATGAAATTTTAAACTACAATTACTCAGTCTATTACAATCTCAATAATTATTTGAGCAAAAAATAAAACTAAAATGGACTCATTTACTGTATTGGCTGGTTTATCATTGTACATCAAACATTATTGCATGAATATAACTCTTGTACGCGCAATTTAAAGACTATTAGAGGGGCATAATAGTCGTTTTGGATATAAATATTTATATATGTAGTGCTTATATAAATGTTTGATACTTGTAATGAATCATTCATTCGATCAATATACATTTAATTTCTTATACTTTTAAATTATTTATTTGATTATTTAAGTCTAGTAACATAAATTCTAACATGATATCAGAGACATCCTGAAATATTCTGCCACAATTCTAAATGCATAGGTGCTGTAATTATTGAGAGTTGCAAGAGGGATTCTTGCAATTTTGGCCACACGCCCACACCACACTATTTCCAACATGAACTTGCGAAACAAGCTTATGTCAGTATGAATTAATACTTGAAAAACGCATTATAGTAATTTTTGCAGATTTCTGTACTCATTTTAGGATATTTGAGCGCTGGTTAACAAGTTGCTTTGATATTGATTGTAGTCAAAAAGTAAAAGAGAGATTGTATCTATAATTGCAATGTTCTGCTTTTAGGATATGTTTAATACATAATTGATCCATCAAACAACGGTTATTACGGGAAAGCAGTGAGAAGCAATGTTTGCTTTAATTAGTTAATGATGATAATTAGTGAAAATAAAGATGACCAACATGCTATGCTATCACACATTCGCACTTAAAAAAGGATAAGATGCCATTGGGAATAATAAGCGGTTTGTGCTCAATCGACGAGACGATGCATGTGACAACATGCTCAAGTATCTTTATTTAAGAACTACCAATAATATACTACTAACAACGCACCACTTTAAATAAAGAAAACCATTTATTCAAAAACCATGATTTGATAAATTTAAACTAGTATAAGGTGCTGGCTTCGTGTAATGCCAATGTCAATGCATAAAGGGAAGCCTTTTGTAATTGCGTTGGTTTTAACTTATGAGTGAAAATTACAATTCACCTGAGTCAGAAATAAAGCCTACATCGTAAGGGATTTGGGCTACTAATTTATAAAAATTAGTATGGATGCGGTCTCAACAAGACAGTTTGGCCGAGTGGTCTAAGGCGCCAGATTTAGGCTCTGGTCCGAAAGGGCGTGGGTTCAAATCCCACAGCTGTCAATTTTTTTGGTTTCTTCTACTTCCGTTTTCCAATTGCAAAATAAGGGGCCAAGGCCTGCCCCAAAATGAAGTAGAGAAAGTATATTAAATTTATGGGCCTTTAACTTGAGCCGTTAATATTGCCTTTTATGTTCCGTTAATAGTTAGCCCAATTTCATCAAGGACTAAGTGGATTGTTAGTATAGGTCAGAGGTTTAGTCCCATTTGCTCATTCACTTCCCCATTTCTCCTAGTTCTCAATTTTTGGGTTCAACAAAAAAAGAAATCATTTTACTAAACTTGCAAAATCTGTATATTGAACTCCTAAATCTCAACACACAATTTGATATAGAACAAATACATGTGATAAATGATGAGATAAAAAATAATCAAAATTTAATGTAGGAACTCACTCAACCTCTCTTCAATTTCATGAAATAATAAGAAAGAGAATCACTCTACCTCACGCATAAAATTTTGTATAACGCATAATACCTAAAAAAGATTTTAATTTCACATTGTGAATAACCTTTACTACAAGGTTTATGCGAGGTATTTATAGTCTCTTATTCAAAATTAAAATTAATCTTAGGTCAGAAATGATAATTATGAGCATAATAAAATAAAATTTATAATAAAATAATACAAATTAAAATCCTAGAAACATAAATTAAATAACAAATTTATTATTGATTTTCCCTTAATCTTGAAAATGTTTAATTTGGCCCTCTTATGCACTTTCAGAGTCTTTCTCCCGTCCTTGTATTAATTCAATAATAATTGTCGTACAACATAAATATATCCAACAAGTATTCAATGTGTGTTATATATGATATGAGATGTGTTCTATTTGTATAGTACATGTACAAAGTAGCACACATCTCATATCATGTATAACATATGTTGGATACATGTTGGACGTATTTATGTTGTACGATAAATATTATTGCATACTAATTATCCATTAAAACATGATTATAGACACAAATATCTCATAATAATGGAGTTTTTTAGAGTATATTCCATGCTTATAGATGCATATTCGCATACTATATAATTATTGTGCGTGTCATATCATAATTTTGTCTATTCGCTTTTATTGTTTTAAAGTATTTTATAAAACCTAGAGTGACAAAACTTAGTCACACACACTAAATTCCCAGAGAGATGCAAGCACTATATCTTGATAGAGAAGTGATATTTGTACATTTAAAATAAATGTTCAATATAACATTCATCAAATCTAAAGATAATAAATTAAACACATATTGATCTAATGATCAATAAACGGATGTACACATAGACATCCAAATTAAGATATTAAAATATAATTATTGCATCTTGGTATGTGAAAAGATACATTGATACAAAAATAATATAGTTTTACTATATCTGTGTCTCTCATTTTGATAGATATACGTATTTTTTCTATAAGTGAATTAATGCTCATTAGTTATTACTTTGTTTATCTATGATGATCATAATTTTACTACACAGTACACACATTACCAAATGTAAAAGAAGGAAATATAAGAATAAAATAAAATGCTTTATTATTTTGCTAAAGAAATAAAACACCTAAAGAAAAAATGACCATTTCGTTACAATATAGATCAATTCTGGGTTCTCTGCATCATAGATATTTGAGATCTAATCTATTCAACAGAATGGCCAGATTCAATCAAATGGTAGGGAATACCAAGAAAGAAAACAGTTACGGAAATTGATTTTATTTTTTTTGCCCACGGTGTCCGGAGCTTCGTCTCGACTAATCGGTCGTTCCGGGTCGCGTACCGGGAATGGCAGGTGAGACTTCTAGCAAAGATTTTTTCCATCCACAAGACTCGAACCCGAAACCTTGCTTAAGGGACAACAAGCCGCTTACCACTTGTGCCGGTCCTTGTTGGTGTTATGGAAATCGATTTATCAATAAAATTGAACCAAAGAAAGGAAAAAGAAAAAAAAAATCAATTGAAGGTCCAAATTACATTGGGCAGCAAAAATATCCAAAGTACACAGCAGATATCAAACATAATAAGACCTTTCCAAACCAATCAAATTCTATCCTTCATCACTCAAAAAGCAGCATTCATTCTTGCAAGATTTTTTATTGCTCCAGATATTTCGCACAACACGAGCCCCACCCCAAATTCTGTTTATAAACGAGTAGAGGACGACAAAAAAAACCTGACAAAATAGTACCAAATTAATATAAACGGGACAATAAATAGAGTAATGCTATTCGTATAATATATGTATGTTTTGATATAATGATGGAGAAAAGAAATGTAAGTGGTGGAGTGATGTTACATTAAAATCCAAAGATGATGAAGTGGATGGAGAATGTATGTAAGAGAAAATGTATGTACAAATATCATTATTGCAATAAATATTACATATTGTGTATTTCATATATCATATTATGTGCATAACATATATTATTTGTTAAAAAAAATAGTGTTACAATATATGATATATCTCGTGCATAATACTAATATATATTATGCATCAGATGTAATATATGTCGTGCATTTTATATTATATATATAAATTCTTCAAAAATATATACCTAGGCAGTTTTACTAGATTTTTATTGTTTATTTCCCTTTATAAACCCCCCATCTCATAACACAACTCTCACTCATTAGTACTGTCAAATTAAAACTTCCTCTTTCATTATTTCCACATCAATCTTCAATATGGCAGCCATGGCCACCACTCTCCCCTCCACCATCTCCTCAAACACCATCAAAACCTCCGCCTTCCACGGCACACCCATACCATCCCGCGTGACACCCATCAGAGCAACCACCGGAGCAATGATCTCCATGTCCATGACCCAACCCCCTTACGACCTCAAATCCTTCAAATTCCAACCCATCAAAGAATCCATCGTCTCACGCGAGATGACGCGCCGCTACATGACCGACATGATCACCTACGCCGACACCGACGTCATCGTCGTCGGCGCCGGCTCCGCCGGCCTCTCCTGCGCCTACGAGCTCAGCAAGAACCCTTCAATCCGCGTCGCCATAATCGAGCAATCCGTCAGCCCCGGCGGCGGCGCGTGGCTCGGCGGACAGCTATTCTCCGCCATGGTTGTCCGGAAGCCCGCCCACCGGTTCCTGGACGAGCTCGGCATGGCGTACGACGAGCAGGAAGAGTACGTGGTGATAAAGCACGCTGCTCTGTTCACATCGACGATCATGAGCAAGCTTCTGGCGAGGCCGAACGTGAAGCTGTTCAACGCTGTGGCGGCGGAGGACTTGATCGTGAAGGAAGGGAGGGTTGGCGGTGTAGTGACGAACTGGGCTTTGGTTTCGATGAACCATGACACGCAGTCGTGTATGGATCCGAACGTGATGGAGGCGAAGGTGGTAGTGAGCTCTTGCGGGCACGATGGGCCTTTTGGGGCGACAGGGGTGAAGAGGCTCAAGAGCATTGGGATGATTGACTGTGTCCCTGGAATGAAGGCCCTTGACATGAACACTGCCGAGGATGCCATTGTTAGGCTCACCAGGGAGGTTGTCCCTGGCATGATTGTCACTGGCATGGAAGTTGCTGAGATTGATGGAGCCCCTAGAATGGTATCTTAATCTAAATTGTTAGTCTATATACATAATTTTTATGTCTGACATTTAATCTTTTACACTTATGACTTGATTTCTGCCTAAATTTTCTAACTTTTTTTATCTACCTTTTGAGAAGTCAATCACGGGTAGAGATCAACCTTGGACCCTCCATCGATAGGACGCCGTTGCGGCCCCTATAGTACTAGAAAATTTTTTTAATGCATGATTAAATGATATTACACTAAAGAAATAATAAAAAATTCTAAGTCTAGTATTGTCTAACTAAAGTCGGTTGAATAACCCAGGAGTGTGGTGGACTGGTAGGGGCTCATCCTCCCTTAACCAAGTGTGGAGGGTTCGATCCTTGCCTTGGGTATGAAAAAACTTTAAAATTTTGGGCCAGTTATCCTACCCATTGAGGTGCCTACAAGCCAACTAGATATTAGTCACTGTGGTCGACAGTGGATACCCCGATCATTAACCAAAATAAAAAAGTCCGTTGAATAACAGACATATGATCCTATACTGATATCTCATAAATATCTAATATTTATTGGACTTTAATACTTAATGTAGCATTAGTGATTATACTAATTTAATTTTAAAATGAAAATTGTGAGGAATTGGGATTGACAACAGATTTTGATTTGATTTGTGCAGGGTCCAACATTTGGGGCAATGATGATATCAGGGCAGAAGGCAGCACATTTGGCATTGAAGGCATTGGGGAAGAACAATGCAATTGATGGAACATGTGGAGTTGGGATTGAGGAGCCGGAGCTTGTTTTGGCCTCTGCTGACAATGAAGAGATTGTTGATGCTTGAGAATTTAGATTCAAATTAGGTTTTCTTGTTTTCCATTTTTTGCTCTTTTCTGTATTTTCCCTCCTGTGATTTTGCATTTGGGGGATAAATAAAGATAACAATAATGTGAATGGACAAGAGACCGTTCATTACTTTTCATCTCCCTTGTCAAACCAGCAAGTAACAACTTGATTACTTGATAACACTGTCAAGATCTATTCAAAACTTCAGGGTTAACATACCGATGTGTTATAATTTAATTTAACTTAAAAAAAATATAAAGGAATTTGTGTCTAACATGCAATTTATTACCATAATTAAATACCACACTTAAATCTTATGTAAGAAATTTATGATATTTCTAGATAAATAGTGAAATTTCACTTTTTAAAGTCTATGACTTTCAATTTTTACTTTATTTAAAAAATCATGTTATTCAATATTTTAAAGACTATAATCTTTATTTTTATAGTATTTCTAAAAAAATAGTGAAATCTCAATTTTTAAAGTCTATAAGCCTTCAATTTCTAATTATTTTTAAAAATTGTTAATTCAATATTTTAAAAACTATTGTTTTTACTTTTATAGTGTTTCTTGAAAAATAGTGAAATCTCACTTTTTAAAGTCTATAGTCCTTAATTTCTACTTTGTTTAAAAAATTATGTTATTGAATATTTTAAAGACTATAGTCTTTACTTTTATAGTGTTTCTAAAAATATAGTGAAATCTCAATTTTAAAAATCTATAGCCTTCAATTTCTAATTAGTTCTAAAAATTATTAATTTAATATTTTAAAGAATATAGTCATTACTTTTATAGTGTTTCTAGATAAATAGTAAACTTTTACCTTTTAAAGTCTACAACCTTCAATTTCTACTTTACTTAAAAAATTATATTATCAATATTTTAAAGACTATAGTCTTTACTTTTATAGTGTTTTTAGAAAAATATTGAAATATCATTTTTAAAAGACTATAGTCTTCAATTTCTACTTTGCTAAAAAAACTATGTAATTCAATATTTTAAAGATTATAGTATTTACTTTTATAGTGTTTATAGAAAAATAGTAAAATCTCACTTTTTAAAGTCTATAGCCTTCAATTGTCACTTTGTTGAAAAATTACGTAATTCAATATTTTAAATACTATAATCTTTACTTTATTAGGATTCTAGAAAAATAGTAAAATTTCACTTTTTAAAGTCTATATCCTTCAATTTCTACTTTGTTTTAAAAATTATGTAATTCAATATTTTAAAGACCATAGTCTTTATTTTTATAGTATCCCTAGAAAAATAGTGAAATATCTCTTTTTCAAGTCTATAGTCTTTAATTTCTAATTAGTTTTAAAAATTATGTACTTCAACATTTTAAAGACTATTGTCTTTACTTTATAGTTTTTCTAGAAAAATAGTGAAAACTCAATTTTTAAAGATCGAAGTCGTGGTATTTATTTCACTCAGGATTGGGTTTCTCTACCTGGTGTTCTGCCCATTGCTTCGGGGGGGTCAAGGGTCCTGGATATGTAACTGCTCAAGACATCATTTTACCACCTTATGTGGAAATCGTTGATAATACACAACATATAGCTAACCTAACAGAACCAATTAATTTGTGTATTCGATTACAAATCGAGAGGAATCGCGGATATTGTATAAAAAGACTAAAACACTTTCAAGACGGAAGTTATCCTATAGATGCTGTATTCATGCCTATTCGAAACGCAAATCATAGTATTCATTCTTATGTCAATGGGAACGAAAAACAAGAGATACTCTTTCTCGAAATATGGATATATTTTGCTTAAAAAATTATGTAATTCAATATTTTAAAGACTGTAGTCTTTACTTTTATAATGTTTCTAGAAAAATAGTAAAATCTCACTTTTTAAAGTCTATAGCCTTAAATTTTTACTTAGTTTAAAAAATTATGTTATTCAATATTTTAAAGACTACAATCTTTAGTTTATAGTGTTTCTAGTAAAATCTCACTTTTTAAAGTCTATAGCCTTCAATTTCTATTTTGTTTAAAAAATTATGTTATTCAATATTTTAAAGACTAATGTCTTTACTTTTATAGTGTTTCTAAAAAAGCAGTGAAATCTCAATTTTTAAAGTCTATAGCCTTCAATTTCTAATTAGTTTTAAAAATTATTAATTCAATATTTTAAAGAATATAGTATTTACTTTTATTGTGTTTTAGTAAAATACTGAAATCTCACATTTTAAAGTTTATAGCCTTCAATTTCTACTTTGTTTAAATAATGATGTTATTCAATATTTTAAAGACTATAGTCTATACTTTTATAGTGTTTCTAGAAAAGTAGTGAAATATCATTTTTAAAAGACTAAAGTCTTCAATTTCTACTTTGTTTGAAAAATAATGTAATTCTATATTTTAAAGATTATAGTCTTTACTTTTATAAGATTTCTTGAAAAATAGTAAAATCTCACTTTTTAAAGTCTATAGCCTAGCCTTCAATTTCTATTTTATTTTAAAAATTATGTAATTCAATATTTTAAATATTATAGTCTTTATTTTTATAGTGTCCCTAGAAAAATAGTGAAATATCACCTTTTCAAGTCTATAGCGTTCAATTTTCAATTAATTTTATAAATTATGTACTTCAATATTTTAAAGACTATTGTGTTTACTTTTATAATGTTTCTAGTAAAATAGTGAAAAGTCAATATTTAAAGTTTATAGTCTTGCATTTCTATCTTGTAAAACAAATAATGTACTAATCATTGCATAGAATTTCTCTCGTACCATTCAACAATCTCATGTCGATAATTAATATCCAAACATTAGATCTATTTTGGCAGATAATGTGATTTAATTATATCATACAAATTAATAAACCATCATATCTAAAAATGTTCTAAAATGTTCTTTTTATATTCATAAATATTTAAAAACTTTAAATTTGGATTTTACAAATATCGCCACTTATTTATAAACGGATTAAGGCAAAAAAAAAAAAAAACTAAGAGAGTATATACGTGGAAAAGAAATATTTTGTTGGGTGCGATTTTTACGTATTATTTATGGATGCATCAAATTGTATCTCAGGAGATTAATTTCGCTTCTATCAAATCAGGGGGTAACAAATTAGATAAATAAAAGTTGTTGGGGTATAAATTAAAAATGAGATATTCTATTAAAGAGTGCTTATATTAGCACACTTAAAATTTTTAAAGTGAAAGATATCTACTTTCAAACAAAAAAGTGTAAATTGTATCAAGTATATTAAGAACTCTTGAATCTTTTTATAGTTGAAACCTTAATAAGTGATATAAAGACACTTATAAGTAGAATCTCAAATGAGTAACAAATATACAACATGCTTTTTGGATAAAAAACCATTTATTTTGCACGGGCTTACATTTAAATGTTAGGTGCATGCCACCGCTCTATTTTTCCTTTGTTGAAGTTTGCAACCATAATGTTAGGGAAAGACAAGGCGATGTAGGTCTCCTAAAAAAAAAGTTTCTGAAAATCGGACTGTACATTGAACCGGACGAGGAAGGGGTTCAGAGGTTTAGAGGTTTAACCGGTTCGACCGGATATAATAAAATATATATAAATTATATATTTATTTATAAATATATACATATATGATGAATTATATGCTATAGAAAAATTAAAGTGCATGAAAAATATTAATAAAAGTGGAAATTTATAGCATTTGATAAATTTAGAAGTTTAATAATTCTTAATTTTAATAATCAAAGTGTATTATATATTAAATTTTATTATAAAATAGTTATTAAATTTTAAAAAATTAAATTTTTTATTTTTATATAAGTTGATCGGTTCGACCGGTTTTTACCGATTTTCCCAGTTTTTGACCGATTTTTCCGATTTTTGACCAGTTTTCAGAAGCCCGATTTTTAAGGCCTAATCGGACCAGACAGGGGTTCAGTTCCCAATTCAACCGGTCGGATCGGCCGGTTCGGTCCGATTTTCATACCTGTGCCTCAAATTGATCCTGTCGCTATCTCCTTGAGGTGACCATGAATTATTGTATAGAAAGTTTATATAATTTAGAGAAATGATTTTTTACATTCTAATTTTTTAAAATTATTAATTCAACTTTTAATATTATACAACATTTTAAAAGTTGAATTAATAGTTTTAAAAAATTGAATTCATATAATGATCGATGGTGACTGATTTTATGATGTATATGTAACATTACTCTATAATTTATATTTATTCTATAAAATAAATTTATTTAAAAATTAAAATATAAAGAAATGATGATTTTGCAACTAAATAAAATTAATCAATAATGTTTGTTCTACAACATAAATACATCCAACTAGTATCCAACGTGTGCTATATATAATACGTAATGGTTAATGCCAAGTATTATATTATATATACTGATGCCAAATTATCAAAAAAAAAATGTAATGTGTACTATATGTATAGTACACGTACATATAATGCACGTTCTATATTATATATAGTACATATTGGATATTAGTTAAATTGTTGTACAACAAACATTATTAAAAACTAATATAAGTATAATAAATGTAGGTATTTATACATGAAACTTAAAAGACATACGATAATTAGCATGCCTTGGGCTGATCTCTGATTCCTGTGATAATCAGCAGGATGATTATTTTTGAGAAAAAAATGTTGTTTATTTCAAAATAAAAATATAAAAAATATTGTTTGTAATATACTGCACATTGTATCAATATTCAATCTCTTTGACTCTTAATTTTCTATATGGATTATACTCTAACTTTCAAACTCTTTTTATTCATATTTAATTTTGATAAATGTCTCACAAATATCTAACACTTCGTGTCATTATAGGATTGTTCCAAAAATACTGGTGTATAATTTATGGATGTAATAAAGTGAATCTCTCTCTACATCCATGTTGAAATGATAATATTCTTATTGAAAAAAAAAAGACTTCAATTTTAAAATGTCAAGCATATGTTAGCCTATTTAATGACTCTGAAGCAAAGAAAGATCATCAAGAGGAAAAACCAGTGACATTGGAAGGTGCCTTATAATATATGGCTACCCAACATCAGTCTCTTCTACTAGACAAGCCTAGAAGAAAATCCTCCATTATTTCCAAGACACTCTGCTGGTTAATCCTCTCTAAAAGGAAAAAGAATGCTGCTGTAATGGAAAGAACAAAAGCAGAGAATATGCTGAGTGAAAAAATGTATGTGTGTATTTCATTGCTACTATCGGAAATACTGTACAGAGTATTTATAAACCAAAATAAGGAAATAGGACAGCAAATGAACAGCTCATAGAGAATAGAAAAAGGACAGCAATATTGTACAATTCCTAACGGCTAGACAGCTCATCCTTGCTCTTTAATAAATCTTCTTCTTCTTATCACAATTATTTGGATGGGCTGGACAAGTTTCTTGTTGCTGTTGATGGGCTTCAATAGGCTGATGGAAGCTTGGGCTTATCTTTTGATACTCTCCATAGCTGCTATCACAAGCTCATCAGCACTTATTGCTTCTTATCTCATCCAACCCACTTCTTCCTTCTCCGACCTCTGTGACCATGCCCTTGACAAAGCATCCTGCTTAGCCCACATCTCAGAAATAGCTCATGGCCCCATCTTAGCCACTACTAGAGACCCCAATAACCACTTCACTCTGCTCCAATCCTTCTTAATCAACTCCATTTCACTGCACATAGAGAAAGCCATGGACGCAGCCAAAGCTACCAAATCCCGCGTTAATAGTCCCAAGGAGGAATCTGCTCTGCATGTGTGTGAGGAGCTCTTGGACTCTTCCAAAAACAGAGTATTTGACTCAATGGTGGCTCTGACAAAAAGGACCAATCTTTCACTTCAAGATGCACACGCGTGGCTGAGCAGCGTGCTCACAAATCATGTCACTTGCTTGGACGAATTGGAGGGATCTGCTCGTGATCGTGATGCCCTTTTGGAGTCTGAGCTTGAGGATTTAATATCAAGGTCAAGAACCTCTCTGGCTATTCTGGTTGCTGCTCTGCCTCCAAAAGGGGAAAGTGATGGGCATGTTCAACAACTCATTGAGGAGGCACTAGATGGGGAATTTCTTCCTTGGTGGGTGACACGCAACGATCGTAAACTCTTGGAGCGTTGGAGTGGGAAGATGAAGGCGAATGTGGTGGTGGCTAAGGATGGGAGTGGCAAGTTCAAGACGGTGGCAGAGGCTGTGGCATCAGCACCTGATAACAGCAAGACGAGGTACGTAATCCATGTGAAGAAGGGGACGTACAAAGAGAATGTTGATATTGTTTCAAGGAAGAAGAATTTGATGCTGTTAGGTGATGGCATGGACAAGACAATAATCACTGGAAGCTTGAATTTTGTGGATGGTACAAACACCTTCAGAAGTGCCACTGTTGGTTCGTTTATTCTCACCTCTAATTCATCATCCCGCTCCTGCTAGTACTACTCAATACATTCTATCCATCCTATATTTGCAAATTTATATAAGGACTACAAATATGAATTTGAAATTACTCATGAAAAACACAATATTATTTGGGGTTTAAATGGGCATTTTTAACTGTATTAAAAAAAAGGAAATACTTGGGGCACAACAAAAAAATCAGCCAAAACAATCAACAAATTGTGCACAACATATATAATATAAAATGCACAACGTATATTATATGTAGTGCACAACGTATATCATTTATTGTGCACAACATACATCACATATTACAACATCATCTTTCTTTGCAACATGTTATATATGTTGTGCACATCATGTGCTATATGGTGTGCACAACATGTAATATTCGTTGTGCAATTTATGTTATATACGCTGTGCACAATTTGTTGGCTGTGTTGGCTGTTTTTTTGTTGTGCCTCTATTGCTCTAAAAAAAATGATATATCACATCCTCTAAAAATAATACTTCTTGTTTAATTAAAAAAACACACAAAAAATATGTAATTAACACGTAATATTATTTATGAAAAATACGCATTACAGTTATTATAACATACACTTATTATTTAACAAAGTGCATATACTTATTTGTAATAAAAGCACATATAAATTATGAAAATTATATAAATATAAAATGATTTACTTGGTGAATTTATTTGAACTATAAATTTAGTTTTACTGGATTAGTTAGCGCAATCTCATAATTATTTTAAGTTAATTTTGATCGCTAAAGAATCACTACGTGGCATTCTCTCTTGTTATGTATGAATTGTTTGTTCATCAAGATTAATTAACTTGGTACATAATGATGTGGCATCGCTTCGCAGCTGTTAATAGTGATGGGTTTATTGGGCAAGACATATGGTTCAAAAACACAGCAGGCCCAAAGAAGTACCAGGCCGTGGCTCTCCGAATCAGCAGGGACCAGGCCGTCATTAACCGCTGCCGTGTCGATGGTTACCAAGACACACTATACGCCCACACCAACAGCCAATTCTACCGTGACTCCTTCATCATTGGAACCATTGATTTTATCTTTGGAGACGCAGCTGTTGTGCTCCAAAACTGTAGCATCGTAGCCCGAAAGCCCATGGAGAAACAGAAAAACATGGTCACGGCCCAAGGAAGAGTAGACCCAAACCAGAACACTGGAACTTCAATCCAGCAATGTCAACTTTCACCAAGCTCGGATCTCAAGCCCGTTGCGGGCTCTGTCAAAACATATTTGGACCGTCCGTGGAAGAAGTACTCAAGGACCGTTGTGATGGAATCCACACTGGGCAGCCATATTGATAAAGCTGGATGGGCCGAATGGGATGATGAACATAAGGATTATTTGAGAACTTTGTATTATGGAGAGTACAAGAACCGTGGGCCCGGTTCAGGTACTAGTAATAGGGTGAATTGGCCCGGTTACCACGTAATGTTTGGTAGTGAGTTCACAGTGGCACAACTAATCCAAGGTGATGTTTGGTTGAAGAACACTGGCGTCAACTTCATTGCAGGCCTCTAGTGTACTTGTGGATGATTCTCGATTACATCAAATAAATAAATAAAAACTGTTTTGCTATATGGCAGAGTTAGATTTGCAATAATAAAGAGAAGAATTTGGTGAGATAAAATAATTGATGATCCAATATATTTTGTGGGTTAATTAGTGCTCATGGCCCATTAATTGTTGGTGCATGCTAATCAATTATTTGTTTGAGAATAGCGCCAATCTTCACATCATGTGACCTTGCTTAGCTTTGCTAGGCTGTGATCTGTATCTATTTAAAATAATCTTCTCCGTAAGCATGAGTGCATGTACTCCATCTGAACTTGGAATTATATCACAAAAAATCTTTGTGGCAATATAATTGTATCTTAGCGTTTTAAATATCATTATTGTTCTTTTCGGCTGTGAAGTCATGAGTGTATGGTGAATGGTCAGAGAACGACACAACAACTCTGCTTTACTGTTTGATAAGTAATTCAATTGTCAAAAGTAATCATAAAAAGGAAGATAAGGGGTTTAAGTGGAGTTGTTGACAGAAAAACACGGAAGGGAGATGGTGCACGTATAAAAACAATAATGCTTATTGTGTAGCATAAATCCATCAATTATCCAATATATTTTATATATCTCATATAATAGGCTCATACAGTCAATGAGACTATTTTAGTTTTTGTTTTGCCCCAAATAATCATTGAGATTGTAATGGGCTGAGTAATTATGGCCAAAAATCTCATTTATTAGCTAGTTGGATTGGTTTTGTATTGTTCATTTAATATCATCCTATAATATAATATGTGCTATATATATATAACATGTTACGTATAATACACATTACATATAGCATATATAGTACACTTTAAATATTAATTAAATATATTTATGTTATATAATAAATATTAGAATTATTACATATAAAAATTAGTGTAAAAAATCACTCACAATCATTAATATATTGTAGATAACATATATAATATAATAACAAATTGTTGCTCTTGAATAAACAAACGTTTCATGAAATATTTTTTTTCTCAAAACAAAATTTCATATATATATATATATATATATATATATATATATATATTATATTTTGGTTGCCCAAAGTATTCGGAGCTTCGCTCCGACTAATCAGTCGTCCCGGGTCGCATACCTGGGAATGACATGTGAGGCTCCCAGCGAAGACTTTTTACATTCACAAGACTCAAATTCCGAGATCTTACTTACTTAACACTTGTGCCAACCCCATCGATAAATTTCATATATATATATATATATATATATATATATATATGATTCCCTCCACTTTATTACTAGATCTCCATATTTTACTTGCATGGAAATGGAAAGATAAGTCATGTACAATATTGACGTGATTTTCATAGAGCATAGTACGGTTGAGTTTGGTAAAGCTGTGCCTCTTGAAAAGCTGCTATCTTCTTGGGCTCTTAAAAAGCTGCTCGTAGAGAGCTATAGTAGTATTGTTTGGTCAAATTATACAAAAGTTGCTCTCAATAAGCAGAAGCCATCATTATAATGTTTGGTAAAAAAATGTAAAGTGACTCTCAATATATTAAATGACCATAATAGACATAATATTAAAAGATATTGTGTAAATGAGGGTTATTTATGTATTTTCATTTTTAGAGAGCCAAAGCTGGCTCTGAAAAGCTATTCTTGATGGCTCCCAAGAGCACCCCCTGCTCTCAAAAGCCAGGAGCAAAAGCAGTCCACTTTTTGAGAGCAGGAACAACACCCCAACGAAAAGCTTTACCAAACTCAACCTAAGTCGGTCCAAGAATTTCGTCTTTACACATTATTAAATTAGTTTTGAATGTATCCTAATATATAAGACTACTAGACTTAAAATCTTAAATAGAAAAACATGACATAACATTTTCCCATATATATCCATTGGTCTATATAAAGAAGAAAGGCAAGAGCATAAGCCACAGCAACACTTGGAAGTGTGCTTCAACATACACACTATGGCTACCCAACAACCTCTTCTAGACAAGCCCAGAAAATCCCTTTCCAACACTCTCTGGTTAATCCTCACTCTAGTTGCCCTCATAATAAGTTCCTCAGCACTTATTGCCTCTTATCTCATCATCATCAGACCTATCTCCTTCCCTCATCACCATCATCGTGTGTGTGAACATGCCCTTGACAAAGAATCATGCTTTGCACATGTGTCAGAAGGCACTAACACCAATGACCAAATATTTACTTTGCTTCACTCTGTCCTAACAAAGACCACCTCACACATTCAAAATGCTATGGACACAGCCAGCGCTATTAAACTCCGCCTTAACTGCCCCTAATATGAGTATAGTCCCTTATTTATATCCCTAACCATTCTAGTAAGTCCAAACACTAATACTTTATAATGTGAGATTTTACTATTTTTTGTTGTATTATAAAATAATGACTATAGTCTTTAAAATATTTAATCACATGAAATTTTTTACATATATTAGAAATTGAAGGCTATATAATTTAAAATGTGAGATTTCACTATTTTTTTATATACATTATAAAATAAAGACTATCGTCTTAAAAATATTAAACCACATGAACTTTACACATATAGTAGAAATTGAAGACTATATACTTTAAAACATGAGATTTCACTTTTTTTTATACACTATAAAGTAAAGACTATAGGCTTAAAAATATATAGTGAATTACATGAATTTTTTACATATAATAGAAACTAAAGGCTATATATACTTTAATATGTGGGAATTCACAGTGTTTTTGTTTTATTATAAGACAAATGTTATAGCCTTTGAAATATTGAATCACATGAATTTTTTGAATATAGTAGAAATTGAAGTATAAATACTTTTAAATGTGATTTCACTATTTTTTATTATAAAATAAAGACTATAGCCTTTAAAATATTGAATCATATGAATTTTTTACATATAGTATTGATGACCATATACTTTAAAATGTGAGGTTTTTCTAATTTTTTTGGTTGTTTTATAAAATAAAGAGTATTAGTACCTTTAAAATATTGAATCATATTAATTTTTCACATGTAGTAGAAATTGTATAAAAAATATTGTAATTTCACATTTTAAAGTATATAGCCATCAATTTCTACTTTATGAAAAAAAATCTTAGAATTTAATATTTCAAATACTATAGTCTTTAGTTTTAGAGTTTAATTTTGATCCACTGTAGCCAGTGTAAAGAAATTTTACACATACATCCAATTATGGATTGACACATAAGCAAAAGTTTTTAACTCAACCACCCACTAACCAAAAAGTCACACAAATCAATGGATGTGATTGACTGACAGTGTAAAACTTTTTACACTGTCAGTGCATCATAATTAAACTCTTAGTTTTATACCCCTTTAAAAAGTTCTATTATATCAAATTTGAAAGTATATAGTTCAATTTAATATTTTATAGAAAAAAAGTATTTATCTCTAATTGCAACAAGTGTAATACTTATTTTTATAATATATCTAAAAAAATAGTGTAATATCACATTTTAAAGTAATATTCAATTTCTACTTTCTGTACTAAATCCTAAAAAATTAATATTATACTCTTTAATTTTATACTCTTTGAAAATTAAAAGTTATATTTTATCATATTTTAAAATATATTATCATAAATTTTATATTATATAAAAAATGAGTAATCTCTAATTGTAAAGATATGGTCGTTATTTTTTTTTCTATCAAGTCGTATTTTTTATCTTTGTAATTTTTTATGAATATAGATAAAAATAAGACAAATCATAAAAAGAAAACATAGAAGACTTAGAGGTAGAGAAAGATAAAAAGAAAAAAGAATAGAGTGATCTATCTATAGGGAGGTGATTACTTTTATAATTTTTTTAATGTTTTTTAATTTTATTTTTAGAGTTTGAAAGTAACTAAATTTTAATTAATTATTTTTATATGAACTAAAGACAGCCCCTCGTTTTACAAAACTAATAGGAACTCGAATCCAAGTAAAGTTTAGAAAAAATTCATTAGAATGTTGTAACAGCTCAACAATAATTACTGTTCTTAATTAGTTCACCTAAATAACGCTACAACTTGTTGCAACTAATGTCAAGTAATTGAGTAGGAGGATAATATAAATCAATAGTACTACATGTACATCAATATATATAGATTCATCAATCATATTATGCTATTTTGGGCCCACCATTTTAAATAAAAACAAAAAAATTTACACATATCTCTCAACCGCCAATTGAAATAATACCTGATGGATGCTTGATGGATAAAAATCTGAATCCAAAAAAGTTGTGAAATCTCACATTTCAAAGTATATAGTATTTAGTTTTTACTATACGTAAAAATTAATGTAATTCACTATTTTAAAATATATATATATAATCTTTATTTTATAATACAACAACAAAAATTGTAAAATATCATATTTTAAAATATATAACCTTCATTTTCTACTATATATATAAAAAATTTATGTGATTAAATATTTTAAAGATTATAATCTTTATTTCACCGGATGAATTTTTTTAAGTTTACTAGCGACATTTTTGTAATAGATGACAAGTGTCTATCGAATTCGCTGGCTAGCGTTTATCATATGATTACAGTATCCGATGCTAAATCTAGTTCCTCCCCAAAATTTCTCATGAAAATGAGATGCATGTAATTACGTCTTACATGAACGAATTTTTTTAAAAGAAAATAATGTATATATATGTATGTAATTGAAGATAAGATAAAACTGATCAACTGTAAAATTCTATCCTGATCTTATCATAGTCACAAAATAAGTCAGAATAGTCATGCGATGAGCTTATCTATCAATTCGTCAATATTTGGCATGCAATAGTATTTGACGTACAACATAAATACGTCCAACTTGTATTCAACGTATGTTATCCATGTTACAAGATGTGTGCTATACGTATATGTGCTATATATATAACACACATCTTGTAACATGAATAGCACACATTAAATACAAGTTGGACGTATTTCTGTTGTACGTCAACCATTATTATTTTGGATTACCATAATATAAAAAGGCTGAGTAGATTGGACAAATGCGTGCCATCATCAAGTGTACCCTAGTGTGCGCAATAATGTCTTCTACTTTCTTTATAATATATAATATTTTATAGCTTTTGTCATATGCATGAATCATGCATGTAAATATATAAATTAATATTATATGATAAAATGCAAGCATAGGACTCCACATGCACCATTGGATTGTTGTCTGTGGCTCTATTAATTAGACTGAAATATCTATCATACATGTATGCATGTGTGTTTGAACTTTATTTCAAGAGACTTTGCTTTGAATAAACTAGTGCTCTAAATAGTTTCATAATAATGTATACTATGATCTTATTAAAATAAAAAATAAGACTATATCGTAGCTAGTTTTCATAAGAAAAATATTTGTATTATTTATTTGTTCTTGATTGTTATTTAAATGTTAACTATATATTAAAATATTTTTAAATATATTTATCTCCTTTTATTTGAAAAATGTCAAACAAATTAAAAACTAGCTATAATATTTTAAGAGATTCTTAGGTGCAGTAAGATCAAAAAAATTATTTATTATATATAACTTATTTTTACAAAATAGTTACTTTATAGTTTATACTCATATTTAAAATTTAACTTCTTTTTCAATTATAACCGACTACATATCAACAAACGAAAGATATGGAGTAAATAAATTTGTTATTCTCCATGCATCTAACAATTTTTCATAAAATTTACTTAGTAAGTTAGTGCAAATCTAAGAAATTGTCAATTTGTGGTTTTTAAATTTTAGTTTGTGTAACTATATCTATGCATGCATCTAAAAAATAAAAAAAAGTTTCTTTTAAATAGCATATTAAAGCTATTAAACCCACTTCTTGTATTAGGTCATTGGATCTGCATATAGCAACAATAATATGGAAAAAGAACTTGTCTTCACGCAATCTGCCAGAGAATGGAGTTAAGCGTTCTAGGGAAAGTTTTTTCCTCGTTTACATACATTATTCATTCAATTTAAAATAGTTAAAAGAAATGTATCCAAATCTAAGGTTTCGAGTGTCTCAACGGCCAACAAAAAATTGTTAGATGCTCGCACAGTTCAAAAAATATGGTAAACTATTCAAACATGTTAAAAAGATATGCCGGATATATAACAAAAAAATCATCCAAAATAGTCAATAAATTGTACACAATATATATAATATAAATTGCACAACGAATATTACATGTTGTGCACGTCATATATCACAATAATCACATAATGTACACAACATATATCACATGTTGCAAAGAAATGTGATGTTGCAACATGTGATAATGTTGTGCACAATAAGTAATATATGTTATGCACTGCAAATAATATACGTTGTGCATTTATAATTATTATATGTTGTATATAATATATTGATTATTTTTACTGGATTTTTGTTGTACCCTAAGTATTTTTCTGATAAAAATAAAGTAATATTACCTATATACACTATAAAATCAGCTATTATATTAATGATTCAACTTTCTAAAACTATTAATCTATCTTTTAAAATATTAAATTAATATATAATATTAAAAATTAAATTATTACAAATAATAATTAATAATGACTAATTTAATAGTATAAAAAATATTTCTCTTAAAATAATATTTGTAGCTCAATTTTTACTATGCTTTAATATATCTATTTTAGAGTTTTAGATTTTTAATATTGTTTTCATTATTAATTCAATTTTTTATTCATCATTAATTTTGACAGATATTTAATTGTAGACATGATCATTACATACATTATCCCAAATGTATATATTAACGTACCACTAACATTCTAAACATATTCTAAAAGAGGATGATGTATAATTATATCCACCGAACTAAAGTGTTAATAGTAAATGAATATATAATAGCACACGTTTTGTTTTAATTTCTAGTAATTTTCTTAGGAGCATGATTAGAGGTACAATAAAAAATCAGCCAACACAGCCAACAAGTAGGAATTTGGACCATAATCACCTAGCCTATTAAAAATATACTCATGTTATTTAAATCATAAAATGTTAAATGAATTTTGTTAGCTGTTTTAGCTATTTATTTGTTGTGCCCTATCTATATGTGTTTTCTTAGTTGGAGGAGCCTTATCAAGGGGTCCATTACTACTATATAAGGACGATGAAGCATTCGAAGATAGACAAGCCAAGCCACCAACACTCTTTAGTAGTAGTACAAGGTAGTAATATGGCTACCCAACATAATCATCCTTTGCTAGATAAGCCCAAAAAATCTGTTTATTCCAAAACTGCCCTCTCAATCCTCCTCGCTTTTGTTGTTGTTGCTGTTAGCTTATCAGCCCTTGTTGCTTCTAACCTCATCAAACCCACCTCCTTCCAATTCTTCAATCTCTCCTCTTCTCACAGTAATGTGATCTGTGAGCATGCCCTTGACAAAGCATCATGCTTAGCCCATGTCTCAGAAGTAGCTCCTCCTCATCAATTAAACAAGCTCGCTCTGCTCCAATCTGTCCTAACGAAGACCACCTCACACATTCAAAATGCTATGGACACAGCCAAAGCTCTTAAACTCCGCCTTAACAGTCCCAAAGAGGAAGCATCTCTGCATGTCTGTGAGGAGCTCTTGGACTTGTCCAAGGACAGAGTATTTGACTCAATGGTGGCTCTAACCAAAAGGACCACTAATTCACTTCAAGATGCCCACACGTGGCTAAGTAGCGTGCTCACTAACCACGCCACGTGCTTGGATGGACTAGAGGGGTCTGCTTTGGCTCTTATGGAGGCTGAACTCGAGGACTTGAAATCGAGAGCAAGAACCTCTCTGGCCATGCTTGTTGCTGCTCTGCCTCAACAGAGTAGTGAGAAACTGATTGAGGAGCCACTGAATGGAGATTTCCCCTCGTGGGTGACGCGAAGGGATCGGAGGCTATTGGAGGCGAAGGCTGCGGATATAAAGGCGGATGTGGTGGTGGCTAAGGATGGGAGTGGCAGGTTCAAGACGGTGGCAGAGGGTGTTGCATCGGCACCTGATAATGGAAAGACAAGGTATGTTATATATGTGAAGAAGGGGACTTATAAGGAGAATGTTGAGATTGGTAAGAAGAAGAAGAACGTGATGCTTGTGGGAGATGGTATGGATGCAACAATAATCACAGGAAGCTTGAATGTTGTCGATGGAAGTACCACCTTCAAGTCTGCCACCGTTGGTAATGGATTTTTCCTCTCTTGCCCTCTTATGTTCTTTTCCATCTACTTTTTTTTTTATCGAATATTATTTACATAATATAAAATTGATTAATATAGAGATTTTAAATCAGTTAGTCTCTACTATTATCTAACCTCTGAGATTCTTTAGTCAAAAGATTACCAATTAAACTCATTTATTTAACTGTTTTTTTATTTTTTTCACAAAATATTATTTCCTTTTTATCTAGGTCAAGCTATTTAGGATTTTAGGTATACACATAATAATGACATGTTATTTTATTGTTATCTATCTTAATCACTTGGATTACGCCGAAACTGATGACTATACAGCTGTTGTATTTTTAATTGTTCACACCAATCTGGCTTACCTCAATGTTATCAGGCAGTCGCTTTTTCATAATCTAATAAACAGAGTGAGAAAACAAATATATAAATCTATCCTTTTGAGTCTGCCGAAAGCCAGAGAATCTAGATCCAAAGTAATAATACTTTTTTAGGCAATAATGTTCTTAAAGTTTTTGACTTTTATCTTTCAGCATTCTCCTACGTTTGACTGAAGGCCCACCGAAAAGCTGAAGGCAGGCTTTAAAAGAGCCCATTCTTTATACAATTAATTTAACTATCTTTTTTATCGAATATTATTGCATTATTATTAATCTTGTGTAAAAAAATATGTGGGTTTGCAGCCGCGGTTGGTGACGGATTCATAGGGCAAGACATATGGTTCCAGAACACGGCAGGCCCAGAGAAGCACCAGGCAGTGGCACTCCGCGTGGGTGCAGATCTCTCCGTCATAAACAGGTGCCGCATTGACGCCTTCCAGGACACTCTCTACGCCCACAGCAACAGGCAGTTCTACCGTGACTCCTTCATCACCGGCACTGTCGACTTCATCTTCGGCAATGCCGCTGTTGTTTTCCAGAAGTGCAACATCGTGGCCCGAAAGCCCATGAGTAATCAGAAGAACATGGTCACGGCCCAAGGACGAGAAGACCCAAACCAGAACACAGGGACTTCCATCCAGCAGTGTCAACTAACACCAAGCTCTGACCTAAAGCCCGTGGTGGGCTCCATCAAAACATATCTGGGCCGCCCGTGGAAGAAGTACTCAAGGACCGTTGTTATGCAGTCAACGCTGGACAGCCATATTGACCCAGCGGGATGGTCCGAATGGGACGCTTCAACAAAGGACTATTTGCAGACTCTGTATTATGGAGAGTATATGAACAGTGGGCCTGGTGCTGGGACTAGCAAGAGGGTGAATTGGCCCGGGTACCACGTCATCACCAGTGCTTCGGAGGCTAGCAAGTTCACAGTGGCGCAGCTCATCCAAGGTGATGTTTGGTTGAAGAACACTGGCGTTAATTTCATTGCGGGCCTGTAATTGTGTGCATGTGAATGGTTTTTATTACTAGATGAAATAAAGTAAAACTGATCTTGTGCTATGTGCCAAAATGAGGTTTTCGGTTGTAACCAAGCTTCAATAGCTCTGTAGCAGCAGCCAGCAAGTTGATGCATCGGTATGTGGAGAATGTTTGTAACCAAGTTTCAATAGCCGTACGTGTAGTAGCATCCATGTAATGATGCATCATATCCGGAGAATAATTAAATTTGTATAACAAGCTTCTCCCATCAAGTATTATTGGTTAGTTAATGATTTTGTTCCTGAATAGTAAGTCTATTTCATAATATCATCATTAAAATTAGGTGAACAAATTTTAATCGACTCAACTTGCTCATTCCATAAAATACTAAAGTAAATATCTTAATAAATCACTTACTTTTTTAGTTTAATTTAAATAACATTTTTATATGCTTGGGTTAAACTAATCAAGTTAATTTATTATTATCATTTTACTCCTAAATATTGCACTATATCTATTTTGATCTTTTAGAATTAAACAGAGCTCAAATTCTCTCAATGAGAGAGGATTTATTAATATTTAAATTAGATATCTCATTAAAGACACCAAAATCATATCTATTGAATATATATCAGATGAAAGAGAGCTAGATTGGATGGAAACAATAATGTAATACAAAACAATGGAATATAATTACACGGATATAAAAATAACACCACTGATACACCTACTCCAGTTGCCACCTATCTAGTATGCCCACAGGCCACATGGTTTATTTGATTTATTTATGTATGAGTAATTTGGACCGTTAGAAAGTTTATGCACACTACTTGAAAAAACTAATCAAATTAAAGTTCACTTAAAAAATGTACTCCTCTACAATTGGGAGATATCATCTAAACCTGAAGATAAAGTGCAAAATTAATTAGGAGAGTATGTGGGTATCAGGATGAAGTATATTAAATGTTAAATAAGTATAGTGCAGGTATGAACATAAAGGCAGTTAACACGTGGGTTAGCACAAGTGGTAGATACTTGGGCTGTTTAAGCATCATGTCCCAGGTTCGATCCTTGGGGCGGTGTGTATGCAGAAAACCTTGTGGCCGGCGGATATCCGAGGAAAAACCCATAAAAAAAAAAAATAAATAAATAAAGGCAGAGATTGATCGAGAATATTAAAGTCGCACCAATAATGATTTCTATATTAATTGCTGGTTTGATTCACAACCAGGAGCCTACATCTACCCCCTGCCAATAGTATTTCATGCAGAAACTTTACTTTAAAATAAAAAATTAGTCGAAATAGCTATAAATAGAACACAATATACAATATGTAATATTGTATATTATATATTATGTATAATATATATGAGATGTTGTGCATGATATATATGACTATGGGCAGATCTAGACCCTAATTTTAGGAGGGGCCAAAATTTAGTAATTCATTTTTAAAAGAAAAAAAATATATTTAATATTTTCTATTTTTTCTTAATTGATGGATTTTAAAAAGGAATACATAATTTTCTATATTCACATAATAACTAATGATTATGGATACTCATAAATTTTATTAAGTAATGAATAAAGTGTCAATATTTTTGTTTATTCTTAAAAAAAAACTTAGTAAAAATTGTTGCATATGAAAAAAGTAATATTTTACCATCAAAATTAAAGAAAATACACACATATATACTTACATATGATATATTACAGTATCTATCATAATTTTTAATATCTAATTAATTATAAAAATGATATAAGTAATTCAAATAAAAAATTTAAAGGGGCCCAAATTAATAAAATAAATAATTTTATCAAAGAAAAAATTTCGGGGGCATTGCCCCCTCTCTACATATATGAGGGTCCGCCCCTGTATATGACATGTATGTTGTATATGAATATATGTTGTGCATAATATATATATATATATATATGACATATTGTGCTTAATATATATTAATATGTATGTGATATATATTGCATACAACATATAATATATAATGTGCACATTATTTAATATATGTTTTATATAATATATTGACTGATTTAATTATTTTTTCATTCTATATATAACAACTCCTAATCCCTGTTCTAGTCCTTTACAAAATCTTCTCCATGTTCATATTATATATAGACTCAAAAGTCTTATTCCTCATGAACTAAGATTCAATCTTTTGAATTTTGATGGAATTTTACGAGGCACTAGTGTCACATTCTTTATGCTATAAACACACCCCCTCTAGTCTTCTTGGCTCACATACAGAAAACAATAACACAACGTACTCTCACAAAACTACTTGCAACAGTTTAGAAGTGAACACTAAACTGCGGGTAGAAAGTACTATTAAATACCATCTTTAGGGCGTTAGATTTATTAAATCTTTGGACATGAAGATGAAAAACAATTATTCTTATAATTGGTCAAAAATTTGAAAATACATCTTGAAAAATCTATATGACTTGAAATGAGAGATTTGATGTCTAATTAGATTTATATATGGGAATAAAATACTCGCAACTTCTTCAAACCATCAATAGAGTTCACTGACAAATCAGTTCCGTCGGTCCATTCTTGACTAATTCATCATAATTTTTTTTTGGCAAAAATATTAGGAATTAATGTATTTCGCTCTCAAATGACACATCTCTTGATCCAAATGTCTAAGGATTAGTTGGTTTAGGGTTAGAGATTCTATCCTCATATGTCCTATTCCCTTCCCAATTTTCTCCTAACTTCTAGTAGAGCATTTTATAAACCAAAAATAAAAAAAAAATATCATTTTTCATATGACGAACAAAAATTTTGTTCATTCTGAAATAAAATATGAGCATTACGTTATGTATAATAAAAATTGTATAATATTTATATAATAATCATATTTATTGTTAGATTGCATTAATTTATAATTCATATTATAATTTAATGATAGATATGATTGTTGTACAAGTATTTTACAATTTTTATTGTACACATAGCATTAAAAATAAAATATCATTTCACAAATCAAACGACACATTCTTTATCTCTTCTACATGCATGTCTTCAAATTTGTACAGAGGTAAACTTTGTATCGCGTTAAAGGGAAAACGTAATTGCATTGTCTGCAATGTTGTTTACCGTAATTAAATCCCTAGACAAAAATGGAATCTTTATTAATCCCTTGATTTCATAATAATAGTCATTTGACTTTTTATACCCTATATATAGATGAATAGATCCATCAAGTTAAATTATGACACTAGATTTACGAAAATCAATCAGATAAGCTTGATATGTTGGCACAATTATTTTGTTTCTAAGAGCATAATCCATCCATAAATTAAACACACTTAAAATGAACTTCAAATTATGGCATGTGGAGTTCATTCTAGCCATCATTGCTGAGGCGGCTTGTCTTTAGAAAAAATATTATATCATCCAAATTGAATGTATATATTTAAACAGTGAAATAATAAAAAAAGAATTAAATAAAAAATAATATATTTTATTGATAAAATGTTTAAATATTTAAAAAAATAAATAAAGAAATAGCACCACTCTTACTTTATGGCACCTACTTAAGGTAGCTTATGCAATGTATCAGTCTTTTTATATTCACGATTATCTTCCCTGTTATTATTGTCACCCTCCCCACTTGCACACCTATCTTCTTTTGATAATAGCTACTTTGGCCAATTGGTGATTTATTAAAGAATAAAGCAAAATTATTGTGTATCAGTGTCTCCTTTTCCCCAAACGATTTCACAATAAAAAAAGTGCAACAAGGATATTTAAATGCAATATAATTAAGTATTTTACCCTGATTATCTATTTATTTTGTAAAACCGGAGCACAAAGAAACAAAACAGAACTATACATCACAAGGCAAGGGAAAGCTGTCCCCGGTAAATTAAGTAAAATTATTGTAATTGCTATGAATACTTTTTTTCATCCAAAAATAAATGGTTTTAGATATTTTACTGTTATTAAGAATGCAATTAAAATACACAACTTCATATGTAATAATGATATATAATGATCAAATTGTTCTTTTAATTTTTTAATATAATAATTATTATAAGAGATATGAGAGAGAATACATGTGAGAATAAAATTAAAAAAAAGATATAATAAATACTTTCTTAAAATTTTAAAATGATAAATAATATTAAACAACAATATTTTTTAAAAACACAATTATTGATGGATATATGGAGTAAAATTTATCTATGATCCTTTTGCTCTTAATTTTACCCTTACTAAATACACTCTTGAACTAAAAATGTATTATGGAATCGAGTAAGGAGAAAGAGATAAGGATATGTGCCCTAAAAAAACCGTCAAAAGAAAAAAGAGATAAATACTGACCGAAATTTTGAAGACTTTTAATTTCCTTCATTTCACAATTATATGAATCGTATGAAATGATTCATGAATGACAAACAAGTTGCACTCAATATAATTAAGTCTTTTAAGATAGAATGTCACAAACATTTTTTATTGACCAACAAGCTAAATAATGAGGTTCATTATATGAATGGATATTGAACGTAAATTGTTAAAAATTAGTTATTCCACTAGCATTGAAGTATAGGAAAAAGATTATTGTTGCAGTTTTAAGAAAAATGACGTAAATATGGTGGTGGTGAATTTTTCATTGACGAGTTTATTGTTATATTATTTTTTAATTGATTTATCACAACGAGTCTTTAAAAAATATTATTTAATTAAATTTATCATTAGCAAGTAAAATTACTATTAGCAAGTTTTGCTCTTGTCACAAGTAAGAATTTCTCATAATTTTTTCAAACACCAAATGGGTTGCAAATTCTATAAATTAAAATACTATTTTAATATTAATTTTTTTTGGTGTTCTTACTAAGATTCACTCTTATCATTTTTAAATTTTAGTGAGACTCTACTAGTCTACTCTAATATCTTTTTATTTTTATCTATTATTAATTATGACTAATGTCTCCTTAACATTTAATTTTTTAGTCTCCTTAACATTTAATTTCAAATATATATAATGCAATAATACTTATCTTACAATAGAAATACGTCAAATTAGTATCCAACGTGTGCTATACATAATATGGAATGTGTACTATATGTATAACACATGTACGTTGAACACACATTCCATATCATGTATAACACACTTTAGATACTAATAGGACCTATTTACGATATACTAGAAACATTAATGTATATAATGTAACATTACACTTGAGAAAATGACCTGTTACATACATCACTAATTTAGTTTACATTAAATCTCACATGAAAATATGAGATATAATTTCCCTTATCCGTTGGCCTCTATATAAAGTCTATGAAGCAAACGAATGTAACCAAGCTAGCCACTAAACACTCTTCCAAGTGCTTTAGAGTGTACAGCTAGCATGGCTATCCAACAACCTCTTCTTCTAAACAACAATAAGCCCAAAAACTCTCTTTCCAAAACTCTCTTGTTAATCCTCGCTGTTGTTGCTGTTTTAAGCTCATCAGCCCTTATAGCTTCTAATAGCCTCTCCTCAATAATATCATTCTCCCACAATAACAATCACAATAATGTGTGTGAGCATGCTCTTGACAAAGCATCATGCTTAACCCATGTCTCAGAAGTAGCTCCTCCTCAGTTAGCCACCACAACAAAACACAATAAGCTCACTCTGCTCCAATCTGTCCTAATCAAATCCACCTCACACATTCAGAAAGCCATAGACACCGTCAAAGCCATCAAACTCCGCCTCAATACTACTCCCAAGGATGAAGCAGCTTTTCATGACTGTGAACAGCTCTTGGACTTGTCCAAAAACAGAGTATTTGACTCAATGGTGGCTCTCACTAAAAGGACCACTCTTTCACTTCAAGACGCACACACGTGGCTCAGCAGCGTGCTCACTAACCACGCCACGTGCTTGGATGGATTAGAGGGCTCATCAGCACGTGACCTTATGGAGGCTGAACTAGAGGACTTGAAATCGAGAGCAAGAACCTCTCTGGCCATGCTTGTTGCTGCTCTGCCTCAACAGAGTAGTGAGAAACTGATTGAGGAGCCACTGAATGGAGATTTCCCCTCGTGGGTGACACGAAGGGATCGGAGGCTATTGGAGGCGAAGGCTGCGGATATAAAGGCGGATGTGGTGGTGGCTAAGGATGGGAGTGGCAGGTTCAAGACGGTGGCGGAGGCTGTGGCATCAGCACCTGACAATGGAAAGACAAGGTATGTTATATATGTGAAGAAGGGGACTTATAAGGAGAATGTTGAGATTGGTGCTAAGAAGAAGAACGTGATGCTTGTGGGGGATGGTATGGATGCAACAGTTATCACTGGTAGCTTGAACGTTGTTGATGGAAGTACCACCTTCAAATCTGCCACTGTTGGTAAATGCATCTTAATTTTCTCATTTTTGTTTTCTGCATGGAGCTTTTCTGCGCTGCGTGTACAATGAAAATTGTAAGTACAATAATCATATCCACAGTTGGATTATATTAGTTTGTAAATTCATATTACAATCCAATGATGTATATGATTATTTTATAAGTATTGTACAATTTTCATTGTACACATAACATTAATGAGCTTTTTGCTAGAGGTACTAAAATTATACCAACCAAAATAGTTAAAAATAGAAATTTGAGCCTAAATTACTCAATCCATTAAAAAAAATATAAATAATTAAGAATGATATTTGGGTTAGAAATATTTAAATGAGTTTTTTTTTACTGTTTTATCTTAAAAATTGTTGTTATGTTTTTAGAATATGAGATCAAACACAATGCATAATTACCATAGTGTTTAACAAATTTTCTTTTAAAAAAATAATAGTTTTGCTAGGTTACAAAATTATACCCAAAATAGTCAAAAATAGAAATTTGATCCAAATTATTCAGCCAATTAAAAATATATTAATGAATAAAAATGTTATTTGGGTCATAAAATATTAAAGTGTATTTTTTTATTATTTTAACTGAAAAAGTGTTGTTTCCTAAACATTTATAAAAAAATAATAATATTTGATATCTACTTTTACATTTTTTTACCTAATTTCCATTGTATATAAAACAACATCCTAAAAAAATTACCCACTATCTTTTTCTTTCTTTCTTTTGAGATATTATTTTTTATCATCAGAGTTGATATCACGTGAACACCAAAGGTTTTTTTTCTCTATGGAGTTGAAGCATAATAATAATAGTATTACTTTTTCTGGACGCGAGTATAAATATTTAATTCAGTGAATGTCCTAATTAAGATCCGGAAATAATTCACGTAAATCAACATTTCATCCATTAAATATTTATCAGAGATTATTATCATTAAAGAGTAAGAGATATGTGTACAAATTTGAGTTTTTGTTTTAAATGGTGGACCTACAAATCACATAATGTTTGATGAATGATTGATAGATGTGTGCTTGATGTACATGTAGTATTATTGATTAAAATCTATCTTCGAACAGTACTTGTTTATTTTTTTGCTATATGGCTAGTATTTTATTATAATCACTTGAATTGCGCCAAGCGGCAATAGGTTTTGTATTTTTCAAATCATCATCACAAATCCAGCATTGGATCAATACTAGCTCAAGCTTGTTAGCAGCTTTTTTAATGTATTGTTCATATATAGTCTTCTGAAAGTCATGACAAAATATTGTTTAAAAACAAAAAACAAAAGTCTTCTGAAAACCAGGGAATCTACTATCTAGATCCATAGTAATTGTAATTTTGTTGCGGGCTACAATCTGATACTCCCTCCATTCTAAAATATCAGTCTTTTAAGGTTTTTACACGGAGATTAAGAAATTCAATAAATATTTTTAATTTTATAAAATAATATATTAAAATGACTAAACTACCTAAAACATTAATGAAAAAGAAAGATGATTAGTGGTCCTTTGAAGTAATATTCAAGAAAGAAAGAGAAATAATACTGAAGTTAAAAATAAAAATTATTGTGAATTTTTGTTTTTTATCCCTAAAATGACTAATATTTTGGAAGGGAGGGAATAGAAAGTATCGGACACTGAAAAGGCACGTTCAATTGAATTCACCCCTCCCCAGTAACCCCCCTCCCCCTTCTTTTCGGGTCAATGGCTCAACTTTTGTCGGTCAACAATAAACAGCTACGCCAAACATGTCTTTTTAATCAGCATTACCCCAAACATTTGTATAATATTTAATGTATAATAAAAAAATAGTCAATAAATTAATAAATTAATTTAACAATTTTTTTGGTAAAAAAAAAATCTTATTATACAAATAGCAATTTTTTTTTTTTTTTTTTTTATATCAGGACATTAACCTCTAAGGCTCTAACCAGATATTATGTATTTGCAGCCGCTGTTGGTGATGGGTTCATAGGGCAAGACATATGGTTCCAAAACACGGCAGGCCCAGAGAAGCACCAGGCAGTGGCACTGCGCGTGGGTGCAGACACGTCGGTGATAAACAGGTGCCGCATTGACGCCTTCCAAGACACGCTCTACACTCACACCAACAGGCAATTCTATCGTGACTCCACAATCACAGGCACCGTTGACTTCATCTTCGGAAATGCTGCTGTAGTGTTCCAGAACTGCAATCTTGTGGCCCGAAAGCCCATGAGTAACCAAGGCAACATGGTTACGGCCCAAGGTCGAGAAGACCCAAACCAGAACACAGGGACTTCCATCCAGCAGTGTCAACTAACACCAAGCTCTGACCTAAAGCCCGTGGTGGGCTCCATCAAAACATATCTGGGCCGCCCGTGGAAGAAATACTCAAGGACCGTCGTGATGCAGTCAACGCTGGACAGCCATATTGACCCAGCGGGATGGTCCGAATGGGACGCTTCAACAAAGGACTATTTGCAGACTCTGTATTATGGAGAGTATATGAACAGTGGGCCTGGTGCTGGGACTAGCAAGAGGGTGAATTGGCCCGGGTACCACGTCATCACCAGTGCTTCGGAGGCTAGCAAGTTCACAGTAGCGCAGCTCATCCAAGGTGATGTTTGGTTGAAGAACACTGGTGTAAACTTCATTGCGGGCCTCTAGTGTGTACTTGTTGCTGTTGTGGGTTATTTTGCAGCAAATAAATTGGATAACATGTGCTGTATGGTGTAGACTGTGAGGTTAGGAAATTTTCGTTCCTCCCAAGTTTCAATAGCTAGCCTTGTGTAGTGGCAAATAAACTAGTCCAACTTAGTCAAAATGCTACTTTGTTTTCCTTTGCAGAAATTAGATATGAATGCTGCTTCTTAGTTCAAGAAAAAAAAAACAAGCGGATTACTAGCCATTATGATTTGGAAGCTGTAAACCTGCGAAGTTTTCGTATTAATATCATGCTTGATTTAATAGTAACGTTTATTTTTCAACATAAATACGTTCAATTAGTATGCAGTGTGTAATATGTAATATGTATAGCACACGTTCATATGACATATATCACAAATTGGATGTACTTATATTGTACAACAAACATTTTTATATTATATTTAACTAATTAAAGCATCTTAAATGAAGGGAGCTACCATTAGTTTAGTCATTAATTAATTAAGATTTTCTGTGAGTAAGGGGACACATATATATACATACAACCATATGACTGAGGGCTCCATCTACTAAAACACAACTGTAAACGTGCCTCCAACCATATACATGATATGTACAGATATGCCAACCAAGCAATCGAATTTGTTATAAATATCCTAACCAAAAAAAAAAAAAAAAGCAGTGTTAAAATACTCTAATTTCTAAAGTTAGTTATACGATATAGCTTGTTGCAACCTAATAACACAATTTAACAAATAATTTCCGTGTTATTCTTGTGGCCTGCTGATATTTTATACGCGAAGTTTGACTGACTGATATTGGCGCCAATGAAATTAATCATTTTATAAAAAGAGTTCTCCCACATGATATGGAATTTTGCTGGATTCTCTGTTCAGTTTTACATTTAACACAATAAAGGAAACAAAATAGCGAGTGAAAAACAGTCATTATTCATTTTATTTGACGTCACTATTAAAGAACGGGAGATATTAATTCCTGACTTTATTTAATATTACTAATAAAAATAATGATAAATATAGAAACTTTCAATTAGGATAAATAGAGGGGAAATAGTAGAATTGAAATCTTAAGGTGATATTTGGTTTATTTTGTATTTTTATTTTTTAAAAATTGTTTTTATTTTTAATTCTCGGATTTTAAAAAATATGTTTGGCAATTTTGTTTTCAAACTGAAAAAATAATGAAAATATGCTGATTTTGATGAGAGTGACAAAAGTACGGAGGTTATTACTTGTGCCGGTGGATAATATATATACTACGGTCTTTTTTAAAACATAGAAATTAAGAATTTAATTATTTTTTATTTTTTTAATTATAGAAAATATTTTCTAAAAATATTTTTAATAAAATAAAACTAAATATTTTCATTTATATTTTCTATTTATACTAAAGATATATAATATTTTTTAAAAAAATTTTACTAATAAGTGTCCCTATGACACTTTTAAGAATACTTAAATTAGTAAGTTTCTTTAAAATTTTAAATATTATAGTGGATCCATTGTATTAAAAATATAAAAATTTATCTTTTTAATGTGATTAATTCTATTTATATTATCTTAACAAATATTTTTAGGACACTTGGTAGCAAAATTCTTTAAAAAAATTTAAGCACCTCCTTTAAAAAAAATTGAAAAATAATTTACATATCGATTTTAGAAATATAGAATAAAATGCACGTCAATAGTAAGAGTGATGAGAATGAGGCACTAATTTAAGACAGACAAACACTGAATCACAACTTGTGTTCTGTGTCCATTATACAGTATTCGCAATTTCAGAGAAGTATGTAGAACATTTTAGATACCAAGAAATTAGATAAAATGAACAGAGGAAGAAAAAACAAATACATAGACCTCCGCATTACTCGCTCAACACCAAGCACACCAGCACATATACAATTATACATACATCACCATCACATAATGTACATTTCCTCTCTTAAAAAAAAAAAATATTATATAAATATTTAAAATTATCGAAATATCCTCCAATAATAAAAATTTAGTCAAAACAGACAATATATTATGCACTATATATATTATATAAAATACAGAATGTATATCAAATGACGTGCATAACATATATCATATTATACACAATATATATCACATGTTGTAATATTATCTTTTTTGCAACATATAATATATGTTGTGCACATCACATCACGTGATATATGACGTGCACAGCATATAATATTCATTATGCAATTTATATTATATATATTATACACAATTTATTCTCTGTTGTTTTGATTGATTTTTTTATTGTTATTAAAATTATATATATGAATGTAGGTATAAAAATATAAAGAATTAGACGTAAAAATAGTATTTAAAAAAAAAATTAAACCCGCATTTCTGAAATTACTTTTCCATTCTTAAATCTCTGTCTTAACTCTTCTCTTTCTCTCTCTCAACCCTTTATTCACTGGTTTTCAGCTTTTCATGGATCCCCACCTTCTATTATCCTCCTCCTCGTTGAAACAAACCCCCTCTGTTCTCCGTTTCACCTCAACCCGCATTGCATCCTTATCCTTATCTTGTTCATAAAATAAAAATTCTTAAATTTTCAGAACCCCATTTCTTCATTCCTCCATTTGGTTTCACATTCCGTGTCTTTCTCCTTAGTAATTTTCGCGTACTGTTTGGATTTCTCTCATACAGTTCGTAAAACAACCTTGAAATGAAAAAGCTGAAGTTTTTCTCGTTTCATCATTCCCTCTAAACAAGTATCGGAATGATGACGAGTGGAGCCCTGATCAATGGCTGGACATGGAGAAAAACCTATGTTTCCATTTCACTGTTTTTTCTAGCATCGTCACGTAATCCTCTTTAGGTACTGTATTGTTGCTTGAATGCTTTCTCTGTTTTTTTTTTAATTTTTATTAATGTGGTTCTAATTTGAAAGAGAAATCATCACATTAATGTGGCAATAAAATCTTCTTTGTGTCCAATTAATCAGATACAAATCTTCAATGAGGTTCCTAAATCACATGCAGTGAAACCTTAGCTCATACTCTACCCCTTTTTCGAATGAGGGTTATTTGTATATATCACAAATCAATTCCATCTCATTTCATTTTGTACCCATTTTGTGACAGGCAAAAACATTCGCTCCTAAAAAAAATTGGTCTTTTGTTTCCACTTTGTGTCATTCTTGTACAACATCATTGAATTTTTGTGATATCTCCTTTGATAACATGATGAAAGGGATCTACAAAGGTTTCAAATACATTACTCAAATATTTGGTAATCTTTCTATCTTTGCACACCCCCAATGTTATTATATTTGATAATCTTTCTGGTTTTTGTGGGCTAAGTTGGAATTTGGTTAAAATGTAGTTGTGAAGGAGCAGGAGATTGAAATTGGTTACCCTACAGATGTTAAGCATGTGGCTCACATCGGATGGGATGGTCCCTCCGGAACTGGACCCAGTTGGGTATGATCCTCTTTTCATTCATGTGTACTTTATCTATCTCTGCATTTAAATTGGTATTACTATTATCATTCATTGTGTTATTTATATATCTTTCTAATATGCAGATGAATGAATTTAAAGCAGCACCTGATTTTTCAACCTCGATTGGTAGCTTTGGTGATCGAAGAAACACCAATCCTACGGCCGTCACCTCATCACGGTCCACCCGAGGTATGCTTTACCTATCGCTCCTCACAGAACAACTATTGAATTTGGCTTCCAATTGTGATGCTATTAAATATTTGATTCATGTGGACCATTGAATATCTCTACCTTAATAATACTACAGAGGTCCCTTTCACAGGTCTATTAGTTGTTGCAAGGGAATATGATTATTATTGTGTCTATAATTTCGTTGTGAGATTAATATGTGAGTTCTGCAATTAGATTCCTTGCCTCCATGGTAAGAGTTTGGTGGTTCTGTCACTAGCCAACAAAAGGTGGGGGAATCTATTGGCTCCTTGGCTTTACAATGAACTCCATTTTTATTGGACCACACCCCTATTAAACAGAGTGGTTTGATCGTATTATATTTGGGGCAAAGATATGTCACCACTTTTTATTTTTTTAATCAAAAAGAACCAAGTGCAATGCACTGCAGTGCTTGATAAGAACATGGCGAAATGGTCTATAGGTTATTCGATGAGAATGAAGATGAGTTGTTTCCTAGATGTTACGAGGCAGTCATCAGAATCTGGCCAGAGGATTGGTCTGCTCTGTGAGCTGTAGTTGGATACATGTTCTTGTATATAAGTTCAAGGGTTGCTTTAGTGCCATATTTGAAGATTGGAGTCTATGGTTCCTCACATTAATAGGGCCGACCCAACTTGATGGTGATTTTATTTGTTGGAAGCTTGGGGTTTTTTCCATGAAAGGAATTCAATAATGCTTGTTGTACAACATAAATACGTCAATATTCAACGTGTGCTATACATAATACGTAATGTGTGTTATACGTACGTGTGCTATACATATAGAACATGTTACGCATTATGTATAGCACACGTTGGATACTAATTGGACGTATTTCTATTGTACGACAAACATTATTGATTCTTTATGTTCATGGTGCAATTTTTATCCTGAAAGTTTCATGTTGCAACCTGTAGAAATTGTCTAGGGTAAATTAAATTAGATCATACTGGGCTGCCGCAAATGCTATATATGTACCAAATTATTATTTATCGGTTGTTTCATTGTTTGGAATAATAATAATAATAATGTATGTGTGTGCTTGTTAATGATATATCTAACCTGTAACTTAATGATTGGAACACTATGAACAGATTTTGAAGAGAGCAGTGGAAGGCAAGAAACAGGGGTTGCTCATCATGTTCAAAAGAAGGCAAAGCGGAAAAAGATGAAGCCAAGTTCATCTCCCAAGTCTTCATCGAGACATCCAAGATCAGCAAAGTCAAAGGCCACTGCATATTGCGAGCTAGAACAACAAAGATCAGTTGATCAAGATTAATCATTCAAGTTGGTGCATGGAAAAAGATTCGCCAGTGTGAATAGTATAACACCCTTGCCCCATATTTGGGGAGAGGGATACATTAGGGAAAGAAAAAACAATATAGAACAAACACTTTTTCGTGGTGTTTAGTAAATCCTAATTTGCTTAGAGAGGGGAAAAAGAAAATGAAAAAGAGAGAGAAAAAAAGTTACTTGCTAACAGGCTTGAAGAAGAACTGTGAAAAAGAAAATGTGGTTATTTTTAGAGTGATTTTAGTTGTCTGCCAGCTTTTGGTTTTTGTGAATTATATATCGATTTTAATTTGAGAAGTCTTATTTCTCATTTTTGCAGACTAGAATGAATGAATGAAATAGATAGGCATGTGGAAAATAATAGTAACGTTCTACATCATAAAATTAATCATAAAATTAATTATTAACGGTCACCATAAAATATGATAATTTATGTACTAGAAATTATATGATTTTTTTTCATATACTAAAAATTGAACGTTATATCTTAAAATATGAGATATCTCTATATTTTTAGGGATTTTTTCCCCCAAAAAATAAAAAAAATCATTATTTCTATAAACACAGTGAGAGAAACATTAATTCCACGGAGTATCCTGTTTTTACTTTTAAAAGGGGAAATCGTAGGACTCCTACGATTTCAATGTAAATAAGCTTACTGTCTAGAAATCGTAGGGGTCCTACGATTTCAAGAAAGAAATACTGATTTACTCCGAAATCGTAGGATTCCTACTATTTCAGTCACATTTATATAAAAAATATATGATATTTAATATATCTTATATTATTACCTTTATTAATATCAACTTTCTCATTACCAAAAATTATAATCTCTCTTATTTAATTTTATATCTAACTTTTTCTATCTCTCTATAAGGATATCAAAGAAAAAAATTAACTAAGATTACCTAGAACTTTTTAATAGACAAATATTAATAAAAATATAAAAAATAGACAAAGTTTAGGTAGAAATAGACAAAATTTTAATAGACAAATAGTAGAAATATAATTATACAAATAAAATTAATTATACAACTAAGAATAATATTAGATATATACATTTTAATAAATTTTGTATGATAATCAATCCTCACACTAAAATAAAAATAATATTAGATATATAAATTTTAAAAATTGATGATTAATTTTATTTTCAGTTATAAAAATTAATTTTACTTGTTTTTTTCCTTATCACAAAAACACCGTACAAAAATTAATTATAGTAATTTTTTACATCTTTTTAACATGTGTCACACACAACACAAGCTCTCACTATTTTTTTTTTGCAACTTTGAAGCACCATATATTAGATAGTTTTCTATCTCCACAAAAATAACAAGAATAACTTCTGATAAAATCCAAAAATTTTCGTAATCCAGAAACACCAAAGTTTTTACGTCAATATACATATATTGCTATCTCTATTTTATATTAAGTGTCTATTTTTTATTTTTTATATTTTTATTAATATTTGTCTATTAAAAAGTTCTAGGTAATCTTAGTTAATTTTTTTCTTTGATATCCTTATAGAGAGATAGAAAAAGTTAGATATAAAATTAAATAAGAGAGATTATAATTTTTGGTAATCAGTGTTTCTTTCTTGAAATCGTAGGACCCCTACGATTTCTAGACAAAAAGCTTATTTACATTGAAATCGTAGGAGTCCTACGATTTCCCCTTTTAAAAGCAAAAACAGGACACTCCGTGTAATTAATGTTTCTCTCACTGCGTTTATAGAAATAATATTTTTTTTTATTTTTTGGGGGAAAAAATCCTATTTTTAGATATACTATAAAAAAGACTATAAATTTTCAATTTAGAAGTTACATGATTTTTTTACATATACTTAAAATTGAAGGCTATATATTTTAAAATGTGAGATTTTACTATTTTTTTAGATATACTATAAAAGAAATACAATATACTTTAAATTATGAATATGATTTTTTTACATATAATAGAAATTGAAGGCTATATATTTCAAAATGTGAGATTTCTCTATTTTTTTATATACACTATAAATAAAAGACTATGAATTTTAAATTATGAAATTTCATGATTTTTTTACATATACTTGAAATTGAAGGGTATATACTTTAAAGTATGAGATTTTACTATTTTATAAGATACACTGTAAAGAAAGACAATAGACTTTAAAATATGAAATTACAAGATTTTTTTACATAATTGAAGACTATATACTTTAAAATGTGAGATTTTTCTATTCTTTCATATTCACAATAAAAAAATACTATAGATTTCAAATTATGAAATTACATGTTACATACAGTAGAAATCGAATGCTATACATTTCATAATGTGAGATTTTCCTATTTTTTTAAATACACTAAAAAACAAATACTATAGACTTAAAATTATAAAATTACATGATATTTTATATATATAAGAAATTGAAGGCTATATACTTTAAAATGTGAGATTTTTCTATTTTTTTAGATACAATATAAAATAAAAGTCTATAGAATTTAAATTATGAAATTACATGATTTTTTTACATATACTAGAAATTGAAGGCTATATACTTTAAAATGTGAAATTTCTCTATTTTTTAAGATACACTATAAAACAAAGGCTAAGTACTTTAAATTATAAAACTACATGAGTTTTTTATGTACAGTGAAAATTGAATGATATATACTTTAAAATGTGAGATTTCTCTATTTTCTTATATTCACAGTAAAAAAGAAGACTATAAACTTTAAATTATGAAATTACATGACTTTTTTGTATATAGTATAGATTTCGAAGACTATATACTTTAAAGTGTGATGAGATTTCCCTATTTTTTTTATGCAATGTATAACAAAGACTATAGGTTTTAAATTATGAAATTACATGATTTTTTTACATATAGTAGAAATTGAAGGCTATACTTTAAAATATGAGATTTCTCTATATTTTTGGATACAATTTTATAGATTTCAAATTATGAAATTACATATTTTTATATATACTAGAAATTGAATGTTATATACTTATTAATGTAAGATTCCCCTAATTTTTTAGATATACTAAAAAATAAAGACTATAGACTTTAAATTATGACATTATATGATATTTTATATATACAAGAAATTAAAGGCTATATACTTTAAAATTTGAGATTTCTCTATTTTTTTAGATACAATATAAAAAATGCTATATAATTCAAATTATGAAATTGCATGATTTTCTTACATATACAAGAAATTGAAGGCTATATACTTTAAAATGTGAAATTTCTCTATTTTTTAGATATATTATCAAACAAAGAGTATAGACTTTAAATTATAAAATTACATGATTTTTTATGTATAATGAAAATTGAAGGATATATACTTTAAAATGTGAGATTTCTTTATTTTTTAGATTCACAATAAAAAAAGACTATAAACTTTAAATTGTGAAATTACATGATTTTTTTATATATAGTGTAGAAATCGAAGGTTATATACTTTAAAGAGCGAAGAGATTTCCCTTTTTTTATACACTATATAACAATAATTATAGACTTTAAATTATGAAATTACACGATTTTTTTACATATAGTAGAAATTGAAGGCTATATACTTAAAAATGTGATATTTCTTTATATTTTTAGATACACTTTATAAAAAAGGACAATAGACTTCAAATTATAAAATTACATTATTTTTTAATATATACTAGAAATTGAAGGTTACTTTAAAATGTGTTACAAGATTTTTTTACATATATTTGAAATTAAAGGCTATATATTTTATGAGTTTAAAAGCACTTGTTAAGGATACTACAAATAAGAAGTTTTTGAAAAAATATTAAACTATTGTAGTGGATCCAATGTATAGAAAGTGTAAAAATGAATATTTTCAATACAAAATTTTTCACTTTTAATACCTTAAAAATGTATACCTTATTATTTTAGATATACTAATAATTTTAAATATAGATAATGGTAATAGATAATTTTAAAAGAGAATGATTGACATTCAAACTTAGAATTGGTTAGGATCTAATGATTTCGAATATGGTTCTTAAAATCTTATTTTCTTTGTGATTGTTAATATATGCAGACATGGATGCCAAAGTGAAAGTCATGATCAAGCTCCTTGAAGTGGATGCAGATACATTTGCAAGGAGGGCATAAATGTATTAATTATAAGAAACGCCCAGAACTGATGAAATTAGTTGAGGAGTTCTAAACTGGAGAGTGAAATTTTGCATGTCCAAGTAAATTATATTCCAACCGACTAAATAGAGATTGAAAAGCTTAAGAGTGCTTAACAACATGCTGGAGAAATAAAATGAATCTTTTCAGTTAGAGGCTGAAAATATGTGGTGCTTAAAATTGAATGTTATATATTTTATAGTGTGAGATTTGACTATTATTTTAGATATATTAATAATTTTAAAAGAGAACGATGAAATTGATATTCAAACTTAGAATTGGTTAGGATTTACTAATTACGAATATGGTTCTTAATATCTTATTTTCTTTGTGAAATTCAAACATGGATGCCAAAGTGAAAGCCATGATCAAGCTGCTCATTAGCAAGGAACGCAGAAATGTATTATAAGAAATGCCCAGAACTCATGAAATTAATTAGCTGAGGAGTTCTAAATTAAATTATCTAGACTGGAGAGTGAAATTTTGCATGTCCAAATATGTAAATTATATTCCAACCAACTAAATAGAGAAATACAAGCTGAAAATTAAAGTTTAAGAGTGCTGAACAACATGCTGGAGAAATTAAATCAGATGAATCTTTTCAGTTAGAAGCTGAAAATTAGAGTTTAAGAGTGCTGAACAACATGCTGGAGAAATCAAATGAATCTTTTCAGTTAGAGGCTGAAAATTTAAAGTTTAAGAGTGCTGAAAACATGCTGGAGAAATCAAATGAATCTTTTCAGTTAGAGGCTGAAAATCTGATTCATAACTTCTTCTCCCGCTTGCCCAATTCTGAAAAAGTCCCGCTTCTCCTTGGTCATATATAGCTTATGTTAATTTGTTTTCTGCATAACCACACTGAACAAATCAAATACTATTTTAGAAAGAAAGAAAGAAAGAGTGAGCGAGTCACTTACTGATCAGTGCCAGCGGTACTGCCTCTTCTCTGAAGAAGAAGATGGACAAACCAGATAGGAACACGATCAACAACACTTCTCTCTCTGATTCTGAGGTTTACTTTATTCTCCATTATTCTTCTCTTCTGCCTTCCTCCTTCTTCAATTTCCGCTTCCTTTTTGGAATTCTTTGCCTCTGTCTTTATTTATTTAATTTGTTTACCATCTGCAGGATTCATCTTTATTCAAATACATCAACAATATGTCTCCTCTAAAGCCTGTTAAACCTGCTTATACTCCTCTGACTTTCAACTCAATTGGCTTTTCATCCCCACCTTATGTTTTCACATCCCTTGAAGATGTGGGTAGATTTTTTTCAAGTGATGAAGAGGCTCTTGCAGATGCAAATAATAACTCGACTGAGTTACAAGATAATGCTCATCAAGGAGTTTCTGTAGATGATGGCACAGAGTTCTCATTTCGGCAACCACCACAAGGCTCTGATTGTCCTCCACTGCTTGCTGCTGATGAGCCTAACTCTCTTTTGCCCTTGCTTGGTGAGACAGCAGCATCCCATGATGCCAACGTTCCGAAAGGACGTGAAGCAAATTCTGTTGAGGGCGAGCCGAAGAGTGAAGGCCAAGAACTTAATTGGGATTCTTATATTGATGATCCCACTGATGATGTGTTAAGTTTTAATCCCGATGAAGAAATCTTTAGGCCTCCTTCAATGCTGAACCAAGTGGTCGATTATATGTCCGTGATAACACAATATCTGCTCAATGATGAGAGCGAAGTTGATCCAGCTCTTCCTCATCCTGATGAGCGCATAGCAGCAGCTGCTGACAGAGACCACACGCAGGACAATACCAGTGTTGCTTTGGTGACTGGCAATACAAATCAGAAGGTGGATTTTTTCCAGCCATGTGGTGAAGATCTCAATCATCGGATTAGCCCCAACTGCAAAAGGAAAAGGCAAGTGTTGTTTCTGATTATCATTGCCCCTTTATATTTAATAATCTTCGTCCCTTTATTTTCTACTTTCCCATTAGCTTCATACCAAGTTGGATGGGCAGGGCTAATGAGTTGGAGCCGGCTGAGGTAACTGAGGGCTGCAAGCGCTGTAATTGCAAGAATTCAAAGTGTTTGAAGCGGTAAGTTGACATGAATACAGTTAGTTTTATAGAGTGCATCCACATTAGGCTACTATATCCATATATGTCATGCAATAAACTTAACTTTTTTCCATTTTAATTGTATATGTGCTAGTTACTGTGAGTGCTTTGCTGCTGGTGTCTACTGCACAGCTCCATGTTCTTGCAAGGGCTGCTTCAATTTACCTATTCATGAGCAAATAGTGCTTCAATCTCGTAATGAGATTATGATTCGAAACTCTCAAGCATTTGCTCCTAAAGTCATTAGCTCTGACTCTGCACATGAAACTGAGGTCAGAAAATAAAATCTAACTTTATTTTTCACCATTCAAATATTTATCACATTTTAATATGTACTGATCATTATAAATGTTCTTTTCTTCTAGTTTGACCCAAATAAAACTCCGACTTTAGCACGACATACAAGAGGATGCAACTGCAAGAAATCAAGCTGCAATAAGAAATACTGTGAATGTTTTCAGGTTTTCATCCTTGTCATATAAATAATATATTCCTCCAATTTTATTTATAACATTTTATTTATATATAATATTATATAAGTGACTAATGGTAGTGTTTTGTTTTCTTTCTCTTAGGGTGGTGTTGGTTGCTCCAAAATTTGCAAATGTGATGGGTGCAAGAATGACTACGGTAGAAGGGATGGTAAGATTTCTCTCATTCTATTTGTGAATAATTTTTGCAGCAAGTCATTTCCAATTAGGACCATCAAATAGCTTTCAATTTGACCTCTATATTTGTAGTTTATATTTGTTTTGTTTTGTGTTGCTAATAGCCAATAATAAATCCTGTTGTTAATTATTTTAGTTCTAATTTCAGGTTCTGCTACTGGGCTAGAAGATACGACGAATCCACATTAAAAAAGTTCAAAGCAAATGAACACGTACTTTGATAATTATTTATTTGATCATTTGCATATTATTGATGTATTTTTTTTATTATTTATTCATTTATTTTTTATAAATAAACAAATTAATTTGACGTCTAATATATTATTTAATTATTATTATTATTTATTTTATTATTGATTTAACCGTGTGATATAAGCCTAGAAGAATATACGTACTAGGATAGTAACTTTAGGGCTAAGATTAACACTTCTTTATTGACAACTACTCAGAAAAAAATGGCCTAGTGTTTTGTGGGAGTGAATTGGGTGTGTAAGTGACCAAAACAAAAGAAACCTGTACATATCAATAAAGGGGCATTCTCACTTGCAGACAGGCATCTTGTCTGCAACATGAAGCACCAATGGATAATGAACATATGGAATGGACTATTGTGCTTTCACTTAGATATGGTGTACCCAAGATTTCCTCTTAACACCACATAGTCATTCATCTCCTCTCCCTCTCCTTCCTGAAGCATTGTTCTCCGGCCAAACACCAATGTTAAGGGCTCCGATGATGACGTCACTTTCCAAGCTCAGCTCCGAGAAGAGATCACCATGCTCCTGTCGAGTCCAAGGAACACCACCACCACTGCCGCCAGATTGCGATCGCGAAGGGCCACGCGAAGTCGAACTGTAGCAACAGCAAAAGCTGTTAGACGCGATTGTGGAAGAAAGAGAACTCGCACGATTGCAGATGAATGAGAAGCACAAGCCGACGAAGCACACTCATCTTGAACACCAAGCTGTGAGAGGAGGTGCGTGCGGCGGAGGAGCCCGAGGAAGAGCACCATGACGGTGTCAGCGATCTCCTTGGCACGTGAGGTGACGACATGGACGAGGCGAAGGCCGAGATCAAAGGCAAGGGCGGAGGAGCCTAGGCAGAGGATGAGGTGGAGGCGACGCTGGGCTGCGCGAGGGAGGTAAGCAACAGAGTGGAGGAGGCAACAGTGACAGATTCGATCTTGCCAAGGGAGAAGGAGAGGAATGGAGGGCTATAGGGTACACCATATCTAAATGGAAGTATGATAGTCTTTAACAAATATTCTCTATCTATTGGTCCTTTATGTTGCAGACAAATATTTTGTCTTCTGCAAGTGAGAGTGCCCCATCAAAATAAAAAGAAAAGTATGTGCCAATTCCACGCCATTTTATCTAGAAGGAAGGGCTTCTAATGCCCAAAAGAATGAGCCTAAAAAAGAAGGGGAAGCCGGCAAAGGTATTTCTCTTTTTTCCCTACTCCTAAATAAAGATAGTCAGCTAGAAAAATGATAGATGTACATCGTATTTTTATCCATTAAGAATTCATCAGATATTATTTTAATTGGCGATTAAGAGATATGTGTAAGTTTTTTTGTTTTTATTTAAAATGGTGACCCAAAATAGCATAATATGATTGATGATGGATGATTGATGGATCTATATATTGATGTACATGTAACACTATTGATATAGCATTGCTAGGGGTACAACAAAAAACTAGCCAAAACAGTCAACAAATAGGAATTTGGACCATAATCATCCAGTCCATTAAAAATATATTCATGATTAAAATGCTATTTGGACCATAAAATGTTAAATGGATTTTGTTGACTTGTTTTGGTTAATTTTGTTCGTTGTTCATATTTGTGTTTGATATATTGTCAATGTATAAAGTTCCAACTTCCAAGTATCATCTAATCAAACAAGTGTACCTATAATATTTTTAATACAGTGGATGAATGAGTAAAATATTTTGGGTTGTTGATACGTTGTTTAAAATATTGATCATACACAACCAATGCAGTTGTTTTAAGGAAAACTCTCCTTATATAATCAAATTAAAAAGTTTTATGTACATTACTTATATCCATTATCAGTATATTTATAATATAATAAACTAACGTAGTACAAAAATCAATGTGTATACTTTTAACGTAGTACAAAAATCAACTTGTGTACTTTAAACATGAATCAATGTTAAATTATGCTAAAATTGTTTTTACATTTTGTGTGTGTATTTCTATATGTTTTGATATATGCATTTATTAATATTTAATGTGTGTATTTTTGTATGTTTTAACGTGTATAAATGTGTATATTTGATTATGTAAAAGTATATATTTTTTAATCAAAAAGATACTAATTATTAATCTTTCAAATCATTTTTTCTTTTAATTTTAAAATATATAATATCATAAAGAAAGAGAGAACGTATTGAAAAATATTTAATAAAATCAAATTAAATAAAAAAAATGATGGGTTAAATTTAAAAACTTGTGAATTAGAATGAAATATAATGATTTGGAATATTTTTTACTTGAATGATCCAATTACACACATTAAATATACAAAAAATGCACACACTAAACATATCATAGTGCACACAGTAAACGTACAAAAATGCACACATCAAACATACTCATTAACACATACAGAAATGCACACACCCAATATATACAAATGCACATAATTGCACATACAAAAAATACAAAAATATATACACACACCAAATATGCAGAAACGAGAAACAATTTCACGTGAATAGTATGCATATATCAAATTCCATGTCACATCAACCTTTTATACTATAGATATATATAGGATAAGTATCAATGATATACATGTAGTCAAATTGTATAACTAAATAATGTAGTCCATTATTAATCAACTTAGATATTATATATAAAAATATTGATTATATTTTTTTTAAGAAAAATAAAGATTTTAATAGCCGTATATTCTATACATTTATTACATTAATTAGTATATCCATATAGAATGTATTGAATGGATATTGATATTTTAATGGCAAATAATGATATCGTGATGTCAAAATAATAATTTTGATGCCAATTTTTTTTATGTTAGACACTCATATGAAGAGTCAATAGAGCATTACCCATCCACTAAAATCGGTTTAGTTGTACATGTAGAGCCCTATCTTTTTGAATGAGAAAATGTTATTTGTACATACAATAATACTCATTCATCTTTCACTTATGTAAAAAGTTGACAACTTTTATAAATATGTTAACAAGTTGCTAATATTTTTATAAAAATTATCAACTTTTAAATAGAAAAAAAAAAAAAGATAACACTGTATATTCAAATAGCCGTCATCATTTGAATGGGTACTAAGTAGCATGACTTAGATATTTCCATCCAAGTCCGAAGTGAGACAGAATGGCGAAGAGTTTGACAAGCAGAGAGGAATTGAAATGAAAATGCATGCATAGCAAATAAACTTAGCGGTTGAGGTTCCCTTTGACTTATTCCTTCATCACTAATGTTCCGCTTTTACATGCATCCCACTCATTCTTCAATCCATATTCCTACTCCTACTTTTTCTATTCTTCTCTCTTTCTGTCAACCTCTCCTCTCTTATAATCTCCAACAACACCATCTACCATCCCTTTTTTCTGTTTTTGTTTCTCCCAACAATGAGGCTCAATATCTAATGTTCCATGATCTCAAGGCACAGAGATATGACAAGTGCATTCTCATACCATCATCTATCAATATCATTAATAGTGGTGTTGCTTCTTTCCCCTGTAACACATGCTGCTGTGACTGAGCCTCACCCTCACCCTCAACCTCAACCTCAAGATCCTGCAGAAGAATTAGCTCTGCCTCCAGAAGCAGATGGGTGCAATGGGGTCTACATCTCATATGAACTGATTGGGCGGAAGAAGGAGTACCCAAAAGTGAAGAACGCGACGGCGCAATCGTGGGCCTTCAATGCCACAGCAACAGTCCTGAACACAGGGACCGTGGTTCTAAAGTCATGGAAGCTGTACATTGGGTTCCAGCATGAGGAGATTCTGGTCTCTGCCTCAGGGGGACACCTCTTCGAAGGGGATGAGTTCCCTGCTCTTGTTGGCAACGGCACTTACATTGTTGGTGCTGGTCTCTCTGATTTGGAAACCGCCATTGATACTGCTCAAGATTTGCAACAGATTCAAGCTGTCGTTAATCTTGTTGGCACCCAGTTTGGGGTTAAGCCCCCTGCACTTCCTATGCCTAAATCCATCAGATTGGTAAATGATGGATACAAGTGCCCCCAACCAACTCTCAAAAGTCAGTCCTCTCCTCTCTTTTCTTAACAAATTCTATATCCCTTAATTAGTAACACATTTTTTTATACTAAGTCTATTTTTTAAAATTATTTATCAAACTTTTAATATTATATATTAGAGTTTAATTACTATACTATGATAATATAAAAGAATTTATATTATCATCCAATTAAAATTTGACATATAAGTATAAAGTGGATAATATTTTAGAATTGAAGGATAATTGATAATAAAATAGAACACATAACAACCTTTTATTGACTGACAATATAAAATATTTTACACTACGATAAATTAAAATTAAACTCTTATATATTAATCGACATTTTAAAAGTTGTATTAATAATTTAAAAAAATTGAATTATTACGCTAATTTTATAATGTTGTTAATCATTATTAAAGTATATCATCCTCTTCTTCATCATTCACTCTACCATCATAACCATCACATACTCCTTTTCACTTCATCTAAGGCACCGCATTTTGGTTGGTTATTGGTCTCTACATTTTTTTTTGTTATAATCAACGATGATTACGACTGATTTTATAGTGTATGCGTAGTTAATAAACAAGTTCTGAATGAATAATAATTTTGTTGTTCCACAGAGAGTTCGATGCACGCGTGCTGTAAAAGAGACCCCAAGTACAAGGCTTCAATCTCAAGGAAGAAATACATGTCACGCCAGAAAGGGGACTTATCGATATCCTATGATGTTCTTCAAGTGTACACCAACAACTACCTCGCTCAAGTGACAATGGAGAATGGAAACCCTTTAGGGCGCCTAGACCGTTGGAACTTGACATGGGAATGGACTCGAGGGGAGTTCATATCCTCCATGAAAGGTGCTTTCACGCGCGAGATTGATTCCTCAGACTGCATCTATGGCCCCCCCGCCATGTACTACACCGACATGGACTTCTCCAAAGTCATCAACTGCCAAAAGAACCCTCTCATCAGTGACTTGCCCCCAGAGAAATTCACCGACAGTGACATGGGCCAAATACCTTTCTGCTGCAGAAACGGCACCGTTTTGCCTGCCCACATGGATTCTTCCCAAGCCAAATCCGTTTTCACCATGAATGTTTTCAAAATTCCACCTGATCTCAACAAAACATCAATTACCCCTCCAAGCAAATGGAAAGTGACAGGGGTCCTTAACCCTGATTACAAATGCGGCCCACCTCTAAAAGTATCACCTTCACGGTTTCCAGACACAAGAGGGACCGAAGCCACAGTTAATTCCATTGCAAGTTGGCAAATTGTGTGCAATATCACAAAACCAGCCAAGAGAACCACTCGTTGCTGTGTCACTTTCTCTGCTTTCTACAATGAGTCTGTAGTGCCCTGCGATACTTGCGCATGTGGTTGTCCTAAAACAGAGCATTGTAACTCTGATGGCAGAGCAATGCTTCTCCCTCCAGAAGCTCTCCTCGTACCTTTCGAGAACAGGACACTAAAAGCAGTTGCTTGGGCTAGGTTGAAGCACTATCGAGTCCCACATAAACTTCCCTGTGGTGACAATTGTGGGGTTAGTATAAATTGGCACATTGCTTCGGATTTCAAAGGTGGGTGGAGTGCAAGAATTACTCTGTTCAATTGGGAGCCCTTCCCTTTCAAGAATTGGTTCACTGCTTTGCAGTTCAAGAAAGCCTCTCTTGGGTTTGAGAAGGTGTATTCCTTCAATGGGACCATCATGCCACGCCTCAACCATACTATCTTCATGCAAGGATTTAAGGGAATGGACTACTTGTTGGGTGAAAACAATGAGACGGATCCGAAGGTGCCTGGGAAACTGCAATCTGTTCTTTCTTTTACAAAGAAGCACACGCCTGGGATCCGGATATCCAAAGGTGATGGGTTCCCTTCAAAGGTCTTGTTCAATGGAGAAGAGTGTGCAATCCCTGCTCAATTCCCTGTAAGAAGTGGGGAATCCCGGCCTAGTGTAAATTTAGTGCAACAAATGTTAGTCTTAGTTTTAGCTTTTACAATTCATCAAATACTGTAGTAGGATGCAACAATTCTCAAGGAACGACTAAATTAAATTAGTACAGCTTTATGTGTATGTATGTATGTATCTATATATATATATATCTTTGTTTTAAATGATGTACCTCTGTCTATCTTTATATCTCTCTCCAAATCTAGGTTTGTTTTATTTTCTTAAACCCTCGTAATCCTAAAAGAGGATTGATATATGTAAAACAAATACTTATTTAAAACAGTGAATATATTATGCATAACATGTATAATATAATTATAAATGTTTGGGTTACAATAAAAAAAATCAGTCAAATCAGCCACCAAAGGTCATTTAACACTTTATGGCTCAAATATAACTTTTAATCATGAGTATATTTTTATTGGGCTGAGTGATTGTGGCCCAAATTCCTATTTGTTGACTGTTTTGACTAGTTTTTTGTTGTGCCTCTAGTAATGCTCTAATATAATATACATAATGTATATCACATATTGTGCATAGCATGTATCATATGATATGCATAACATGTATCACATATTGTAAAGAAATATGATGTTACAACAAGTAATATATATTATACATAATATATCATATATGGTGTGCATAATATATAATATAAATTGTACATATTATATATTAAATATTGTACATATTTTTGATTGATTTTTTACTTGAGAATCTAACATTTTCCATACTAAAATTATGTAACGAAAAAAAGAACCATACAATGAAAGTCAAAATGGCAACACACGTTAACTCTTTTCCTATGCGAAAAAGATGATTGAATGTTTGGATGTATAGAAATTCTGGAGGTATAAATAGCCATAATTGGTCCTTATAAATGTTACTGCAACAGCACTAGGGAAAGTCAAGATATATTGTCATCCTTTTATGTATGATTGTATGCATACACATGACAGATCAGGAGCGTCAATTTTACCTGCAATTTAGACTCAAAATCTGACAATTAATTACTATTTTTATCATTGTTAATTATTCATTTATATAGCTACCAAGAGCATTGAATCTATGTAAAGTCCGACCTGTAATGTATAGTTGGTGCTATTTATACTCACTGAAAATATCGGCTTCTTCAGTAGTTTTTACTTTCGGATCTAAATCAAATTGTTGGTTTAAAAATGTATTTTTAAGCACCTACTAAACTTAAAATTTGGCACAATTTGATTATTTTTATATTTAATTAAGAGTTATTCTAAGGAATTATAAGGTATATATTGAAGAAGAGAACAATAAGAGAGTTCAATGATATATAAATGCATAACGACACTAATGAAGTGAGATATGAATACTGCCATAAGCAGCCTGCATTTGTGTCAGTGATATCTTGTTAGTAATAAGATTATCCTTGCTTGTTAAGCAAGAGGATAGCTAGTTATAAATTCTGCCATTTTTCTTGATAGGACAAGAATTTTTATTACTATTGAATCTTTTTATTGCTATTAAATTTAATGAATTTAAGTAGTTAACCTTGGTTTTACCCTTATCCTTGTTGTGGTAAGTATTGATTGGGTGCTGATGTTATATGCCTATCTAGGGGTCATATATTTTGTTGCTTGTATTTTCTCCCCTTTAGTAAATGGTTCTGTGCTCTTAACCATTTTCAATTAATTGCTCATTTACCAACAAAAAGGAAAACTTAAATTTCTTATTAAGTTATTAGCTTTATTCAATATTAATACAATAATGCTAAGTGGACAATGAAAAAATCAGCTCATACAGCCAATGGACTTATTTTGGCTTTGGTTTTGACCCAAATAATCATTGAAATTGTAATGGGCTGAGTAATTATGGCCCAAAATTTCATTTATTGGCTGGTTGGGCTGGTTTTGTATTGTTCATTTAGCATTACCCATAGTAAAAAGATAAAACATTTGTGATTTCAAAAAACACTTTAGTTTAATTAGACAAATTATTATTTAAAAATTATTTTAATTCATTCAAATATAAAATTAATTTTCAAATAATCAAATTCGATTGACTTAGGTTGACTTAAGTAACCGAACTAAATCTAAAAAGTTCACGGACTCAAATTTTAAGACCCAAACATATCATAAAGAAAAGTAATGATCATAAACCCCTATTGGCCCAAATATATGATATTGGTTCATCGACCACCCAGCCCACTAGACCTACATGGTTTTTTGGCCCTAACCCATATAGGCCTGAGCATACAATAGGTTTTTGAGATATCAAAATATAATTTATGGAAATAAGTATTCGATAGTAAAAAAATATAAAATGAGTGTCTTATTTAGATATTCATTTTTAGTATTGGAATAATTTTTTTTTATAAGTTAAACACTTATACAAGTGAATTGTTAATGCACGTAAAGTCTTGAACAAGAAAAAATAGAAGGGAGAAAAATTGAAATAAAATAAAAACTAGGGCCATACACTTAAAACTAAAATTTACACTTAAGTTGGTGGTCCGAATTTGTGAAAAAATAAATGACAATAAAAATATGTGTTGATAGTAAATTAAAATAAATATTCCTTGGTTAACCAAAAAAATAAACAAATGTTCCTTGTTCATGCTAAAAATTTATGAACATTATTTTGGTTAGTAATTTTACTGCTAATTAATTTTCTGAATCTATATATGTATAATTGTCAATTTATATTGTTATTTAGGCATTTCCATTTTTTTTCGTTAATTATCTTGCAAGAAAATCAGATTGAGGAAGAGACTACGGCAATCAAACAACCACCCAATGCATAGCAAACCACAAATTATGTTTGGATTTCGATTTGGAGTATTCATAATTGATTTTGAAAAACAAAAAATTGATTGATTTACTAGAATTTTAAGGTTGTTATTTTTTAAGAAATAAAAATGTCTTGTTTTATGTTAGAATTGTTTCTTTTAAAAGTTACACTAATAAACATAATCAATATACTTAAAAATTGATTTTACTTCCACAAATGCTTGGGGAACAATACTTTTCTGGACAAAACAGCCAACAAAACTCATTTAACATTTTATGGTCCAAATAGTATTTTAATCATGAGTATATTTTTAATGGACTGGATGACTGTGACCCAAATTACTAATTATTGATTGTTTTAGCTAGTTTTTTATCATGTCTCTAACAATTATCCTTTACTTGTATTACGCAATCAAGCCACACAAATTTGCAAAGGACGGAAGAAAAATAATTTAAATGCATGAGTTGATAAAGTTGATGAAAGATCAATTATAAAGTAAAAGTTTTGCTAGTAAGCGTTTCATCATTACTTATTAAGAATACTCAAATTAGTAAGTCTTAATAAAAGGATTTTCATTAATTTTCATCTATTGATAATATAATTTTTTTAGTATTGCTAGAGATATAAACAAAAATCAGCCAAAATAGCCAACAAATAGGAATTTGGGTCATAATCACCAAATCCATTAAAAATATACTCATGATTAAAAGTGATATTTGAGCCATAAAGTATTAAATGAGCTTTGTTGGCTGTTTTGACTGGTTTTTTGTTGTGCCCCCAAGTATTTGTGTAATTTTTTTACACATTAATTTAATTATATGTTATTATGTTAGTTATGATTGTGTTTTATCTTTCTCATTATTTTATCTCATACAAACAGAGTATTTTGATTGGATGATAATGTAAAATATTTTTATATCATTCAATGCATGAAAATGAAACTCCTAATAAAATTTAACATAAATATATGTCAATAATAATGTTTGTTGTACAACATAAATACATTCAATTAGTATCCAAATACTATATATCATACGTAATATATATGTGGTATACTTATACGCAACATGTTATAAATATGACACACATTACATATGATATATAGCATTATTAAATAC